>OY728137.1:1498095185-1499345185 GCA_963277665.1 Viscum album | reverse complement strand
AGGGAACACGGTGGTTCTCGAAGATAGACCTCAGGTGAGGATATCATCAGCTCAGATTTCGAGACGAGAATGTGCAGAAGACGGCCTTGAGGTTTCGATATGGCCACTATGAGTTCTTGTTTATGCCTTTTGGATTAACCAATTCTCCAGCAGTGTTCATGATTCTCATGAATAGGATATTCCATCCTTACCTTGATCAATATGTCGTAGTCTTCATCGACACCATATTGATTTACTCGATTACTGAGGAGGAGCACGCCTAACACTTGTGGGTTGTAATTGAAAAACATAGAGAGCACCAGCATTATGGTAATCTCTCGAAGTGTCAGTTCTGGATACGTGAGGTCCACTTCTTGGGACACGTCATCTCGGAGGTGGAAGTTTCGGTGGATCCTGCGAAGATCGAGGCAGTACTATCATGGGAGCCACCCAGAAGTGTGACGGAGGTGCGGAGTTTTCTAGGTTTGGCTGGGTACTACTGGAGATTTGTTCCAAACTTCTCCAGAGCTTCAGCACCACTTTCAGATTTGAAGAAAAAGGGTAGACCCTTGGTGTGGTCCGATAGATGTCAGTAGTGCTTCCAGGAGCTGAGACAGAGATTGACCAGTGCACCCATCTTGAGGCTACTGGAGGAGGGAGTAGTGTACATAGTCTACTGTGATGCATCAGGGACCAGACTCGAGTGTTTCCTGATACAAGAGCGAGAAGTGATCACCTATGGATCACGACAGTTAAGGTATCATTAGTAGAACTACACTACCCATGACCTGGAGTTAGTAGCAGTGGTCTTCTCTCTGAAGATGTGGTGACACTATCTGATGGGCGAGTGCTTTACAGTCTATTTTTACCACCAGAGTCTTAGGTACATCTTCTCGCAGAATGACCTGAACATGAGACAATGGTGATGGCTCGAGTTCCTCCAGGACTTTGACATTGAGATATTCTATACTCCTATAAAGGTAAACGTAGTAGCCAATGCTCTCAATAGGATGACGGACATTCAGCTACTTGGATAGGTGACTGAGCAGCTAGCCACTAGATATACTTCGTGGATAGAGATGGGGAGTCCTTTCTTCAGTCTCTCATGGTCACACCTCCTCTTCTTTAGTGAGTCAGAGAGGCACAGTGAGGGGACGTTGACTATGAGATGCGGCGTGCACAGATTTCCACAGGAAAGGCACCTGATAGATTCTATTTAGGAGGAGAGCACGTCATCATTTTCTGAGGACGTACCATTGTACCATCTGCATTATAGGAGGAGGTGCTGAGGGAGTTTCACAATTCCCTTTAGCAGTACATCAAGGAGTGATGATGATGTACCAGGATATCAGACGACAGCACTGGTGGCTGGGTATAAAGAAGGTTGTGGCAGAGTTCGTTTCACGATGCCTCACCTGCCAGCAGGTGAAGGCGGAGTATCAGGTACCAGAAGTCTTGGTGCAGCCCATGGAGGTTCTAGAGTGGAATTTGATGGCATATCTATGGATTTTGTGACTGGACTTCCATGTACTTCCAGAGGTCACGACTCCATTTTGGTGATTTTCGACCGACTCACCATGTCGGCCCACTTTTTACCCATCAGAGATCAGGGCTCGGTGGGAAGCTTGGGATGCCTCTACGTTCAAGAGATTGTATGGATTCCTGGTGTGCCGTCATCTATCGTCTCCGATCGAGATGCTCGCTTTACTTCCCGGCTTTGGAAGGTGTTACAGGAGACATTTGGAACGCAGCTATGCCTGAGCACCGCCTTTCACCCTCAGATGGATGGACATACAGATAGGACCATTCAGACTCTCTAGGACATGCTCCATGCATGTGTCCTCGACTTTGGTCGCAGCTGGGGGGATCACCTACCTTTTGTGGAGTTTGCATACAACAACAGCTACCACTCCACCATCATGATGGCACCATACAAGGCATTGTTTGACCGACTTTGCTGATCACCTCTGTGCTAGAAAGACCCTAGGGAGTCAGCACTTGTGGGACCAGAGATGGTCCATGACACGACAGAGAAGGTCTAGGTCATTCAAGAGCGTATGAGGATAGCTCAGAGCCGACCAAAGTCTTATGCTACAAGAGGCAGAGACAACTAGAGTTCGAGGATGGAAACCACATTTTCTTAAGGGTATCACCTCGACGTGGATTACGGAGATCTTTCCAGGGCATCAAGTTATCTAAGTGCTTCATCGGACCATTCCAGGTTCTCAGCAGGATAGGAGGGGTGGCTTATCACCTGGCTCTTCCACCTCAGTTGCACCGGGTTCACGACATCATTCATGTATCTCAACTGAGGAGATACGTTCACGACTCGATGCAAATCATCGACCATGGGGATTTGGACAATGATGACTGGTCGAAATTTGTGGAGGTCCCGGTGGAGATCGAGGATCGATAGAAGTGGGTCCTACGTGGGCGGTCGATTCCTCTAGTGCGCATCAGGTGGAAGCACGGGAACCTCCAGGAGAGCACTTGGGAGCGGGAGGCTCAGATGTGTGCTCAGTACCCTCATTTGTTCCCCTAGTTTTGATGTATCTTTACGTGGACATAAAGCCCTAAGGTGGGAGTAATGTAAAGACCCGTAAATTTCAAGGGAATTTTTTTCATAATTTGCTTTGGAATTCTACGAGTACGCAGTTTCTAACGGTGCCTGATTCTGAGGCCTGGTGTGCCCGGAATCAATTTTCGATGTTTGGCTCGGGTATGTTCAGTGAAAGAAATAATGGGTTTTTCTAAAATTTGAACCGGTGCTCGGAATCAAAATCCAAGGGCACCGATGAAACTGCAGCGCCGGTAATTGCATAAGAAGACTTTCACTAGAGTTGCGTTTTCTTGGGAGGTGTTGTTAAAAATGATGTGGTTTAATTGAAGAGTGAAATAAAATTCATATTACAATTTTATTTCTTCTCTAGGTAATTATAAACTACGCGTGGATGTTGTGGTGGGACCCACTAAATCCTAACTCCTCTTGATAGGATATTAGTGAGGTGTTCCCCACAGGAGCCCCACATTTTCAAATTCTTCTAACCTCTCTTAAAGATGGAAACCCCCCCCCCCCATTAATTTGTAACTCACTCACTCTCCCCCTTTAATTGCATTTCAACACTCACATTAAAGTGATTGATTGAATCTATTCAATTAATTTAATTTTGAGTTTGAGTTTTTTGATGTTTTGAAACCCATGGAATGTGTTAATAAAATAAGGAAGGCCTTTCTTTATTTAAGGGTTGTTTAGTTGTGTGTGGATCTTTGGAGAGAATTCTATAAGTCTGAAGAGCATCATATTCTTTGTGAAGAAAGCCAAGACTTCGATGAAGAACGCCGTCACCGCAAGGATAGATCGACGTGCCGTCTCTTCTCCTCTCAGCAGCCGGTGAGTGACGCCTTTCTCGAAGAATGACAACGCATCCTATTTCGATCTTCTTCCCACGTAAATGGAAGGGAGACGTCGCTCCTCCTCGGACGTTCTCTGTCAACATATACAGAGCATCACCTCGCGACACTATTTCCCACGATGATCATCATTTGGAAACTTCTTTGAGGTAGGGTATTGTTTTACGTTCATGATTAATTTGGCGTTCATCGTTAAATAATTATCCGCTTGTTATCGAATTAATGGGAGGAGGTCGAACCACACAAACACGACCAACCGTCCTCCCCATTGTTGTTGTACTTCGTTATGGTTTAGAATGGAGGTGACGCGGTGTCGTAGCACCATGCGGGAATGATAGAACCGCGACCAGCGCGGGTCGTAGTGAAGGTGCGCGGCGCCGTCGTGCCGCCCCAGAGAACTAAGGAGGGCCGCGGCCGCGACGGGCCGCATCGGAGGGGCGCTGCACCATCACGCTCTTCCGGATGACCAAGAGCTGCACCCCATCGCCACAGCAGTTCTGGGAGGCAGCTGGCTGAGCCCGCCGCCGGCACACCCTAGAGGGTGGACCCCCCGCAGGTCTCGCATGAACCGGACAGTCGGCCATAAAGGCTGGCCACTACCCTAGACAACTGGGGGTTGAAACCCCCGGTCAACAGACAGGGCAGACCCCATGGGGTCTGCCATTCAGTTCGAAGGGGGTGACTCTGTCCCCCCTTCCGTGTCCGCTCAGCGCGCGGGTGCCCGCACCAGGCCGAACCAGCCGTGTCGGGCTGGACTGCCCGCGCCGGGCTGGACCGCCCACACCAGGCCAGACCCCCATGCCAGGCCAGGCCGCACTAGCGGGGCTGGGCCACGCCAGCCAGGCCAGGCCATGCCCAGTCGAATCGGGCCGCGCCCAACCGGGCCAGACCCGGACCCAGGTCCGGTCGAACCTATTCGGGCCAACCCAGGGGGTATTGGGTCGGGTCGGGCCGGGCCCAAACCCCCTGTTTTCGGACAGATCTGTTCAAACTCCCAAAACTTGTGTTGCGGACCCTCATTCAATGCACCATCAGTTGCGTAGCAATCCTTGGATCGAGAAGGTTGATTCAGTATATTACACTCAGGGTTTCAAAGAACATTGGGTATGGCCGGGTTGGTTTAAACACGAAACCAACCGGGCCCTCGGAGCGGGAACACATATAACTTGAGATCCATAAGTCTGATTGACATGTCGTCAACTTTGTTGGTTTCCTCTTTGTGAGATGGTTCTTTTGGATTACTCCAATCGAGGTTTGGATACAGCTTGAGTACGGTCGTGTTGGTTTTGACATAAAAACCAATCGGGCCCCTAGGACGAAAAAGCCAATAACTCTCAGACCGGGCGTCTGATTGACGCACCGTCTGTCACGTTGAGTTCCTTTTTATGAGATAGAACATTGGGAGACATCAACTCTAGACTTCTTCACAGTTGATGTATCGACCCATTAGATTGTGGAGCGGACCCTCCATGAATCGAGCGTGCTATGTGCGGGAACCCTAAAGCTGGCTGCGACTTTGACAACGACGATGACTGTACTGAAATCCTCCATGGGTTCGACAGCGATGATGACCGTACTAGAATCCTCCGTTGGTTAGACAACAATGAATACTATTCTTGTCTCTTATTTGGGTTTGGCTGTACTTGACTATTGTTCTTGTATCCTATGTGGGTCCGACATTATTTGACTCCGTACTTGTATCCAATGTGGGTCCGGCAGAGTAGCTGGTCATGTATCCTTTGTGGGTCCGACATCTTAGCTAGTATTGTATCATATGTGGGTTCGATAGCTTAGACGAATCAGTGGCTACATGCGATCATCTCTATTTTCTTACAAAGTGTATACCTGTGTGAGGTGAGTCTTATCTTACAATCAATATCATCGATATGATTGTTGTGCTTTCCTGTGTGGATTGGGTTGTGCTTTCCTGTGTGGATTGGGTTGTGAATTCCTAGGTGGAATGGGTTATGTTCTACTGTGTCGACTGGGTTTTACTTGGGCTCGTGTGCTGGAGCCAACCTGGAAATGATGACTTAGGTATATGTATGGGTATATACCTAAGTAGATTTGGTTGTTACATCGTGATTTTATCTTTGCTTTGTGGTTTATCCTTCGTTGATTTTGGGAGACCTTCAGGGGTCTTGGGGTCCCTACTGAGTAGCGTATACTCACCCCTACACGGGATATGCCCGGACTACGTTGTGTTGGATACAGACGAAGAATAGCGCTGATCGAAGTGGGAGCTCGTGGAGCTGGACGATACCTGGAGGTGGATCACTGGACAGGACATACTCGGAGCGGACGGCTGGAGCCGATGAGCAGAGGGGACTATCTGTACCCACCCTTCAGGTGGGATTTCCAGAGGATGGCTCGGACTCGCTGCTTTACTTTTCAGTTGTTGTACATTCATTTCAGTTGTACTTTACTTATAGTTGGGTTTTCATTCTCGCCCATTTACTTTCCAGCACTTACTTTTGTACTCTGTTTACTTACTGTTTACTCTGCTTGAATACTCTGTGGTGTTTGTTTACTTCAGAAATGCAATGCCTTCCCTTTTGATCGGGATTTATTCCTTTGGTGCTAGTCTCCAGCCCCTGGCCTATGGAAGGCGGGCTTGGGGTAGTCACGACATAGGCCCCGAGGACAGGTCATGACAATTTATATATATATATGTGGTGTTTGTGGATGTTGTTATTTATTTTTGATAATTATGTATTCTTGGTAGATATTTTATAGAGCCTCTCATTTAGCATGATATGCCTTCTACGAGCTAGTCACCGGTTATTGGCCTAAAAATGGTTGGTTTGGGGGGGAAATATCAGCAAACTATTGGCCCTAGTGGGCCCCCATTGGGTTTATTAATATAAAATTTGAATCAAAAATAGGGTTTCCCTTGGGATTTTATTTTTATCTATTAGTTATGTGAGGACATGTTTAGGAACATTGGGGAATAATGTTAAAGTGGTCTTGAGATTAGTTATTTCACCATATAAAATGGAATTCGTGTGGGGACTAGTGTGTCATATAACTGGGATTTTGATTAGAGAACCAATATCTATTAAAAATTGACTATGTGTATAAGTAAGTAGATACTTGCATCATGTTTTGTTAAGTTATTATAACACCTCAATATTTTAGAATATGTTACTTCTTAATAAATTTTATTTGTCTGATATATTGTGATTCATGTAACACTAAAAATAAGTGAATAATGATTAATTATAATAAACAATTATATATATTACAACATAATTAAATAGAACATAATTGTTAAAATAAATTAATTTATTATATGTAGTACAATATAATTTATTCTTTTACTGAAAATTGTTTTGTTGGAGAAATTTTTTTATTGAATGCTATGTATATTTTATTTTCTATTTAAAATTAAAATTTTATGAATTTTAATTAAAAAAATGAACTTTTATTTTAATTTATAAATCAAAAACAATCTTAGATAATTTTTTTGTATTTTTTGGAAAGGCTGGTTTTTAGTAGTATAATGAAAAATATCATTTTTATGAATAGTGTATGTTTTATGAAATCATTATGATATAAAAATGGAATAGAAAATATAAAAACTATGTTTTAACCAAACAAACGTTTAGGATTTAAAATGAATAATTTAAAACTTGTAAATCTAATATGTATGAACATGGGTTACATTTCTAAACATAAGTTATATTTTTTACTCTAATTAAAAACCATTTCGATTATTTACCTCAAATAAGGTGTTTCAATTATGAAAGTGAATTTTTTACATGGTTTAAATTTCAAATACCACATATTTATTTAATAATAATACAATAAATTCATCATAATAATCACTAAATAAGAATTTTTGTCAAAAAAAATAATAAATTCATTTTAGATATAAAAATACTTTTTTCATCTAAAATAATTTTAAGGCCTTTTTGTCCTTATATAAGAATTAATTTTATAGGATTATATAAATTGGGAATTTTAAAATGGATCTTATATTTAGAATCACCATATTAAAATTCTTTAATAGGGTCTATTTCAATTTTAGAAAAAATGATGTTTTTTCGAGGTAAAAGTTTGTCCCGTCGGTAAGGATTAAAAAGGATAAATATGTGAGATAAATGAAATATCATGTTTTAAAAATATCTAAAACTTATCTAAATTTTATTTTTTTGAGTTTATTTAGAAAATACTTTATATTATATTCTAAATTGGGTATCCCTAGATCATCTTTTCTTGAAAAATTAATTATTATATTTTACATTTCATAATATTTTAATGGGTGGCACTCGCCTGACTTATCAAAGTAAACCTCCAATTCCCACTTCCCCACACCACTTGAGTAAATTATATTGAAAAATCTCCCAAAAAATAACATCACAAATATACTCCTTATTTCAAATTTGCGTTTTCATCACATAATACCCATCCAAAAATTTATAATGTTTTTTTACCAATGATTATCCAATGGAGAGGAATATTTTCTTATCTACCAATTTATAGTTTAATTCAACTTAGCCCTAATTTAAATATTATATATCCACCAAAAAATAATTTAATAATTATATTTAATATTCAATTTTTTTATTTCAATTTCAAAATCATTCTATATATCCATTATTATAATAGAACATATTAACATCACTCATGCGTACTGGTAGACTATCACCTCTATGAATAGATATTTTTAATTTTTAATTAACATATCTTATAATGATTATGTAGAATAATTTAATGAATATAAATATTATATTTTGGATATTATTATGCTACTATAATGATAAATTATTTTTGACCCTTATTTCTTTCCATCCATTGAATAACAGAAATATTACCCATGGAAATATATGAACTACCATATCTATGAAGTGATGTTATTAATTTCCCATAACATACTTAACTGTATAGATATAAAAGTTTATATAATTAATATAAAAAATTTTATGTCAATATTATTTTTAGGGATATGGGAAACCCTATCCAAAGTGAATGGTTTCGATTAACTGAATTAAAATATATGTGGAAGAAATTACCATGGAAACAAGACTATAGATTTCATTGAAGAAATTAATAAATATGTGGCTAGAAATTATATGGTAATGTTATATAATAATTTCAGAATGTATATTTTCATTTTAAATAATTATAATAAGTCTAAATTTATTGAACTCAGTGTTAGAGTGCGTTGGAAGAATGTTTATATTTGTGGTTATATTTTTTTATTATAATATCACTTTTTCAATGAGATGGTTCATATTTAAATTTGTCTTCTTTGAATATTTATATGACTTATCATCTAAACCCCATGTATTTTATTTTTCTAATTTTATTTATATGTTTCTCATGTAAAAATTCAATTTTACCTATTTTGGTACAAAAATATTTGAAAGATATTTTTTATGAAAAAGATAACATTATTTCTTATTTTTTGTTATGAATACTTCTATTCCATATAAATATTCATCAAAATAGTTTTTTGTATGTAATTTTATAGTTTTAAATAATATAAAAATGTATATCATAACTATATTTATTTTCATGAAAATCATTTAAAAGGAAACATATTTCCATTTTTTGAATCTATTATTTTCAATGTTTATTAGAAAAGTATTAATTATATATTTTTTAAATGTTTACAAAATTAATCTATTTTCAAAAAATCATGTCATATATTTGTAAGTTAAATTCATTTACAAGATTTATTGTTTTTTTAAAGAAAACCCAATTACCATATTTCTTACAATTTTTAGTCTGGTAAAGTTTCCAAAAGAAAAACCTATTTTCTCTTATTTTTCATTGTATATTTATAATAATTTTATAAGGGTTTTCTATCTATGTAGTTATCCTTTATGAATAATTAGTCTTACCTAGGGATATTATATTATGGAAGTATCCACGTTTTCCACTATATGGTTTACGATTATAATGTTTTAATGATATTTTACGAAATTCATTTCTTTATCATAGATAAATTAAACTATAATAGAATAATGAATGATATTATGTTTATATAAAATATATATTAATGATTTTTATTATATTATTAGTGGACATATTACATCCCAACAAATCATTGGTTATGGTTTTATATCTCAATAGCTCAAATGGGTACATTTTTTCCCTAAGAGAAATGGTACATAGGTGGTTGTCCCAAGCCAAATGGGGTAGATAGTAGATTAACATAAGACCAACATGTATAGTGGTAGTTGGATAATGTTTAAAATTTTACAAGGGTGGAAACCCATTTCTACTGTGTGACGAATTTCATGGTGATGAGTCTTGACCTATGATTTCCATGTGTATGAGAAATGAGATTTAACCCAATCCTTTATGATACATTGTCAACAATAATAATATGGGTAGTTTTCATTGAGTATGGAATGGATATAATAATCTTATGCATAGTCCACATTACTTTTCCATTTTTATGATATAATATCATGGTTCATTATAGATTGTTGATGATTCAAAAAATATTATTACTTATATCATTTTATATGGTAATTAATTATTCTAATACTCATGTTTTCTGGTATATGACATCTTGGGTATGATATTTTAATTTATGGTCATTTAATCATACTCTTAATCCTATCTAATGAAAACTTATGATCATAAATTAATATCTCAAATGTTTACACTTATTGATTATCTAATCTCAATCTTTATTATATTTTCCTTTCCCTAGGTTAGGAAAAAATGTTTTAAATATTAAATATATAAAATGGGTAATATGTGAGAGAAACATTGTTGGTGTATTTTGATGATCTATCATAAAATAAGTTAATTTTGAATCCGTACCTCTATGAAAATAAACCATTATAGTTATAGATCATGTATTTTTATATATATATTGAATTTTAATATAAAATGATGTAATATTCAAATATTTGATATGTGGTTCTATATAGTTGTTACAAAAGATGAGATTAGTTATTTATGTACATTATGTCTATGGAGTTGGGCCTAAAGGTCATCTAATGGGAATGGTATGCCTTGGGGACTTCAGGTTATGTATTGAGGGTCATGTTGGGCCTGGTGCCTTGGGCCTATAGGTCATGTACGGGTTCCCCTTACACCCTTAAAAGGGAGATTATCTATAATTAAATAAAAAGAAGGCCTTCGGGCCATTCAGGCTATTTACATTGATTTTCATTATCATATGATTTCTCACATAGATTCATAATAATCAAACCATGTATTTTGGTTTTAGTCAATGTAAAAAACCAAGTAGAATCATGTTAATGAAGAATGAAATGACAAATTTAATTGAAATTTTTATGAGAATGAAAATTCAATGGCAGTTAAGATAGAAAATATTGTGGCTATTCTCACCAAACTCTTTCTATTAATAAATTGTAACATTAATCATGCAGAACCTATAATTATTAAAAGGAAAGAACAAATCACCATTTATCCTTTATTATAAATGCTTATAACTTCCATTATTGGGTCCTCTAATCCAGTTATTAATGAGAAATGAATCAATGATATAGAAAATATTTTATTTTTTCTCATTACGTTAGTCCTTTAGAATTGTTTTTGGATATGTATCATTTCGAAGGGGAAAATGATCAATGGTGGTCTCATATCAAGAATTTGATAAATGAGGATTAATGTTATAGTGTGAAATGGTAATAATTTAATATGGAATTTTTTAATAAGAATATTACCTGAACTATAAAAAAATGGATATGGAATTCTATTATAGGAAAATAAGGATGGGGAGTCCATTTGTACAAGTTTTGAAATACCGGAATAATTTTATGGTATGGATTCATTTTTTTCATTGAACATTACAAAAATAGAATTATTATATAGTGGAATAAAACTATAGTTCTCAACATTATTTACTATAAGAGACACTAATATCTATTAATAAGTCATCCAATGTTTTCTCACCATAGAAATGTGTAGATGAAACGATAATTTTTCACATGGTTTTTAATATAAGGTGATAAAAATGGATTTTCCTAGAGATTAAAATTAAAATCCCCTGGAATAAATAAAATAAAAAAAATGATAATTTTTCTTAATAAAAATAAGTAAAACTTTTCTAATGGATAAGTGGTCAACTAATTAAATGAATGGAGAGAAATATCCACTAAATGTTACACCAACACATCAACAATGTTATTGAATAAGGTATGAACATTATACCAAAATATGAAATAATATAAATGTGAGTGATGATAAATGACCTCAACAACCAACAAAGAAAAATTAAAAATGGAAAGCTTATGAAATCAAATTTACAAAAGCCATCCTTGAGAATGAAGTGGTGAAAAATAAACTTATCATCCACCATGGAATCCAAAATGTCTTTATTTTTTCTTACACGGACTCTTTTTTAACTATATAATTTTCAATTAGTATTACATCAGCACATCAAGAATTAGATGTTGATTAATTACTGAAAAAACCTAATGGTATGTTTATTTCGTCACACGTCTATATATCCACTATAATAAATGATAGTGGAAATTTTCTACCTAAAAATCATGTTATTATACTTGTTGATTAATTTGAGATGATTTTTATTATGAATTGGACCTATTTATATATATCCCATAAAATTTTCATTGGATGGGAAGTCAAATTTAATATTTCAAATCAACATATGCTCATCTATCATTACATGGATAAAAATGAATTGTAAATATAAATCACTTGTATTATATATGCCTTAGTTCTTATTAATTATGGATATTAATTTAAAATGGTTATATAGAAATTAATCATTAATGATATACAAATTTTTTATAAATATGAAGATGTTTTTTCAAAAATAATTTCTATGTCTTCTCTTGAATAATGAAGTTGTGTTTTCTGTAGAACTCATACATGGTGTTATGATTATTTCAATGAATATTCATAAATTTTCCATGAATGAGTTGTATAAATTAATTAATAAACAATTGGAGAATTTGGATAAGGGATTCATATTCCCTAGTACTTCTATATGAGTTAATATTTTACTTTTTTATATTATGATATATGGGTTAATGCATAATTTTATTGATTATCTGGAATATAGAAAGATCATTATCAAGAGAAAATATTATCTAGATTTTATTGATGAAGTGTTTGGAATAAAAAATGGAGAATAATAATTTTAAAATATTGATTTTTGATTTAGATATGATGTGTTACAGTTCAGAATAGAGGCTATACTGAAGATAACATTATGAATGGGGTATAACCATTATGAATATATAGTGACTCCACTTAGACCCAAAAATTTCCCGAAATTGTTCACGGATATAATGTATATAGATATTATAGATTAAAATTATTGGTTTGTGGTTTTATTTTTAGATTATATACTTATATACTTTATATGAAATTAAGACTAGGAATATCATTCATAAATTGTGTTCAATACCATGATAAAGGATAAAATGTTCATTAAATTTAGAAAATGTGAATTTTAGTGACAAAAAGTTTATTACATATGTTATGTGATTACATGTGATGATATATTAGCGGATCCTTCAAGGATGTATATTATTTGAAAATGGGTGAGACTGACCATAATATCCGAGGTCCAAATATTTCTTCTATTTGATGGATATTACAATTGATTTTTGAGAAATTTATTATAAATTTAATATCAAATAACCATGTCGGCATAGAAGGGAGATAATTATATTTTGGTAAATGAATGAGAAGAGATTTTCATAGTGTTAAAGAGATTTTTTTTTTCTGAACATAGTATTACACTACCCAATAGTGGGGAAGGTTTGAGATATATAATAATAAATTAAATAAGTAACTAGGATTTTTTAGCATGTTAAATAGAATGGTATTAGTGTATGAATTATATAATTTGATGATTCATGAGAAAAAAATACACAACTCGTGATTTAGAGTTTTCATCGACGGTCATAGTTTTCCAAATATAGTGGAAATATATTTATAGAAAAATGGGTTATATATATACTCATCATAAAATCATGAATTATATATTCACATAGAAAGAGTTAAATATAAACCTCTATATATGTTATAAGTCAATTAATTATTATAATTTCACAATACATTTCCACTCTAGGAAGGTATCCATGGTAGAAGGTTATCAATATTGTATGGACCATATTATCTTGTTAATAAAGATAATTGAAATAGATGCAATAATTATATATTTTTAGAGGATATTCTGTGAAATTATATGGGAAGGGGATAAATTTTAACATTCCCCAATGAATGTTCAATCATCAATACATGTGATGTTAATAAAGAACAAAAAAAAGATATATAGAAAAAATGACATAATTATTACTATAGAGTTTAAGAATGATCATAATAAAATTATAAAACACCAGAATTAGATATGTGTCCCATTAATAATTTTATTGTAGAAGGAGATATTGGATTAATCACATAGCTCATTAATCACTATCCATCCAAAAGTGTGAAGATATAAAGATATCTCAGAGAGAAATCCATGTGAGATAGTAGGAAAGGAGACATTGTGGAAAATATTTACTAATTCATGATTTTTTGGAATGTTAAGGTTGTACATCATTAGTCTAATTACATTCTTAAACCATTAACCAGACTCGTATTTAAATGGAAAAAAATCACCATGGATTTCTTCAAAAGAATCTCTAAAACAAATAAGGTTCATATTTTCATCTTGGGTGTGCTTAATGTTCATATAAAGTTCACAAATTTCATTTCAATATGATAATAGTTAACTTTTGATCAATATTATAGGATATATAGTAACAATATGGTAAGGTATAATGGGGGAAAAATCGCAATAATATCTAATTTAGATACCATGTTTACCTCAATGTTTTTCATAAGAAATTATTAGGTATTGAATATAAAGTGAAACATTAATGTTATATAATAACCATAGAACAATGGTTAGTCTTAAACGACCATTCAAATCCTATAGTATATTAGGAGAGCTATATCGTTGGATATCGAAGCTTGTTGTTATCAAAACATACATTTAGTAGAACTTTCTAGTAAAAATGGATTTTAATTGAAAATTTAGAAGGATACTTTTCAAGCCTTATATGAAATTTTTTTATTAATCCATCATTTTGGGATGTATAGGGGTAACAAATACTATTATGATATGAGAAATATGATGAAATGAAATAAGAGGTAAGAGATATTCAATATCACATTAGAGTTACTCCGAGTTGATAAAAAAGATGTGATGAATAGTTGAAGAGATATCTAGTGTTTAAAGCTGGTGATAAAGTATTCCCATGAATATATCCTTTGAATAAATTTATGATATTTGGAAGGAAGTGGAAACTAAGTCTCAGATATTTCAATACACATGAGATCCTAGAACATTTTTGGATTGAATCTTATCACTCAAGGCTTCATCTATACATCTCTAAAGTTAATTATATGTTCCATATATAACATATAAAGAAGTATATAACTATTCCTTCACATGTGATGAACTCTGTGGTTTTACAGTTGGGTCAGTATTTTTCATTTGGGGAATAATTTGTAAATATTATGGTTCAAAGATGGAAAATATTGCAAAACCTGACCACTCACCTGGTCAAATTATTGTGGAAAAACCATAAATTGGAGGAATATACTTGGGAAACCAATTATGTAATGAGGTTTACATATCCTAATCTATGTATATTGTTATTATAATGTTTCAACAGTGAAATTATTATAAGGGGTAGAATGTAACACCCTAATATCTTAGAATATACATGTTTTATATATTTTGATTCCCTCAACACTGATCATATGTAAATATTATTCTATGAAAAAAAATATTCAAATAAAAAAAATTAAACATAATTATAGAAATAAAATAATAAATTATATGATGTAATACATTAATTGTTTATGGTTGAACAAAAATGTTTACTTTGAGAACATTGTTTTCTTATAGTATATAACATATATTTTATTTATAGGTAAATCTATAAATTGAAAAATATAAATTCCAAATAATTTATCTTTATTTTTAATATCATTGTAAGAAAATAATCATTGGGTAATGTTTTGTTTTTTTTTTGAAAAAGTTTTTTTAGTAGAATTATAAAAAATATAACTTTTATGAATAATTTTACTTTTATGAAATCATTATGATAGAAAAATGACATAAAAATATGTTTAATAATTTGAAAAAAATTTATTTTTATAGATTAATATAAATTATTTACAACTATTATATTGAATTTTGAAACCCATCGTTGAAATTTTATAACCTATTCGACATTTTTTTATAATAAAATAACTATTTATAATTCTACCCCTTTAATAAAGTAGTTCATTGACTCAATTAATTTTTTGATTTTGAATAATGTAAAATGATCTTCATTTAATTATTAAAAAACAAGTAAATTCATGGGAAGTACCACTACTGAATAATCATCAATACAAATAAGTATAATTTCATTTTTAGAAATAAAATAAATATGTTGTTTAAAAAATATTTTTATGAATTTTTTGCGCTAACATTAAAATTAATATATTACAATTTTATAATTAAATTATTTTAAATAGATTATATATTTAAAATAATATTTTTCAAATTATTTACAATTTACCATTTTATTTGGGTAATAATTAATATTTACCTTGGTAAAGTTGGTCACCTTGTTAAGTGTTAAAAGGGTTAAAGAGGGAGTTTAATTAAGATAAATGGTTATGAATACATTTCAAACATGTATAAATTTTAATTTTTTTCTTTATTTTTACCATACCCTATCTAATTTTATAAATTGTTCTTCCTTGAAGAAAATTTCTTTGAGGAAGAAATTTATTGTGTTAATAAATTCTTAATACTTATAAGGGCACAACACAATTGATTTATAAAAGTCGTATTCTAACTTATTCACCCAAATTAAATAAATTATCTAAAAGAAATTATTCCCAAATACTCTCTCAAAAATCCTAAAAATTTCATGTAGTTTCTTTTTTATTCAAAATACCAATATTCTAAGGCTTTTGGTTTTTTAAAGGAGATTGTCCAAATATGTGGTATACATTCTTACCAACATTTTCAAGTATCTCTATTGTTCAAAATACTATAAATATTATATAATAGTATAAAAATAATTGAATAAGTATATTTACTATATTTAGATGTTTTTCGGTTAATAGTAATATTATTTTATATCTACTTTCCATCTCATTGAATGTGTAAACATCACCCATGTGTATGTGTGGACTGCCGACTCCATAATGCTCTTTTTTTTCATATTCCTTACCATATATCATATATGGTCATATATATGTATTTATGAATATATTTGATATATATTATATAGATTTTTTAAAGATAAATTAATTCTTTCCCTTATTACCTTACATTCATTAAATTATAAAAACATAACTTATGCTTATTTACAAACTATCTTCTCCATGTAGTGATGTAATGAATCTTTCATCACCATCTTAAAAAGATTTTTATAAATTTTATATAAAAAATAAATATTATATTAATGACAATATTATGATTATTTAATGGATTAGTCCATGAAATATGTGAAATAACTAGAATAAACCAAAACATATTCTATAAACAAAACATTTGACCTCTGAATAACGATTTTATTGAATATTTATCAATAAATGGGAAATTTGAAATTTTAATAGAATTATATAAAATAATATAATTATTAATAATTTATATTTAGTTATAAAATGTTAAAAATTAATATATCAAAAGTTATAGTGCATAAAATTCTTGGTAGGACTTGTAGTAATGGTTTTTCGTTACAGCCCCGATTTTCATTAGGATTATTTATGTTTCAATTTCAATTATTCAAATTTTTTGGTTATTTATATTTTAAACCCAATTTATTTTTTTATTTTGTTAATTTTTTTTTCAATTATTCTTTCAGTTATATCTCTTTTTTACTAAAAATATGGAAGGAACTTTTTTAGAAAAAAACTAACACAATTTATCCTTTTTGGTAAAAAATTAATCTCCTTCGTAACCATTATTTGAAAAAAATTATAAATATCATTTTTTTAATAATAAATAACATCAAAATTATTTTTCTACTATCATTGACATTTTTTAACAATGTTTTAAAGGAAATGTCATGTCATTTTTTAAATGGGTAACTTTTTTACATTCTAAAAGAAATTACAAAAAGAATGTTTTTAAAAAATTACTTCTCAAGTAGAGTTTCCTAATATCATGCATTTATTTATGAATTAGTTTCGTTTTAATGCTTCCATATGTTTACAATGAAATACACATTCACTTTTCTCTTGGATTTTCTTGTTTTTATATGTTACCAAAAGAAAAGGATATTTTATCGTACATGTAAAACTATTTCTATAAGGATTTCATAAAAAAAATCATATATGTTAATATAAATTATGAATTTTAATGTTTCAATAATGATTTAATATTTCTTACACTATCCACATCCTTTTTCTAAACAATTATGATTATGATGTTTTAAGGATTTTTCATGAAACATGTTACTTTCTCACAGTTTAATTAAACTATCAATTAATGATGAAGGATTTTATGTTATTATATAATATAAATGAATAGATTGTTATCAGGTTATCGGTTGGCCTATTATATACCAATAATTCATTATGTAATGAGTCATTTATCATGAAATGACAAGGTTACAAAAGAGGTTTTTAGATGCCCAAGCTTAGAAAAGATGTTTTTCGAAGCCCAAGATGGTACATTGGTGATTAGTCCAACACCATGAGTGTATATTAGTGGATTTAATAATCATATGATGGTATAATGGTGGATATCACAACCCTATTATGTGATTAATGTTATGGTGATGGTCCTTGATATGTGATTTCGATGAACATAGAAATGGGGAGTGATCCCGATCCTCTGTGGAACTTTTTTTACTAGCCTTGACAATGAAAATTATTTTTTATGTTTATATTCATGATAAAAAATTTGGTACTAAACTTAAAATATTCTCTCATAGTATATGATTGATTATTTATGATTACAAACTCTAATGACGATGTATTTTTATGACAATGTCGTATGTCATGACTCATGTTTTATGGTCTATGATTATTTGGGTATGATCTCATAAGCTATGATCATGTTCTCATGCCCATTATATTATCTTATTATCACATATTGTCCTTGATTCACACATTCCATATATACCCTTAGTAAATATCTGAGCTCACCCTTTCATTTGTTTCTATTTCATCAGGCTATAAGGAATTATTTTAAATTCAAATTTACTACGAAGGGTACAATGTGAAAATAATTTTTATGGATATATTTAATCTCATTCATTAAATTAATTAATTCTGTATCTAGTATTTAAAATACACTAAAAAATTATGGTTCTTAAGCATGTAGTTTTGTGAGATTCATTGAATATTCATTTAATATGATGTAATATTAATATAAGTGAAGCTCATATCTTAGTAGTTATGTCCATTAATGTTATTTATGTTTCCTTTTATTTATATTTTGTCAATTTATTTTGGGTTTATCAAATTTAAAAAAAGAATACTAATCATTGATAACTAGGTTGTTTGATAAAGTAGGGTCATGATCATACCTTTCTTATAGGTGAGCCACTTCTCAATGACCATTGTGGTGATGTGGCTTCTATTCTAGTGTATGGAACCTTATTCTCATGTTTTATGTTCTTATCTCATCAACATTATGGTTCCTATGATTATTTAGTGGCAAACTCATAATTTGTGTGATACTTATGTGTTTTGGGATCTTATTTATGATTCTATAGTGGTAAGGGGGAATTGATTCCAATATTTTGTTAATATAAATTCATGATCAATGATTTATGGTAGTTCTTCTTCTTATAGTTCTTAATGCACACCATTCTAATACAAAAATGAGAGTCCTCTCCATGTTAGACAATAGTACATGTATGTTGGGTATGATATGTGCAATTAAATGATATTGGACAGATGGGTCTATAAAGAGATAATGATCATTTAGAAATAAGGTATTGAATAGAGTTTGCGACCATCCTTACAATCTTGATTAGACCTTTACTAATAATTTTCAATTCTTGTATCAATTTGTGGATTTGTTTTCATTAAACACCTACTATTGTGGACACTTATAAATGAGATTTAGCTCATTTGGAATTTTTAATAGGGATTCATCCTAGTTATGATAGAATTTGTTTATTTTACCAACAGAGAACCATATTATTGTTGTGCATAGACCTCTTTATTGGAGATGGATTTTATTTTATGAAACACAATACTGTAATCACTATTGTCTTCTTGGAAAAATTTTGAAATGGATTTTATTATCAGAGTGCATTCAAAGTGGATGATGAAATGATCTAACCCCAATAACAATATCATGGTTTATTTCCTATCAGGTACATGAATTCAAAATCTAGAGATGTGTGGAGATGTCTATGATGGATGGATTTAGATAGGTGTTAATGAATAGAATTCATGATACAATTCATCTCTTTTCTCTTGGACCATTATACTTGATGGAATAGATGTATGTTTTTAATTCCATTAAAGGAGTTTAGGAGTTAAATATTATAGTTGAACCCCTAACCAAACTATTATGATCTAGGTAGTTTTTATTAGTGGATATTGATATTCACTAAAAATTTATAGTGATGTGATATCATTAAATTTAGTGATGGATTGGGATTCTATTGGTATTACAAAGGTGTGGTATATATTTTAGTAGGTGAGGAATGTTTTCCCCATGTAATGAGTGGGGTACCCTCCAATACAGTGTGTAGATCCCACCTTATAATGTTATGTTCTAATTCCCATCATATGGAAGGAATTTCCATCATGAAATTAGTGTAATTATAAAAAAGATAATTTCTAGTGAACATTATGGAACTCACAGATTCTTTTAAAGGGTGACATATGGTTTACAATTGTCGAGATACTGATGTGTGAATCAACTTGTAGTATAATGATGGTGGTATAATATCTATACATTGAATTATGAATCCCATTATAGTATTCATGATGTTTCTAGAGAAAATTATCCTTTATTTATATTCATAGTGAATTTTGTTTTGTTTTTTAAGAAATCCCCCTATCATATCCTGATAGTTTCAATTATATATAAAAAATTAAATGAATCAAAATTAGATCAATCTGGTTTCATTTTCATTTGTGTAGTTAAATCCATTTTGATTCCTTAGATTTAGTGGTACAAAAATAACAATGTAGTAGAATATACATGTATAGAAAAGTATATTTAGACAATGGAGGAGGAAAATGAGAAACTATAATTCTATAAATTTTTCTACTATCGAAATAGAGACACATTAATTACATTTAATCAATATTTTTTCTCTATACTCATCGATTTTGGGAGGGGTGAATAATTGTAATAATGTCTTAATTGTAATGAATTACTAGATATTCTTAATAGATACACCTAAAGGGTATTTTATATAGGTGGGGATCACATCACCCACACTTCTAGGTGGATATTGTATGTCTACTAGTATGCATATTATATATTAAAATGTATACCCTGATTGGAGATCGCCTTAGTGGGGCGAGAACCTCAATATAGAATTTATATTGGATCATTGTGTTTATTCCCATCATGTAACAACTCATACTATGTGGTCGAGGATTATATTTTATCAATATATTGTGGTTTACCTTGCTCTAGTATTTTGGGAGATAACCTCGGATATATAGATAGTATATCGTGGTAATCTGAATGGTTAGGACCATCCATAACGAATTATAGAGGATTGGGCCACTAAACAGGTAATAGTGTGTTGTTGAGTTGTTTTGAAATGTATTTGTTTTTATATATGTGTATTTCATTATATTTTTCAATTTCTAAATGAATAAACAATCATATTATCTTCAAAAAAGGTAGTTATATTTTTAAATATTATGATATATATGAAATATTCCTATGAATTTTTGCAAAGAATATGGTAAATATGGGTAATGTGGATTTTGATCCATGACATAGAAATTATGGGTTATGTTTATAGTCAATAGGTGATGATTGGGGATCATGATATCAGGTGGATGATAAATAATGGAGTTGACTTTGGCTGAATGGATCATGCTACCATACATCTATTTTGGTGTCGTTGTTGTATTTTGGCGAAGCACTCCATGTTGGTGTTAAATGAATATTTATTGATTAAGTGATACAAAATTTTAGGTCACTCTTTAAATATGGGGAGTTAAATACTACCACCAATATTTTTTTAACCAAAGATGAATTCATTAAAAACTGAGATCAGCGGAAGTACAAGCACGAAGCCATTATGGAAAGTGGTCCAGCCAGAGATGGTCATTATCAAGAGGGCTATAAGCCTCCAGCTGGTGGGAATCATTGTTCCCTTCCCTTCTGATGAAGGAGAAGGTGCAGGAAATGAAACAGTGACGGAGAGAGTGGATTTTCTAGATTAGGGGGCCATAATATTGTAGGTCATCGTCATTGAGGTTGATGGTCTTTATAACAATGAGACAGTCTGACTCAAGGTGGATCTTCTCCCATCCATGGTCTTTGGAAAACGTCATCCTAGTGAGGATGGCTGCGGCTTCAGCAACAGCGGGCTCCCAAAGAGCGCGATGGGATTCCTGTTTTGTTGTGATGATTTGACCCAAATGATCTCGGGCCAGCAGACCATGGCCAACAAGACCATCTTTTGGAAGAGACAAATCCACATTAATCTTGAGGATCACTTCCGATGGTAGACACCAATGGGAGGAAGGGGGGAGGGATCCAAAGGGCTTTTGTTGACCAGAGTGATGCTGCGAGCCCTAAATCTTAAATGATGCCCGTTAAATCCAGAAATCGGGAGGCTTAAAGTCATGGTTGAACACCGTATCGTTACGAAGAATCCAAATGATCCAATACATGATGCAAAGTGAGCCCGCCAAGGTTGGCGACGAGGAAGAGCACCAATGCCTCAGGAGCGATGGCACCTCAGAGGCGAAATCCAATGAAGAATCCACAAATGAGCCCCATTTTTACCAAACCTCTTTTTCCCCTGAAAATTGGATGATAGCGTGGAGGGGAGATTCTAGGACATCTGGGCCGAAGGGGCAGAACATGTCACTCGAGAAATGTTAGAAGGCAAGGAGGCTCATGGTAGGGAGGATGCCCGAGCACACCTGCCACCAAAAGTGTTGTATTTTTAGGGGGACGTTGAGCATCCACAATGAATGCCATGGCCCTCCTTCCCTAACATCAGACTGAGAACAAAGAGTGAGTCGATAGCCAGATTTCACCGTATAGACTCCCGAGATTTCATTGATCCAGAAGAGGTGGTCGGTCCCTGCATCCAGAACACATAGGATACTCTTGATAATATTTATGTATCTTTCATTGAACCATGATTGATTATTTTCAATACACCAACCATTCACATGATCATAAACCAGGAACCGGATGGTGGACCTTCGATACCATGTGGGGATGGGGATGATGTCCGCCTGCTATCCTTATCAATCAGCCAGAGGTCCGTATAGATAGAAATAGATGAATCATTCCCAATCCTCCAACCTAGCCCTCTCTCCAAGAGGGTTAGAGAGCTCCAGACACTTTTCTAGAAGAAGCTGGGTCGGGGGACAAGAGAGGAATCCTGGAAATCCTTGTGGGGGAAATATTTAGCACGGAGAACTCACGCACAGAGAGAGGACAGGTTGTTAATAAGGTGTCATCCTTTCTTTTCCAACAATGCATCATTAAAGTGAAATAGGTTCCAGAATCCTATTCCTCCCTCAGATTTAGGTTGCCAATGATTTTTTAGGTGATCTAGTGGGTTTTATTCCTTCCATTGTTTGTCCCCGCTAGATGTTTTGTTGTGCGTGAGTGGATCTAGTTGAAAACCACAACAGGGAGCTTAAATAGGGACATAAAGTAGCATGGTATAAATTGAAGGGAATCCTTTATGAGTGTTTCTTTTCTGGATTTGGATATTCTTTTTGGTGTCCATCCTTGGATTTTTTTATCCTATCCTGAAAAGAGAAAAAGATTTCTTTTTTGGACCGGCCGATCACTGTGGGTAGCCCGAGGTACTATTGATGCTTCTCGACCATATGAATGGCTACAATGGCACAAAGCTCTTCTATTTTGGAAACTGGGACCCCAAAGCTGAAGGAGACTTCCGACATTCCATGATTGATTGTTTTCCCAGAGGCCCTGTCATACCGTTGGATCATATGGACTATAGTGAGGCACTCATTATGGGATTATCTGGAGAAAATAAGGCAGTCGTCGGGGAAAAAAGGTGTGAAACCGGTGGGCTTGCACAACAAACCTTTTCCCCATGAATTGAATGAGGGGAAGCTGCCCTGGACATGTGGTTAGAAAAAACATCTACCACCAAGATAAAAAGAAAAGGGGAAAGAGGGCCTCCCTAGCGCAGGCCACGGGTTGGGGAGAAGCCACGGGTGAGCACCCCATTGACATTAATTCAGAAGGAAATAGATAATACACAGTGCATTATCTTCTCTGTCCACTTAGAGAAAAAGCCCATTTTCAGCATCATTAATCTGAGGAAATTCCATTCCACTTTATTGTAGGCCTTGGTCATGTCCAGTTTCCACATCATGGTTCATCTTTTAATGGTGGAGCGTGTTTTCATTGAGTGGAACACTTCATGGGCCACAATGGCATTATCTGTAATTAGTCTCTTATCCATGAAAGCACGTTGATTTTTTGAGATGATATCAGACATCCATGGGTGCATCCGATTAACCAGGATCTTTGAGAAGATCTTGTATGAGAAATTTCAATGGCTTCTAGGTATGAAATCAGGGACCATGAGGGGATTCTTGATTTTGGGGATGAGGATGATGATAGTTTCGTTAATGTCGGAAAGGATTGTTTCCCCAACCAGATCTTCTTCATTAGATTGCATATGTCAGGACCAATAATGTGACAATATTGATTATAGAATATGGTGTGGAAGTTGTACAGCCCTGAGGCCTTAGTAGGGTGGATTTTTTCAGGGCCAAACAAATCTCATCATCCATCACATCTTTGCTATGTTTCCTATTAATATGTTAGGTGTTCACAGGTCTGAGGCCGTCTTCCACTTCGAAAGAGATGTTAAGACTGCTAGCCGAAAAGAGATTCTGGAAATAATTGGTGATAGCGTCTTGGATTCCATCGTTAATAAAGGCTTTGGTACCATCCAGATGCAAAATACAAGTGATAAAAAAATTTCTATGCCTAGCTGAGGCTTTTAGATGAAAATAGCGGGTGTTGGAGTCCCATTCTTTAATGTAAGTATCACGCACCTGCAATGCCCAAGAATCATTCCTTGATTCGTAGGGAAGCATCCAGATCTCTTTGAATGGCGCTAATTTTGGATATAGTGAAATTGGATGGGGGTTGTTTGAGAAGATTTCACAGTTTTCTTTCGAGGAAATCACAGTGTCTGTCAGGTTGACGGAATTTTTTATTTCTCAATGTCCTCAAATCCGATGCAATCTGTTGGAGATTTGACCCAATGTCTGCATGTCCACACTTCCAGCCTTAATAGATCACATCTTTAATTTGCATTCTTTAGTCTAAATGTTTACAAATCTGAAGGGTATTCTACCTTTATTGTTACGGTCTCCTTCGGTGCATTCAATCACAATTGGGCAGTGGTCAGAGAAATTGAGCGGCAGGTGCTCAATGTGAAACATTCTGAAAATATTCATCCAATCTATTGATCTTGGAAATCTTTTGAGGCGCTCCGCGATAAGGGTTTCATCCGTGTTGCCCCGGAACCACGTGAATGGACTACCCGTGAATCCCAGATAGACTAGATCCGCCCTAGTAATTGCATTCTTAAATTTAGACATCGACGAGGAGGGTCGAAGAGCTCCTCCACTTTTTTCCTTTTGATAAAAGATGTCGTTAAAGTCACCTCCAATTAGAAAATTTCCTGGTAGATCATGCCACAGATTTCAAAGGAGATCCCACGACATCCACTTCATAGTGTGTGTTGGCCATCCATAGAAACCAACAAAGGTCCACGGTGGGGTATGGGCATCATGAATAGCCACCGCCACATAGTACGAGGAGAAGGATAAGATCCTAACGTCAAAATTCTTCTTCCATTGAAGGCAGAGACCCCTGAGTGGCCTTGTCAGGGAACTGGGAGGCAACCCTGGAAGCCACATTTCAACACAAGGCCAGTGGTGTCATTGTTTTCCAATATGGTTTCGGACATGAAAACCATATCAGGGAAACATTGAGCGCAATGTTGCGGGATCATTCAAACCGTTCATGGGCTGCCAAGCCCATGAAAGTTCCAACATAAAATGATCATTGATCTAGGTAGGGCTGGGATACACCCACCTCCACATTTGATTCCTTCGGGATCATTTTTTCTTCCACTGATTTCCGTCTTTTTGGGCTGTTTTCAGCCAATGTACTCATTTCAATTCGTCATTTTAGCTCCCCAGGTTTTGGATTAACTACCTTTCCTTATATATTATCACAGTGAACCCTCTTCCAAGTTCAAAGGGTGATGGGTCCCATTATCATTAATCATGTCATCCTAGAGTCACCTTGTAGATAGTAGTTTGATGTGGCCATTTAGGGATTAGTGTCGAGATCTGGTGGTTCAGTGCACATTTGATTTGGGTTTGAGCTTTGTTTTTGTGGGTTCCCTGGTTTTGGCACCGGCTTGGTTGGTGTTGGGAGAGTAACTTTCAGGGGGTTGATTATGTACTTGATTCAATGTCTTTCTTCTTCATTCGACTCTCCTGGTAAACCTCATTATTGCACGTGGGGATTATGATATAGGAAGGTCTACATGATTCCCTCTAGAGAATTGGAATTCCTTTAGGGAACTCTGGAGATCCTAGTGGATGAATTTCGTGTGTTCAATTTCCTCCCACCCCATGTGAGCCATTGTGAGACGATCACGATCCTTTTGTTTTTCCGCCTCTGGGATAAAGGCAATTTTTGAAGTTTTGGGTCATAGCCAGGGACCATATTGTAGTTTGATATTACCTGATTCATTCATTTTTCTTACGTTACAAGCTCTCTCCAGATGGCCAATACGTTCACAAAAGATTCAAAAAATTGGGAGTTTCTCAAACTCGAATGAGATCCATATGTGAGTGTCATCAAGCTTCTAAAACATGCCCCTCATCAGAGGCTCTGACACTTCGACCTCGAGTTTAATCTGAACCACAAGTCTCCATTGTATTAGGTCTGAACAGTCCCACTCAATAAATTGGCCAATGTGATTGCCAATATCTCTCATAACCCGTTTCGTCCTCCCATAGAAAGGAATTCCATTTATACGTATATAGAAGGTGGATCAGGTAAGGTTAATGTGCTGGAAATAATCCCTACCTTCAAATTCATCCATGAGGAGGAGCTGGTTATCAATGGACCATGGACTCCCACTGAGGATTTTTTCTCTATCTTTTTCATTGAAGAAATCAAAGAAAAGGATATTGATCTCCACTTCCCAGATGTCTACTCTCACTACCAATTTCCATAAATTCTGAAGCATGTTTCTTTGGGCCCCCAGGTTGACTGTGATTTTTGCCACAAATCTTCCAATAGCCAGCAGTGACATGCGTTTTTTCAGTAACCTATATTAATTTATTTGAGCCTCAATTGATGCCTTTTCATTTTCCTTCAAGGAAAAATTCTTCTATTGAGACACATGATCTGCATCCTTGGTGCAGGTCAAGTTGAATCTGGTTTTCCCTTCCACTTCAAGGATCTGCAACCGGTTTGATCACACGCACCCAAGAATAATGAAACACCGTCCATGCCCAGCCAAAGTCCCTTCAGTTCCCGCATGGCCCAGATGATCACCGGTCAGGAATGGCCTGAGAGAAATCCCTATACACAGAAGATCGCGACCAGACCACTCAGCCAGCGAAGACCAACTGAAGAGCACAATGCGCTTTGCGAAAAATGCCTCTCGTGGCATGTCCTTCGCAGAGGAGAATGCAACGGCCTCACGAATAGGGCCCTTCGCGGTTGTCCTTCACATAGGAGAAGGCAATGGCCTCATGAATGGGGCCTTTCACGGTCAGTCCTTCGCAAATAAAAAAGGTTCCTCTCATGGCCAGCCCTTCGTGAAGCACCTGTGTCTCTGCGGGGCTTGTATGAAAGCCACCAGCGTGCACCACATAAAATGAAAACTTGAAGACTCTCAATAATACCCAAATAGGTTCGTGGATCAGAAGACCGACTCTACTGTTCTATAACTGTTCTTTTTCGAAGGATTAATCAAAAAATCGTGAGAGGGATGCAGATCTGGTTCTCAATTTGCTAGATCTGGTTTGCAGAAATCCAGGTTTTGACAAAAACAATTCCGTGAATCAAGATTTAGGAGCATTCGCTCTTAGAAGCTGAAACTCAAAAGTTGTTTCCCTATCCTCTCTGCTTGCAGGATTCGGAGGGATGAGAACCGGCTCGAGCATGGACTCAAGGTGTGGGAATCAGGGAAGTCACGACACCAAGAATCCAGATGTTAATGATGTTAGATAGTGTCGGGTCCACAGTCATCGGAAAGAAGGTGGGAGAGGGGTCCTTAGCTGAAGCATGTGATTCGGAGGAGGGTGAAGACCATCATTTCCACACAACCACACGCCGCCGTGATCCGAACGGGAGGCACTAAAAGAAAACCATAGGATTTCCCAGGAGAGAAGCTCTCATGGTGGGAGAGAAGACGCGACAAGGATATATACTATCACTAATTTACTACATGGAAATGATCAATTTTGTGTAGATATTGGTAGTTTTTCGATTCGTTTTCCATAAGTAACATGATGACCTTTCTGACAGAAAGTGGTTTTGGGTAAAAAGACATGGAAAGACATTCATAATGTATTGTGATATTAATTATCATGTCAATCATTGAGATGGGAAATATCATGTATCTTATATACGGATGTGGATGACTCCCCCCAATATAGTTATGTACTAAGTTCATTTTGAACATAGATATCTGGGGTCAAGGAAGTGCATGTAATGATAATTTCTATATTGGTTTATTTAATGAGATTATATTGAGATATACCATAGTTTCCTTACTAAGGATAAAATGGGATAAATATTTAGTGGATGTAGAGACCCAAGTTTTTATGAATGGGACATATCTAAAATTTGAGTTATGGAACCTTAGAGCCTCCAAAAATGAAGAATACATAATTCACAAATGTTGATAAATGTGGATATATTATTTGATATCTCTATTAAATACGGGGTGTGGTAACCCCCTCTAGGGAAAAAGAACACCAAATTTTAGGTGGAATGGTTCTTGAATTAAAATATAATATGTATAATATTATTATTATTTTTCTACAAAACTAAAATTTTAAATAATTTCAACAATTTCATTAATGTGGTATCATATGGGGAAAATAACACTACAATTTCATATAGAATGATATATTTAGCATATGATCTCAATAATCTAGGGTTTTATCAAAGTTACAAGGTACAAGTTTCTGTTAGTGGAATTAATTAATCAATATAATGAAAATACCTAATTAATTATTTAATTTGTTTATAGTGTTTAAAACCCTAATACAACCCCCTTTATATCTGATTTTAACACCTCTCACTTGGGTTTTCTATAAAACCCTGACCTGAGAAATATTTGGTTTGATGGTCCCAAAGAAAACATGGATGATCCAATGATTGAATTCTCTATGGAGGGTTAATGACAGAGCTAGAAATCAATACATTCATCAATAATTATTGATTAAATATTCATGTGGGAAATTATTATTTTTGAAGCACAAAATTATTTTTGTATCCATATTTAATCCTCAATTTAAAATTCACATTCTTCAAGATTAGGTTAGGTTTTTTTTTGTAAATAAAGTTTTTAATTTTAATTTTGAATGATAATCTCTGGTCTTGAAAATGTCCCCATAGTGTGTTTATCAACCCACGAACCTTAATGTTTTCGGTATAAAAATTTGTTATCTAACTTTTTTATTATTTCACATGAAATTTATAATGGGTTTTTATAAATGTGATGTCTAGTATCTACCTCTCTCACTCTCACTCACTCACTCCCCTTCCATATATCTCTCTCACAAGTTATTTTCTATTTTCATTATTCATATATTCCTCTTATCCTTATCCTGTGGGTTGGGGACCATGGATCAATCCGGATGGTGGCGTCTCAAGGCCAACTATAGAGAGGTAAAGCATCTCTAGATGAGGTGGATGGAGAGGAGCACAATAGACCTAATAGAGACTAAACATGGCGAGTAGAAACATACAGTTTTTAGTTTGATGGGGAGGTATCATGAACAGGATCACACAAATGGTTGTAGATTTTAGATGAGGTGATAAAACAATGGTGTCTGGCTTTTCAATGTGGAAGACTAACATTCCTAATGAGGAAAAAATAGTTTTCCACATCTTGGAATGACATCTAAAGTAGTGCATAGGGTTGTGGAGGCAATATTCTTAGATAGAGGGAATAGGGAGGATGAGTCCACTACATTGACCATTTGATCCCTAGTTGGATTGGATGGTGGTCCGCCCACCATGGGGAAGGTGGGAAGGTCAAACCTGCTAGACCCCCTTGTGTTGAGTGTTGTGAATCCCATACTATGTATGAACAAACACTGCTAGATGAACATGAGATGAGTTTAAAAGCACAAAAAATACCCATGCACCATGATTGTGGTTTTATGTTGGTGCATCCGTGGGAACCATGTACTCTCATGTATGGGAACACAAATCAACCATGGGAACCATGTCTCATTCAATTTTTGTGTCTGGGAAATATTGCACACCAAACTATGAAATCAGTGGCCACCATGTATCCTTACATACAACATCATGTTATGTTATTATATCCTCATATCATATTATCTGTTTCAAAAAAAATTACTATCATGATTATTTTTTATATAAATCAACATACTATTGCTTGTTCAATAATTTGAATCCATCTACAAGGTATTATATGTATAATTCTAGGTTGTCCTTATTGGATTGATTATGGGTTTAATGATTTTTAATTATAGAGTACTTGGTATTGAAGTCTCAATTTATTAGATGGAACTTATATAGATTATGAAAGAAATTGGACAACTCAATGGAATGTGATCCACTCAGGTGATAATATTATGATAATTACCTATGGTAATTTTGTGGATAGCATAGTTTTTGAACCCTTAGAAACTGGGTGGATAACTGTGTTGTTTGGAAAGGGTTAGTAACCCCTACCATTTTTAATCTTTTTTAATTCTATGGAGTGGGTCCCATAGAAACTATACGGATTCCATTGTTTTGGTTGTTGGATGTTTGGATACTTGATATGAGGTCTGGTGTTGATGGATGGGGGGGTACAATGTTCCCTTGATTAATGATCATTATTTAGTGGCATATAGATATCCCATCATTGGTTTTAGTGTAATTTTGGTATTTTGAAATTATTGTATGTGTAAAAATCTTCTATGATTTTGTCTCCTCGATAGTCCATGGGTTGAATTTTGTATGAGGTATATGATGAGATATTGAATTTAGACTTTCATTTTCTTTAAGGACCCAATTCATGCCTTGTTTACTATGTGGTTTAGAAACTCATGGGATAGATTTGAAATGATTAGTTCCTATGTTTCTAAAAATTCTCGTTGTGAGTAATATTTGGATTATTCTGAATTTTTTAACTCCTCCCTACTAATTTTTATCAAGATATTGATGTTATCTTAATAATCTATTTAATATATATGGATTTTAGTGAATCATGATGGGTATTTTTATACTCACCCATACTTTTGAATTTTTCCCACATATATTGTGACATTCAAGATGAATCACTAGTTTAGATATGGTCTTGGTGACATAAAGAAGTTTTGGAATGTTTGGAGTTGACACCCATTAAAACTTGGATAATAATGATAATGCTTAATTGTCCTTGATGGTGGTTATGGACTTTGTATTCTGAGATCAGTCCATGAGTTTTCATAGAGTTGTAGAGTTTCATATTCTTTATATTTTGTGGATTATTTTCCTTAATGCATGTGTAGTTTCATTAATATTTTCTTGTATAATATTTTACTTTTACTTAATGTTTCATGTTTTCTTATGCATCTATTGTGCATTATATAGTTATTTATTTATATATACACTGATGGCGATTCTGGTTAATATTATGCATTTATGATATGGGTCTTTTGTAGCTTGATATAGGTTAAGGCCTTATATATTGTACTATATTTGTACTTGGTGCCAATTATAATTTTGTTGGCTAATTAGTGTTAGGATTTGGTTGGAACTCTTGGCTTACCAAGAACCTATGTGGGGCAGTATTGGGTCAGGTCAGGTCAGATTGGTATCAATGTGGGAATGTCAAAGGGATAGTGTATGGAACCAATATTCATGTACTGACCCTAGTTTATCCTGAGATGTCCTAAGATCAGTATTTAGTTTTTGATACTTAAGACCTATCTTGGGACTAAAGAGTTTATCATATAATATACCTTAGAATATTTATTTTGTTTTTTCAATTGATTCCAAAGTGTGGTATTTAACCCCGAGATGAGATAGCAAGGAATTTTTGGTGTAACATGGTCTTGAAAGAAAATATTAACTATAAATTAATTATCAGTAATACAATAATGAGTATTTTTAATGTCTTTACTATATAAATTATATGAGGTCACTAGGGAGGAAACGATACCCTAGTTAAGTAATTAATGGGAGTTTTAGCATATAAGCAACATATTTTGTGTTCGCATTAAGTTTAGAGGTTCGACAAACACTTTTAAGAAAATAAATAAATAAATAAATATTAAATTAATTAAATTATGGTTAAAAAATATATGATATCTATTTAAACCCTATTATGTTACCTCTATATGGGGGGAAATTTCATCATTATAATTTTACCTAGAGAGAGTTGTTAGAGAAAGATATAGTTGATTGGATATGAAATTCGATTAAATAATGATTCCATATATCTAGATAATGAAAAATGAACCCTGGGATTCAACAATTGATTAGAGCATTGGCCATTATACCTTTGATGCATGGATTTATTATTTTTTCATTCCATTGATACTTGTAAAATATTTGATGAATTTATGATTTAATACCCTATTCCTCATGGTTAGATCATGGTGTATTATTTTATTAATTTTCCTATATAATTTCAATTATGGATTTTTTATCCACAACATGGAATCCATGATTTAAAAAAATTGGAAATTTTATGATAATAATATTTATTTATATCTTTATTCCTCATGATTAGGTGGTTTTTGTTTCAGATTAATGAAGAAAGAGATTCCAAATTATCCCCCACCATTATACTCTCTCTCTCTCTATCATATCTCTTCTCACTATCTCCCCTTTATGGACTAAGGTTACTTGGATATAGATATTACTAGTGATAGTGAGGGATACTGGTTTACATTGGGGATGGTGTCGCAAGCTATGAAAATATATTGGTGTGAGGAGGGGTGACATGAGGTATTTAAATGGGAGTTTATGGCATAATTGGAAGCTGAGGTGGTTTCTGTTGGGGTTGACTACGAAGGAAGATAGTAGGGACGTTCAAGAAAATTTTGATGTGGCATATCCTATGATATTATTTGTAATTTAGAAATGAATTTTTATTATAATTATAATATTAATTAAAATAAGGAAGAGATGAGGGTGTTGTTTCAGTGTGATTAGAGGGGTGGGGATATTACATAAACACTCCCACCATCTTATCATACTTTTAAAATGATAATAATAATAACTAAAACATCCACATCAACATTAAAAATAATTATTATTATTATTATATTTGTTATATTAATAATTAGGATGTTATATTAAAGATCCTTCAATGAAATCTTGATCACAACATCGAGATGAATGATTTAAAGCCAATATGTGATACATAATTCTAACACCTGGATTGATCCCCGGGTCCCATCATGTAGAATTTCTCATTTATGATAAAATTTAATTCATATTTTTGATATGATTTATATTATCATTCATTTAATATCATATACTAATAATTTTACATATATATTTTAAAATAGTAGTTTTTTGGCTATCTGAAAATATTCACCCTGTGAGATGGGATGATGTTGAATTTATTATTTATGGTACTAATGATAGGTTTATTCAGGATAATCAAATTTGTATGAGTTATAGTAATTCTTTATTATCTATTGTGTTTCACTCTTCGTAGTTGTGTTACATGCAATAAGTCATAAGTTTTTCATAATGTAATGGAGTAACCACTCTTCCTCACACCTACATTGTACACCCCTCATATTTTATTTCTATATATTGTGAAAATATGGATACAAGTTATCTATCTACAATGTGGGATATTTACCCCATTTTTTGAGAATAGAAGTTCAAATATTCAATTAGTGGTAGTTTTTCTTGCATCTTATATATGTTCCCTCAATGTGGCAGAAATTTCACTCTAATGTTCATCGTGGGATGATGTGAAAATTCTCAAATCTTATGTGGTCATCATACTTGGGGTTAGTTCTCCCCTAGATTACTTCAATACTTTGTTTGAGTTCTCTTAAGGATTTATTAATGATGATGAAATTGATGTTTTTGGATATAATATTGTAGTACTATCTTAATTAATTCTCATTATTCATTGAGGATTGGGTCCTCCTTCCTTGTTTTTATTGGTTGTGTGGATAGAAGGTGAGAAGATAAACAACATTGGAACTTGGGACTCTCCAAAAATATTTATGTTACCTTCAATACAAAATATAATACATAATTATATAATTTATACTATGTTAGATTTTTGGGGCTCCGATACTCTCTAAATTCTTATGAGATAACAATCTTTATGGGGTAAAACTAAGATGTCTTAAACCACTCTAATCCACATTGACATTGATTATAGAGCAAATATTGATTATTTAGTTAATCACCAAAGTAACACCCTATTACTTGGGCATTTTATTGGCTTGTTTCTTAGTGGTTCCTATTTGGGTTTTAAGGCATCCTAATGAGTATATTCATACTTACCCCAATATGGGATTTTTTCTCACACATGCTTTTCCTATACAAATGACATTGAGGTTTAGTGATGATATGGGTGGAAATAGAGAAGACATAGATTGTTTAAAGAAGTTGTTTGGTGACACATTATGGATCTTGGTCATTGTTGAAGGAGACAATATACTGAAGAAATTTACTTTGTTACATTAATGTATGTTTTTAGTGATTATTAATTATAGTAGTCAAATGGATTATTAAATGAAATTGAATTTTGATTAATGATGTATGTGCATTATCTAACAGTATTTAAAGTTTTGTTAAATTAATTTCTTTTTTATTATATTTTAATTTTATTTTTTCACTGAATAACATACATTATTTAGTTTTCATTTTCATTTTTAGCACTTAAAACAGTCATCTTCAATTAGATTTATTTTAAGCGATTTTATTGAAATAAATAATTTGACATAGTTAGTTTATTTTAATATTAATTACACATTAATTAAATATTAATCAAAAGATCCATCAATGATAGAACATATGGATTATACTACAGTAATGTAATTAATTATTAAATACATCAATAATACATAAAATTGAATTAACATAATGATGTCAAACTAGTAACATATAATAAATATTTTTATGATATTGGATATTTATATTGTAAAAAATATCATTCATGAGTCCTTAGAACACCTTTGTGGATGCTTATATAAAAATATGATATATTTAGAGAATTTTAATTGAATTCATGTTAGGATTTTCACTTTTTCTTTATGTTTTTTAAATTTCAATGAACATGTAATCAAATTATTCATATCAAAATGAAATTAAATTTGTAATAACATAAATAAAATCATAATAATAAAATATCTAATTATAATATTTAATATAATCATATATGAATACATAAATAGTATAATACCGTAATTATTTAAATATTTAGTCATTCTTTCAAAACATTGGAATATTTCCCCAATCTGAATAATGTATGGGGAGGTATGCCGCCTCATATGAAAAGTTCCCTTCAGTCATCCAGTAAATGGGCACAACATTATTACCTTATATATGTTAAATGATTACACTGTATTTAAATAGAATTAACGTGAAACACCATTAGTGTTTATGTTTTTCTCCCTATTTGAAATGTTTTTATCTATATAAAAATAAATAATGAAATTATTATAAAATTTTAAATATTTTTTTCATAAGGAAATACTTATTAATAATAGTGATACACAAATGTACTCTTGATGGCAGGAGAGTCACCATATGCTTAATTGAGTGATTCACTCATTCTATGGTATTTGGTGCCCTATAAATAACAAATTTTGTAATTTTGATTACCAATGTCATGAACTAAACTAGATTAACCTTATTCTAGGAACATGAGAAAACACATTATAAGGGATGAAGGTAATTCTTGATCCCGACATGCTAGAAGCTAGTTCCCAAGAATAATACAAGTAATTAAGAGAAAATGATTCATAATATTTATGAATAAATAGGGAATATCCCATCTGAATTATGGTTTGACCACTTCATAAAAAAACGATCAAAAAACCAATTTTAATATTATCTAAACCAAAAAAAATTATACACCAAAACCTCAATCAATAATCATGTAATAAATTCAATCAATAATTACCCTTAGAAACCTAAAATACCACTTCTATGGAAATAATACATTAGAGAAACAAAATATCCAAAAAATAAATGCACTATGAACAAGTACATCACTATGTTTTATGATAATCCAAATTTTCTTGGATCCACCTTCAAATATACCCAAAAAACAAAAACAACTACTAACTAATTAGATACTAAAATAGAACCATAAATTTATATAGGTATACTAGAAAATAATTATAATGTATCCTTTCCATACTTTGTTCATTCTCTAAGAAACAAAATCCATTTTATGCAAGTTTAAAAATATAACTCATAAAGTAATATTTCTATTTAAATTTAAAAATAAATCATACATGGTAAATTATTTAATAATTTTTCCCAAAGATATTATTTCAATTATTTTTATACTAATCAATCATAAACTGTTTTAAAAGGTCTGTACATAAAACAAAAGGGAACAATTTCAAAATCGCATACTTAGAAAATACACACACATTGAGAATAAAGTAAAATAACTCACTTTCAGATACTCATTTTTACGTTCTACAAAATGAAACCATGGTGAAAAATTTATACTTTAAAAATAAAATAAATATGTAAAAAATTCAAAAATCACTAATAGTTTAAAAATTAGAAACTTAATATAACAGATTATGAGTAAAATTTTATAAAAACAATTTCATTATATAATAATAGTACAAAGAGAAATATTAAATGACTAATAATAATTTACATTAACATTACCTAAATTATAAAATTAAATATCTAAACAAGATTAGTTACACCCAAAATGATAAAGAAAAAATAAAAAAACATATATGAAATCATGGGAATGGTCTAAGGGATAAAAAAGCCAAGGAAACCAAAAATTCAAATTCTATCATATGGTCGATCAATGGAAGTCAGTATTTAATGAGAACTACTACAAAGTGAATTTGGTGGAATTTTATTATAGTTTCATCCATCCAGTGGTAAAAAATCCAAACAAATACTATGTTGTGTATGTTTTGAACAAGTGATGTGGTTATTACTATCTAATAGAACCCTGAACACATGTCCAAGTCTAATATGACTATTCACTATAGAATAGTTTAAAGGGGTACTAAATTACAGTCTTCTCAACAATAGTTCCTTAAGATCCCATGATTAACTCATGGAATGTGAATTCCATGAATAATAAAATTTAGCATATATACTTCAATATCATACAAAGTATTCCCTATGACCTCCTCTCCAAGTCACATGATACTATATAATCAATAGAAACAAAATTAAAATTTCAACTAATGAAAACATATACATGTATAAGAAAATATTTCTCAATACCAACTCTCATGTAATTTTCCAACTAGGCCTCTATGATTATATTTTTGGAAACCAAATTCTAAATAAATTACTTAAGAGGATCCCTTGAAACATTATACAAGCATCCCATGAGAAAAATATGGGATATTTAAAACATCACCCAAACACATTGAAATATGATTACCAATATAGTATATAAAATAATATTTCAAATACATTTCCATTAAATAAATATAAATCCCATCACCTATTCAAATCCAAAATACCAATGAAAAAAGTAAACATATGAAACCAAATTTAGATTGAGAAAAAAATTATAAATATGCCATTTTATCTTTAGTTTATGAACCATTTATAAAATAATAATGTTTATCTATTAGAAAACATTAAGAACCAAACAACCTCTTTAAATTGAATTCTAATTGGAATGATCCCTTAAGGGATTTTAGAAAAGGAATTAAATATATATATATAAAATAGTCTTCAATATAATGTATGTAATCACACCAAATTTAATGCCTATGAAATTTAAAGGATACATCTTATTACAAGCATTGAATCAAGGATTTATTTCTCTATAAAGGATCTGAATTGTGCCACCTAACTCAAATCTAAAAAACCCAAAAACATGGTGTTATTCTAGCACTAAAAGTAATAATGCAATTGGAAACATGTCAATCTGATCAATATAGATAGATACACCAGACAACAAATCACAAAGGTGGAGAAACTAGATGATAGAGTAAGTGAGACTATTGTGAGCCGATAGATGAGAAAACTTTTTCCCATGTAAACCTGTGATATGAGACCCTAACCCCTCCCCATATTTTAATTATTTTAATTATTTTAATATTTTCATTCACATTACCTTTTTCACTCCTTTTCTACACATAAAAACTCTCATGTGAATCCACCTTCAAAGCACTTTTATATGATAACCCAAATATTATGATACAAAAAACAAAAAACACAATTTTTTAAAATTCAAAAAATAATAAAACAAATTATCAAATCAATTATATTTAAATTTTCAACCCAATAAATTCAATTAAAATTGATGATGATGATGAAGATGATGATATAATCCAATTTTTATTATTTTTAACAATCTAATAGAAATTATTAAAACCATATATATAAATCTATATGTATATTTGGGTATATATATATTCATATATATATATATATATATAAATGAATTATTTTATCATAATTAACAATTTATTAAATAAATAAATAAATTATAATTATATTATTTAACCACCCAAAAAAATGAAAACAAAAAAATATTATTTATCAAGTTTCAATTAAAACTATCTTATATTTTTTTCCAAAATTATGTTTTCCCAAAATTTCATCAACGTGTAATGATTTGGTTTATTGTTCCTCCACGGTAATAATAATTATTCCTATAAATTTTTGGATAACATCGTATTAATGAATCCATATACAAATTAATGGAATATTTCGCATATAAGAGTCATCACTGATAATCAGCATAAATTTGTTGATTAAAAATGAATACATAGACAAGGTTCACCAAATAATAAATAAAATTCCCTTTAATACATATTCAAATAACATCATATGAATACCAAACACAATAAACCTATAAGGAACTCATCATAACAACAAACAAGTTTATGAAATATAATCAACAAGAAGTTTACAACCATAATAAAATCAATTCAAACAACCATATTATCATAAAATAATATTTTCTCAAATTAATATAACCTTTAAAGATCAATGACATATAAAATAAAAATTAATTCCCAATACAAAAGAGGAATAGGGAAACAAAAAAATAAAATCCATTAAAATTAATTCTTTTTTCTCTTTTGTAAAATCAAACATGGAATAACCCATTTATCAGCTATCATAAAATACCAAATCAATATCTCCATTAGTAAAATTAGAAATATTTTTCATTAATCAAGATAAAATTTCTTTTAGAAAATAAATTAAATTCAAACATTATCATAGATAAATTAATGTATTTCCAATTTAGTTGAAATCATTATCTTAATATTAAACATTTGGAAAATTCAAATCCCTAGTGATGGGTATTTTTTAAAATGTTCAAAGGAAAAAAGAGGAAATAAATACGATAAAAATACAAGTGTAAATAAAATACAATTTAAGGACATTTGATTTAACACCCTTATATGTTATGAAATATTCATTTTGAAGGATTTTAATGTCTTAGATATCATTCATTATACACAAATATGTGTCTTAACAAAACATTATACACTATCAAAATATTATTATTTAACATGATAGTTACCTCTTAGACAGTGGAATTTTTAGTATAACTAATACTAAATAAATTATAAAAAATATATTTTTTAAAAATTTATATAAAATTAATTATTTAGTTTCCAATTAATTTGAGATGAAAATAAAAAATCATTTGAAAATAAATGAACTTTTTATAAATGACTATTTTTTCCCACTAAAAAGAGTTATCTCTATAAAATAAATAAAAAACATTTTTTTAATTATATTAATTAATTTTATATATTATATAATTAATATTATATAATAATAAAATTAAATGTTTTATCAAGATAATATATTAATAAATAAAATTTTATATTTAAAATTTTATTTTCCTAAAAACGAACCTTTGTCACATTTTGTGCACTTAATTATATTTTTTCTCTTTTATATTTTTATCAAACAAATGAATTTAATTTTTTAAAACACTATTTCAAGGTTATAGTATACTGAATTTTTGAGTATTTTTTGAAAGATAAATACTTCGATCAATTGTGAAATTTCTTTTTTTAAAATACATTTTCATTTAAATAATTTAAAAGATACATTTTATTTTAATATGGATTTAAAAGTAAATTAATTAAAAATATTTATTACAATCCAATTTCGTACATTTTATTCAATTTCATGTTGAATGTTTTCATTCAAAATTCTCAACCTTTAGATAAATTTTTCTTTGGAAGCCGCTTTTTGGTCACATTTTCATGAATAATATATAATTAAATTCTTATACTACTATAAATTGAATTTGAAAAAATGGATCTTATATTAGGAATCACAATGATTTGAATTTTTTTTATTTATGAGACAATTTTTTAACATTTTTTATATTGAATATAAGTTAAAATAAGTTATTATTGTTAATGTAAAAAATTGTTTACCAGGGGTTTAAACTAAAAGGATTCGGTGTAAAATTACCTAAATATATTTTTAAAACACAATTTATAGAAATAATTATAAAATAAGTATTATATTATATATATTGGTTCATATTTTGTTCTTATTTCAGGAGAAAAAGTTCGGTACACTCTTCCTTTAAAAATTCAAATTTATGCGCTCCCTACTTCTGAAAGGCCACCCCTCTCCTATTCTATTCATAATTAAAAAACGATTAGATCAGAAATGAACCAAAAAAATATCATTCATAAATACATACCCACGTTTTAGATTAATAGGTTATATCATATATTCATTCAAGGAAGGATTTGGGTGAAACATAAATTTGGTTTTTGATGAATTGACAATGTATTTAACTATGATTTTTTCTTTAGTGATGATTTTACCTCCATAATTTTATTATATGTTAATATAATAAAATTAGCATGTAAAATATACTTATGTGTTATTTCTTTCATTTAATGACATATATTTGTCTTATCTTCCATTAAATGGGATGTGTAATCATTATTCATATTTTGGAGGATTATTATCTTGCGAACCGATGTTAATCATTTTCCATCACCACATCTCAAAGTTGTATATAATTATAGGTTGAATTTTTATATATTATATTAATAATATTATAAATAAACTATAATTATAATTCCATATTTAAATTCATACCTCTAAAGCTATTGTAAAATAATAACATTGCTCGTGTGTAAGACAGACTACTGCTACAAGAACCAATGCTGTGGTTTTTTTGTTTCTTTTTTAATTTTATAGTAATTAAAATATATTAAATGAATATATATGAAATTTTTGAAATTATTATACCTATATAAAAAACATATTTCATATAAATTTATAAATTCTATTCAATGGGGGAATATGATAACATCATCCGTGTGTATGATGGAATACCGCCTCATGATGCAATGTGATTCGTTTTTAAATAACACTTTTCTTAGAAGGAAAAAAGAGTATATTTAATTAGTATATTTGATATATTTGACTTAAAAATTATTCTGTTAATTTAATTTATCATTTACATATATTTCATTTCATTCGTCTTGAGAATAGAAATCACACTCATTCGTACGCATGACCTACTATCTCTAAGAATAGTGTATTTAATGTTCTATTTACAAAATTTATGTATGAATATAAATACATATATACTAAATATATATGATAATAATATAATTTTTAAAACAAATATTGAAGGAATTACCATGATGTAATCAAGTGTACTGAATATAAAAAATAAAAACATTCACAGAAACAAAGCAGTTACTACAGAAAACTTGGTTTTAACATAGTATTTATAACAAATGAGTAATTAAAGGTTATAAGTAAAATATATATGGTATGTTATATGTAGTTATGGTTATTAAATATATGTATTGAAAACTAATATTTATTATAAAATATTTTTTAATGTGTGCAAAGGAATTCGAGTCTTATGGTAAGGGATTTTCCCCTCAATTTTATTTTCCCGAAGACACATGACATATTCATAATGGGTTTATTTTTTATGGTATATTTACTTCCCATGAATGAATTTTTTGGTGAATAACCTAAAAATTATTAGTATTTACATATCTATTTTAGGATCACTCTTTCATTGGTCTTACTATTCAAAGTATTAATTAAGTTGTAAGATATTTTTTTCATCATTTTTCTTCGTTAGGATATCCTTAATGTTATGAACCTAACTCATTTTTTAAGGAGTATATATGTTAAATAAGACATGTTATATCTTGAGACTTTTTGTATTCATGATATTTTATTTTTATTTTTATCTTATTACTTAATGGTTCTTACGATTAAAATGTATCCAAATTAGAATGTGCTTGATGTTATGATCTCATTGTCAATCGAGTTTTTTATTTTTATATTTTTGATGATGATATCATATGATCCATATCTAAATAATATGATGAATTTTATTCTACTCTAGTTATTTCGTTAGAAAAAAAAATCAGTATTTCATTTTACTATATTTATGTAATCATGATTCCAAATTAATGGCATGATATCATTCTATAAGGAGCGCGACGGTGGAAGGAACCCTAGGTGCCGATGCCTCGTAGACGACGACGGCCTTCGAGCTGATCCATTCCCCCTTTGTGTGGGAGGGATTTTCAATGTTCCTTAACAAATCAGGGTCTTATTTTCAACCCTTCTCAAATCCCAATTTTCTTCTTACCTTTTCAAACGATTTCCCTAGCCCCAAAGTGCTGGATTTGGTTGATGGATTTCCCACACTCCAGTTGTGGACTATGGAGTTTCAGAAACATTGGCACTCCTAACCCTCACTCTTGTTCCATGTTTTAAGAGATGTGGGCATAAATTGATTCGTTCGATAGAGTCATCTTCAATTACTATAATTTCCAGGATAAGTAAACTGTTGGTTTGCTTGATAGCCATTACATTGAGGTTCGATTCACATCGGAGGGGGACCTCATCACTGCCTGGTCGAGTTCTCCCCACAGATTCAACGATTTTTATTTCTTCCTATTTCAATGGTATTTCAAATTCCATATGGGATGAAATACTCCTTCCACTACGGTCTGGGTAATTTTTCCTAATCTACCATTGCCATTTCCAAATCCCTCTTTTATTAGTATGCTTGGAAATCTTGTTGGACCGTTCCTTTGTGATGATATCCATAATAAGTCTGTCTGTCATCCGGTCAACCCGAGGATATGCATGGAGATGGATGTGTGGAGGATCCCTTTCGAGTACATTTTGGTAACTATCGGAGAGGTGTGTAGGTTCAAGAAACATGTGGTGTATGAGAACTAGAAGAAATTCTTCTCTTCCTACAAACATTTGGGACACTCTTTGGTAAGCTGTCGTCGGGGTGTTAGTGTGTCTGGATGGATGGTGGGAAGAGCCAGTGGCAAGACTGAGGAAGTCTACATGGAGGCATTAAAGTTGAATTAGGTTGAAAAGGGGATGGAAGGTGAAGGTAGGGGTGGCAAGGATTGATTTTCACATTCTGTTTTGGAAGAGCAGCAAACATCGAGTCTTGTGGAGGAGAATTTTCTACACAATGACCCAATGGTGGTGTCATCAGCGGTGGGTTCAGGAACTTGTGTGGAGAATGACTCGGAGGATTTGTGAAATCTGAATGATTATTAGGTTTTTTCCACAATGAATTAGTACCTTGGCATCACACAAATATTCAATGATCAGTTTCAGGTGGAGAGTTTGAGGTTGAGTGTTTATTTAACACAAATGGAGGAGGTTACAACTGGTATGGAGTAGTGGGCATGCAATGAGGTAGAGGAAACCACTTCATCTTTTGATAAGGCATTAAATGCGGGAAATGGTGTCTCTATTAAGGGGATCCAGGGACATGTTAGAGAGGTGGCCATTCCTATAAGAGAGGAGAGAACAGGTGGTTCTGGTTTGATGTCTCCAGCCCCCTTATAGTTGAGAAATAGGTTTGAAGGCATGGATGAAGTTGGTTCGAGTTCTGTTATAGCATTGTTCATCGATACATATGAGGTCAATGTGAATGGATGCAATGGAATGGAGTCTGATTATTCGGTAGATTAAGACCTGATGGCTAAGAGTAATAGGATTAACAGAGGAAGTATAAGCAAGAAAGACTTCTCCTCTTTACCTCCTCCCTTGGAGACCCATTCTTCTATGAAGCTAAATGTCAAGAAAGCATATTTAGATGATGTGGAAGTCCAGGTCTTGGAACTAGTCCTATGTTCTAATGAAAAAGTTTTCGACCTTGTTTTTTTCTTAATGCGACTGAAGAGGAGGCAACTACGATGATGGGGAGGCCTTTATGGGTAGACCTCAATGAGGAGAAATACTCTTGGATTGATAAGAAGGACTTATTTATTGTAGGGGGATTCAATAAAGGGAGGATCAGACTTGAGGAGTACATTTAGTCCTGGGATCAGCTGGCTTGCAATATTGAAAGTCAAGTGTTGAGTGTACCAGGAATTCAGGTATCTTCAATCTCCTGGAAATTTTGTAGGGAATTTTTTCTAGGAATCTCAATCTTTTATTCAATGATGCTAGAAAAGTGGAGCATGTTGACTGATTGGGGAGGTATGCTAGTTCGGTTTGAGTTTATTTGTGGCCAGTTTTGGTTGACTTGGATATTATGGTAATCTTGTGATATGCATCGTGCTTTCTGTTTGGGTCATCTCCAGATGAGGTTCAGAGCATTTAGCCTTCACCAGAGCATGACATTCAAAATCGGTTGTTGATAGGGTATGGTCATGACATCAGTTCCATTCTAGTCGATTCCTGCACGGGATAGTATACTGAGTGTTCATGCAATGGGGAAGGTTGGTCATCTCAGTTTAGTTGCGGGGGAGGGGTAGATCCTGTATATTTTTATGGGATTTTCTATGGTATGGTCTTTTGGTTGTAATGTTGGTCCTTTGTTTTTTCACTTGTTCCTCAAAAGTGATTGGATAATAAAAAATTTAATTTTCAGTAATGATTCCAAATGAATAATTTTAATGAAAACTGCCATTATTTATCTCTTAGGTCAAAAAAACCTTTATCATCCATAGCCATTTTATATAAAAATTCACTAAAAAAATGTTTCCATGTTCTTATTAGATTCATTAAATTAATTTTCACCTTTTAATTTTTTTAATTTTTATAAAAAATTTATATTCATATAATTTTCAAAAAATGTTTTTTTTGGCTATTAGAAATAGTCTATAATGAATATTTTTTATAGTAATCATAATTTATGGCTAGTATAAAAAATTAATGTTTTAATGATTAGTTTACAAGTCAAAATAGTTATTTTAAATGAAATGGATTTTAAAAAATATATATGTTTTAAGAACATTTTTTGAAATTGATAATGATGTTTTCCTTAGGTAATGTTTCCAATTATTTTTAATTATTATTCTATATTTTTAATGGTTTTTACCAGTGAAAATGATTTTGAAATTTTTTAGTGATTTAAAAAAAAAATTATGTGGAATGTCTATTTTACCAATAAATTATCCATGTGATCTTTTGAATTATTTTCCCTTCGTGGATGACATCATTTGATGTTATTTATGCTTTATTAGGGAAAAAATTGGATGAAACCATCATTATTAGTTCTTTGGATGGATAATTTTTACGATGATGAAATGTTTATAAAACCCACTTATTTTCTTGGGTTATTATATGGTGTATTCATAAAATGGTTATGAAGCATGTTTTATTTACATAACTTATAATGTGATGCTATGATTAATGTTTTATGATATTATGGAACAAATATATATGGTTTTCCTTATGATATGGCTGAGACCTATTTATTCCACTAATATATTTGGTATATATTTAAATATCAGGATATGGAAGCGGTAAAAATGTAGATGATATTGATACACTACTTGAAAAAGGTAAGTATTGATCCACCATGGTAAACTGGTGTATTCACGTCCATAATTGGAAATAGGTGAGTATCCTGAACCACAATGTTGGGGGTATTGATAGATAATGTTGATATATAATTCTTTTGTCATTTATTATAGTTACACAATTCTATAGAATGATATTATTTTTCATTGATGATTTATGTTGATTTATCACTCTTTTGGACTATGTTTTATGTAATGATATTGTTTTTCCCATGAATCATGTTTTTTATCCATGAATGGTTATCTATGAACATAGTAAGATATATTCATGATCCCATACCCCTATTCATATATTATTTTTACTAACGATCCTTGATCTATATCACTTATGTTTACCCTTATTGAGCATCTGATCTCACACTTTCTTATGTTTCCTTCCCTATTTTATGAAAAAAGGTTTCGGTGGGGTTTTCATATGATCATAGTTAAGTGATAAGATATTTTTGGGTTATTTTTATGATATTTCCTAATATAAGAATATTTGGTTTTTAGTCTCAAATGATTCTAAAAAATTATGGTACATGGGAATGTGTTTCAAAATGTATTGACTATTAATCATAAAATTAGTAATATTTATATAAGAGAACATTGGGTCCTTATTGTTGGCATTAAAGTAATTGTTTAGTTAATCATCATATAATTGTATTACGATAACAATAGTGACATCCATGGAGAAGAAGTCTATGTATAGGATAACACCCTAATTATTTTTTATGAAAACAATTATATGGTTTTCCAAGTAATACATCCCATATGTTGATAATACAGGTGAGTGTGGTTCTAGAATATGTGTACCTAGATATACATCTTCGAAAAAATCATTTTAGGATTAAACTAAGCATTAAATGGTACAAAACCATAGGCTTTACTACACATATGGCATGACACTTCACATGGATATGACTTCTTTAAGTCACTAACTCTTTTGAAATAATCATGACGGATTTGAATAGTGACTATAAATGACCATTTCTAATATAAATGTATCATATATTTAAAGGAATGTGTCATAATTTAGTGATCCTATATGTTATTTTTTGTGATTATGTGGTTTCCCCCTATGATTATTGTCTCTCACACTATGATTCTATGTTTTATTAAATGATGGGAACTAGAAAAAATTAGGTTAAATTTCAATGTGATAGATATTGTGTTGATGATAATCTGAAAGGGATGATGAATGGAGTGAAGGATATTGTGATTATTTGGAATCAGTTGTTGTGATATATTATTAAAAACAACCACCTAATATAACTCTCAGACTCATCAAAAAAGATATCGATAGATTTGTTTAAGATATTAGGTGGTGGGAAACATTGAGGAAAGAATATTTAGTTTTCTTTACATGAATAATGTGGGAAGATGTAACCAATTGAATGTCTTAGAGGAATGAGAATTTTTTTATGCCTAGAGAAAAAGGGCATGAAGTAGGTGATTACTGAGGAAATATGAAAACTTTGTATAATATAGTGGATGTGAATAATGGTATTATTAATGAATTAGAAAGGGTAAAATGTTATATATGTTCAATGTATGGGATTTATGATAATTAATGACCTAGCGGTAAAGGCCAAGAAGAGGTCCAATAATTCAGTTCTGCTAAAGGTTTTTTCGATGGTGATGATACTAAAGTGGACATATGAAAGGCATAGTATGTTATCATTGTATTACTTATATTAAATATAAGAATCATGATTAAATTCTGTTTGATTAACCGTATGATAATATTTATAAATCATATTCTAGGAAAGATGTATTAAGGAATTAGATGATGAAGCGTAGTTGAGGGTTTAAACCTGAAATGGGGTGTTTGAAATTATTATGTGTTGGAATTCATGAAGTATAAAAAATTTAAGAGTTTTTTCGAAGAAAATTATTTTTATGGATTCAATATAATATGTTTAATGGAGTTTAAAACCTAGAACATTGATTTAATATAAAAGTGGTAATTTATAGAATACACATGATTAGGGGATGATAACCCTTAATTTGTTCGTAATTTTCAGAAAACATGACATTAAGTGTCGATAAAGAAATGAGTGATAGGGATAACGTAAATTGAATAGTATTTATGACCTTGAAAATGATTATTTTTTTTCAATTTGATTTGTATTATAATTTATGGATATTAAAACATTATTATATTTATTTTATATATTCAATTATATATGGGTTTATTCAAATAATGAGATGACATGTATGGTTTCATTATGTTTTTATGTAAATTAATATTATTACCATGACATAATAGAATTTTAGATGAAGGTATTAACATATTTAGTATGTTACTATTAGTGGATGCATAATTCTGTTTGGGGGATTAATGTTTTATTGATTTTAGGAAATTTAGTTATCATCATTCTCAATTTTCAATTTTGGAAGGGTTTTAAGGTTAACCACTTATGGAACGTTTTATGTTGAACAATAGGATGTGGTTTTAGATATTAATTTTTACTTTACCTTATGAATATTTATAAATATTGTATAATATTTGATAACCCATTTTTTATGATTATAAATATAGATATAAGAAATGAATTATCATTAAATTAGGGATCTTGTGATCCATTATTACATCAATAATAAAAAATTAATCTTCATTTAAAATAGTAAGAGAATAAGTAAAAATTTATTAAATAAATACCAATGATTAGAACTTTTATTATGATATAATGGAAAGATAAACCCTTAGTATATTAGTCCATTTGAAATTATTGATCATATTTAGATGGTATCCTATCTATTGGAACTTCCACTAAAACTCTCTAAACTTCTTAATATGTTACATGTATCTATACTGAGGAAGTACATAGCATAACCTTCACATGTAGTAAACCTATAGGTTAGAATATTTTATAAATATATTTATATAGAGGAATAAACTGTTGAGATTTTGGATCATACTGAGAAATTTTATTGAACAATACCACTCACCTAGTAAATGATTTTTTGTATAACCCCCAACTTGAGGAAGCTATTTGGGATCCTGATGATATTTTGACACATAATCAAACAAATTTTCTAAATGAAACTAAATAATTTTTAGTGGAAATTAATTTCATGGGATGAAAAATTTAGAACAATGAGATAATATTATTATTTCCCAATATATTTAATTTCCATGATAGCTTGTGTTACATGCAACACCAAGTCTGAACAAAATGCGACACACTACTAATATATTATTATTTAATATGATATTTATCAGCTATCCATTAAAATTTAAGGTATCAATAGGTATATAAAAATTATCAAAATATATGTTTTAAAAAAGTAAATTAATAGTTTTGTAACAAATAATTTCAGATAAAGAAAAAAACCAATTGAAAATAAAGGAAGACATTTTGGGAAAACAATTTTTATACACACAAACACATTTTATCTCACTAAATTAAATAAATAAATTTAATTTGATGATATTAAAGAAATTAATATAAATTAAATAGGAAATAAAATATTTAACTTTCATATTTTTTTAAACATAATATGAAATGAAATGTAATTTTATGTTTAAAATAGTATTTTTCTAAAAAGGTAGTTTTGTCACATTTTGTGCCATTATTTTAAAATTTTTGGTTTCGAAATAATAGAAAATTTATATATGAATTTTATTTTAATTAATTAATTTATAAATAAACTATTCATTATGGGGAATTTATTATAATTTTCCAAAGATATATTTATTCAGATAATGGTGAATAATAATTGTTTTTATTGAAAAACTACATTTTCATTTATAGAATTCACAAGATATATTTTATTTTAATGTGTTTTAAAATGTCAGATAATTTTAATTATATATATATATATATATATTAATCTAATTTATTTCATTTTGATAAATATTATATAGAAATATGATAAAAATAATTTTATCTTTTGAAAATTTTCTCTTTGGAAAACAACTTTTTTGTCACTTTTGTGGGTGTAGTTTTTAATTAAACTTTTCTTCAAAGGTGAATTGAATATACAAAAATTGATAATATATTTAGAGTAAGAATAATAAATATTTTATTATATTGTAATTTTTTTACTACTATAAATAGTAAAGGATGTGAAAAATTAATTAAAGAGGTTAAGATGAAAAAGGAACTATTGGGGCTTTAAATAAAAATATATGGGGTAAAATGAAATAAAACATTATAAAAAACCAATTTTATGGAAATATATTGAACACATATATTATAATATCAATAAAAGTCCATTTTAGATCCTTGTTCCCTGATAAAAACATTTTTAAAAATTTTGTTTTTCAAAAATTCCATGTTTGTCATCTCTCCCATTTATAATAGGACGCCACATATCTTCTCTATTCACACATAAAGACCCATTGAATCATAAAATAATCAAAAAAACATCATCCATTAATACCTCCCCATGTCATATAGTCCTTTAGGATATCAAATATCAAATCTAGTAAGGCTTTAGGCAAAAATTAGTGAAGTTATCCAAAGAAGATTTGATTTTTAAAATATGAGTTATTGTTTTACATATTTTTATAAAAAATTATATATTACTCATAAGATAATATAATAAAAAATATCTACTATATATTAATATTTTTTTTGTTAATTTAATAACCTATATCCATGAATTCTATATTTATATCTAGTATTGATGGATGAGATGATATATTTTTAAATTTCTAAATACTATCTTTATAAATGAACTCATATAATTACATCTCACTCACAACGTTAATTATCTTATAAGACTTCTCATCATCGAATTGAGATCTTTTTATTTTTTTAATGAATATGGTTTCAAAATTATTTGAAAAATTATTGATGTCACATATTCCATAAAATGTTCCATATCCTTCTTTAATAGAACAAAGAACATATGATCCCTCAAAATCATCATTTGGGTAAGAATTATATGACAATTTATACTAAATGTATTAAATTCTTTATTCTCATTCAATTATTTATATATTATTTATAAATCATAACTTATTAGTAGAAGAAGCCATATACGTTTCCTCATGTTGAGACCATTATATGAAATGTTTTATTTTATAATTTTATGTTCTATGTATATCTCATATCTTTTTTCATGGAGATAGTGGTTCTATATTCTCAAATAAATGGTTCTAATTATTAACTCAAGATCATGGTTTTCTTAGAAATTTTTATGAGTATTTAAATACCTATATCAATATTAAAACACCTTATTTTTTCATTACGATTAAACAAATTCCATTCATTAATTCATCACTATATATTAAAAATCATAATTTTAGATGGTATTGTCAACGTTGGACTACTTACCAATTCCCATTATAGTTCATCAAAACATTATTCATATACATTTTTATAAATAAATTTAATCATTTACATGTATTATTGGTTAATATGTTATAAAATTGAGAAAAATAATAAATTTATCTTAGATATTAACCTACCAAAACAATGAAACTATGTGCCTCACTTATGGTCACTGGTATAATTCATTATATGACTACCTTCTCTTTACAGGATCAACTACGATTCCATACTTAGAGAAAATAATGCTAAAAAAATAAAATTTCATGAATACAAAAATCACACATACTAAATTCTCCTTATAAAACATTCCTTTTTTGAGTATCAATAATGATATTTCAGTGGTTATAATTGTCCTCGTAGCATTTAGAATGAAAAAAATATCATCAATGAATACCACAAAAAAATCATAATGTTAATCCTTGAATACAATGTTTATTATATATATAAAATATATGGTGAATTAGTCATTCCCAATTTAATTACATTTAAACCATAATGTCTATACCTCATTAAAAGAATTCATCTTAATGTGTTTCTTATATATTCATAAATATCAATACCCAAAACAAAGGTCATTCATTGAAAAATTTTGGGTTCTGTGAAGATGATCCAATAATTCCGCAATGTAAGGAAGAAGATACATTCTCTTTAACATAATAGAATTGATATCCCTAAAAAATATAAATTATAATGGATCCATTATTCTTATTAATGAAGATAACAAGGGATTCACATAGTGAAACCCTATAGGGAATATATATATTATAACCCAGCTTCCCAAATTGTTTCTTCATCTCCACTAACTCCCATGTTTTCATTATATATATAGTATTTAATATTGATATTTCCTAAGGTATTAAATCAATGTAAAAAAATAAACTTCATGCTATAGGGTATGTCTACGTAATTATTCCATAAATACATCAATATTTTCATATATAATGGGTGAATACTCAATTTGAAGATTATATTCTCTTTCCCTAGATAAAGTTTTTTATTCTTTAACAAGAGTCCAATTTAGTATTGATACTAGGATGATTAAGTATATACAACACTAAAAAATTATAATACCTCTTCCTCAGAAATCACATTATCATTTTTCCTACAAAAACATTTTTTCATCATATTTTGAAAGATAATCCATAATAAAAATTATATAGAAGTCAACCATAGTTATGATAATCAGTTAAAAAAATCATATTAATGATTAATAATTGGGACCTCTTGACACATATTTGTCAAATTGAGAACCCCCTCATGTGTGTAGATAGATAATTAAATTATTAAATAAAAAGTGAAATGTCCAAGTTTCACAGAAAACTGGGTTGATATAAAAAAGTGATATGATCTAAAATCATAAAACAAATATCTAAATTGAAATATAGGATTAATAATTCTAGAACCACATCATGGGGTACATTATCCTCAGCTATAGTGATCACATATACATGTACTTCACCCCTTGTAATATTTTTTAGTTGATTCCATTGATTCTCATGGAATCTATTAGTGTGTATCTGCATATCCCTATAGTTGAAAACTAAATATTAGTGTTTTATATCTTTCATTTTCATTATTTTTCTTATGAGACCATATACCCATACATACAAAAAATACTCAACCCCTTCAATAATTTTCATAACTCAATTTTTTACATAGTATTCATATGGTTTAAGTCATTTTGTTTTCCTCTTATTCTTTAACACATTCCCTTTTTCATAGGACATGGATTTCCTATTATTATTTTGGTTTCTATTGAACATGTATACTCTTGATAATTACATATCCTTTTTTAAGTAATAAATAAATATTACATTATATTAATAAAAACATGGAGAGACTACTTCCCTATCGAGACATGGATTAATCCATTTTTAGAAATGATCAATCATGAACTCTGAATTTTGTATGTAATTCATATAAAAAATTGATAACCCTATAAAGGTTCTATCACACCCAGTAATAACTTATTAATCCATTTTATTTAATATAAGAATATTCACATTATTTAAATTTATTTCTCATGAGGAAATTATTTTTTAATAATGACTCCTCGGAAGATATCAATTCCATGATTTCTATTTCTTCTTCCTCAGAATTATTTTTGATCCAAATCCACTATTTATCATCACACGTTTTATTGAAATATTATGCAACTATAACCTTTTCCTTTTCAATTTATACTGAGGCCATAATGTTCTTATCCTGAGAGATAATCCATGGATAACGAACCATTGGAATAGAAATTTCACAAAACGATGGGGTATTCTATATCCTAATTTGATCCAACAAAGGAAAATATCACTATATAATGGTTCCACCATCCAAGAATGTTTATTTATCATAACCTAATTATGATCACATAATATAGTTATGATTTTCTCATTTTTAATTCCATTTGTATTGGTTTTATTAGGAGGGAAATATTTAAATTGGCCAAGAGTATTGAAACCATTCATCCTTATAGGAGTCATTTCGAAATTATTTAATATACAATATTAGCTTATAAAATTTTGATTTCTAAATTAAAATCTATTGTTAAAAATATGGCGAAACACATAACATAAATTCAAATTTTTTGAAATGTAAATATTATAAACATACTCCTTTTTTCCATTAGGGATATCTATATTTTTGAAACCATAATAATGGTTTGAAATGAAAATGTAAATTATAATTAGAATATTCTTTTATGAGATTCAAACTTGGTGCATTCTATGACCCTTTTTCATGCACCAAGTGATGATTGAGTTAATCTTAATTACCCCATTTAAGAATTATTACCCATAGTTTCCATTGTTCAAAAACCACGTACACCTATAATATCTATACATGTATATATTTCAAGGAAAAATTACACAATCAATTCAGTAACAAAATATTAGGTTGTTATTATTTACATATCCTCAGTGAATTTCATAGGGTAATGTTCCCTAATCAATGTTTATTTAATCTAGTTTACATGAATTCCAGTAAACCTTTTATAAATCAACCCATAATATCCTCGACCCTAGTTTCATGGAGATGGTGTGTGATTTATTACAATGTCATTGATACAAAGGGTCATTTCCCAATGGATTGATCACGTTAGTAGTTTTGTAGAAATAGATACATTCTTGATACACATTTTACCTTTAAAATAGAAAATAAAACACAGTACATAAAAAAATAAAATGTACCGCATCCTTGAAAAGTCATTCAAATAGATAATCTTACTATCAATAGTAAATGATTTAAAATAATGGCAATATAAAATTCTCAGTATATGTTATTTATAGTGGAAGCCATAATGAATAAATATTCATAATCAAAAACAAATGTTAAATAAATAAATAAAATTTACATTTAAATAACTTGACTATCATGATATGATAAGGGATAATTAATATGTTATGGTAAATAACTGAAAACACGTACCATTTAATCAATAATATGAGAATGAACTTCATCCAAAAATAATATCAAAGTGAAAATATCATGGATAATAATATAACTAAATTTTCAATGAAGGGGATTATTATTTCTTGGAATTCATGTCTTTGGCATATGAAAAACACTATTATCAAGATCTATCCTTTATATAACTTAAAACTACTGTTAGAAACACAATTATTTTTTTCAAATGATTTGTCTCAGATACGTGTCAACAAATCAAGGAGATATATAAATTCCAAGACCCACCCTTCACGTAATGTCCAAATAATTCCTCATATATCCAATAAACTGTTTTATTCATGAATCATTGTTCAATATCATCAAATATTTATATTGAGTAAAAGATACTTATTTATCAATATTTCCATATAAAATAAAATAACATTCATTGTTTAAAACATATGAGAAAATGAAATATAGTTTACAAAATTATAATATCCATCATAAAATAATATAGATATTTAAAATAAATATAGTGGAAAATGAAAACTGATAATGAGAAAGAGATTTTTGAAGATAAAGGAAACAATCACTAGAGAATGTGAGATTTTACAAAACATTTACCACTTGTTAATATTGAATCCAAATCCCCTTGGATTAGATAATTGAAATTGAAACATAAAATACCATGAAGAATGAGTAAATCATGATATTTCAAGTCAAAGGAGTAGTATATACACAATATAAAAGTGAATTGGTGCATAATAACAAATAATTCTTAATGAAATTTAAATTGAGACGAAATCCCATAACTCATGCTTAATTTTTGATGAACTATAAGACATCAACCTTTTGGTGAGGCACATACTTGTTTAAATATTGGTTACGAAATCTTTTTTTATGAAGTGGATAATGGGTTTTTGGGATGTTTCAGGGGAATCCAATTGGATTAGCCCCCGAGAACAGAAGAAAAGAGGCCAACCAGTGAGCATCACACATTTGGTGCATGATTAGTGCTAACCATGGACCGGGCTAGAGAAACCTTGTGGGCTAGCCCTCCACTCGAATAGAGACGGGTTCATGGTAACCATACAGTTTTATATACTGTGTAGGTGCTTCCATGTGACTATGTGATCTGTCCCCTCTTGGAATGAGGGAGCCGCATGGTTGGAGTATGGGATGTCCAATGGTACAACCAATCCTTACATCCATTAAAAATATAAAAATTTAGGGTTTTCCCTATCAAGATTATATCATTCTACATTGGATTTCTACACCAACTAGCCCAATATCTTGGGTGACAAACCAGTAGCCCCCTCCACTTGCATGGGTGACTCTCCATCAATTTATCTTGGTGTGTTGTTTCATATACTTTGTAATCCATAATCTTTTTTCACCTTTTTCAAATCCTTTAGGTTGTCAAGGATGGATTAGTTTGAATCATGGGTATATTTTGGATTAGTGGTTTTCGACCAATATGAGATAAGCGGTCTTAAATATTTTTACCATTGTCTTGATGGGTTATATATTTATTTCATTATAATAATATACTTTTCTATTAAATTTTAATTCCTTTTGTTAAGGGATGTGATTTGGAACTTAGATGGAGATGCAATACCTCTCACAGACCCCTTTGTGTCCATTAAAGAAATGATACTAAATCTAAGACTACACATGGGGTTCAAAAAACCATTGAAAATGGTGAAATTAATTGGTAAGTGTTGAGTTTTGGGAAAAATGGAATTTAAAGGGTAGGAATTAGTATCAATATAAAGGTATTTCTTATGGTATGATTGAAATTTCATATCCTTGCATTCTAAATTTTTTATGCTTCTTTTTAATGTTGTTTGAGGTGTGTGCATTGGATTTTGATTTGTTAATGTTTTTTAATGATGGGAAATGACACATTGAAAGTGGGTAACGTTTCAAAAAGAGGTGTGGACATCACTGTGAGTTGAAAAGTTGTTTTATAATGGGATTTCAATTGATGATTTGAAATGGGTGTGTGAGCCAGTTTTTGTGACAATATTTAATGATTATTTTGAATAGTTGGAAATGTAAATGAATTCTTTTGGGAATGTTTAAGTATTTTGAAGAGGAAGAACCATGTTCTAAATGGTGAATACTTGTGAATTTTAAATGTGTATTTTGAATTTTTTCCATGATATATTTTTAATGTTCTATTGGAACCAATGTAATATAAATGATAAAAATGCTGGTAAGATAGAACCCATGAAAATTATCTTGAAATTTTAACATGTTCATGAATTGAACTAATTGATAAATGTTCTTACGTGATGACATAGCATACTGGGTTCTTTTAATAATTGTATATATGGTAATACGTTATGCCTTGTATATAGGATATGTATAATTATATATGATTGTAATTGATAAATTTGTTTATTGTTTATGGATTTTTTTGATAAATTTATTATGAAAAAAAAGCATATGAACATGGTTTAGTTGTAAGTGAGGTATTTACTTGAGGTTCTACACCCACAAGTTAGGTTGGGATGAGGCTCTAAACCCCCACACCTATAATTCACTAGTTAGGGAGTCATACTAAGGATATCAAACCAAAAAGGTTTTATTTGATGAGACATCTTTGAATGAGGCTCAAAGGTAATTGTTATATAATGTATGGTTCTAATGTTGTACTCATTATATAAGCATCCCTTCGTTAAGAGATGTTGTGGTTTGGGATATCAGAATGAGTTTCTATGCATCCCAAACTTGTGGACATGGTTTTATTACCTAATTGATACTCCAATGTATGTTGATAAAATATGATTAGTGAAATTCATTAAGATTAAATGTGTATAACACATTTTATTCCATGAATTATGTAAAAATTGTTACAGTATATAGTTATATTAGTGGGTAACCCCTTGGGAACATATATAATAAAATGGTTACTAATTAGTATCCTAAATGAGATAATTAGTAATATTTATTTATGTTTCTTGTTATTGGTGATCTTTTCTTATCTAAATACACTACTAGACTAGTTATTGCACTAGACACCATCAGTTGTGGCCTATGAAGTTATACTCACACCCAGCTCGAGCCTCCATGGAACATGGGTACCTAAGAAGATGATACATGTTTCTGATACATGTTCATGGAAGGGACATAGTGATTGGTTTTTCAATGGTATTATGGATTAGAGAATGAGTGGTAAAGACCGAGTTGGGACTCAGGTCAATATTTGTGTTGTTTTTTGAAGCTTTTTTATATTTCATTTGTATAATTCATTGACATGTAGAGTGTTAAGATCGTTATTGTATCAGGACTTCCCCTAGTTTAGTGATTATTGTTTTTCATTTTGCCTATTTTTTTTCTTTATAGTTATTATTACTATGGATATTATACCTAATGTACAAATAATCTGATAACTGGTCATATTCTTCCCAACATTTCACCGTAGACCAATGCTTCTAGTCAAAAGCCTTCGGAATATGGGAAGGCACTACTGAGCTCATGTAAAGGCCCAGATCGGGGAACCATATATAGTGGTCACTTGGTCAGGGATGTTACAAATTTGTATTAGAGGATTTTATTTTGTATTATTATTTTTTTATGGTAGATAGGAGACTAGGATCTTATCAGGGCTTGGTAATAAGGTCTTTCAAAATCTACTTCATCCCCACATATGTATAAAAAGATAAGTTTCTAGGGATGCAAATTGATGTTCTATTTTATTCTTTTACAATTCGTTGATACTTCCACGTTGAGAGGTGCAACTTCATGTGATGTAATTGATTTATGATGTGTTATATCTTTTCCTAGTTTGGAAAGAGTGGGTGGGTGAGTTCATGAATTAGGATTGACATATATAATTGACATTTCATCTATATATTTCTTATTATTACTCTTCCTTGATACCCACATGTTAATGATGAACTTTTTTTCTTGTGGTTCTATTCGTGATCTATATTAGAAATGATGGTAGTTGTGTTTTCATGTAAATTGCCATGATTGTGGTGGAATTACTCATGTGGGGTTATGAAAATTGTTCCACATGTAATGTTTTATTACGAACTCCAATCAGAGCGTCGTGAGGTTGTGCAGAGTTTTTCCTAGAAATTATATTTTGTTTGTAGTGACTGAGTATTAATGAGACATTGGTAGACAAGGAATCCTAATGATTTCTAAAGTTTAACATTGTCCCGGTGGTGGGATGTGATAGTGGTGATGGATAAGTTGTGGTGGATTTAATCAATGACTTCATAATGTACTTTTATATACTGATGATTATTCCTAATATCATGACATCATATCTGGTATACTGAGAGGGGTCAAGATTTTCGTCTAGATAAATAAATATATTTCATGAATTTTGGGTCTTCTGGAGGATAATCTCATGGGGTGTAAGGATTAAAAAGATTTAGAATAATTTATTGGGTTCCATTCTTTGATGTATGGAATGTGTAATAGGTGTTGTTTTCTTGTTCTAGTGGATGATGGATGGCCATTCCCACCTCTTTAGGTTCATCTTGTGATCGATGAATGAGTTTTTGTGGTGGAAATTGATCGTGCAAAGTGGTGAAAATTACACTTCTAATGTGGGGAGATATATTTTATCCATGGATTCATTAAGAAAACGATGGGGTTGAATTGAATGAATGAAGGTGAAAAAGAGAAACCTACGAGGGACATTTTTTGGTTCCTCAAGGGTGGCCAATAGGGCCTTTGATGTGGCAATTGATTGAGCCATGCATGGGAGTTTTGATGAAGGAAATAATGAAGTAAATATTAGAATCATGTGTTTCATTCATATATGGGTGAGATAATCATTAACATCGGTCTATGGTAATGGATGTTTGGTGTTAGAGCCTCATCAAAATTCAAAAATTGAATCGAATGCATGGGATTGGATAGTCTGAGAATGAATTTATGTCTGAATTTTTTTTGTCAATGTTATGTACTCGCATGGCAATAGTGGAACTGAATGTGTTTCAATAATAGAAATATAACTTGAAAAAGGACCATATTTTCATTAGTTGATGTATGCACAACAAAGGTGTTTAGGTTAGGAATGTTGGTAGTTTCCCTATAGCATTATGATGTCATGAACAGCTTTGGATACCCTAATTGTAATAGTTTACCAGAATTTATGGAATTAATCTAATTGGTGGTCCAAATGATGGTGTTTTGGAAAAATTAAAAATTCTTGGTAATTATTAGACACATCCCGTTTAATTTTCAAATGGAAAGTGTGTCACATGAGTGAATACAATACATTGGAGATGTCATTTTTTTATAGTATGAAATAGTATGGATGGGGGATATCAATTATGGGTGGTGATTCATTGGAAATGTATGATAATAGTTTAGATGGAGTTTCTATGGATGTTTGGGAACAATGAGTTGTGAAATTCATTAGCTATGTTTTTAAGATGAGATGAGAATTTTGGTGGTCTTTTCGATGGTGGAGGTTCCAACCACTGAGAGTTGGTGTTGGTGAGCTAAAAAATATAGTGATATGAACTATATAGGGGGAACAGTTGGTTGATGATGTGACATTTGTTTTTGGTTGGATTGGATCATGTAAGTTCCATATTTGTTTTCTTGTTTTGGAAAGGAGCATTGGATTCGGTTTTAAAAGGTTGAGTTCCTTGAGATAAAGATTGTTCTTCAATTTTATTTTGGGTGTTTGGGTGTGAGTGATCTGGTTGATACTTGAGTAAGGGACTGATGTGGGTTGGGAAAGGTGGATAGAAATTTTTTATGTTTCCTTGAATGATTATGTGTTTGGTTTAATCTAATAATTTTGGAAACTTGATGATATGGAACCATGAGGTTTGGGACATGATTTGTGGAGAGGATCAAATTAAAGGAATTTTAATAGGCCCTCACATGGTAATGTAGTTCTTGTGTGTACCCTCTTGTGGGGTTGTTCAGTGATGTTTCCTAGTATATTATCTTGGGATTTTTGATGGTAATGATGTGTTGGAGGTGGATATACACATTAAGGGGCATCAAATTCTTGATTTTTGATCATAGTGGAGAAATTTTATTTTAGTTTAGCACTAGTTCTTTTTTCTAAGTGTAGTAATGGTCTGGATCTATTTAGGAAGAAACATGGGAGAAAAAGGTTGATTAGTGGGATTTTTACCAAAAAATATTGGCTTTAAAGGATCGATAATTCTTGGAAATGCACCTCTTGGATGGTCTACTATAAGATGGGGAGGTTGTAAGATCATAAAAATTCATGAAGGTATGTAATTGTTTAAATGTGGGATGAAATTAGTTTTTTATAATAAATTTTATTATGGTTGTATAGGAAGTTTTTTCGGTGACTTATGATTTTGTGACAGGAGAGAAGAATAAATGAGACTAAATAATGAGAAATTCATGGTTGGCGCATGATTAGTGTTGTCCATGAGCCAGGCCAGGGAAACTGTGTGGGCCAATCCTACTCTCTGATAATGTTTGGTCCATGGGAACATCTTTTTTTACCAGACATGCATGTGCTTCCTTGAGACCAAGGGACTTTGCTGCATTTTTATTGAGGGAGTATCATGGTTGGTGCAATATTTGTCCATCCATGCTGCCAAACCATGAGCCATTAAGATGTGGGGAATTCTAATTTCTCATCTTAAGCTCATATATTTCTTTTCCAAATATCTCCCCATTCATCCTCTTATATTTTTCATGATGAACTAGTATCCCTATCTTTCTCTATGGGTGATCTTAATTTGATTCTTAATCTTTTGGATATCCATATATTGTAGATTGTAGCTTCAAGAATGTCTTCAACTAAGTTAATTTCCATTTTCTGGAAGAGGCTTTCTTTATGGTTTCATCTACTTCTAAATCCCTGAAATTTTTTTCTCAAGGTATCACTTTATCATAGTGGTTGATTATGATTTAATTTGAATAAATTTTTCATTTCGAATGATTTTCTGTCAATAAAAATGTGGTAGGTAGTCTTAAATATATTTCCATGGTCTTTGTGTGTTATATGTGTATGTAATAGAAATATTTTGTTGAATTGAGATGTTTTACTGCCTTTGGTTAATGGGATTGCTATGGAATTTATATAGAGGTGTGAGACCTACCACACCCCCTTTTTGTCCCATAAATGGTGTGCGACTACTCCTAGGACTACACATGGGGAACATCAAACCACTGAAAATGGTGAAATAAATTGGTAAATGTAGAATTAGGGTAATAATAGGGATGAATGTTTAGGACATGGTATTCACCTAATGGGAATTATTAATAGGATGATTTAATTTTAATATGTTTTTTATTGTATTTTCCTAGGAGGATTTTGAATGTGGGGTACATGATGTGCATGGGATTTTGATCATATCATGGTTTAAGTGAAGGAAGTGACACTTTGAAGTGGGGAACATTTCAAAAGGTTGTACTGACCTCAATGTGATTTGAATAGGGGGTTTCTGATGGGATTTAATTTTATGATTTTAAATGGGAGTGTGTACCTTTCTTTTGAAAATTCTTAATTGTTGTTTTTAATAGTTGGAAATGGAAATGAAATCCTTGGTGCATGTTATAGGTTTTGATAGTGGAAGGCTAATTTTTTTAAGTGAGTCATCAAAATTATTTCAAATGTGTATTATGAATGGGTTTAAACTCCAAAATTCATTTTTAATGGTCCATTGGGACATTAGTATTTGAAATTATATATGTATAAGTGAGAGAGAACCCATGATAATTATGTTGGCATGTTAACATGGTTCTGAAATGAATATAAAGATAAGAGTTATTATTTGATGACATAACACAACGAGGTGATTGAAATTATGTTATGAGTTAATTGGTTATTACTTATATGTGTGATATGTATAATGGGTTATTACTTAAAATGGTGAATGTTTTTAATGGTTATTGTTTGTGTTTGATAAATATGATATGGATTTATAATAATGAGAACATGGAATACTGGTATGTGGGGTGCTGACTTCAGATTCTATGTTAATGGGTATGGTCGAAATAAGGCTCTAATCACCACCCCTATAATGCATGGGTAAGGGAGTTGAATAAGGAACTATTCACTGAACATTTTTATTTTATGAGACTACATGGATTGAGACTACAAGGTATGTTTTATGTAATTTATGGTTGGGATGTTGGATTGAGGCTCTATGCTTCCCAATATATATTTATGGTGTGGTTTGGGAAGTTAGAATGAGGCTCTATACTCGAAAAACACATGAGATTCGATGGATTACTAGACTCAGGATGGGGGTTTGTTGATAGTTAATGATTAGTTAATTCCCTTTTTATTAAAAGTTTATAACCCATATTATTTCTTTGATTAGATATTTGTTCTTACTAGAGCTAGATCAGTTGGTTTGTAAACCCTTGATAACTTAAATAAAAAAATGGTTAGTTTTTTGTTTACAAACTATGAAACAAATTTATATTTCTTTTGGTTTTTTTTCAAATTAGTGAACAATTATTATCTACATACACTACTAAATTGAATTGATCTTGGTTTAGACACCATTGGTGGTGGAGTACTGATTTTTTACTCATGCCCTACTTAGACCACCATGGAACTTGGGTACCCAATCATATGCGACATGTTTTCTAATACAGGTTCATGGTAAGGACATTGTGTTTGGTTGTGCATGGGATGACAAGTTGGATCATGGGAGGCTAGGAGTGGGTGGGGACTAAGGATCTTGTTTAGGTCATTTTGGTAGTGTTTTGGATTTCATTTGTATGAACACCTATCATTCTGGGTAATGATTTCATTTTTGAATCTTTTATTCCCTTATTTTAGTTAGCATTTATCACATTTTGTCTATTTGTTTGTTTATTTCAGTTATTATATCTATAGATATCATATACACTATTGAGTTACTATAATAAGTTATTATTGTATTCTCAATATTACTAAATTGAACTGTGATATTAGTCAACTACCATTGGCATATGGGGAGGTGTGCTTATGATTTTATAATGACCTCACTCAGGGAACCACATATAATGTCCACAAGGTCGGGGCCATTACATGATTTTTTTAACATAATCTATCATTGCTTAAATATATTATTAACTTATTATATAAAATAATTAATATTTATAACACCATATATGTCCATTTTATAATATCTTATAACCATTTCATTATTATTCCTTCATTGTTTTCATTATTTCATGTGTTAATTGTCATATTTTCTCATGCCAGTTTTGGTCACAAAATATCTAGTTTCTTATGCATAATAAAAAGTTAGACCATCTATAGAATATAAATAATGACATAATTATCATAATTATAGATAAATTATAATTTTAATACCAATCCTGAAATATGGTTATGAAAAATTAATTATGTTATGATAATGTAGACTATAAGTTGTATATACACATGGGCACCATTTTCATTTTTCAATGATCAAAATAGAAAGGATGTAAGTAATATTGTATCAATAAATAATGATCCCAATACCATAAATACTATATTATATTCTTATTTATATCATCAATGTGGTTTTTTGTTGAAAATGTAGTCACTTCTCTTTATACAGGTTATCGTCCACACATACATGATCAATGATATCATTTTTATGTGAGAGAACAGGTAAGAAATAAAATGATAAATATTTTATTTTTCGAATTATAATAATTTCATGAATACAATTAAAATTTCATAAATATCACATATTATCATTAAATATATCGTTATAACCTTCCATTCGAAGCCTAAGTGAAAGGCGAATCACATCGCTTCACGTGGCAGTATTCCATGGTACACACGAGTGATGTAATTATGACCCCTAAAAAAGGAATGTAAAAAGGTATATATGATATAATTACTCCATAAGTAGACCTTTTTTATAAATATCATATATATAATTTAATTCCATTATCATACAAATCCATGAGAATTTTTAATCGAAAAAACTGACATCATTTCACAAGCTCGTAGTCTTCCATATAGATGAACGATGATTTTTTAACCCACTTGATGAAATTGGAGGTTCTTGTACATAATGAAATAATTATTAAGACATAAAAATATATTGATGATAATAAGGACCCTATTTGAACATGTTTTAATAATAATTTAATTAGGTGGGGAAATTTATAATATAAAATCTTTTGTCGTAGAATATTACATATTCTTTGTGTATCATCTTTAGAAATGAACAAAAGGCCTTAATATGTTGGATTTCAACCCAAAATAATGAATATACAATGAAATGAGGGAATTTTAGTAGTTATTATTACAGTTCTAAGCCAAAACAATATGGTTTGTCTATGTTAGGATGATAGGAGAGGTGGATTTTTCTAAGTGATGAGAGTGTCAGACTTATAATATTTTGAGAAGATTCAAACATTCCTACATTTTTATTATGCCACAAGCCACTAAAATGGAACATTATCAAAACTAGAAGATATAAGGTAGACATATTTATAGATTATGGGTTCTAGAAATATTTTTAGGTCAATTGTAATCATTATCACTTTAGTTTAACCTGAGTAAATCATTTTTTACAATAACAATGATAATTAATTTATAAAGTATTTACTATTCATATTTGATGTAAAATGAAGATTAACTTATTAAAAATTATAAATTGTTTTTATTAAAAACATGTAATCCATTTTTCCAAATTCAATTAACTTATTTTTTTAATTTAATTTAAAATTAATCTTATAGATGCGATAAAAAATAATTTTTTTAAAAAGAAAATATTTAAAGGATTACAATGTTTTAATATCCAAATACAATACTAAATATATTATAATGGAAAAAATATGAGTAATTGATATAAAAAATATCTAATTTTACATTAAATGTAATTAAATATATAATATATCATTATAAATATTTTAAAATAAATGGCAGTTTTCAATTAAAAATCACTATTTTCAATATTCATTGAAAAATAACACATTTTAGTAAAATATAAAAAATTAATCATTATATAATTTTGATGTTTTGATTTTAAAAATTATTTAATTTTTATAAAATTAATAATTTTTTTAAAAAAAAAATTAATTTTAATATTCTGTGCAAAGCATGAGTAAATCGCCTTTTATAAAAAATATTGTTTTTCAGAAAACATTTGTTTTTCTTTAAATTGATTATTAGTTTTAATTATATTAAACCAATAATAAAAATAAATATTTAAACTATATAAATTTAATAATTTTCGTAGTATTATGCATAAAATCCAACTTAATAACTAATTTATAAACGTAATGTTTAAAGAATTTCTTAACAGAGCATTTTTATTTACACCCAGTGTTCCGTGTCTCACAAGCTATCTATGAGATTAAATTAATTGTAAAGAAATATGATATAAGGTATTTTAGTGTTACATATATTTATACAAATGAATTATTTTTTTATAATCCATCATTTTTTAACTCAAATAATAATATGATAGTTATTATTTCTAATCATCATGAAAAACTTCAAACTCAAAAAGATCTCTGTAATAAACTTTCAATTTTTTAAAAAATAGAAATAAGTAAAAAAAAATATTTAGTATAATATTATATCAAACATTAATCAAATTGTAATGATCTAATTCATTAAAACCATTATATTATAAACATATCATCAAATAATTATTTCTCTTCTATAAAAACTTATTATGGAAAGATCTATAGTCTATTAGTCACATAAAAATTATATATTTGTTCCCTTCTATGTTGAGAATCCATAGATTCTATATTATCATAAAAAACATATATCTTAAGGTGTAGAGAATATTTTCTAGACATGAAACATATGATGTTGGACTATTATGTGTGGGTGAATACTAAGTCATTGAGTCTTCTAATCATGAATATTTCACTGGGTGATCGTCAAGAGGTGAGCTCAAGAGGATATACCCACTGAGAAGAATTCCACATCACTGTGTGTTTTTTATTATTCCAATCTGAATGTGTATTTAATAGTCTGAAAATTATTATTAATTTATATGAAGGATCATGAACATCTATGTATGGAATCAAATAATGCTTTCATATTCTTACAATCATGTATCATAACTTGGGTACTTCATAAGTGATATGAAATTAATTGAAAATGTAATGAAAGGATGTATCCCTTCTATATTAATTGAAGATGATATCTCTAAACCCTTAATTCAAATGGAACTATCTGAATAAATCCATGGTTATGTTAGTTCACCTATGAGATTATTTCAAAATTTTAATTAAAGGTAAAACATATATATAGGGTGATGAAACAATTATTCATCCTGTTTGATGAGATATCAATAAGAAAAATGGATTATATTTTATATTATCGGCCTGAGTATGGTTGGTGTTGGATGATGATATTAGAAATTAAGAGATTTTACATAACTCAATTGAGAAAAGGTGTTAGAGGTTCAAACCGTTAGTGTATCTATAATCCAATTAAATTCTTTTGAATTTGTTATTAACAATAAATAATACTCTTTATTTTTGGAATAATTATTATTTAAGTAAAATTGATTTAATAAATTTAGTTATGAGATATTAGAGTTAAAATATGTTTGTTTAATTTATTAGTTGATTATTATTCATTATGTAATAAATATATAATTATTTATTTATTATTTTAGTGAATATATTAATATATGCATATACATATATATTATTACAAGATAATTAAAATAAATACTTCATCCAAAGTTTATTAAATATACCTATATTTATTAAATGAATAACATTTAATTGAAAAATAATATTATTATTTGAGCTTCAATAAATTTATTAGTATGATTAATGAGATGAGTTAATGTTCCAATTTAATTGATATTTTTCCTTCAATAACATTTAAATAAATAATTAATTATATTTTAAATAAATTAATTATATAGCTTCACAATCCATTGGATGTAATAATATTATTATTTATATATAGCATGAAGTATTTCTTAAATTTTTTATATTTAGAGGGGCTTGTGTTTAATTATGTATGTTAAACAATATGTGTTTTTGGAAAAAATTATCACGTTTTTGATATCTAAGAGACTTGTTTTTTATAATATGAATCTATATAAAACCCTCTTAAGGAAAGAGAGAATAATTCCCCTATACCAACTCTCATGAATGTAGGGAGATTTGGGGAACTTTGTTTCAGTAGATGATGAATGGCATGAATAACATTTCTCTACCGCACAAGTATACATTATTGAAGAAAATAATACAAATATTCACAAATAATATGTGTATACAACTTGATGAGTCCTTTTTTAGATTCTAAATGGAAACAACAATGATAAAATTATGTAAATTTTTTTATCAAAGGATTTTTTGGTTATATTTAAATATTATTTTAAATAAATTTTAAATTTATATTAATGTAAAATATCTTGGTGATTTTTGGTTTTTTGTTCATTATCATCATATTTATTGATTGAATCCAATTAAACTCCAAAATAGTGTACCCTCCCAATACTTCATTTGTTCCCCATAACCAAAAAGTGTTCCCAACGTGGTTACATTTTAATTTTTATTATTATTTATTATTAATTTTAGCTATTTCATTTTGTTTATTTTTTTTAGATATTATTTAGTATTCTAATGATTATGATAAAAGTTATTCTGAATATAAAGAAGAAAACACCATGTGTTTATGAGGATGTCTCGAAGATCCCATATGGCCCTTCCATGGTTATTTGTTGTGTGGCATGGATATATGGTATGTAATGATTAATTAATCTCTATGAACCCATTGTAAAATCACAAAATTAGAAAGAAACGTAAACCCCAACTTAATATGTTAAATTATACATGAAATTATTATGTGCCACATATTGAATTCAAATGAAGCACAAATTTTCATCAGAACTAGAAAATTTGAAGTTGTTCAACAATAAATGTAACCCTATTCGGTTTGAGACTAAATTGTTTTTTAATAATTATGTGGTCCATACACATTGTTATTATAGGCCATGTATTGACAACCATCTAAAAATCTCAACAAAATGTTTAGAATATAGCATCTAGATTGTATTTTTAAATATTGTAACATATATAAACCCAGGAAAGGTATAGATTGGGGTCTTAACCATTTCATGTGAGTCAAAAAAATTTATAATTAAAGAGAGACTAAAGCTACATGATGTGTATGTATCTCTACATGCCATGTGACTAGTTTCATATCACCCTAATTACATGTCGGGTAATTTTGGGAATGTTTTGTAGATATAAATTCTAATGTACTAATACAACATAAATTATGTAACTAAAAATTATGAAAAAATAATTGTATATTCCATGTACCTCAAGTGAATTGTCTATATTACATCCCACATATTTTTATGATTTGTCTCTTGGTCATACACACCTAAAAAACTATATATATTAACCCAAAAGATGACCCAAGGTGTATATCATGACATTCCATATAGGCATACTTGCCTTATAAGTACATAATGAATGAAAATGAATCTATATGGTAAGATTAACATGACATGTCATGTTATAGTATGCATTTTATAAGTATTAAATTTTATAAATAGTCATAATCTAAGCTACATGGTACACTCTCTGTGGCCTCCTCTTAAACCCAAATGTATATAATTATTTTATAATCAAAATAAAATTAATTTAATTTATTCTAAATAATATATAATCTGAATATTATTATATATCAATGATTAATAGGGAAGAAATATTAAGGTAAATAATTAATGAATTAACTAGTTTATTAATTCATTAATTCCATTAAATGTTTCTTAATTATAATAATAATAAATATTTTTTATAGACACTAAATGCATCATCGTTACTTTTTTGGACTTATCAAGAGCTTAAAATACCTATTCATGTTTCAGATTTATTAATTTAATTTAATTATTTACAATAATTTTTATATAAAAAATCATTTAATTAAATATGAAGATATATGTATCATATCACCATACCTTATTATGTATTATCGTTCATGTTGAAATATTATTTTATATAGAACATGAACCATTAATACTTATGACTTAAGAGTCAGTAAACACTTATAAAGGATAAAGCTAAATATATGGGTAGATGGTTTGGGACATGGGATGAGGTGAATTAAATTATAGAGGTATACCAGAGAAAAAAATATTAAAAATTTAGCTAATCACGTTTTTAATGATTTCATGGAAAATCAAATTTTTAGTGGATAATTTTGTCAAACTAAGGGGTGAATCATTAATGAAATTTTTACCATGTTTTACATCCTCTCTAATCTTCACCTCTTAATTTCTTGAACCTATATCATAGTTAAGATATATGGATCACTGAATATACCATAATCACTCACCACTATATGAAATGGTGAATATAAATTAGAATAGGAGAACATATACATAGATATTGTTTGATTCTAATACCAGTACATATTATTTTCTTTTTATGAGGTGAGATCTGAGACATAGTGTATTCACTAATATGAGATAGTGATAATTTTCTGAATAGGGAAATGATCTTTACAAAAACTCAAAAATTCTATTCTCGCTATGATTTAATTGTGATAGAGATAAAGGTTGTTTTATTCTATGAGTCTTGAAACAAAAAAAAGTCTCATTGGGGTTATTTATCATCCTTGGTTTAATGATGTAATTTTTTTAATGGATCCATAAGTATTAAATGTTAATCCTTTATGAAATCCTTGAATAATATCTTTTTATGCTCTAGATGTTAGTAAAGTATTGAAAAATGATATTATTTATTAATTAATATGTCTGTAACTTAAATGATTTAATCAATAACACTTAATTTATGTTGAATTTATTTATTTGTATGATCTCACCATGATCATTAATCAAAGTTTCTAATAAATCCTTCAGTCTCTTGATATAATGACTATGAATAGAAAATAATAGATTGGAACATTCCATGAATCATCTTCTATAATATGTGAATATCTTAAGGATTAATATTTTTAAATCTTCATACATTCTATTTTATACATCCTGAATATTTTTCAGTATCATTTTCGATACCATCATTATTGCACAATCATAGTAGTTTCAGGTTTATGGTTATTAGTATATTCTTCTTATTCTTATTCTTATTATTCATTATACATTTATTTTCACATTATCCAATGAATACTTTTCCAATCATATCTGCTGGAAACATTTTAATTTTTGGATTATGATATTCCCATCGAAATATTGTAAATATTTCATGTTTTAATTCTCAATCACAAATCCCAATAAAATAAGATCAATTAATTATATAATAAACACACTATATCTCCTTCTCTAATACTCAATAATTTTTTAAGTATTTTAGACATCTTCCACATCAACATGTATGATCGCATGAATAAGGATTCACAGTTTGGAACTTCTCATAATGGAATTGATAACTCTCAGACACTAGACCATTTCATGGTTGTCAGTTCAATATCAATAATCTCAAATAACCATATACATTAGTTGTAATATTTATATATATGAAGATATAATTTATATTTACTTATCATTTGTTATTCTGAAAATATACTCAAAATTTTAAATGTAAATGCCTTTTAAAAATTTGAAGAATTAGTATTAAAATTATATCAAATTAAACATATGTTTACATATTTAGGTTCATTATTTTCTAATATCCAGTAACAATAAGAATTCCTCTAAGTGAAAATAACTCTTAAAGTGTGATAATATAATTTTATAAAGCCATGAAATGACACTTGAAATTCTATTAAATGACTGCAACAAATTAATCCTTTATCAAATTAAAAAAAATTAATGACTCTTACTAAGTGGGAACTAACTACTTGTAATCTGAAATGACTATTTCTAAGTGGAAAATAACTCTACAAAATTCATGAAGTGTCTATTTTAATGTTCTAAAAAACTATTTTTTTGTGTTCCATGTCTCTTATGATTTCATGGATAAACCTTATAAATAAAATCATTATGTTTATGAATTTATGTCTTTTCCATTTTTATGTTGTCTCTAATGATGAAATTATTAATAAATATTAAAAATGTCTCTTATAAAAATTCACATAGACATTTTTTTATATGGAACTTTAGAATTTTGTAATAGCCTCAAATCACTCCAAATTACATCAATTAATTTCCATGCATATCAAATACTGTAAATCATCTCAATATAAATCAAATACATTTATAAAATATACTAATAGTTTAAATGAACATACATATTGTAAAAAATGTAAAATATACTAAATAATCATATTTAGTATTTCTACATTGACATAATTAACTTTTAATGTCATCTTCACTTCATTTAATACAAACCATCATGAAATAAATGTAAATCTTTTAATTCAGTATCGCTCATACTAAACACTCAATGGATGGACTCTCAAAACTTATTTAATATCTAAATCCTTTATAATAATCACTCTATCTATTTTACAACAACTATATCATCCATTTCATAAGAAATAATGATAGATAGTGAAAAAAACATACTATAAGAAATTATTATATCTACATATAGACCATATATATAGTGAAATATTTCAAGGAATTATTCACTAAAACATAACCATCTAGATATTAAAGTAATAATTTTAAACATTCTTTAATCACATGTGTGTTAGGTGAAAACCATCATTCCACCTTTATTTATTTGTCTCTTAAACATCCCCTAAAATCACCTGACATTGAATTTAATTCTCATAGATACATTGGAAGAAAATACAAAAAAAAATATTAAATATTCATTCGGTATCTTCACCCTAGGGTAAATATTGGTTTATCGTTACTCGATATACTAAAAAGCAATTAAAACATAAATATTATATCAAATATTTATTTTATTTATTAATAAAATGGTTATTTTATTATTCAAGTGATCACCTATGATTTTTATGATTAAATGTGGTAATATAAATTAGATAAATTGAACAAAAAAATTATTGAAAAACATAAATAAAATTTTAATTTGTAATATTTTTAAAACATATATTGAAAATTAATTATGAAAATTTCATATTGTATTGACCAAAATGTGATGAATAGAATAAATCATATTTATATATATGATAAAAACATTCCAAAATTAAAATATTTTTTCAACTATTTTTTCTATTACATGAGATAAATTGAATTAGTTGTTCAATGTATTGGTTAATTCCTCACCATGAAACTTTATATAACTAGATAATTTTAATGAAATTATTGTGTTAAATTTGATATCATAGACATGGGACTACATGGTGTATGATTCTATGTCTCCATTTATATTCTAGAGATCACTATTCATTGAGGATAACTTGAATCATTGGGAATTAATTTGATCATCCATGTGTTTCAGTAGACACTTTTCTCCTCATCGTATTCCCCTGAATATGGATCTCTAGTAATAGTGGACTCCAATACATTAAACATAATCTAATGAAATTTTTATTAATTCACAGATTAATGATAATTTTTATTAAAAAAATCAGAATTTAGGAGTTCAAGATTGGGATGTTCAATAAAATTATCAAGGATCTGTGAATTAATAAATATTTCAATAGACTATGATTAAGTTATATAGAGTCCCCTATTATAGTCAATCCATATTTGGGGGAAAACATTGAAGAGAAAAGTGTCTACTGAAACACATGGATGATAAATTAAATTCCCAATGCTTCAGGTTATCCTTAATAATAGTGAGCTCCAGAATATACATAGAGACATAGAATCATACAACATGTGGTCCTATATCTATTATCTCTATAATGATAAAGCTAAATAAGATATTTATGAATTCTATAAGAAATAATTTATTAGAAATCTTGGAGAATTATTTACAACAGAATTATATAGCAATGTTGATTGGAAACATTTAATGATTTTAAATTCATGGATTGCAATTTCCTAATGAATTGAGCATTGACCTCAATCTCCCCCAATTTCTCTTGAATTCTCAATGGTTGTTGTTATGTTCAGTAAGAAAATATTGATAAGAAACTCATGAATATTTTTACATTGATTTTGCAATTGAATAAAGACATGAACTGTGGGGAACCTTCAATAAATATAGTGAAAAACATGTATGAAAAATTTAAAATCTACATAGTGAGTTTTGAGCCCAATGCTCCATAAAAATTATTACTTTTTATTAATAATTAATACACATAGAAATAATACTATAGAATTTAAATTATGGAAACAAAAGAATAGGAATAGACCATAATTATTGAAGTACCATAACATAGATGAAAATATAAACATTTTTCATTGTACTATGACATATAACTCTAAACAAAACCCACTATTGAACTTTTAAAAGCCAATTAATTAATGAAATTTTGGTAAAAAATCAAAAAAATATAATTCTTTATAAATTATTCAAAATACATGGGCTCTTATACAAAAACTTTTATTAATGAAATAAATGATGATTATCATAACCAACAATATATAGAATAAATTTCCCCAACTTGTTTATTAAATTAGAGAGTATACTACATAAAAATGGTTCAACTATCTTCCAATATCCCTGGGTAAATATCCACATAGATCCAGTCATTATGGGAACATATTCTCTTGTAAAAAATTGTTTCAATATCTTATGTTCCCCTTCCAGTGAACAATCACTATAAAAAAAAGCTTCCATGGGGGATATTTATATCTTATATCATTCAAAAAATTACCATCACAGTAAATTATTTAAAAAATACTATTATTTATGAAAGACTATTGAAATTAAAATGATCATATTAAAAATTATGATTTATGTATTTTTTTATTAGAAATAAAATTTGAGACTAATATTAAATCCAAAAAAAATAATTTATGGCAAATGTATTTACAACAAAATTATGATTTTCCATAAAGAAACCATCTGTAATGGATCCAAAATATTGGTGAAGATACTATTTATGAAAGAAATCATAATTCCAATTAAAATAGAATTACAGGAACTTATTTTTGAACAATTTAGATTTACATAAAATATATTATTTTGGATGGTCCTCTATATTATTCATAAAAACTATTGATAAATAAAATAATACATAAAAAGAATTAAAAAACCCAGAACTAATATTCATTTAAAATTAAAACTTTTATAATAAAAAATGATCATAAAATAGAATATAATAATAATATAATTTAGGGTTTCATATAATTACTCTATCAGGATGAAGGAAATCCATCCCCAATCCTCATGAAAATTACCACATATACTCCATCATCTTCTTATACTAAAAATACCGCTACTAATGGTGTTTCTACTACTTGTGTTACTTCACATTCCCCTTTCTAGTTAATATATATATTGTATTATCCTAAGATCATATAAAAACCTCATACAATATATCAGTGAAATGTGATGATAAAATACATTCTCCATTCATGCTAAATCAAGAAATCACATTATTTTTATAGTTACTATCCAGATATGATTATGAACCAATACCGATCAACTATCCCTTCCAAATTCCACTCATTATCACCCACATAAAATAAAATTTTTATCATTATTCACATGTTTCCCCATCCCCATTATCCCTCTATGCTTCACTCTCCCACATATTATGAATGTATTTTGTATATGTATCATAAAATTGTATAGATAAAAAACTAAACACTAAAAAATATATATTATATAAATATAAAAGAATAAAAAAACTATCCTTAATTTATCATGGTCACTTTAAAATAATATAATCAATACTTTTATCAATATATAACCACTTTTTTACATAAACATTAGTAATATTTAGATCAATCAAGAACTCTATATATTCATCATATAAATTTTATATTTATAATAGAAATATATATATGATTAAATAAATTTATTACTAATAATTAATGATTTTTATTGAATGTCTATCTCTTAGATATATGTGTGACCATCTTTCTCCCCTAACTCTATCAATTATATGATTTCATCCTGTTTAGTGTATCCCTTACCCCATAAGTGAAATATACATGTCGTTACCAAATGGGGATGTAATCATGGCGATGTGGTACACAAGGCACATCATGATATTTAATAGATCACCTCTCCATTGATATTATAATATGGTCATATAAAAAAAGATGGAAAATGAGAATGCATGAAAACCTCTCATGCCTCCCAATTTGAGGGTCTTGTTATATTACATGAGAAAATAAACCCAATAATGTCTAATAATATATTAAATTATAATTTATATAAATTTATAATAAAATAAATTGTTTATTTATATATAAAATATATTTATAAAACATGTAATGATACTCATTGTAAGCAACATTATCCCATAACAACCATACAATAGAAAAATAGTTCCATCAAATATCATAGGCCTAGACAATTGTAGCTATGAAATACTATAATATAAGAATAATTTTTTTTTAAATAATATAAATTAATTGATAAATTAATAAAATTTATGTTATAAATTAAATATTCAAAAAATGGATCAATAAAAATAAGTAGACATAACTCATTAATAGGTTTCGGAATCATAAATCACATAAGGCCTCAACACCTCCTAATAGTTGGTTCAACGTTAGGAGACATGGTTGATGAAACATGAGTCTCACAACCAGATTGATCATAATCATCCAATTTATTAATTATGTCATATTAAATATCATGATAAATTTTAAACATGTAATTATATTTATAAAAAATTATTCATTATATATAAAATTATAAGTTATTTAAAATTTATTAAACATTGTTTTCAAATTTAATAGAAAGAAAATATAATTACCTATAAAAAATTATTAACAAATATATAAAATATAAAAATTAAACATTTATTGAATAAAAACGATATGTGTTTTTTAAAACATTAACTAGATTATACTACAATATTCTCCACCTTTATGTTCATATTCAATGATGTGAATGTATTCATATTCCGCCTCAATATAAATAATTTTCATATGATCTTTAATTTAATCATCACTCGTTTTTTCAAATTATTTTTTACATAATCAAAAATATCCACACCACTGGAACCAAACTAAAGGGGATCATAATTGACAAATTTATATCTTCAGGTAAGAGAAATATTACTAATTTCTCGTGTAAATTTTCAATTTTTTACACTTTGAAAATGCCACTATATCATTATTTAAGCATAATATCATGAAATTTAATTTCTATTAGAGTCATCCAATCTATTATATCTCTCAATTAAGAAGAATAATTTTCATAAAATACATGACTGACTAACATAAATTGTCAAATTTCTATTATAAAACATTTAATTTAATGTAAATTATTGAAATTCTTGGATGAATCCATAAACCTCGATGAATATCAAACTAATGAAGTCTAAACATTGTTAAATTTTTTTATAAATAATAAATATATATTATTTATCCAAAGTTAAATTAAATTAGAAAAAAATTTCTTTATGATGGTACCCTTTTAAACAAACACCACTATTCCTTGATTTTTTGATTTAACATAAGTGCATGTATGATACCTAAATCAATTAACCAAATATGAATTATAATATTTTAAAAGTTTTTATGATGGGATTAATAGTTCCTAAAAACAGAAATTATTATTATTTTAATGTTTTGATTCCTATAAAAACAATTAATAATAGGGAAAATAATGAAATAATTTCATATTTTGAACTATAAATACTTTAACATAATAGTATTTTAAACCCGTAGAATGAATTAAGAAGTTGATGTTCATAAATAACAAATTGGGTCATTTGTGTGAATTTATTTTTGATATGATCATCAAATTATAAAAAAAATATTATAAATATACTTTTAAAAAATATATAAAATATATATATAATATATGGAAAATTAGAACATACTTCATAGATCAAGTCATTTATTTACAATTGAGAAGAACATATGTATGAGTTTTTTGTTATTCATAATAAGAAATCCATCAATCAAGGTCAATTCCAAAACCAATATATTATTGACAATATAATGATAAATTTTATTTCATGACATAATTTGTTTTTTCAATGTGACTTATTCACTTATTTTTTAAACTATATTCTAATTATAAATAATATGAGTGAAAATTAGAAATTTTTTAATACACTTACACTTTAATAATTGAGCCTTAAATAAAGGATTTATTCTGTAACATATCTAATTTATCAAATAATAATTCATTAGGGTATACACATCAGTAGTTTACTAGCCCTCCACAATTTTCCTCATATGAAAAATGTAATATTCAATGTTCTATCGGATCAGAGATGGTTCAAAAAAATATTTTTATAATATACATGAAATTAGAATATTTTTTGTGTAGTATAATAAGTGCATCATGGATTGTTAGTCACAAAAAAATGTATTATAAAAATATGATATTTATGTTAAGACAATAAAAATATTTAAATTTAACAACCATAAAATACCAATAAGTGGTAAAATTTACATTATAAACTAATTATTATGGTGATTTAAGTAGATTAGAAGGTCAATTCAGAAAAAGTGAGAAACAATTAAATCATATCTGTTTAGTAACATAAAACATTTTATTCATTTATGAAATAATAAATTGATTTCATTAGATGGAATATTAGGGTCTTTTTAGATTCATTAAATTATTTGATATTTGATTTTAAAATTAATCAGTTTTGGGGAACATACAAATTTGAGAAAGATCTAACTGTACCTTTATAATATCATTATTCATTGTAGGTTTTCCCAACATGGTATAAAATATATTATTAAAATTATTCTTCTAAATTTTTATTCATTTTACATGTGATTAAAAAAATAAAACCAATATGGAATAAATCAAAAAATATATTATTTTACCAAATTGTGATCCCACCCAATGTAACATATTTTCTATACATTTATAGTTTCTCCAAACAATGATTTAATGATGAGATGATCAGATTTATCCACATACAAAAAATAAATATTATATGTCTATTTTTTTGAGTTCTACCATTTATAAAAATATATTTATTTGTTTAGAAAGTATGATCTTTAATATAAAATATTTATTGATAGTTAAACAAATGCTTTTTTCATTTGTAAGAATAAATACATTACTGTGATTGATGTAGTATTGATACTATTTTGGATTATGTTTACTCAACCCAAAAAAATATAAAATAAGCTATAAAGTCACATATTATCCCCATTAGTGATTTTTTTTGATTAAAAATAGGTTTTTAATGAAAACATATGTACTAACACTATCACATTATAATAAAATTAACTCATCAGTCATTAGATTCAAATAAAATCAATATTATTCAATAGATGTAATTTAGTTAATAAAATCGGTATATATAATATTCCTTCCAAAAAATATAGGGAGATATTTTGTAAAATATGATGAATATAGGATAATAAGTATAATTAATATCTAAGGACCAAATGGAATGAATATATCAACAAAAATACCTAAATATTTATGATGAGGTTCTCACAAAAATATGGACACACTTGATCATAATGTTTCCATGAATCATCATCAAAAATATATTTATGATTCTAATTATAATAAAATTTGTACCACATAGTGTAATTTTTGATAATTTGTTGGGAGTTAGAAATAGATTCTATATGATAAGTGTAATTAAAAAATACCTCAAATTTTTAAGAAGAAAAATTATTTAATTTTCTTACTCTACCTCTTAGTTCATACATTTTCCACCCATTATAAAATTATCCAATGAATATATTCATTGTAATGTACAATAAAAACATTTTAACAAATATGAATATTTTGTTAACAATGGATGAAATGTTGGACCTATTTCTTGGTTTTATTTAGATTTTCTTGAGAATTTTCACCCTTAGGAAATAATTATTTAACAACAGAAAATATTTTACCAAAAAATTGACAATACCTAATCCAATTTAATTCCCATAAATATTTGAAAAACCATCAAATATATTTATATGGAATCCATGATATCAGACCCGCTAATAAGATTTAAAAAAATCCAAAAACTAGGATGGTTTTGATTCTATATTCGAATTATCATTATGAGGTTCTGATTCTTGAAATGAAATTAAAAACCAACCACATGTAAAAAATATATTTTTTTGATATCGATGAAACAAAATTGTATTTTTTTAATTTCATTTTTTATATTGAATAAAAATATATAATATTTGAAAATACTAAAATTCAAAGGAGGAATCCAAAAATTAGAAAATGTTTCAAATATAGTGAGGTCACAATTCGTATTGGTATTGTAACACCTTTAGATTTTGTGAATTATTAATATTTTTAATTATTTTAATATTTTTGATATTTTAGCATCATTCATCATTGAATATATATTTGGTTATTATATAAAATAACTATGTTTGAATTATGTTTTATGAAACACCAAGAGAAGGTTTCACTACACAAAACACCAATGCGGCTTGTGTTACACACAAAATTGAGTTTATGTGTAACAACACTTTACTATTATTATGTTTCAAATAAGGTAGTTATAAACGAGCTGTTAAACATGTAATATAAATTTTAATAAATTATTTTCAAATATTTGTTAAAATTTTTTTCATAAAGAAAAATATAATTTTTTTAATGCTTTATATGTTTCTAACTACAATTTTCTCAAATAAACTGCTTTTCATGTACTTCTATGAAAAATAAGAAAATAAATTTTTGTCACTATTTTAATTTTAAATTGATAAAATAAAATTAATTTTTTAATTTTTAATGTCAAAAAAAACTTATGAAGAATTTTTAGTATTTTATAATAATTATTTTTTTAATGAATAGTAAAAATTTCTATTTCATAGTGAAAATTTTCATTTTTTGTTTAAATAAATATTATACCTTATGTGTATTTTAATGTAACAATAGATAAATTATATATATATTAATCCAATTTATTTATTTCGAATACATTTTATATTCAAATAATATATTAAAACATATTGACCTTTCGATCATTCATGTTACCCACATTCTTGTTATGAATGCAGGTTTAATATTAAACATAAATTTTATACATCGGTATATTAAATTTAGAAAAAAATACATAAATGGTTGAAATCAGTAATATATAATGTGTCTAATGGGATCAAAATATATTTTTTGGGAATATTAATTGGAGTGATGTTTTGTTTTTATTTATCACAGTTAAGGGAAAATCTGGTAATTAAAGGAAAAAATATGTTATATTATTATAAAATAACCCAAAAACATTTCATAATTTCATTGTATGAGTGGGATTGGACAAAAGTAAAAATTAGTCTAAAATTAAATAAATTTTAAGCCACTTGTGTAAGAATAAGCCATTAATTATATTTTATTTAATGACAACTTAAAAATGTCATACTCAAAATTTTAATAAGTAATTGTTAATATAGAATAATACCAATGACAAATTATATTATAAATAATGATTTAAAATATAATAAAATTAAAATCATCATGATATTGTATTTTTTATTTTTATATAATAAATTATTTTATTAAAGGCTTATATAATAATGACGCAGTAATTGTTTAATTAATGGAAGTATCAAGTTAATGATATTAAAAATATTAAAATAAATATAATTTTACATAACTAATTAAAACAATTTGATAGATAAATTAGAAATATTATAGATATATAATATTTCATTGTTTCAGGTTAATTTGTTGTTAAGATACTGTTTAAAATAAAAATTATAAATAGTTTCAAAACTGGGATAAATTATACTTTAAACAAAAAAATATTCATTTAAATAATATAAAATTAAAAAAAATATACTTCAGAAAAATAACAGTAATATGGTTAAATATTCTATCAATGATCTACTTTGGGTTATTTAGGTATTTTTTTAGAAATTATATTAACCCTATAGAGTAAAAAAAAAATTCCATGGTAAGAGTTAAAGGTTTTAACTAAGAGTTTAAACCCAATGATAAGGTTAATAATGTTTCATAAAAATATATGAGAATTGTTTATTGAGAGCATTTAGACCCATAATCATCATAATTTTGAAATAACTCATCATAAGGCTATTTTAAACTGAAAATTGATTTATATTAATTTAACATTTTAAGAGTTTCCTAGAGTGTTCATCCCCACTCTTATAAAAGGACACATCCTACATCACATCCTCGGACCACATTAAACCATATAAATCAAAAACCGGCTAACTAATTCTACTGCCAAAATTATTATTATTTTTATATTGGTTTTAACAGCCCAAAATTCCATCCCTTGTGTCTCTAGAAGGACGTCCAAAGCAAGTCCACCGGAGAAGATGTAATTATTTTACAAATCCAATTCAATTTATATTGTTATTTTACTTATTACTCATAGGTTGTTTCTATAATAATGAAATAAATACAATATAATTTATATAATTAGGTTTTTTATGACTATGAGACAACCATATTCCTTTTTTATCCATCCTATGAAAAACTATATCACCATTCGTGTGTGCATACGATATGTTGTCTCCACTCCATGGTGTAATATGTTTTTCATCACCATATTTTATAATTAAGAAATATTATGAGTTTAATAATTATATAAGTTATTTATAAAATAATTATATCTATATAATAAAAATATCATTTCTACCTTTTTACCAAGAATACTTTTGGAAAATGATAATGTTGCTCGTGCGTATGTGTGGCTTACCAGATCCACAGTGAAATGTGAGTCGTTATTCACCTATATTTTACATGGATAGTAATGGAGACTAATTTTATTATTATATGTGTTATATATGACACTAAAAAGATTCTTTAAAAATAACACATCACATACTTCCTTTTTTAACCCAATAGGGAAACTAAATATTCATTCATGTGTACACAGGGCTTATCGTCTCCATGAATGGTGTATTTAATTTATCATTAAATATTATTATAAATACTTAAATAATGAATATATAAGATATTTATATCATGTTTTTTATTCTTTAAACTACTAAATCATGATCTAATAATGTGAATTAATAATACTGTGTCAAATCACCTAAGATTGACCATGCAATTATCACTGGAACAAAAATTTAATAAGAATTTTTTGATAAATTGATAATTTAACGTCATAAATGAATCATATATGATATCATAAAAATAATATGATTATATTATAATTAAATTATTTGTTTAAAACTATGATACTATATTTTCAAACCCATATTGGGGGAATCAGACCTTAGGTAAAGGATTTTTGTCTCTCATTTACTTATATGTAACACACGCCTCAAACACTAATTGTTTCTTATACATGGTGTATATACTACCCATGAATGAATTTTATGAGTATTATCAATAATATTATGTAATTTTCATATCCACAAAATTTTCATTCTTTCATGGGGAATATGGTTTTCTTGATTATAAGGTTGTAAGGGTTAACATCACAATCTATTTTTCATTCATGGATTGTTTATACGTAAGTATCTAATGGGGAATATTAAACTACCATGTCCATGATTCATAAAAAATTATTCCCAATTAAAAATTAATAGTTTTATATATTTTCATAAATTCATTTTTATCCATGTATGACTTTTTATTAAATAGTTCGATATAATTTTTCTGTCATTTTTCGAATGAGGTACTTTTTGACATTTTTATAAAAAATATTACAAGAATTTATTCTTAACATATATTGCATGAATAGATTTTTACACTTTTTTGATGCCTTATTTTATTGAATATTTCCTTATAATATTACATGTTTATTTTCAAAGAAAATGCTTTCAATTAAAATTGTGCAAATATTTATGATAATTAAATGATTTCAATGAAAAAAATGATATTTTCTTCATGGAATCTGTTAAATGATTTTTAATGATTTTTTTATATATTATCAATGTGGTTTCAACGAAAACGGTTTAAAAGATTTTTTATTTTTTTAAAAAGTTATATTTATGTTCTAAGTTATCTTTCAAAATCCTTCCCTTTCTAAGTTGACATACTTTGTTATAGTTCAATAATTCCATTCATATTAATTCAATAAATTGTTTATGTTTTGAGGGAATGATATTTATGGGAGACACTTCTTTTCATGGGTTATGATTTTGATAAAATAATTATGAACCCTATATGTTTTCCATAGTATATGATAAGAATACATGTTCATGAAACCATTTACATTACATTGGTTATAATATGATTGTTTAGGATATTGCAGCACATGTATGTATGATTTCATTATGAGATGGGTGGGACTAATATCACCCTCTAATTCATGGAGTAAATATTGATATCTCATGAGATCGACATGAAGAATTTTTTTTGTAAATACGGTCTTGGTAATGATTCTTGATGACAAAATTTGTTTATGGAAATGAACCATGAATTCTAATATGGTGATGTGTGTGACCAGGGATACAATGATTTTAATGGGAGAGGACAATTACTACCAATATGGAATAGGAATTGAACCCATTATAAAAATATGTCCTTCTATGAGTTGAATTTACTACTATGGAAATCATTATTATATGTTTATTTTTCTACCACTATTCCATGTTTTTTTTATTTTATGCTTTCCCGCCTTATATTAATTATTTCCTTATGATTCATGTCTTAGGAAAAGTCAATTTTTATTCAATGATTAATGTTTCTGATCTTTCATATGTACGGTCTGATCTTATATTTTCAGGATCATGTTCTCATAACCTTGTGCTCAATATTATATTTTCTTATCTCCCTTGTTTACACTTACTGACCATCTGAGCTAACGCTTTTTCTTATGATTTATTTTCCCTTGGTTATAATGAAAAGTTTTATTTAGGGATTACGAAGGGGAAGATATTTATGGGAGATACTATCGATATTTCACCAAATTAGAATAATGTGTTACAAGATTCCTATGGTACTAAACTAATATGGTCTTTAGACTAGTATTTGGGTAAAATGTTAAGCATTCTGCAAATGTGATATAATTTTTGTGTACGGAAATCTTATGTCCCTATAGTTGGTATCATATAAAATGTTTAGATATCCTTTTGAAAATAGTATGAGAATTTTTAGTGAGAACCATAGTGATATTTCTAAGGATATTTCAAGGAATTTAAATGAGTGTATTCTAAGGTGTTAAAAATTTAAAAATAGGTATCATGATTTAGAATCATATTATTTAATTTTAATTATTATGTAGTCCTTCACTATTCGAAATGTTTCTCACTTAATTATTCCTAGTTTTATTTAATTTCTAGAACTAAAAGTAACTTGGATAACATTTAGTGTTTAAGATGTTGAAATTATAGGGAATGGTAAAATCTATCTCCTTTGTGGGAATATCATGAATAGAATCAAGAAGGTGTTATGAATATTGGTTATACAAGAGATAAATTTTAAATTCATTTAGTGATACCCCTTCTATTGTTTTGGATTTCTAGATTTAATAATTATTTTATGTTTATCCATTTATGTAAAGATCATGTTAAACTTCCTAAGATATTTAAATATTAATGTATTATATCCTCATAGGTGGATTTATACATATTTTATAACTTGTGTTATCTTTTTTTGAAGACAAATAGAATGATCTATTTGTTCTTCACATTATTTGAAAATTCGCCAGGAATGAAAAAAAAAATTATATATATGAATATGATATTAAGTGGAAATTGATATGGGAACAAAAAAGGGTGATGTTATGCTGAAATTAAGTAAGTAAGTCTTCTCTTGAAAATTATTTAGAATTAGTATGAGAATAATGATGGAAAATTCGGTTATATTGTCATCATTACTAAGGATATCAATGTCTTCAATCATATTTATTATGTTTATGGTTTTCTGATTATTAACTTTTTATAGATCACCCACTTTTTATTAATAAGTTATCTTTATCTATATATATAGTTATTTATTCCTTTCCTTAATTCCCAAATATTCAACTATGTTCTTCTATGTGGAAACGTTGTCATGAGATACTATGTGTATCCATTATCTTTCTAACGTTTCATTTTAAAAATAAGTATTAGTATTCATTTTTAGAGTTTTACTTTCTATGAATGGAATATTCAATTATTAAAGCTTTTATTAGCTATATTAATTTAAATGTTGAAATTCATTTTAATGGGGATAGAGTGTAACTTTCTGAGATTTTGATAATTATTAACATTTTAATTAATTATATATTTATAAATATGAAATTAATGAAAACCAAATGTAGAAATTTTTTATTATATAAATTAACTATTTTTGTAATATTTTATATGAAAGGCCAAGGAAATCTTGCACTACACGCAACATAAACATGGCTTGCATTATATACAACGCAGAGTTTTTGTGATAAAACACATTACTATAATAATTATTTGAATGAGATAGTTAGAACCTATCCATTAAAAATGTAATATAAATATTAAAAAATAATTTTCAAATATTAGTTATAATTGTTTCTATAATGAAAAATATAATTTTTTTGTAAAGTCTTTAAATGATTGAAACTACTATTTTCTCAAATGAACAAGTTTTCATGTCCGTCTATAAAAAACTACCAAATTAATTTTAGAAACTAATATCATTTCATTTATATAAATCATAAATAATTTTTTTATCTTTTAATTTGAATATTAATTTAGGGTTAGTTTTCAGTATTTTCCTATGAAGTTTCATTTTTTGATAAATAGTGAAAATACTGCATCATTGTTAAAAACATAATTTTCTGTCTAAATAATTACATTACATTAAATGTATTTTAATATAATAATGTATCAATTTTACATATATTTATCTAATTTAAGACATTTTAATACTTTTTATTTTTAAATTATGTAAAAAAATTATTGATATTTTGAACATTCATTTTACCCACCTTATTAACACTTCTACGGGATTAACACTAAACATAAATAATCCAATTCTATGTATTTCATTTTGAAAAATTCTAATACATGGGTGAAATAAGTATTATATTAAGCATATAATGTGAACAAATTATATTTTTATGAATAATAAATTAATTACTTTTAATTTTTATTTATCCCACTTTAGGATAAATCAGGTAATTAAAGGTAAAAATAATATTATAACATTATAAAAATTTCCTAAAACATCTCATAATTTTTTTTGGATGAGTGGGATTTTAGAAAAATATAAATTATGATGAATTTATACCATTTTTATGCTAATTGGGTATGAAAATAAAATTTATTATATTTTATTTAAAGATGAGTTAAAAATGTCACACTCATATTTTCAATAAGTTAATAAATTGATATATAGGGTTATAAAAAATATAAATGTGACTATAAATGGAAAATTGAATTATAATAAATGTATCTTGATCATGATATTTTATTTTTAATTTTCAGAGAATAAATAATTTAATTAAAGGATTGTATAATAACAATACAATAATTTATTTAATTAATGTATATGCCAAGTAATTGATATTAAAATATAAAAATAAATAAAATTTGGCATAATTAATAACAGAAAATAATTTTATTGAAAAATGATACATGTCATTGATATATTAGACATGTTACTTTGAATTTATCATTTTTTTATGAAATTTTTTTAAAATATGAATTTTAAATAGAATCAAAATTGAAATAAATGATAAATTAAAATAAAAAATATTTTATTAAATTATATAAAATTAATAAAATTATATATTCTATAACTAAATATTGAATAATGTAAAATATTTCATTAATGATCCACATCATATTCTTTTGGTATTTCATTGTAATTATAATAAATCTAAACAGTAAAAAGAAAAGTTGTTATTTTAAGAGTGAATGGTTTTAACTAAGTGTTAAAATCAAATGATAAAGTTAATAATGTTACATAAAACTATATTAAAATATTTTTTTGAATGTATTTAGATCCATAATCATATTATATTCTATATAAATTACTTTGTAGATATTTGAAATCAATACTAAATTTATATGAATTTAATATTTTAAGAAATTCATAGAGTTCCCCTCCCATCTCTTATAAAAGAGAACCTACTCCCTCACTTACTCATACCAACTGGATCCATATATATAAAAAAAACATCCCAATTCTCTTCTTAAAAATATTTTTTTCATTTCTTCATGTCATGTTCTTCCAAAAAGACCACCCCTGGTGTCCTTAAGAGGATATCCAAAGCAAGTCCACCTAAGAAGAGATTATTGTTTTACCGATCTAATTCAATTTATTATATTCAACTCCTTTCACTTCTTATATTGTTTCCATAAATAATTATTCAGTAAATTATCTTCTATATACTGAAATGTTATTATTATTACAATACAAACACATCTCTACTTTTATCTATCCAATGAAAAACAATATCACTGTAAATGTGCATGTATGGATTACCATCCCCATATTTTGGTGTAAACTGTTTTTCATATCCATGTTTTATAAATATTAATTATTATGAGCATAATAATTATATATTAAATTTATAAAAATATTATAACTCTTTAATAATAATTTCATTTATACATTTTATCATCTTATAGTTTGTGAAAATGATTACATTACTCGTGCATATGTAAGGATTATGGTACCAAAGGTACGATGTGACTCAGTATTCACCTATATATCACACAGTTAGAAATAAGTATTAGTTTTACGAATATATATGTAATATATGAAATTAAAATTATTTTTGAATACTAATACATCATATACATTCTTTTCTTTTAAACTGACATGAAATTTAAAACAACATACATGTGTACGTATGACACACCATCTCCATGAACAGTATATTTCATTTATAAAAAAATATTATTATAAATAATTTGATACTAAATATATATATATTTATATCATGTTTTATATTCTAAAAATATGTAAATCATGATATAATTATTAGAATCAATAATAAGAAGTCTAATCACATATGATTAACTAGGCAGTTTACACCCAAAAGTTAACTTTAATAAAAATTTGTTAATAAACAAGTAACATAAAGTAATAAATGAATCATATATGATATTATAAATTTTTTTAAGTTTTTTCTATGTTAATAATATTTTTGAAACCACTTTATAAGAGTTTCATATACGTATGGATGGAATTAGACCTAAGGCAAGATATTGTTGTCTCACTATTACTTCTGTGAGACACATGCCTCATACACTACTTTATTCTTCTACATGGTGTATATAATGACCATGAATTTATTCTATGAGTATTAAAAATTTTATTATAGTATTTTTATATCCATATAACTTTATTTCTTTCAGGGGTTATATGATTTTAGGAATTATAATGTTTTAAGGATTTATTTTTCTATCTCTTATTTTATTTGGGATTGTTTATACATAAGTATCTGTTGGGAAATTTTTATCTTCTATGTCCATGTTTCTTAAACAAAATTTACAAGATATTATTAATATTATTATAAAAATTTTTAAATTCTTTTTTAGCCATGTAGGAATTCGTTAATAAATTTTTTGAAATTAATATTTTGTCAATTTCCTAATAAGGTACTTTTTGAACATTATATAAAAAGTCTGAGAATAATGTATTTCTAAAAAATAATGAATGAATTGATTTTTACAGTTTCATGTCACCTAATTTCCTTGAAGTAACCTATACAATATTACAAGGTTATATTCAAATTAATTTTCTCATTTAAAATTACACATCATTTTAATAAAAGGAAATGATTTCAATGAAGAAATGATAATTTAATTAAGAAATGTTTTAAATAATTATTCATGACTTTTTATATTTAATAAAAGTTGATTAGTAGATAATGGTTTGATAGTTGTTTTATGATTAAAAAAAATTATTTTCAAGTTCCATGTGATTTTTCAAAATTCATATCTATCAAATATGACATACATTCTTATAGTTAAATAATAAAATTCATATTCTTTTTCCAAAGGGTTTCCATTTTTATGGAATGTTGTTTAAGAAACCAAATTATTATAATATGTTATTATATTTATTAAATGATTATGAACCTTGTATAATTTCCACATGTTATGATATGATTATATTTTTATGAAACCCTTTACATTACTTTTTTTTTTGTGTTTTTCTATTATAGTTTTGTCACATGTATATATGACTTAATTATGAGATGGGTGGTATCAATATCTCCCTCTAATGAATTGGGTAAATATTGATATGTCATGAGTAGACATGAAGGAACTTATCTGCTAAGATGTTATTGGGAGTGAACCATGACTACCAAATATATCTATGGAAATTAACCATGAATACTAAGATAGTTATGGTGGGTAACCAAGACTACCATGATGGTATGGGAAGTGAACCCATACAACCAAGATAGCCTGGTCAGCGATGCCTTTACTAATATAGAAATCATTATTAAGTGTTAATGCAACTTCCATAGTACCATGTTTTATTCTTATGAAATTATTTTATTAATCATGTAATTTATTTCTTTATGATTCATATTTTACGAACAGTCTATTTTTAGGACATGATTCGTTTTTATGATCTTAGATTTTTTACGTATGTTATTAAATTTTCATGATCATTTCCTTGTACCATTATGATAATGATTATGTTTATATGTCTTACTGGTTTATCCTTTCTGAGCATCTAAGATCACAGTTTTTATTTTTATTTTTTTTTCCAAAACTTATTAATAATGGTTTTAATTAGACGTACTATAGGGGAATATATTTATTGGTGATATTGTGGAACTTTTAAAAAATTATAATAATGTGTTCCACATTACTAATGAAAAAAATAATACATTCTTTGGGAATGTGTTTGTGTAATATATTACATATTACCAAAAAGTTATGTAATGTATATAAATTAAAATCATAGTGAATTCCCTCTATAAGTATATTGAACTGTATCTTCTAAAACAAATTCGAAATGTGATGATGTTAATGATACAACTGTTTTAACACCCATAATGTTAACTATATTTATGACAACCTATATCTTCTATAAACATTATTTTGTGATTTATTACAAAAAGAAACACATAATATAATCCCAAAATATCATGAGGCCTAGTATATTTTGGAGTATATATACAGCAATATAACATGGAAAAAAGTAAAAACATTATTTAACAACACCATAATATTCCACATTTTCTATTTTTCTACAAATAATGCATGGGATAAACTAGGGACATACAAAATAAAGGGATGACATATAAAGCCCTGTAAGGGAATAATAAAAGTATAACTAGATGAAATTAATTAATGGGTGTAATTTAGAATATCAAGGAGACATGAAAGGGTCGTAATTATATACATGTACATCTATGTAGGGTATAAGATTATTACAATAATGAATATAAGATTGTGGAAACAGTATAAAAAATGACATAATAAACATAATTCAAAGACAATAATTAAGACATCAGAATATAGTGTTTCTAATACAACCTCTTATACACCATATAAAAAATTTCATGATTAAAAAACATTACCCAATGTATTTTAGAGCTATATAATTATGAGCTCATCCATAACACTCATATAGTGTATATTCTTTTGTGTGTGTCATAGATCATAAAACAACAGATAGGGTTTCTTGACTTTTAATCTCATGATTAATAAGTGTGGTTAAAATACATTTATGTATACTATAAATTAATTATTGCTTCATTAAATTGAAAATTATTGATTTCAAATTGGGTTGAGTATTCAAAACATAAAGTTTTGGCCTAGCTAATATTGGGGTAATTTAGATTGAATAAAGATATTACATAAATGTGTATTCAAGGGTTTAATGATTATAAAAGGCGGTCTTTCATTATCTAGGAATCATAATGATAGTAATGTGATGTGTAAAAAAATATTATATAATCAAACATTTGAAATAAAAAATCATAATTCAATGAAATTAATAGAAAAAAATGATTATGAGAGAATCCCTTAACTTGAGAGAGATCTTTTAAAAGTTTGGGATGATCTTTATAAGATATTGGGAACATTTGGGGAGGTAATTAAATAGGTACATAGAGTGAAAATTCATATTTAATGAGTTTTGATTGAAGATCATTGGGAGGTTGGGTGGGTAATTTTTGAAATAGAGAGAATAATTATTTAACAATTTCTAAACTAAGGTTTTAAACTCTATAAAATTATAAAATACAACAAAACGTCTAATGGTTAGGATAATTTTTTATATAATAGTGTAGTGGTTTTAAATAATTTGTATTTATAGTATCTGGATATATTAAAATAATAACTATGATAGAGTGGAACTCGAATTGATATTAAAATAATAAAATATAAATAGGTTTTGGTGGATTCATTGACGGTTAATAAAATTAAAAAAATTTAAAATCACATTAATTAAAAGAAGATATATATATATTTGGTTATGGGTTCCTTTGGTATAATCTTTTATTTTAGTTTTGGACTATTACGATTTCATAATATAGAAGGTATATTTATATTGTAAATAATATTTAGCAAAAAACATTTATCTTAGAAAAGTATAAAAATGACACCATTGAATAATTTCAACATGTTGATTACAAAAATAATATTTATTTACAAAAATAAATTTATAAATACTAGAATTTTATTTTTTAAAGAAAAATACTAATTTATTAAATATTATTATCTTCTTTGACCAAATTAATTTCTTATCTATTATAAATAATACATTGTGGTTCATTATATTAAACTATAATATGTATATAAATAAATATTATTTATCAGAATATTATATGGAAATTAAATTTATTTTAAATAGTTTAAATGCATCGAACAATGTTATTAATTAAATCCATATATTTTCCAAAAAATATAATTTTATTCATCATATTAAAATATAACACTAATAAACTTATACATAATTGTATATATAAATTAATAATTATAAGGGATAAATATAATAAATTTTTTAATGCAAATAAAAAAAATCAAACCCTAGGTCATCTTAATATATAACCTCTAATTACACCAGTGTACACCCTTATTATAATGTGTGTGATGGTTTTACTTTATTTGGGTGGTCTAGTGAAAATGGTTTGGGAAACCATAAATGCATGTTCATTGGAATATTATTTAGCTAGGTCGTATGAGGTGGAGGCTTTGGTGGATATTAGTTAATTCAATGGAAATCTATAAAATTCATATCTACATGGTGTTTAGATCCAAAGAACACACACATTGGGGCCCTTAACCATTTTTTGGGATTTATATGAATATATAAGTATCACAATCCATATGACATTACAAACACCATGTGATCTAAATGTAGTGACCTAACATATACCTTTGTATACATAGGAAGAGGCACAACCACATACACGGTTGCAACCAGGCTATATTGTCACAATCAGAGTACTTAGACATGGACAAGTACACATTTAGGGATAGTATACATATTTATGATCATAGTACATGGGAACAAGATAATGAACATAGGCTAAAAACTAGGAAGGTCATGAAATAGATGAACACACTATGTACCTAATGTATATTCCATTAAACATTTATATAGTGGTTTGGAACACTAATTATTATCTATTTATCTAGGTATATATAGGGTAAATTCCTTTGGTTCATCCCTATGAGTGTATAGTGAGGCATCCCATTCTTTGCATTGGATGAGAAATCCTTTATACGGGTTAGTCCTGGATAGAGTTTGTTGTCCCTCTCTATGGACAACTATGGGATCCTCAATCATTCATCTGTAGGTTGGTTTGGGTGTCCTATTATTGAATATTAGGGATTGTGATCCCCATACTACTAGGTTAATTTATATTTAGTTAGGTTTTACACATAGGATCTAATTGTGATTCCCAACATATATATCGAAATCTTTTCAGTAACATTTTGCGACTCTTCCTAGAAAGGCCACATAGGCACGGCCTCCTGGATGAGTAATATATGTGTTAGAAAGACTCTAGGTGTGATTTATCCCTAAAAAAGTTACCTTGGACCCTTGAGTACAATACTATGGTGGAATAGAGGATGTGAACATATATAGAAATAAGGTGTTGATCTTTAGAATTTCATGATTGTTTTTGATATTGTCTCATATCGTGATTTTCATACCTTCTCGATGAGTATATGATTTCTCCCTTAAATGATTTATTTTTGGTGATTTGGGGGTATATTATTAGGAATGTTTATACTCACCACTACAATGGCTATTCCCCCTTGTGTCATTCCATATGTAGAATAAGTTCCATTCAACATAGAACTAGGTGGAGGAGGAGAATATATATCATAGTTAAACAATATGGATTGAAATTTATTACAAGAGTTTCGTTGCTCAATATTAACCTAGTGTACTACATATTAGACTCCTACAGTAGGGTTTTGAAGTGGATTTTATTTGACCTTTTTGTCTTCACAGACATGTTTTATACTCTTATGAAGGATTTAGTTTTACGCTTGAATCTTTGTACCATATATATATATTATTTCATTATTATATTGTTTTTGTACATTTGGGTGTGTGTATAGGTATATTAGTCTAAGGCTACCTAGGTGTGGGGTAACCTACTAATCCCTGATTTTGATCCCCTTTCCTATGAAAGGTAGGGTAGAGGTGCCAAAATCAGCTTACCATTATCCACATAGGATCTAATTATTCGATTCATGATAGAGTGGTATTGGTGTGGATAATATTAGGACTATATTTTGGAGACAAACAAGCTATGAGCTCTAGTTTGGGAACCAGGGAAGCAATGGTAATGCATCTTGAGTTCGGCTCTCCAAACATGTAACCTAATGGTTATGTAATTATCAAGGTATCCATTAATATTTATCTGATATCCAAGTTGTTGGTTTGATACATGTAGGCCATAGATGCAGGGAAAACATCATTACATGATGTATATAGGAATTTGTTTTTATTCTTGTCCTTATTGTTATAACCACTGATATATATATTCCAGGGTATGTATTAAATATTTTAGGATTCTTCCAAAATAATAGCCAACATGGATTCAACAAAGGGATAATGAGTTTTATCCACCTAGTGATGAAGATTCAATGCACTGTCTTGCTAAAGAGATGTATGCCTGAGAGTCTTAATGGTCTATCCCCAACACATTGAGTTTTGAACTATTATATTGTATTGAAAGAGGATTTATATAGGTTTAGAATGATCAATGATTTCCAAATATGGATACCCCAATGTATTTTAGTTTACCCCAATCTCTATAAAGTAGAGGTCTATCTTGAGTATATTGGGTGAGTGTTACACCTTAATAGGATCCCTTCAGAGTAAATGGTGGTGTTTATGGTGTGCCTTCTCCATAAATGCATAGAAAGATAGTGGATTATACGACATAGATGCATGTTGAGGTGACCCCCTCTTATAAAGAGTTCTATAATTTCTTTATATAGAATATTTACACATCTATGTAGTAAGGAGTATTCATTTATGAGCATATGGAGATCAAAAAGGGTAGTATTTAAGTAGAAAAGATCTCATTGAGGTTTACAGGCCCTTCTTGGAACTCCATGGATATGGTTTGAGATAATTATATTCGAAAACATAACTTTGAGTTTTTCATTTGTTTTGACGTCTAGGATGGTGTGATATAACCTTTCCTTCCTTAACATATTGGGTTTTTATATAATTTCATGGTATTGAAGAGATTCTAGGTTGAGAATTCACCTATGATGAGTGCTGGAAGTGGGAACCCTGGTGTTTAGACTTTGGTAGCTAGTATTTGATGAAATATGTAATGTTCTATGTGTGTTAGGTGTTTTCAAATATAGTATCATGATAGATGTTCTATAGTTCATATCTCATAGGATGGTTCCAATCATATAAAGGAGAGAAAACATTACTCCTTTTAGGGGTAACAACTTATCATAATGTATTTTTTAACCCTCTGTGTAGTAGATAGATAGATGATTGATATACTACCTTGTTTGAGGCAACTATTGGAGTAGGGAGGTCTATAGGGTGATAAACATGAAAGAGTAGTTGTGACAGAAATGGGAGGTGGCCAAAATTTTGATCTGTTTCCACCACGACCCCCTTGTGGTCCAATCCCAGCTCAGGGAGTGAGTGGTCATAGATGAAGTAAGCTATTGAAAGTTAATGGTTACACACAAGAGGCACTATAAAAGTTTTTTTGTCAGATCTACGCCTTATATTAATTAGATTTAGTAGTTATATTCATTGTAAAAAGTCATTATTTTCATAACTCATCCCTTATTAGATTTTTAGATATTCTAGTGGATCCATTGGCATGAGCCATGCATTTAGAGACTCTTACCCAGGGATATTCGATTTTCAAATAGTTATTCCAAAAAAGTGATATGATTCTTAGAAGAGAGGGATTATTTTTGGAAATTCTTGAGGTCATGATAAGGCCTTATGAGTTCATCGTATATATAGAAAAATATAAACATTTCAATAATTATTTGATAGTTTCCAGCATAGGATATGGTGTGTCAGAGTTAATGGGATGGGGTAATCCTACATTTGTGGGAATGAAAGTTCATGTAGGGAAGGGTTAGATACTATAAATAAGTAGAAAAATTATTACTCATCGAAAATATAATATTACCCTTTGATGAAAATAATTAATGTTCTATTTTCTTCATACATTAGTTGCATTGTATGTGGACATCTTTTCGTATAACATTCCAGACATACCTCTATACCAATAGATCAATTTATATATAGAACATCACCAAGGGGATTGATTGATATTTTTTAGTATATAATATTGACCCCAAAGATAATTAGGAGCTAAAAATGTATTTATAGGATTTGTAGGGAAATGGATTTTTCAAACCCATGTTATCCCCACAAGTAGCCCCAATTTTGTTCACCGACAATGAAGATGTGATATTTACATTACTTTTTGGATTACCATTTCCTAAATAATATATACAAAAAGAATAAGTGTACATTTTTTGATAATATATAGCCTTATTGGATGATTATTTGACGAAAGGTGGATCTTGAAGAATTACCAAAGGCTGGGATACCACCATCATTATGTTGGGGATGAAGACATACAGAAGACGAAATTCTAATGTCTATGCGATTGTTGTGATTACTTAGTGATTCCCATCGACATGAATAATTCCCCAATATTTTTCATGAGGCTTATAAACTCAATATTTTATTCCTTCCTAGACAATTTTTTAGTATTCTACATCAATAATATCCTTGAGTAATTAGCATCAAAGTAGGAGAAGCCAAGAAATTTGAAGATGGTTATGGACATTCATTGAGAGAACCATCATTAAGGAAATATTAAAAAGTTTCATTTCTAGATTTTTGATTCCCTTTTATTGATAAATTTCATATCATGAGTGGAATTAGTGGTTGACCTTGAGATGTTTGAGTATGTGCAAGCCTGGGAGCCACCAAAGAGAATGAATGTGTTGTAACCTTTCCTTCGGTTGGTAGGCCACTAATAGTGATTCGTGCCATATTTCGGAAGGATTTTAGTACCCTTGAGTACATTTACTTGAAAGGTGTATCCTTTAATATGGAAAGTGAAGTCACAAAAATGTTTTCGAGAGTCATGTTAGTGGTTGATGAGTGAAAACCAATTGAGATTTCTAGAAGAGGGTGTTATTTATGTGGTGTTCTCCAATATTAATTGAACTGGGACTATATATGTTTTTATTAATTGGTGAACAATTATTTCTTATGGGTTATAGATTCTAAGACCATTTTATAAAAGATACATAACCCATGATCTTGAGCTAGCATTATTGGCCTTCAACTATAATATATGGCTACACTACCTTATAGGTCAGTGGTTTACATTCTATTTTGACAACAGTGGTCACAAGTATATTTTTTATTTGATTGATATTAACATTACATAGAGGATATGGATAGAGTTCATAAAGGATTATAACGTTAGGATTGTCTAAACATTCAAAAAAGGTAACATGGTAGCAAATGCTCTTGGTAGGAAATATTATTCACTATTATTGTGAAAACCAGTAAAGTAGTTGATAGCATTACAGTTGTCTTTAGTTGATGAGTATGGCTCGTCTGACATCCAATTTATGTTTTTTACCCAACTTATTATTTATCATTTAAGGGAGGCTTATATTTAATATGTCCATTTTGAGACCTTTTGTAACACTATAGCTTCATTTATTGTAATGTTTTATTTTGGAAGAAATAATAACACAATAAACATTATTTTATTTATGAATGTGATTAAAAAAATTCGAAAATTTAATATTTTTTTATTAAAATAAATTAGTTAAATCATCACGTATATATTAACATATGGTGAATTTTTTTTATCTTTTTAAAATTATTTCTGTAGTGAATAATGAAAATACCCCCTTTTAAAATACTATCATTAATTTTCATTAAATAATGTAATTTAAATCTTCCATTATATTTTATATTTGGTCCCAATGTAAATTACGATCCATTTGAAATTTAACAATATAACTCTAATAAAAAATTAATGATTTTTATATAAGTTAATTATTATGCTTGAAATCACATCTTTCCGAAAAAAAATTATTCTTTTTATGGTATTTTATTAAAAACATTCTATACACTTATAGAAATTAAATAATGAGAAATTTATAGAATATCTCGAATCAGATATTTGAAAAATATAAAATATATCCCTTTGTTATAGGCATTATGAGTTGTAACTATGGTAAAATGAATCACATCGAGAAAGGTTAAATCAAACAATTATGGTTAAAAATAATGTTTAAGGCATAAAAATCAGACCAACAATTTCCTTTATTTCATTTTATAAGAATAATTTATTCGTATCCATCAAATTTTTTAATATATACATTTTTTGTTCCATTTACATTCATAAATAATTTGATATTATTTTATGTAATGAAAATTCCATAATATCCCTATGTTTCAATTAATTTCTTCTATATGTTCATAGAAGGATAATTATATGTTTTAAATGAACATAAATTTTATTTTGAACGTAAATAATTTTTTTAAATGTAATTTATTTTTATTTTCTATTTATTCGATATCTGAGTTATTTTTATACATATTGCCAACATAATATTAATTAAATTAAAATCAAAATATAATACCTAATTCAAAAAATAATATATGTGTTAAAATTTGGAGGACTTCTTATGTCCAATAAATTTTATAAATAAATATAACATGTTAACGATGTGTTTAATGTTTAGATCAAAATTCATTTGCTACTATGTTGCTTTCAATATCGAATTAAATAAATTGTTTTGAAAATAATATTAATGATATTCTATTATAAACAATATTTTATTAAATTATTTTAGATTTATAAAATACAATATTAAAAATTTGAGTGATTTATATCTAAATGAATCAACCATGGTCCCTATATGTGACTTTTTCCATTTAATGGTAACATTATTGAGCTAAAAACATTAATATTGTGTTAAATGTCTATAGGAATAATGTGGGGTTAAAACTCAAATATATGGATTGAAACATACATAAAAACAATTAAAATTTTATTAGATGAGTGTATTTGGAATCATCATCATATTATATTTTAATTATATGAATTTTGGGGAATTTTGAAATTAAAAATAAATTAAAATAATTTAATACCTTCTAAAAATCAAATAATGTCTCTCCCCTTACTTAAAAAAAGATACAAATTATCCCCTTTTGTTACACCACATTGAGAATCATAGATTAACCAAAGATAGTGAATTTTTATCTTTACATTAATTATGATTTTTTTAGATATTATGGTCCTCCAAAACACAAACCATAATCCCCATAAGAGGCGATCTAAAGGAAGTCTACATAAGAAGAGGTAATCATATTTACTGAATCATTCAATTTTATTTCATCATATAGATCATTATAATTAGTTTTAACGATCATGAAATAATAATTATACAATATTAAATATACTAGGATGCTATTATAAATATCGTAAAAATATTTTTCACTTCATTTCCATTCTTCGGAATGGAAATAATAACACGTGTATGTAAGTTCAACTTATTGTATCCATGTAGAAGGGTAATTCATTTTTCACCACTATTTTACATGAATGGTTATTAAGATAGAAAAAAAAAATATGATTTTTTCTATATAATTATTCTATTATATTTATAATATCATATCTATATAATTTCCATCTAATATATGGGAAAATGATATTGTTGCTTATGCACATGTGTGGGATACCACCTCCACACATTAATGTAATCCGTTTCTCATTTCCACATTACATGAATGGTAATAAGTATATATTTAATGAATATATTTGGTATTAATTTCATGATTATAATATAGGAGATTATGGAACCATAATCAATGTAAAGGGACTACAACTTTCACATCAAAACATGCATATTAAATTAAATTAGTTGACACAAAGAGTAAAGATAATTATTAATGATTATCAATGAATGGGGGATATGATGTCATTATATGGTCATATATGATATTATAATTATGATAATGGATTTAGATTAAATTAATAACAAATCTGAAATAATTATTTAATAATTTAACATATTTTTTAAAATGAGAAATGTGTGGTAATGGTATTCATCTCAATTTTGACTCCATTGAAACATATTTAGTATTATGAACCTATTTACTAGTTTGTGGTACATATACAACCCATTTTTATATTAAAAAACAATACACATTTATTCATAATGATTAATATTTCATTTAAGGTTAATCTTTTTATGTTTTAAAATTATAAAGATAACTAAGAGGGAGGAATTCATTTAAATTCACATATTTTTGGGATTTATCTTATTTTAATTGAAAGAATATTATGATGAATCCTTCATAAACTCAATATATTTTATTACAAATGGAATATTTAGGTAGTTTATATTTTTTATTCTAAATTTTCAACTCTTTGGAACTTAAATAATGGAAATAAATGTTTTAAAAAATTCTGATCTTATATTTTTTTTGATTAGTTTCCCTTTTATTCGAAGTCCATATTTTTTAAAAATTGTTTTAAAAAAACATTTTTATTTAATAAAATGAAATTTAAATGTAGTCTTGAAAAATTAAAATGTTTGAAATAAATATTTCCAATTTTCTCCAAATGGATAATTTTTAACATTCTTTAGAAAAATCTAAACTCTATGTTTTTTGATATATATATCATAAATAGATTTTCCAACTACCATAAAAATTTAATAATCTTAGCTTATTCTACTAGTTTAAAATGGTTTTAAAAAAGAAAAATTCTAAAATAAATAATATTTTAATATTTCACTTCCATTTTTTCTATATGTCTGAATGACATAATATTATTACTAAAACAATATTATTTAAGACTTGATGGGAATAATTTTTCAATAAATAATTTTGTAGTCTTTAAAATACCCTTGAACTAAAAAAATTATTATTGTCATTGTACATTAAATTTATCTTAAATATATATATATTATTTTTATTATGGATATGATAATTGTAAAACAATACACAATTTTATCATATAGTGTATTATTTTGAATGTTATTTGATCGACATGGGAAATATTGATATTACATTTTATTTATTGAATATATGAAAATATTGATAAGTCATATTGTATTTGAACTAATTTTCTCATTCAATATTTGATGAAATCATTTGACATACAATGATCAGTGGGTCCTATAATTATATATCTACTTGATGCATCAATATTTATCATGAGAAAATATATTTGGATAGCCATATTAAATGAGTTTTTAGTCTATGTCTACCCATTGTTTAAAAATTATTGCAATAAGTAATTAGTGATAAATATATCATTATGTATAATATCATGACATCCATCACTCTGAAGTTCATTTCTTATGATTTCTATTATCATTATTTATGAGATTATTTCATTTATTATTAAACATGAATTCAACTTATGGTCAATTGATTGATTAAATTGAATGTGTTTTCTATTATTTATCTTCAACAATGATTAGGACGTATTCACCCATAAAAATATATATTGTACTTAACCCTTGATGAGAATTTGATGCCAACAATATTTTTTGTCCTTTAAAAAGGATTTGAATAAGAAATACATGAGTGAACTTCAAGGATGAATAAAATTTTATTTTGTTATATTTTATTTATTTATTTTTTTAAATATAATTGGAATCATGAATCTATTTGGTTCATCAAGACTACAAAGATGATCATTCCTTCATTATGAGCTATATTATATATTATGACAATGTAATAAAGTGAACTTGTACTCGGGGTTTCTAGATTTTGGATTGTTATGCGATTTATGTTTATGTCTCTACTAGAAATATAATGTTGGGGGGGAACTTCATCATTTTTTTAGGATAGATCATGGTACCAATGATGTTGTGAGAGGAAGTACAATTAATGAATCATAAATCCCCCAATGTAGGACATCTAAGATTTTTTAAGATGTACCAATACTTTTGGTAATTCTTACAGTGACCAGGAATGAAGATATGTGTGGGTAAGTATGTCTCTTGGAGCCTAATATTAATGTAGGTGATGCCTTAGCACTAGGTTCCATCTATTTTGGCATAAACCATTGAGGTGATGGAGTGGAAGTGAAATGATATCACTATATAATTTATGCTAGGATTAAAATGACCAAACAGAGGTCTTGATTATATCGATGAAATTATATACCTACTTACCAAATCATCCCCCTTCATTTTCATCCAAGAGTGGAGTTTACTAGAATGTTTGGGACACATTTACATATTAATGATTGTTTGGATTCAGGGAGTTCCTTCATTTTTTTTTCAAATTACGATTGTCTCTTTCCATCATGATTATAGACAGGATTTTTTGAGGCCATTGGTACTTATTTAAATTTTAGAATGGTTCATCGCCCCTAGACATATGATCAAACTGAGAAAACCATTCATGTTCTAAAAGACCTGATTAAGCCTTCCATTATATACATTTTTCATGGAAGGAAGGATCACTAACCATTAGTAAAGTTCTTATATAATATAAAATATATATATGTTTTTAGCATGACACTACTGAAGTCCTTATTCTAGATACCCTACATGGTACTCCTATGCTAGAATTTTCTTGGTAATTCATCACTCAAAAACCCATATTTTGTGTGTGTGATGATAGAGAAGATGAATATCAACTAGTAGTGGATGATGACATCTAAAAACCATCATACTTATTATAGAATCCATTGAATGAGGGCTTTATATTTCATCAAGGGAGATCACGTGTTCTTGAATGTCTCACCTTGACACAACCTAACCCTAAAGCATTAATAATTTGTTATTATTTAATTATATTTAACTTTTTATATAATTTTATGATAGATATAAATTTTAATTTCAAATTATAAGGATTTTTATAAATGCTTCACATTTATTACACAATTAGTATAAACAGTGCACTGACAGTGCGATGGTGTCTGTGAATTTGTGGGAGCCAAATGAAAAAATGACACATTATTTCCTTAAATATGAACCCTACCTATGTAGGGTTTCTAGAGACCCAGAGTGAGCCACATAGTTAGAACTTGGTTTATGCATTCATACAGAAATACCATACGAGCTCAGAAAAAATGTAGTACTATTATGATATTATTATTATCATTTTTTATTTTGGATTTTTTGGTGTTTTTATTGTCGTTATTATCTTAATAATAAGGAATAGTGAAAAGGGTTCCCTCCTAACCTTATTTCCCTCAAAACCCTCTTTCACTTGATTCCCATTGGGGATCCCCAGTGTTAATGAACTCTTCTTTCCCTCTCCCTCTGTCATTCAAATTTCATATCATTTTCTAGTGTGATCATCTATAACAAGTTTCTACTCCTCACTTCCCTCTTTTCCCACCATTATTCCTCATCTCTTGTCCTCCTTTTGTTCAAGATGATTTTTGTGTGATTTTTATAATTCATGGTTATAAGGTTTCTTGGGGTTCAATTAATGTCGATTCTAGACATGACCATTGAAATATGTGTATACATTTTAGGTTTTGGGTACATTATCATCTGTTAAAATTTGTTAGCAAAATTTTATTTAGGGATTTTATGGCATTCAATATACTTGTTTTTTATAGTGTACCACAGACCTCCTTGAGGTATTATTGGACCGTCATTGGTGATGGTGAAAATTTGGGGCCCTTGGAAGAAAACATTCTAACATATAGCTACCTAAGAATATATATATATATAACATTGTTGTTCATATTCCATCATGGTGAGGAGAATATGTATAGTAGGTGAAAGGGTACATATATATATATATATATATAAAGGTGTATATTTTTCTATGGGTGAATTGGACATCATAGATTGTAGTATGGTTTAATGTATGATATCTATGTCCAATCCTTTAAATTGAAATCCTCTATTTCCTATGAGTTATGAAATGGGTTGTTCTTTATTATATAATATCTATATTACATATAAAATTGTGTGATTTTTTGAAAAAAAATTCACATTCCTTAAATATTTTCCTAATATTTCAAACTGGGTTTCTTTTATAATATTGTTTGAACACTATTTCAAAATTTAAAGCATCCTAAATGTTTAATTTTTTTATAATGATTTATATCATGTTAGTTGGGGATCTTCAAATATGTCTAAGAATTTAAATTGGATTCCTGTAAATGTGTAATGATATTTCTTATTTTTGTATGACAAAAAAATGAGTATTCAAATTGTAAAAGGTTGTTTTCATATGATGAGGAATGTTTCCTACCTTTTAATTTTTTCATGAAAAGAGGTAATCTCCATGAATACTCTCTATTCTAAGGAGAATTTTCATAGATGGTGTTGGCAGTTGTTCCTTATCAAGTATGTGTCCTTTTATTATTAAGATGGGTTGTTCATGATTTTTCCCCTCCCACCACATCATCTATAGCCATGGGATTCTAGTTATCATATTAAGAGTGGAGAGACATTTTCAATTTTTTCCTGGTTATACAGACAGGATCCCATTAGAGTAGCCGTGTGGGTTATGCCCCCAGTGGTACTAGTTGAGAGTAAAAAAGATGATTATTGACTTAATATCACATCTATATGATGATAAATGGATTCTTAACCCAATAATTCAAGGGTATTTCTACATCGTGTCTATGTATATACCATGATAACTATATTAAATATATTTTAATTTTTATCCTTTTATGATGGTGTCGTGATGTAATTTTAATGCTTTTTTTTCGTGGTATATTTGTATATCAAAAACTATTTTTGACACTTCATTCACTTATTTTTGTAGAACCTTATGATATGATTTCCATTTATTTTATTTAATAGAGATAATTAATACACCACATGTTTCTACTTTTAAAAATGATTTAAAATAAATCTCTCATTCTTTGGAAATGATATTTGATAAGGTATAGGAAGTTATATATTTTGATATAATTATATTTTTTCTTGTTTCAAATGGGAATGAAAATATTATTTTAAATATATGTATTTTGTAAAATCATGAAATGTATTCTTTTTAATGGTAAGGCATAGGTTATGGTTCACATTTAAAAATCCCTACAAATCAACTCGTTGAAAATGAGTACTCTATTATTTTTTGTTTTAGGTTTTCTAGTATTGTATTAATCTCAAATCGAGCATAGTTCTATGATTTTTGGCGATTCATGAGGTTAAATGGAGGTATGTTTTTCCATTTAGTTTTATTTTTTTTTCTCTTCTTATTTATATTATATTGCTGATAATTATATATATTTATGAATTTTTCATAGCATAAATCATTCCCAATTCCTTAATACATTATTCCCCAAACTATTTACTATCCTTCCAGGATTGGAAATGAATCTGGTGAATTGTCACTCGCTTTCCCTAGTGACAGTTTTAGGGTTAACCTAGGTTAGTATATGAAAAAATGGTATTAGAAAAAACTATACAATTTTATTTTGGTATATTTAGTTGTTTGGATGTAGTATTATAATAATTTATGTTGTTAGTCTGATTTAGGTTCATGATATCTACATATTCAGAAGGAATCCTGAATTTATAGGGTGCTCTGGGGTTTCATTCCTCAAATTACAAGATTTTATATCATATATTTTTGAGTTCCTTAGTTATTTTCCATTTTTGGCTCATCATGATGATTTGGTGTTTATAATGGGAGGGATTTAGAGGATTCTTCGTTTTAGTGATTAATATGGAAAAATATTCACATACTATGCAAATACCTCTAATGACCTTTGATGTGCTCACAAGGCTAGTGTGCTGCCTACCAAACTGTGTCTGCATGTCACATGTTATGATCGTTCCCATGAGAATTTATGAAAAAATTAGTATTGGGTTGATTGTTTTGGATTAGGTATTGGTTTGTGTTTATTTTGTGGTGTTCCTTTCATATTATCAAAATGGTGTCTTTTTTGTCAAAGTTTTTTTTCAAAATTAATTTCCTTAGTTTGTTAAAAAAAATGTTTTTTTTAAATGATTTTTCAGGAAATTGAATCATTTTGGAAAAAGTTTTGGGGTTTTTGTAATAATTATGAAATGTGAAGTGGATGAATCTTGAGAACTATGAATTTATTATTATTTGTTTTGGGGTGACAAGGGTGGCTTCAAATAGAGTGAGAATTTGATTTTTTTGAATTTTGAGTTTTCATAATGGAAAATTGTTTTTATAGTCCCTTGGTATTCCTAATAGTGAAAATATATATGGATGTATACATATGAATTGTGAACATTTGGTGGTATGCGTTAATTTTTTCTTGAGCCAATAGGGATGTGAATGTATATATATATTTATATATGTATATGCATTTTAGGTTTCATGGAATACCAATAGTCATTGTTCCATCGTTAAGTGTCATTATGTTTTATGAAAATGGTTTTCAAAAAGGGGGGATTTTAATGTTTTTGAAAAGTGAGTGATAAGGTTTTTAGTGTTTTGTTTTCATCTTCAGAGTCTTATTTCATTTGATAGCCATTTTATGATTATGGAAATAATTCCAGTAAATCATTTTGAGTACAGGTTTATATTTTCAAATGGATTTAGAAGTGTGAAATAGTTTTCAAATTAAAATAACGAATATTGGTATATGAAAGTGGATTTTATTTTTTCTATATGATGTGTTCTATTTTTTGATGGTTTAATTTTATATTTATGTTTTATTTAGTTTTAGTTTGGTTTTATTCATTTAGTATTTGATGATTATGTCACATAAAAAGGACCAATGGTTTCATTAGGTTCTCCCCTAATTATTAGTTTTTCTTTGTCTTTCGATGGGGTGGTGGAGTCATGTACTTCATATTTGTTACATGACTCTCATGGTGGTCAAATCCTATTAGGGGGTGTAGGATGTAACTTCTTATGGTTTTTTATTATGGATAAAAATTTATTAAGGGTTATGTTGACCACATCAATGATTTAGTTTATTTTTATCCATAAATAATGTCATGTAATCTATTTAAATGTCACCTCTTTTACTGATCTATTAATCCAGAGTTTGGGGATCTAGTTCTTTATTATAGGGATATTTTATTTGGTATGTTAGTAGATAATGCATTTCAATCCAATATGGTTCTTTGAGGACAACATATTTTGGATTGAATTTCATTTCCCAAAAGTTCTAATAATGGTTCCCCATTTAGAGAGAACTGTGAACTGGAAAAACCTATCCCATAGAAGTATCCTTTATTTGTGCCTGGTCCTCTTTCATCATACCTTAAGCTCATTTTCCTCTAGTGTGATTAGTTTAGAAACTCTTAAGAATATTATTAATCTACCAAACGATTATAGATATTGTTATTGTTTTAGTCATATAAGGTTTCTATCTAAGATATGCTTCTAGAATAGGAATCCTCAATCATATATTTTCAGTTTTTATATATGGGAAACATATGATTCTAGATTTCTAGGATCCAACTATAGGACCTGGATTGAATGTTGTCACATAGTGGGGGAATTTTCTTCTGTGGTATGTTTCAACAACTTGTTCTATCCAATATTGGAGATTAATCTTTTTGAGTTTTTCTATTATTGTTTTCTTATACATATTAATGTTCTTGGGATCCTAGTGTCCTCATTTGATTATTTTTCTCATGTTTTTTCTTTGTTGATAGTACCATTAAATGAATTTCCTTATTATGGATTGGTTTTAGTTTTTTGTATTGAATTATTTTATATTTTTGTGTCTTTTGAAAATATTGAATATTGGTATGGTGTTTAACTTTAGTCTCTTTCATGATGGACCCCTTGTTTTAAGGTAGGTCAATACCAGTTTGTTTTAAATAGTAGGGAGACCAGCCATGTTTTTTATCATTATTTAATAACATATAACTGTTGAGGTCTGAATGGTAATGCATAAATTCCTCACAAGGCATAGAATTTTTTGGTTTTGGGTTTTTCATTGAGGTTTCATTTTGACAAGAGAGTTCTTCTTTTATTACATCTAATGATTGGTGACTTTCTATGGGAAAAATGTTTCATGGTGTGGAAAACATTCAAACCCTATCCCTTACATGTTAATTATTATTTTAATTATTTAATTATATTTTCCTTATTTTTTAGTTTTAGGTTGGTCATGAAATTGAAATTAGAAATCTTGAGTTTTTTAGAATAGGTGTATGGTTGGTGCACAATAAGTAAAAATCAATTGAAAAATATGAGGGGATACTCTGATTTTTAATTATGAATACCAAATTACTAGCATATAGTTTACTATATTATGAACCCTGCCTGTGTGGGGTGTACATTCAGATAAAGTGGGCCACATAGTTGGGCCAGGGTATGGCCATCCATAAAGTACAATAGTGTGAGATGAGAATTATTATTATTATTATTATATTTTTATTATTACCTATATTATTATTATTATTTTAATTATAAATAAACCCAAATAGGTTCTTCTATACCCTCTCTCCCTCACCCCAAAATTCTTTATTGATGCCTGTAGGGGCTCCCATGTGCGTTCGACCACCGCCATCCGTCTTCCTTTAGTATCAAATTTTAATGACCTTTTGTAGATTGGTCTTCTCTTGTAATTTTCTCCTCCTATAATACTTTTTTATTTTCCCGTATGTATTGGTAACCTTTTACCCTTGTGTTTTGTGTAATTTTTCTAATTCATAAACTCTAATGGGAGTGTGTTTTGAGTTGTTCTTAGATTATGGGATTCATGGGGTCATATTACGGTCAGCTATAGAAATGTTAATTTATGGAAGTGAGCACAACATGGGTTTTAGGTAGGTTATCTTATATTCATTTTTTGGGTTCAATTTTATTTAGGAATTTTTTTTGATTCCATGATTCTTAGTTGGTTTTAACATTCCTTGTACATATTTGAAGTAGTTTTAGAAATCCATTGATGAATGTTAAAATTTTTGTGTCCTTGAAGAGGGATTTTACACATATACATAGGTATGAATATATATATATATAAACTCCTTATATATTTTAACTCACGATTATAGAATTATATAAATTGGGTCCAAGGGTACACACACACACAGACACAGATATATATGAAAGTGTTTATGAGTGTATCTATGAAGTGGACATCATTGAAGGTCACATGGATTGAGTTAGTTTACCTATTTCAAAGACATTAAATTTAATTTCAGGATTTATAGGATGTTTTTGTAGAATTTTTTCATTATTTTATAATTTTTATATTCTCTATAATGTATATTGATTCTTAGAAATGGGGTTTCACTAACTTTCTTATATCTTTCAATGCTTCCAACATGGGTTTTTAATGTAGGTTTTCAATATTATTTCAAAAATAAAATTGTTCTAAATTTTTTATGGGTTTTTCAATTGATTTATACGTGTTGATTTAGGTTTATTAATAAATGTTTTGGACATTAATAAAATTTCCTATAACTGTTTAAAGAAATTTCTGATTTTTATACAATATTAAAATGGTAAAAGATAAATTTTTCAAATTATGATGTTCATTTCTAATGTTTGATTTTTTTTATTGAATATAGGGTTCCTCCATGGATAGTATCGATTATTTGGTGAATTTGAAGGGATGGTGTCATGATTTAGTCATTAGAATTTATGTAGACATTAATGTTTGAGATGTTATATTCATACTTTATTCAACACCTCCAATTTCTTCTATAGACATAGGATCTAATGAGTTATAGTGAGAAAATAGATATAGTTTCTATTTAGTTCAGATTAGAAGAACTAAATCCCCATGGAGTATCCATGTTGATTGTGCCACCAGTGAGGCTAGTTGAGAGAAGTTGGGTTGGTTATTGAATTTGTACCACATCGATAGGTCAAAAGATATATTCTAATGATAGTATGTCTTGGGTCTCATCCCATGTTTTCTAAGTATATCCCTTGATAAATATATTACAAGAATTTTACATCCATTCATTATTTGATATTGTTATATAATAATTTTAAAAGTCTTGTTTTCACAGGATATTATTATATCATCACTTATTAACTATTACAATATTTTCCTTAGTTTAGGTAGAACCTTGTGATATGCTTTCACCAACATAAGTTTTAATAAGATATATACATCACCACATGTTTATTATTTGTCAAATTATTTATATGAAATTATTTAATTATTTAAAAAATAATTTTTAAAAAGGATAGAAATGTTTTTCTTTTGAAAATATTATCTTAAGTGTTGTTTTAAATTGGAAAGAAAACTTTATTTTAAATATACGTATTTCTAACTAGGATGACATTCTTTTTATTTTTAAATTTTAATAAATATTTTATGGTTCTTGTTTTGGAAACCCTACTAAGAATATGGGTTCTCACCCTTACTCTATCACTTTTGGAATTAGGTTCTTCATGTTTTTGATTTATCTTTGAGTTAGTTTTCTTCTTGTATTTTTGGTGACTAACGATGTCATAGGGAAGTTTGTTTCTTTATTTAGTTTAATTTATTTTCCAATGAAAATTTTTATTTTATTCATTCTATTTTCATTCTTTTACATTTTTGTTCATGGAATAAATCCTTTCTCATTGATTTACATCTACTACTATACATTAGCTGTCAGTCTGAGAGGATCTAGAATGCCTATCAGGGCTTATCATGGTCCAGATCAAGTGATCAGTTTAGGGTTGAACTATATTGGTTTGTGACCTACCTCTTCACAGATCGTGGATATTTTTTTTGAGGTCCCATATTATCTTCAAGATTCATTGGACCTTTCTGGATACTAAATAGTGTCTGAAAGGTTATGTAACACATAGTTTTATATCCATAGTTTTGATGAGTATAAAATGGATTCCACATGGCATTAATGAGGAGGTTAGCATGAATCCCACCACATTTTATTTAAATGGGTTATTTGGACATCAGTGATTGAGCTACCTTAATTGAATACCATGAAGAGATCATATTTTTTTCATTATATGATACTTCATAGTAAATGCATTCCATTGGTACATGTCTAATGGAATCATGTGAATCTTTAGAAGAGTACATGGGAGAAGGAGCAGTTGATGAGAGATATGTATCCTCATCTATTGATTAATTATTTATTTGATATTTTTTTTAAAAATCCATATGGTGGGGATAATGTAAGGACATTTTTTACTTGTAAAACTATTGAATAATTTAAAGAATTTTTTATGATCTAGGATTGGTGTTTTCATTGGATTTTAGGTCTTGTGGAGTCTCAGTGGTGATATAATAAAACTCACCAAATTATTATATCAATCACCTGATATTTCTATAAAAAAATTGAATTTATACCATTAAGTTGTTTAAATATTGAAATTTGAGACTATGATAAAATTTGGAATGTTGGTTTTACCCTAGGTGAAACATATTTTTCATATTCAATTCATGTTTGGGTTAATGAGTATTCATGTATAGATTTATATATGAATAAATGAATAAATGTATTTATTGTTTATTTAATTTACATAAACTATTAATATACTATTTAAGCATTGTTATTTCCAAACCTTAGGATTATTCACAAAAACCTAAGGATTTGAGATTTCTAGGAGTAGAGATTTAGATGAAAAAACTGGACCATGGATCCATGATTAATTTTCCAAGGAGTTGTCTTCCCTATGAAAGTTCTTGTATATCACCAAAAATAATGGGACCGACACATTATTTATTGGGGATTGTTCCAGTCTCAGGGTAGTACTTTTGGTTTTTCTCTTTAATCCCCATATCGGTTAAACTATGTTGAATGTGAATCAATTATACTAGGAAAATTAATTCATGAGTCAGTCATTTATTTACAGTTGTTGATTTATCTTCCTATAAATTTGAATTGTTATTGTATGTTAACTATTGATTTTTAATAATGTTTGATACTTACTAAATCAAATGATTTAGGCTAACCTAGAATATTGAAACCATCTCTTAATCACTTATTTAGTTTATGATTTTCTCCTTTCTCTCTGAAATAAATAATCCATGGTATTTATGCTTGGATGACAATTCAATGATGACTGGAAACAAATCAAATAACATTAGATATCTAGTAAAAACAATAATTTCTTGTTTGTTTTAATTTAGTATTCATGTCATGATAATGGTGAGATTTTGATGATAGGTGAACCGGGTTGGAATATTTACCATCATTTCAAGTGTTTTGGTGATCATCAATGTGATGCTATGAGATATCATCTATGCATAGATTGGATGTTTGGAACCCAAAACCATGAAAAATGATCAAGTTAGGCTAACCATAAATCAAATTTACCTTGGTGGATTTTATGGCTCAACCATAAGAGGAAGTTGAATGGGAAGATAAATGTGAATACTACCTGAATCTAGAAAATTATGATCTACAATGTGTGTAGTTCGGAAGATGACACATAATTTGTTATGATTCCAAATGAGGATCAGGTATACACCTAGTGATAAGTATCACACACAATGTGACCAAAAACATGTTCCATGGAATGTACCTCTAGGTTCATGGGAATAGTCATGGCTAGGTACATGTTCATGAACATGCTACGCATGCATGAACATAGAAATCAGACATGGCTAGTGTCATGGAAAAACATGGGTGAACCCTAACTGGTCACTCAACCTAGCCTGCAACAAGCCTCGATAGGTGTTCTAGCTCTTCCTAGGATGGAAACTAGTGAGGAGATTAAAAATAATCAGTTGGGAATAATTTATCCAATGAAAAAAAGATAAATAAATTAATAAAAAATGAATAAATAAGGATGAAATGGAAGTGGAAAATAAATAAAAATGGACATACCTCCAAGTGACATGATGAGTCTCCATCAAACATAGAACCAACATTACTCCAGAGAGATCGAGTTTGATCTGGAAGTTTCACTAGAAGATAAAAAAATATATTGGAATTAGTATTAAACTCATTTCTCATTCCCAAAAAAAACTATTCCTTCTTTCTTACCTATAAAAATAAATCCAATTCAAGATAGTTTTAAAATATGATATATAGAATGTATAGTTTTCCATTTTTTCCAAAAATAGTTTCAAGTTTGCTTATTCATGTAACCCATTTTTGATTATCTTTTGTAAACTATTCCCAAGTCATTATCAAATAGTTGTGTCTATTTTTGTTCAAAATAATAGAGAAAATATGCATGTATTATTTATTTTATAATGGGAATAAAACTATGAAGATGTGTATTTTACAATTATACCATGAAAAAATAGAAGAATGGATTATATGAACCTTGGAAAATCCTAATCTAACATGTGTTAGTGGGGTACTAGGATCCTCGTACTCTTAGTGATCAGATAATAGACATGAAATTCCATCTTATTCTTTTGGAAACCAATCCCCATCATAAAAGTTTAGTTATTGCTGCAATGTAAACATTCTATGGAGACTGAAACTCAGCCCTGCTGACTCGTATAGTATACTATAACAAGTCTTCTTACATAGATACCCTATATTCCTAAGTTCCTTGTATAAATTTATGAGGGGTTTTATCCAGAATTATTATATGTATATTTAACATATTTTAACTAAAAACACTGCCCATTTTCTCACCTCTAAAAATCTTTTTTATCACAACCCCTTTTTCATTCTAAAATAGACCACAAATCACATGATCTATTATGGGACTATATTGTATTTCGAATAAAAGGGTGATTTCATAAATGGGGTTTTAATTTCCATAAAATTGTTGACCGTGTCTATTAGTCCTTATCACTTTAAAATTAAGAAAACATTTTCCTTTAGAAAACAAATTAATCAATTGAAATTCAGTATTTCTCAAATGAGTTCAAAAGTGTGCATAAATAAAGGGGACCAAAATAAGATTCTTTGGTAAAATTGGCTTAATGTGTAAGAATGAATTTCCCAAAAAAAATGCACATTTCTTGGAATATAAATTTCATATCATTATAAAAATTGATTTTTAAAACAATTTAGAAGGATTGAAATTAAAATAAAAGGTTAAGGCATTTGGGACCAGCCTTAAAAGGGTAAAACCCATGATTAAACACCCCGTCACATGAAGATTTCATCGATGAACACTTGAATATCCCCATTTTCAACCTACATGTATATACACCTTTACCAATATATTATAACATCAGGCCCCAAAATCCAGGTTTTCATAGCCATGAACACGTATAAGGGGTTCCATATATATATGATTTTTTTCAAATACCCCTTTACACATACCCACATATACACATTTCATATATATATAGATATATGCACACCTACCCTAATGTATATATTCACCCTTCAATTAGTGAATATATATATATAATAAGGGGGAACTTATAAATTTATATATATGCACCTATGCATATTCATGTAGGTCGTCTTCAACAATGGTTGACCAAAATCACATCAATGATGTCCAAGACACACTAAAGAAGATTTAGAAACACAATATTATAAAAAATTATTAAAATTGGGCCATATTTGAATGGAGGAATTCTTCACCAAAATACATGGAAAAACAACTTCCATTGATCGTTGTGGCTAAAACCAACCTCACCAAGACCTAAGTAACCTATAAATTAATAAGGAACAAGATGATACACCAAAGAATGGTTAGGTTTTGAATGGGTGTTTAATGTAATACTCTTGGTTTTTGTTTGAACCCATTAAATTACTTCATTAGTATAGAAACTCAATTTACATCTTCATGAATGAGAAAACCATATGGCTACTCGATATACACATCTTCTTCTAGAACACCATTGATAAATGTTTACTTAACATCAATTTAGAAAACATTGAACATTATTTTCACTTCTATGGATAAAAATAATATGATAGTCCCCAGTCTTGGAACAGTTATAAATGTCTCATCAACATAGATACCCTCATGCTAGGATTACCCTTTTAACTATAGTCATACTTTTTCCCAAATCATTATACCATCATCAGTCATTTTTTTGTGAAATAGACACTTCTCATCAATGAAATTATTATCAAATAATAATAATAATAAAGAATAGTATAATATGATAATCATATTGGAGTAAATTGCACTAGGAAATCGCATTTAATGGCATGATGAACCCAGTGAAGAGGAGAGGTGGGAGGTGTCCGAGGAGGGACTTCAACCTTGGGGGTCACACAAAACATATGAAAGGACAGGGGTATGTAATTGCGAGAAAAATGTGGGGATAAAGGGTATTATATGATAATAATTATAATAATAATATTTTAATAATAATAATAATAACATTAATTATAGTAATAATAATAAAATATTATCTTTTAAAGGATTTCCACGGCCGATTTGGCAGCATGGTTGGAAAAACACTTCACCAACTATGTGCCTCTAATATAGCATGGGAAAACCTATATAGGCTGCCTATATTATTAGGAAAATTGTGCACCAACTATCTAGTCAGCTCTTCTAGAAAATGAAAACCCCCATGAATGGTCAAAATAGAGTTTCCATTAACCGTCGATTAATAGTGATCCTTTTCCAAAAATAAAAAAAAAATTAAAATATGAAACCTAAACCATCCAAAAACTAAAGATAAAGGTAAATATTAATTAAATTATTAGAAATAATTAATATTACATGGTTATGGTGTGACAATTCTCCCCACTATGACACATTATGGCACTATAAAGTCCCAAATATTCAATTGGCCACAACACTGTTGAATGAAATCCATTACACAAGATGAGGTTCACAAAACCCAAAGACTGAGAGCTTATAATAACCCATATCATGAATCCCTAACCACAAAAGGACTTAGGAAAATTTATCTCTGAAGAAAAAAACTACATTGGAAGAGTGAACAATTGGCACCCTTAAACTCAATCCTCGCCACAATGATTCAATAAAGAATCTCAAATCCCCAAAAAAAATCACAAAATGGAACTACCTTGATCCCTAACATAAAAATCATCATGAACTTTTCATCATTTCCAAAAGAATTCATCATGTGACCTATTATTTAGGCTAACAACTTACCATTATTGGGGTCTAGTAGAGTATAAATAAGGAATTCAGAAGTCATGAATTTCATTAAGACTGAGTTCACAATGGGCACGTGATACGGAGGTGTCCCCAATATTTTTTACTCTAGTCACTAATAGTTTATTCATTTTTTAAAAATCTCCCAAAATAAAAACTAGAAGAAAATAAATACCACCATAGACAACCACATAACTCAAAAATCCTTCAAAAAAATACATTACCATTGAATGGTGAATTTATATGAAATAGATTAATGAAAAAAGGCTCATAGGAAAACCCCCATGCCTAAATGAGTAACATAAGAAGAACACTCTAGATAGAATGATTCCTATAATAAAAACCCAAAATTAATAAAATCTAACAACTAAAGTGTTGCATTTTTTCTTCCCAATCCACACTAATCCACCATTAGAGAAAAAATTAGAACATACATGGTGGGTCATTTCACTATTTAAGAACCAACTAGAACAAAAATTTCAAATAGATCACAATTCAATGTCCCCCATGATAGAGAATCACAAAACATAGGAAATATAAAACCAAAACCACTCCAAAATATGGAAAACCATTCACAGTTTAACATCCACATGTCACTAAAATATAAATCTCCAGAAATTGAGGACACTAAGATCTCCCAACATGAATTTTCAAAAACATAAAGCCACAATAAGGGGAAACATAAATAGGTTCCACACCATCATCCAAGACACCATTGTTTTACATATATACCACACATGGAAGGTATTCCATTACATTAAGGATTCACTATGATACCTATGGTTGGATCCCTGATGTCTAGAATCATCTAAATCCCCATAGTAAGGATCAATAAATCTCTAACCAAAACATCATCTTTTGATATCATGACTTACAAAAAAAACATATGGTGACTCATGTTGGGATAATAAATGAAACTAATTCTCATAATCCAACAAAAAATTAGGTATTATTTTAAAATTCTAGTAAAAAGTGTCAGAAAAAAACAAGGAAAACTCATGTATTGTCCAATTTCTAGAAAGGATTCAGCTCCACCACTCAATTCAGAGTCTAAGTAAATTCATCAATTGGAATAACCAAAGAAACAATTATTCATAATTTCATCAAAGACCAAAACCACCTCAAATTTTATAGTCTCATATCACTAAATGATTACCAACATCGATTTTCAAGACTTCCCTTCACTTATAATTCTAAGGAAATCACCTCAAATACCAACCAACCACTCCATATTCGGAAATTTCTAGGGAATGCACTTATAAAATGATTTATTAAACCAATTCAAAATGAATAACATTCAAAAATTATTATCATAATAACTAATCAACAACTAGAGTAAAATAACCATCAAAATCACATCAAACACATCTAAATAAAAATTTCTAAAAAGGATAAATCCAATAACAATAATGGAACATCAAACCACTACCACTATTCAAAAAATTTAAATACTCATTTATTTGAAAACCATTTTCTTAAACATAACAAACTAAATAGGGTATGTTCCCAACATTGGTATTCTAGGAATCCTCACACACACACACACATCCTTATGCTAGATCAATAACCCATCCAAACATGATAGAATCCATATATCCACTTTCCACATTTGTAAATCCACATATGTGATCATTCATAGGAATACCATGGGTATATTGAAAATATATTTAACACTACTAAATAAAATCATCCCAAATTCAAAATCATAATGAATTCGAACTGCCCTTTATCATCAAAAATCAAATAATTTCCAAATTCCTTATTTTCAAGAAACTTATATTCCACATTTTATAAAATATTCCAAAACCTCAAAAAAAAATTTCAAAAACCATTACATTTCCATAATTATTTTCATTTACAAAATATCCCATTATAGTTTAAAAAAATTCCATTATATTCAATTATAAAAAGATAATCATTGATAAATTAATAACCATTTAAAAAACCATGGAATACATTATAAAACTAACTTATATCAATACCCTAAAAAAGAAACATCATTGTACCCGTGGATAAAAACCCACAAGAACATAAATGAAAAATTACTACACATGGATTTGTTGCATACTATGGAAGGTCATTCACCAACCGAGTGAGCGCACTGTAGATTCACAAAGGTAGGTACATGGTCTACTCATAGTTTTAAAAACCATTCACAATGACCATATACCCTTTCAATCTATCCCAAAATATACTCTATTCTATAGAGATTCAAAAAACCCAAAAATTCTTGATTTCAATCTCATACACTAAAACTGAGTTGAAAAAATCAAAAGAACTTGAGATTCATGCTTAGATTTCAAGTCCCAAAAATCCTAAGCCTCCTTGGAAATTCCAGCATCATTTTGGATAGTTGGTGATCAAGAACCAACCCATGAGTGACTATTAGAATTCTAAAACTCTATAATCCAAGATACTATATGTCCATAAATAAAAATTTATCCTTGGTTCTGATACCATTTTTCCATGAACCATCTTTGTTCATGCCCTAACTGGTCACTCGAGCCTGCCCACGACATGGCCCAAGAGGCATTCCTGATTCTCATGGGGTGAAAACTATTGCTAGAAAAAAGATAGTCAGTTGGGAATGATTTATCCCATGAAGAAAAGATAAATAAATAAATAATTATATAATAGATATGACTGAACATGTAGTAGAAAAGAAATAAAAATCGGCATACCTCCATGGGAACCCAGAAAACACCCTCAACCACTGAACCACTATCTCTCCATATTGACCAAGTCTGAGCTAGAAGAAAATTAAGAATCCAAAAAAATATTGTTTTAACTATAGGAATGTGTATTAAATAATAAAAGGAATGCGTGAATAAACTATTCCTTATTCCATAATGTTAAAAAGAAATCCATGTAATGAATGTTTTAAAATAAGATATATATATATATATAATTTGTAGTTTTACATTCTTCTCAAAACATGTATCAGGATTCCATTTTTATATAAAATATTTTCCATTTCACTTTTAAAAACTATTCCCAAAAAATTCTCAAACATGTTTGTTATTTAGTATGATCAACAAAAGAGAAAGTATATGAACATTTTGTTTTTTTAATAAAATTACAAAAATTAATAAAAACATAATATTAAAATTGAACAATGAAATCTAGAATAAAATAGTTCATACACCGTGGAAAATACATATGTAACTACAGTTAATGGGGTGATATGATCCGTTTATTCTCATAGATAAAATCATGGACATGATTTATTGTATATTTCTCATTCCAACAAATCTCCATCATCAACTTTTTGTTATTTTTCTGATGTAAACATTCTATTGATACCGTGCTTCGACCCTAAAAACTCACTTAGCATAATAGACCTAGTATTCCCACCAAGATAGTTTGGATTTCCACATTCCATTCCTAAATAGATGTTATTTTTTTCCTATTACAGTATACATATAATTAAAATGTATTTATTAAAACTCACCATCAATATTCTCACCTCCAGAATACCTTTTTGGGCACACCCCATTTTTCATTCAAATAATGTCTACAAATCACATGCTCCATTACCGATATAAGTTATATTTCAAATACTAGTGGTTTGCCTTATAAATGGGTTTTCATTTCAAAAAACAATTGAGGGTTCTAATCAGGCCTCGTCACAATAAAAATAATAATCTATTTTTATTACAAAACAAATTAATCATTTAAAATGTGATTTTGTTTCAAATTAGATCAAAAGAATTCTTAAAAAAGGGGACCTCTATTAGATTCATTGTTATATTATTTCCTGTGAGTAAAATTAATTTTGAATAATTAGAATCCCTTTTTCATGGAATATAAATTTCCTATAATGACACAAACACATTTTTAAAACAATCTATCAAATATGGAATTTAAAATAAAGGTATGGGCATAGGTAACCAACCACAAAAGTGTGAAAATCAAGCCGAAATATCTTGTCACTTGATGCTTTCATCAAAAACCAATCAAATATTCCATTTTTTTGGCATATACACATTTTAAAAAATAATATAAGGTTACCTAGGCCAAATATACCTATGTTTCCTTTCCATGAATATGAATAATTTTTTACTTATATATATATGTCAATATTTTTATATTACCCATCACACTTACACACATATAGACCTTTCGGATATATATATATATATATATATATATAATCAAACCTAGCCCAAATATTTATATTTTCTCTTCTATGAGTGAATATATATAAAGGGAGAGAATATATATATATAAACCTATGAAAACACATGTAAGTTTCCTTTGACAGTGGTGGCTCGAAATGACATCAAAGAAGTCCAAGATGCACTATAGAAATGTTAGGAACAAAAATATTATGAAAAAAAATTATTTAATATTTTTCGAAATAAGAATGGGGTGAAACATACCCAAATTCAAGTGATACCGAATTATCTTTGATGGGGGTGGATAGAACTATCCTCAATCGGACCCAAGAGCTACATGTAATAAGAATCAATAACAGGAAACCCAAAAATATACTACCCTTCATATGTTTCAAATACACTAAACGAAGAGGGGGAGGGAAACCAATAATTACATAGAAAGTAAGGATGATAAGAAGAGGAGAATTTTATCAGAGGATATCACCCAATGAAATTCGGGTCGAAGATGGATGGAACCCAGATTGTAGGAGAGGGTGGTGTGTGAGGAGGGAATTAATAAATGAGGGTAATGTGACATAGATTAATGTGGAGGGGTGGGTCATATGGGAGGAACAAGGTGGAAGGGAATATAATAATTATTATTATTATTATTTATCATCATCATTATGATTTAATAATACTAATTTTAATAATAATAATAATAATAATAAACATTTTCTTTTTCCAAACTATTAGAATCGATTCCCAGTATGGCCGCATGGTTGACCATGTCATATAAAAACTATGTGCCTCTCCTAGATTCTATTGACACCCCAAAATGTGTAGGCGACATGGTTTGGGAAATTGTGTAGCATCTGTTTGGTTAGATCTATTAAAAACAAAAAGACATCCTTCCATTGTCTAGACATAGTTTCCAATAACCATTAACTCACTGTGCACTGATACCGAAAAATCCAAAAAAACATAACACATAGTCCATCAAAAAACAAAAAAAGGAGGCTAAAAAATTAAATAGTTATAATAAATTAATATTCTACAGTCAGGGTGTGATAACCTATTATATTGGAACAACCACTATACATGGGAATATTTAGAGTCAACGATAATGGGTTGATGAACTGCCACAAACTCTAATAGGTCTGGGCAGAGAGGGACATTTCATGTACTCATTATACATGCTATGTATCCCTTAAATAGTTTGTTGTAACCCTTACTCTCCTTATCCTATTTGAGTATTAGTACGGTGAATTCCATTGGTTCATCCGTGTGAGTGTTCAATGACACGTCCCTCTCTATAAATAAGATATGGGATCCCTTTTATATGTTATTCCTAGATAGATTCAAGTATCCCCTCATGTTTCATGGGGTCTGATTCTCTATCATTTATCCCTATTATAGTTTAGGTACCTCATTATAAAACATTTGTGAACGTGATTACCATCCTACAGTGTTAACATGGATAGGGTTAGATGTCACTCATAGTCCCCAATCGTTATCCCCTAGCTGTCTATCAATATATTATGTATTTTAAAATATTCCTCTTGATTTCATGACCTAATTGATAGAAACTATTATATTTGTACCATTAGTTTAATTAAGACTTGAAGAATGTGTTCTTTGGGAAAAGCATTAGTTTGGCATCTTAAAGAAAATTCTATGATGATAGTAAATGTGTTACATTACATGGAGACATGGTGTCTATCTTCATTGCATCTTTGTTATTATTTATATATTCTAATATTTTTAATGACATAACTTCATGATGATGATCTAATATCTCTATTGGATGCTTTTTTTTGTGATTTGGAGTTTTCCTACTTGGCATGTTTATACTCAACCCTACACACACTCTTCTAACACATGTCATGTCTTATACAGAAGGCAAGAATTTTATTGGATTCCTAGACGGACTATGAGAAAGTAGAACATAAATTTGCAAGATAGTCCTCAGTCTATTCCATTAGATTCATTTGACTGTAGTTCCATCCTTACTAGTATGTTATACTCTTTTAAATTTTTAGTGCATCTCTATTTGGAACATTTTATTTCTTGTATTTATGTATTTATCTGATGTGGGATTGTATTGTATTTATGCATATTGGTATTTCTATTATTTTTCATTTCTATATTATATTAGTTTTTGGATATTTTAACATTTGTATAGGTATATTATGTTAAGGCCTCCCATGTGTCTGATATGTCTACCCATTACATTTCACTAGTCCCTGTCCTATTTGAGGGACGATTGGGGTATCACATTCAGATTAACATCGATGAGACAGGACCTGATGGGTATGTTCATGGAATCATGATTTATAGATAAATGTATCTCTTATATAAGATATTCAAAGGATGTACTTAGTATGAATGATAATTCTCCAAAATCACCTCCTCTAGATTTTTTAAATATGAGAGGTATGAAATTTATATCATTGAGAGTGATACAATAAACAAATAATTTACTTTACATAGGTTAGGTGTGATTTTAAGGGGATAGAATAAATCATTGAGGTGAAGAAGGATGTCAAAGAGGTTGATGTATCTTGGAATAAACTTTCCCTTCTTTCCCAAATCTCGTAAAATTGTTTCCATGATGATATATAAAGGAACACTTTGTATCCAACCTCAAACTTCTAGTATAATCAATGATTTGTATGTATATATTTTTTGTGAAAAATTTCAAAAACTCATATGATGTATAATTGTTTGAAACTACAATTTAACTTTATATATTGGATCAGGGGTGATAAAAATATACTCTCTAATATCATACCAGCATGTTAGAGTCTGAAACTTCTTCCTAAAAAGGGTCACATAAGGTTCCATTGGAATGGTACTATCATTTTGAGCAATTTTGTAAGGATAATAAATAGTAAGGAAACTCATATCTCTTTCTTTTGAATATAAAAGGATTCTCTAGAACCTCGGGGTAAATCTTGGATCTCGATCAGATATAATAGATAGTGGTACTCCCTGAAGTCATACCACATTTCTTTTTTATATCTTAGTTACTTATTTGAGTGGGAAATAATCCTTGGTATTAATCTAATCAACATGATTTTTATGGTTGTTTACAACCACGAAGTAGACATTTTCACCTTTAGATTACCTAGGTATTCCAATGGCACAATCAATGGTAATTTATTTTCCATTTCCATATTCTTTTGGGAAATGGTTGTATCATACCCTTAGAATTTTTCATCCCAATGTGACTTGTTGGAATACCATGCAATAATATTTAAATTATTCAATATTCCACATTATATATTTCCTCCAAAAGTTGTGATTTAATTCTCTTTTCATATTAGGGATTCATAAATAAATTTAGACAAATGTGATATTCACATCTTCAAAATGTTACCTCTTTAGAGCATATTTTTATGGGACAAATTTCCCTATTCGAAAACATATAAATCTATATTAGTTAATGATTAACTTTTTAATAATTTATAACTTTAATGTTGATAATCATCATCTTTTTAGTCCTCCTTAATCCTCTTCAAAATTTATTATTGAGTAGTTATTTTAGAAACATAGGATGATGATCTGTTTATTATTCAAATTTACATCCATTTCATGTCCACAATGATTGTATAAATTTAAATCCTCATCATGGATTGGGTTACATGATCCTTTATACATAGAGAATCTATTAAATGTTTATCTTTCCTAAGATGGGAATGGATTGAAAATCATAATATTTGGTCATCACTAACTATATTCATTTGTTCATATTGATATCCTTTAGTATGAATATTTAATTATGGATTTTGTGATACATATATATGTCCCACTTCTCCCCATAGAGATATTTCCACCAAATCAATAATCTAAATATAAGTATAACCAATTATAGATAATATGATAGCAACTCATTATCCTATATATTTAATTTGTGAGTGTCATAGGTGATCATTATGTCATTATATATGAGTACATAACCCATGATTGTTTTGGTCGCATCTGTTAAGATCAGAAATCCTACCCCACTGGTGCACAATATGGGAACATGTTCCTTGAAAAATCACTTATTTAATTCCTTAATTTTTTTCTCACAATCATATTTCCAAACAAACTTCACTACCCTTTGAGTTTTCTAGGTTTGTGGGTTTGAAATCCATGAATATTTTATCACAAATATATTATAATACCCAGTTAATCCAAGAAAATAATGAATCTACATCACAGATGTTCGATGGGGCCACCATAATGTTGAATCTACATTAAACAAATCCATTTATATCACATTAATAGTGATAAAATCCCCCATCAATGTTTCATTTCATGTATAAATCTCTTAATTTCTATTCCTTTCATATAATTTTTCCTTTTACAATGTATTTATTACAACAACCAAATGCTCTTCATATTCTTCCCTAATTATAGAGTAGATAATAATATAATCTATAAATACTACAAAAGTTTTTTCTTTGCAACCCTTAAATAAAATATTCGTTATTTCCATGAAGATAGATAGATTATATTTGAGTCTGATCGGCATAACATGAACTCATCGAAATTCTACACAATATGAAATGTATTCCTAGGGATATTGACTTTCACCTTGAGTACATGATTATATCTCGAATGATGATCAGTATTAGAGATTTACTATGCTATTTGTAGTTGATCAAAAAGATAATCAATCTATGTAAGCTAATATTAATTCTTTATCATGATCATGTTAAGATCACAATAATCAATTAAGAAGCACATTGACTCATTCTTCTTCTAGAAAAAAAGAACAAGTGCATCACATTGTGAAGAACTCGTGACTATAAACCATCTATAATGCTTCTATTTTACTTACTTATTCATCACTTCATAATTTGGAATGGAAAATATATATCTAGTCTTGGATATTGAGAAATATACTGGTATAATATTAATCACTAACAAAATTTCTTGGCTAGGTGGAAGACTAGAAAATTCATCGAGGGACTCATCCATGTATTACCATATAAAGGGACTGTCATCAACCATGGTATTATTTTTAGAATCAATCATTTGGGAAAGATATTATCTCTAATAAGGCAATACAATCCACTCTTAAGATTATATATTCCAATGGAGATTCATCCTCCTCCTTGTAATTGCATATAATTGATGGGTGATTTGTTTTATAGAGGTTGATTTCCTCATCTAAAATCATTATATTGGATATATATATATATATTTATTTAAATCATATAAATATATATATATATTCATTGAATTTTTATAAATAGAGTATGAAAAGGTTTTTTATATAGTTCAGCCTAGAAATATGGATTGTGGTGAAATTATTATCTTCAAATGCAATAATTTCACCATTTTTGGATTTCCCCAATATCTCCACTTCCATGTTTTTTGATGATGTTTAAATAGACGTACTATACTTCTATGATATGAATGAATGTATAAAAACAAAAAAAATTGTATAATTAAGAACCTTTAGTGAATAACTAGCATACCAATCCCCAAATCATTGTTAGGGTCCACCAAAAGAGTCTTGATGACATAATATTTCAATTTTTATAGGCCTTATAGGTTTTTCTTGTTGGTTATCATCAAAAATAATTATTTTAGAGCTTTTGTTCACATAGTTTCTTTATTCATTTTAATTGAATAATGGGATATAATACTGAGGGTTGACTATAAAATGCAATTCATTTATCACATTGGTGGGTATTTCCTATCATCATTCACTAGTGAGGTGCTCTTACATCCCCCGCCAAAAGTATTTCCTCTTTTAGTCTAGTAAATGTTTGGGATAATTCTCCCCGCACTATTAACAAGTGGGGTGTCAAAATTTTATTCAACCATGAAATTTATCTTATTCTATTATATAATTAAACCCTTTTATCATATTTCTATATCTAGATTCATTACCCTTGAGATTTTTAAATATCCATTCAGAATTAGAGTCCACATTTAAAAATTTCTTCATAGTTGTTATAGTCTCAAATTTACATTTTATTTGGTTGAATTGGGTTTATCCTACTAATTATGTTGTAAAATATAATTTTTCATTCAACATAAAAGATAAAGGCCTATTGTGTAAGTCTTATGAATATCACCTCATACACCATGATGGATTATCATCCTTTTTATAGAGGGAAAATAATCCATATCTATTTTTAGAGTAAAAGAGAATCAGAAAAATATTTATGGATTTTATTTTCTATATTTCCTCCCACTCCATTCATTTGATATCATCCTTAGGCTTTATTTTTTTTATCAAAATCCACCAATGATAAAATTATCCCTTCATAGATTATATTTTATTCTTTGCATTATATATATCAAAGAATTAAAGGATGGAGAATATATTTTCAATGCATTTGATCTTTGTTCCACCATTAAGGGATCATAATAACCATTAAAATTCAGAGGCCTTTCTCATATAAATGTATCAATTGTAACATGGAATTTATTAATGGGATGTAGTGTTTCCCCCTGAATGAAGTTTCTATTCAAAATATGAGTAATTGTTTTTTAAATTTCATGTTTTTCATAACTCTTACTCCCATAAGGTTGGGAATCTAATTTGGTAAATCATTACATTTCCCATCACAATGGTTATTGACTAAGTTCACCCTATTTCTAACCACTGATAGAACTCGAATAAATAATAATAAATTGAGAATTTTTAAACTATTAAACACATAGAAGAGAAATTATAAACATTAAATTTATAACTCATAAAAAAGATACATTCCTTAACATATGGATCTTTATAGGATACAATATTTTTTATCCGATGTCTATTTAGTAACATTAAATTTTAATGGAATTTTTGTTCCATTCATAATTTTTCATAAAGAGACTTTTATTTTACAAAAGAATACCCTAGAGAGCGTTAAAAAAGTTAGGAAATAAGGACTCTTTGAAAAAAAACTACTTGATAATTGATGTATTATCCTATACACTCTTTTTAAGGATACCTACCCAATGTACAACTATGCCAATGCTACATAAACATGTAGTATCCAAACAAGGATTTGTTTTAATGAAACCACTTAATTTATACTTCACAAAAATTTGGGGATTTTTTCCATTATTTAGTGTTATCCATAAGAATTCAACAAAGGTATTTTTATCCTAATCTACAAAAATAAAAAACCCTTAAATGATTCCAACTATGATAACCCATATATTCTGTGAAAATAATTTCATTATTTATTACATAACTACACACATAATAAAATCCAAATTGACTGTGAGTCCTTGTTTCATTGATTAATTAGACATGATGGATACTTAGTTGAAACATAGGTATAATGATATTATTTTAATACTCAAAAACATACACTTATATTTCATTAATCTTATAATACATTATGGGATTAAGAGGGGGCATACATATGAAATATGTTAGTTAAAAATATTTGTGAGTCAATAATAATAGTATAACATGATGAAAGTAATACATGTGAATCAATAGGCACCAAAATGTGACATAAAATGGATAGGATCATATACATGAATATTAAACAATGACACAATCTAAATACATCAATGAAACATAGGAATATGGAAACCATATAAAACATGACATTATAAGAATAATTCGTGGATGATAATCAATTCATCCTAGCATTGGGTGAATAGGATAAGCTCCTTTACACTATATGATTTATTTTTTTGAGATAAAATATTTATGTAATGCATTTAATAGCTATATTATTTCTAGCCCATGCATCACATTCTTATCATGTACATGCATTTGTGTGACACGTATATTACACATCAAAAGAACATCACTCATAACTATTAAACAATAATTAAGGAGTGTGTATTAAATAACGTGATGTACCCAATTAATAGAGTATAAGAAATTCAAGGTTAATATTTTTGAGTGGAAATAAGGATTGGAATTTACAACACAAATTATTTTCATAAAAAATATTAGGATAATTTAAATAATATAATGGGTGTACATAATGGTTCATGGAAGGGATTAATGAGACTTTCAGGTGGCCTATTATTAATTTTGTATAATAATGATGACAAAGGGATGTGTAAAAATATATGGAAATATGATAAATTGGAAATAAAAAATTCATAATATAATTAATTTAGTTCAATAGTGTGGTGGAGGGTGTAATCAATTACCGAGAGAGGGAACCACAAAAATCCTGGGAAGAGTTGATTGAGAGAAAGAGAACACTATGGGAAAATTTTATAGAGGGAGGAGAGAAAGAGATGAATATTAGGATCAATTAGTTTTCAGTGTATTGGGGTGGGAGGTTGGGTAAATATTTATAGAAGAAGTGTTGGGAATTATTTTTAAATTTAAAAAACAATTAGTTTCAGTCTTTATATAATAAAATAATAAAAATTAGAATACTTACAATGGTATCTACCAATGGTCTTTACCAAGGAGAATTGGTTATAAATATTTTATAAGGCCATGAACTAAAAATATATAAATAATACCATTTGTGATGTGTAAGTGATTCATGTTCATAAGTAACTGATTTAAAAATCATAAAATATAATGTTGATTTTGGAGGATTCAGTAATGGTTTATAAAATTTATTAAATAACACAAAAACATTATTCTGAAATTAAAATCAATATTGTTAAGAAATTTATTTCAAATAATGTGTTACATAAATATTTGGTTATTTTTATGTTAAAATATACTCTACATATTTATATAGTTTTTACTTTTAACCATAAAATTTGTTTATCTTAGAAAATTATAAAAAATCATTATTGGATAACTATAACATGATGATTTCAAAAATATATATTTATTTTAGCAAAATTATTTTTCAATTATGTGATTTTATTCCATTAAATAAAACTATACATTTATTGAAAAATAGTAGTTTTTATGACCTATATAATATATGACTCCTATAAATATTAAAATAGAAGTAATTAAATTATAATATAATTTATATAAAAATAAATATTATTTTCTGATAATACTAAATAATAGTGTAATTTATTTCAAAATTAATGAATTTATCCAAATGATCATTTTAATTTTATACCAATATTGTTTTAAAATACAATTTTCAATTGTTTTTAGAAAATTATTTTTTTAAATAACCCATGTATAATTGTGTATATAATATAATAATTAAAAGAGAAAAATATAATAATTATTTTAAAGAAAACATAAAATTATATACGTCTAGGGTCTAGATACAATTCCCCCTATTACACTAGTGTATGCACAATAAATTAGCTATGTTATAGTGATTCTTTGTTTGGATGGTTATAATAACATATGTTGGTTTGGGATCTTGATAATCTTGAACATCTTCCATAAACGGTTTTTTATTTGAATAATTTCAATTTAATATTGGTCAAGGTCAAATACTAGAGATGTCATCTCCCATAAGAGATGTGATAAATTGGATGCATATGGTACAATATTACTTGTTGTGGTCATCTCTTCTTCTATCTTTATAAATTAGGATTTAAGACAAACCTTAATATATAATAAAATTATTTATCATTGTAAAAACACTATATTATAAATGTTTATGATTATTAATATTCTTTTAAATCATACATACTATATTTTATTATTTTTGGAAATAACCAAAGTAGTTCAAGTGTTTTCTATAAATACCTTACATAAAATGGATTTATTCATTCAAAAGGAAATTAAATTTATAAAATTCAATTTCATTCCAAGATTTATAAAAATATTTGATTTCTTTTAAAATTAATTATATATGCACTTTTTTAAAAAAATAAATATAAATAGTTTATTATATAAAATATTAAAAAAATTATTATGTAATTTATTTTCTCTAATTTTTTCATCATAAATGAGGTAACATGGAACTATATTTTAAACATACTATGTTGATATTAAAAAAAACTAGATTAAAAAGTTTTTTACAAAGAATAGAAATTAAGAATAAAATTTTTTTGTTTATAAATATGACATGTATATGGGAAAACATGACTGTTACAATAGATTTTGGATTAAATGAAATATTTTGGATATCATAATATACTTTTCCTCTCATGAAGGAATTTGGTTGACATAAAATCATAGAAGAATCATTTTTCTATCATAAAATCTTGAATGATGTCAAAACTATTGGGAGTCATGAAATGCATTTGTAGTGATAAAAGTCTTTAGTTTTCAGGGAAGCCAATGGTGGTCATAAAATACTGATAGTCTTGAAATCCTTTGGTATTTATGAATAAATATGGAATTCATAAAACCCTTTTCTATTATAATCTGATAATATTTTAAATATAAGTTTTTTTATTTTATTTTTTACAGTTTTCACCAAATTTTACATCAAAAATAATTTTTTGAAGAACAATATTTTTAAAGAACTACATTATAATAAGTAATTGTGAAGTATTCATAACTTTTTCTCAAATCATACATATTAAAAAAATAATCATCATTCTATTACAAAAATGTCTTTCCATTGTGAATAACTTTTATTCAATAATACATACTAGTCTTCAATGTTTGAAAGTAATGAAATATGTTGATATTCGTGAGTGCCTTTGACTATTACTATAGTCCTTGATAGTCAAGAAATCATTTTGATGTCCTAAAAACATGATACTTGTGAAAGAATTTGATATTATAGAAAATTGTTTGTTTATTGAAATTTTATAATTTCTTAAAATATAAATTATAACCATGATTTCATTAATAAATAAAAATATTAATTTAAAAATTAATATTAGTAAAAAGTTTAAATTATATTATTCTTTTATTTTTAAAATCATAACAAAATAATGATCAGTTAAAATAATAATTAAACACAATGAAGAAAAAATAATAATGAATTTTATAACAATAATTAATTAAAAATAATATTAATTAACATATTACATATTTATATAATAAAATTGAAATTGTTTAATAATTTAAATTAATATAAATTAATTTGAGTAATTAATAATAAGTTACTTATCAAATAAACTACATCAATAATAATTATATATTATATTTTTGGGGTTTTTTTATTAATCAATATTAAAAGTTTATAATTTTTATATTTCATTAATTTATATATATTTTTGATTTCTATTAATAAATTATGAAAATTTATATAAATTAATTATAATATATTATTTTATAATTTTAAATTTTATATTATTTTTAAACATTATAATTTTATGTTAGATTTATCTAACATTTATTAATTCTAAATAATTTTATTGATTTATACTAATTTCTAAAAAATAATAACAATTCATTTTTCTTTTATTATTATTTATATAAATTTATTTATAATTTTACTATTTTTTTAATTGGAAACTTATTATTTCTATAATTTAGTATTTTAGATTAATTTTAATAATTTATATTAATTTATAATAAATAATAACTTTACATTATTTATTTTTGATTATTTATATTATTATTATATTCCTAATGTTGACTAAAATTTTATTACTTGGGATTACTTTTTTTATTATTAAACATCATTTAATTTTTTTAATGAATGATAGTCCTGAAATCGTTTAGTTGTTATAAATATATAAAATTTAAAATTATTATTTATAATAATAATAATAAAATAATTAATTATCAAAAACATTATTTTCTCAGTCAATTGTTTTTAAATATTGAATATTATTTAATATAACAAAGGCCAATAAATTCACTCAAAATTGTAAAATAATTATAAAATAATTAATAATTCAAAAATCTAATATAATTAAACTTTAATAAGTTACATTAACTAACAAATTATACAATAGAAAAAAAATAAATACTTAAAATTAAAAGATATTTAAAAATTTGTTTAATAATATATTTAAACAGATTCCTGGATTATAAATATTATATATAATACAATAAAATATATTCTAGAAATAAATTGAATGAATTAAGAGAGAAAGGGAGTGTTTGAGAATTTTGGAATGTTAAAGAGGGGATGACTGCATGGCATTTATAAAAAAAATTGACAAACTATCCATCATAAAATTTCTATCATTTTAACTACTTGTGATTGATATGGTTATATGAGATGAAAAAAGACCATCATAATATATACCCACTATAAATATGTTTTTTTCACACCCGAAAATTATTAGAGAAGGAAAAACTCTATCAAAAAAAAGAAACTACTAAATTTTTTTGGATGAACTAACTTCTTGGTCACAAAAAATTTATTTCTGTTGAGATAGCTAATTAGTTATCAATATTTATATTATGCTAATACTGTTTGGGATGGAAATATGATTTAATTCAAAAATAATTATTTTACACCAGTGAATTCACAATATTGAATAAACAATTGTCAATATATTAGAGGATCTTCACAACTATTCATTATATAAAAATACTGTTAGTAATAAAAAGATTATTCTCTCACAAAAAGTAGTTCAAAGAAACTATTTAAAACAAAAATATTGTTCATCACTAAATAAAATTATTTTTATGTAGTTAGTGCATGCTTCTAAAAATGATTAGATTTTACTCATACGTAACCATCTGGAGACCCTTACGTATTCCCTTTTCCAAAAAAACACCAAGGGAGAAACCTAATGTAACATCGGGAAACAATTATATATCCATAGGGAAAAATTATGCATTTCCATTAAATATATGTACTTTTACCTTTATACATATCAATGGAAGCTTCTATTTATTTTATTCTAACTTCATGAATCATTTGTTTTCTTTTTTGGCCTTATAGAAGTTAATCACTACCATTCTACCATCACTATATGGTTTTGGGAATTAGACTTAAAAAATATCCCATTTCATTTTTCTAATTACTTAACCTGCTGATTTTTTCACATGAATGAAGTCGCCTATTTGAGAATCATTTTTTTGGATTAACCGCCATGTACTCCATCAACATTCACAATCTATTTCCTATCTAAAACTTCCATTGAAGCTATATGGTTTGGAGGGATTTTTATTGTCTTTTTAGCTTGACTAAATATAACAAACAAATCAATTCCATATAGAATACATTGTTAGAAAACACATCTACCAGGTTATGAAACTTATCCAGCATCTATTGAGACAACCCTTTTCTCAAAATAACTTTTGAATGAAGTGAAATTTCAACTGAAATTTTTTTCCCTAGAATTTAACATCATTTTTTTCCAATAAAATCACACTTAATGAATCAAAATGGTACATATAATTTCCCATATTTTTATTAATATATCTCACCATCCACATAACTGTTATCATATATCTAACCCCAAAATTTATATTTATTTTCATTTTTTATCTCTTGGCATTGGGTTCTCTCTTCGAGGCTATGATTTAATGAGGGGTTAAATTTTTTTAAAGTTTGTTATTTTTGCTGGGTTTTGGTCCGGTGCACAGGCACCGCACGGTTATCATAAATAGTGCAGTTGACTTCGATGATCGTGTGATTACCGAAATCTTAAAAATAAATAAATTTTATACATTTTTATACATTAAAAATAAAAATAATAATATTTTTTATATATAAATATTAATATTATTATTAAATTGTTGTGATCCTATTATCTCTAAAGCAATATAAATAGTATTATTTTTATAGTAATTGAATAATTTTTTCATGTGATTATTACTATTATTATAATTATTATTAGAACTATTATTATTTTAGAATTGATATTTTTATTGTTATTTTTATTGTTTTTAATAAAATAGATTATATTTATTATTAAAATTAATATTATTATATTAATTATATTATTATTATTATAAAATGAAAAATAAAAAAAGAATGAAAACCTAAATCCCCCGTCTTCTCACTACGCACTACACCCAGACCCCCCTTGCCCTTCCGCACCCTCAGTCAGAAGCACCCCACTCTAGTCAGCCTCCTCCTCACCACACCTCCCTCAAATGGTGGCCTCCCTCTCCATCTTGGCATTCAACTCTCCTTGTCCTATTCCCTTGTGCTAGAGAAACTGGCCCCAAGCTCTGGCCTCCCCTCTTCCCTACTCTGGTGGCCTGACCCTCCTCGCGCCATCATCAACTGATGCCCCTCCACTCCTCTCTGGCGGTTGGAACTTCAGTTGTCCCTCCCTCATCGGTAACCACTCTTTTAGTGATTTATCTATAAAAATTTTGGGGTTCTTCCTTTAAATTTGGCCGAACCATAATCATTGGGTTCATTGGTTCATTTTATATAGTTTTAGGGTGTAGGAAGGGACCACAATCCTAAATTATTCCTTCCAAAGAAAAGGCATATCTTTCACACACCATTATGGTAGAAGTTTCAATTTTTTTCATTCAGATGAAATTTATTTTATGCTTGGTTGTTTCTATGATCTTTTATACATGATTCTAAAACTAGAAATACATTTCTTTATCAAGTTATATTGTTTTTATGGTTGTTGATTTTGTAAAAAAAAATTGATGTGAATCTTCAATTACACGAATGTACGCAGGTTTCTTATGTTCATGGATAAATGTTAATTGGGTTTTAATAGATAAATTATGATTTTTCTATTTATTGTTACCCCTTTGAATTATTCTGTTAAAATAGTCAAATTTTGGTTTTGGGTTTATGTTGAATATCATGTTTTGTGGCATGTATTTTAAGTTGTTTTTGATAGCTCTCCATATCGTTAAAATATTCAATTTCTCTATTTTAGATTATATGAATTTTATGTGATTGGTTTGAACGAAATTTATATTGTTGAAAATGTTCTATTGGGTACTCTCATTAGTATGAATGTATTGCTATTGGATGTGTGTTTCAAATAAATATTACACTATAAAACAATGTTATTCCTAAACATTGGTTTCTTTAATGATTCATTGGTATTCAAATTGAACCATGGGTCCTTAATTTCTTCTTTGGTTTCTAAATGATGTTGGTCCCTCTAGGATAATTTATTAGAGCATTGGTGGATCCTTCATGGTGCGCACACACACATATAAATAGGTACGTATATATATATATATATATACCTCCCTTGAACATATTACCTCTTGGTGAGGGTAATATGTTAATTTGATAAACGGTATATATATATATATATATATGAGAATGTATTTGTGTGATAGTGCATGTGACTGTCTACAAAAGCATCAAGGGTTGAAGTGTCACGGCTTGATCCACTTGCTTTTTTAGGTAGGGTTCCTTTGTATAGACATTAAATTTGAGTTTCCTTGTTTCATAGTATTTTAAAAGTGTGTTTTTACATTTAGATGATACTTATATATATATATATTTGGATTCCTAGGTGTTTAGTAAAATTATTTGCACCTCATGGAATTGGTTTCTTTATTGATAAAACTCGTCAAAGCCTATTTACAAGTTTTTTTTAAGTGTGATACATCCTAAATTATTTCTAATTGTTTTCTAATGGATTACAAGAATATGAAGTTTATTTTTGTGGAACATAGAGATTTTATTTAAGTTTTATCTACAAAAAAATGGATTTTTTTGAACTTTATATGTCTATTGTGTACTTTTGACATGTAATTGGAAATGGATTTGTAATTTGAATTTGGATTGGAAAATTTAAAGCAACATATATAAAAAATTATTGTGAATGTTTTATTTCACGTTGTCTTAAAAATGGTTTAGAGTATTTTTATGATATAAATATATATATTTGAATGATGACATTAAGGGCGGGATTGAAAACTTATGACACTTTGAAAGTATCAATGCCTTGTTGGTAACATAAATTGCTTTGTGAATGGGATTAAAATTTAATGTGACATGATGGCCTGGTTGGAATCATTGTTGATATGATGTGTGCATGTGAATACCTATGTATATATATATAGTGGGGACCTCTATAGGAGGATTTTCCCTTTTATGGGTTATCAGATAGGGTGTCTGTGTATAGGGTAGGAATGTGTGTTGACGAAAGGTAGGGTGAGTGTAACGCCCCGACCCCAGCTACCCAGAGTCGGTGCATTATTACATAACATTGGCATGATCACAAGAAAGATCAAATCTCGAAAGACCGATTGGTTTAGTAGCCTTGGAAACACTAGATATAATCATAAAGTTTTACATTACATTTCAAAGTGAAAAACTACTACAACAACAAAGTCTTCATATCCACACTATTAACCCCTCATAATATCCCTGCAAGTCATTCATAATTTACTTCTTCACTACCTGGGAAAAATAAAACATAGAAAAGGGGTGAGCTCAAATGCCCAGTAAGGATAACAATATAGCGGAACATTCATAATAAGCATAAACATTTAAGGCAATGAATTACTAAAACAAAAGCCTTTTAAAATTGAACTTCAACATAGTATGGCAAAAATAAAAATGAAATAATGCCATTTACTTATTCACATGGATATTCTACTAATCGAATAATCACATGCAATATCAATAACCACTTTCATAATGTTGGAATGCATAATGTCAGACTATCATAACCACATAGCCAAGGCCTCGTGCCAAGACTACAAATAAGATTTTGTCAAGGCCTTGTGCCAAGACACTAGTTTGTCTCATGAGACCTACCGATGCATCGAGGAGCTATAGCGGGCTCCACCCGTCACTTATTAAGTCCAATGCATTCCCATATGAAAAGGTTTAAACACAACATAAACATTCGTATTAAAACTAGCATACGAAATGTCAATACTTTCACAATAAACTATGAATGGTATAAAAATAGCACATCCACAGTCAAACATATCATAAAACCTTCAATACAATATAGAAGTTTTGTATCAACTTCAAATAATCTTAAAATCCATCAAAGGATGTTGACATAGATGAAATCAAAATTCTTTTTAAAGAAATATCTCCTTTTATTTTGAAATCATTTAAGATCCATATAAAATAAAACATTTTCTTTGAAAATATTCTTATAAGCTTGTAAGGAAAGCTTTGAAGATTTTATAACGGCGTAAAATAACCGCACCCGCCGTATAAGTTAAAAAAAACATTCTTACCTCAATTCTGTCGAAAAGGTTAAAAAGGACATTGTTTTGAAAACGACGGAAAGATTCCTTTATAAACCTCTTATAAAAAGTCAAAAAAAGGTATAAATGACTTTAACCCATATTCTTGTAAATAGTAAAAATGTTTTGAAAAACATTTTTAAGAAAACATGGATGTGGATGATAAAGAGATCCCAGTAGATTATTACGTATATACAACCTCGGATAATGAAGAGATTGTGAAATAACCCTTACCTTGTACTTTTCCTTGGTTGTGGTAGGTTAACCTCCTGTATAATGGTGAAATAATTGTTATTAAATTATACAAGAATCATATACATTAATATGATATCATATATGATCTTTTAATATTGATTTGATAATAATATCTTAGTATTATCGTTGTTTCGGGTGTTAACTTACTTGTTTTCTTTCATATGTTTTGTTATGTAAGACATGTTTGTAAAGGATAGGTTGTATATTATTCATATCCAGAATGATATCAAGTCCTTAAACATCATTTTTAAATCATAAAATGATAATTATACTTTAATGGTTACGATGGAGAATGAATCTCATCGCGTTCGTGGAGACGGTAGTCCGTACGTACGCACGAGTGACAATATCATTCTTTTGATATTAAAATAATATATAAATGAATGGTATATCATATATACAGAATCATTAACATGTTATATTTATTATTTACATGAGTTACACATCATTATTATACCCATCCAAATAATATTATATTGAATAACAATTACACCACGACGTGGAGACGGTAAGCCGTACGTACGCACGTATGGTGACATGTTATTCAAAGGGTGGATAGAATACTGAATATGGTTGTACCATACTTATAATAACATCACAGTATATGTGAGATACTGGAGTTATTATTTTAGAATGGTAAGAACAAATGAAGAAGAAGTGGAAGAAGAAATGAACTTAGAAAAGGGTGGTGAAATCATTACCTCTTCTTCGGGTTCTTCCTTTTGATTTGATCAAAAGGGCTCCTTAGGTTGGCTTTCTGATCAAACTAAGGCCTCTAGGTTGTAGTGAGGGATGTTGGGAGAGTATTTGGGCAGAGTTTGGCCGAACCAAAAGGCTTTAGAGGTGTGAAGAAATGAGAAGGAGGAGTGCCCTTTTATAAGAGGGGTGAGGGGCACCTTTGGAAAAGCTAGAAATATTAATTTATTATAAATTCATATTCGGTTTATAATGGCTCCAAAGTTGACTATTAAAAGGTTAAGGTGGGGATATGTCGAAAACCACTCAACCAATAGAATTTAGACAGGTTTGGGTACTTATATTAACCTTATCTTTAAGTATTAACTCTAAGTTAATTAGTTTCACTTTTACAATGTCTCTTTGTATTTTTATATAATATGGTTAATAAACATACTATATACATCCAAGCGACCCCCAAGTGGTCCATTAATGATTAAACTATCATAATATAAGTCTCTTGGCCGAACCTTAGATTTTTAGGAATTTAATATCAATTAATAATATAATATTTGTTTTAAGAACTCTTTTATGTCAATTTTGACACTATTCAATAGTTGATTTTTGTGAAACTCATAACAGATTGATTACTTCGAACAAAGTCAATTAAATCAATCCTAATATATCATATTATCCTAGAAAATTAGTGTAATTCATTAAAAGTTTCATATTATATTTATTTGGGTATTTATAATATCAATTATTTTAATTTTTCACTATTATAGTAATTACTGCATCATCATTGTGTCATAAATTAAATAAATTATTTAATGTCTCAAAATTATAAATAAAATATCATTATGTAGGAAATCTTTTTAGCTTTCTAATGAATATTTATAATCGAAATTCCAACATGTATAACCCTATGTAAAAATTTTTCTTCTAAAAGATGTAATCTTATGCCATTTTTATTTTTATTTTAAGCTTTATTAATATAATGTGTCATTATCACTTACAAGTGGATCCATGGGGTCCCAAAATAGACCCAAAGATGCCCATGGTCGACCATGTATCAACCAATAGGGTTAAGACACGTTTTAGGGTAATTTAGTATTATTATAATATTATTTTTGTAACCCTTATTTACCAGATTTACCCTTTAACCATGGTAAATAAAATATTTACCACAGTAACTATTCAAAATGTCTAAAAATAAAAGTTACCTATTTACACAATTTGAAAATCCTGATTCCAAATATGGAATCCATTTTCCTAAATTCAAAACACAGAAGTGGCAGAAATTAATTTAAAATTAATTCCCGCTGTCAAAACAAAAAGCGTGTTTTTTAAGAGATAATAACTATCAAAAGATTGACACTTGTTTATGTTCGGTTTAATTGTAAAATTATGTCCAATGACCAAAATTATATTAAATGGTAAAAATATATTCTAAATATACTTTAAAACCACTCAAATTCACAATTTATCACTATTAATTATTTTGATTAAAAAAGTTGTTTTTAATTAAAATTTAGTAATTTTCACTATTCATCAAAATATGAAAGTTATCCGAAAAGTACCAAAATTTCACCTTAGGCTAAATTCGGTATTCCGAGTCCAAAAATGAAGTCCATTTTCAAATATAAAATATATATAATTTCAAAAATTAGGTATTACTATTCACAACGGCTAGTTTAATTAGTTGTGGTGTGTGTTAGAACTCGAGGTTGCGTACAACACACGCTATCGCATTATTCGAAGGGAAACGTACCGTAGAAGCTTGGGGTGTTACATTCTCCCCTCCTTCAAATAATTGAGTCCTCGCAATTTCTAGGGTATTACTGCATAAAAAGACTCGGGTGGTTCTTCATCATAAGTTCCTCGGGTTCCCACGTTGCCTCTTCCATCTTATGATTTCTCCACAAAACTTTTACCAGACGCGTCGTCCGGTTTCTCAGTACTTGTTCTCTTGTATCAAGAATCCTGACGGGCTCTTCGCAATAAGACAAATCGGGTTCCAGTTCTAATTCCTCATAGGTGAGTACATGCGTCGGATCAGGCATGTATTTTCTCAACAGAGATACGTGGAACACATCGTGAACTTTGGAGAGACTTGGCGGCATTGCCAATCAGTAAGCTACAGCCCCAATTCGTTCTAGAATTTCGAAAGGTCCGATGTACCTGGGACTCAATTTACCTTTCTTACCAAAACGTATGACTCCCTTCCACGGAGATACCTTCAGGAAAACATGATCACCGACTTGAAATTCCAAATCCTTCCTTCGATTATCGGCATAGCTCTTCTGCCTACTTTGAGCTGCTTTGATGTGATTTTGGATTACTTTCACCTTTTCCACCGTTTCCTCCACCAGCTCTGGGCCTACAAGTTTTCTTTCACCAACGTCATCCCAACAGGTTGGTGTACGACATCTCTTTCCGTATAACGCTTCATATGGTGCCATCTGTATACTCGAATGGAAGCTATTGTTATAGGAAAATTCTACCAGTGGTAAATATTGATCCCACATACCCTGAAAGTCAAGTGAGCAAGATCTCAACATGTCTTCTAAGGTTTGAATAGTCCGTTCTGATTGTCCGTCTGTCTGAGGGTGGTAAGCAGTGCTCAAATGAAGTTCTGTATCCAGGGATTTCTGAAGACTTTTCCAGAATCTTGAAGTAAAACGTGGATCACGATCAGAAACAATTGATAGGGGTACTCCATGAAGTCTCACAACTTCATTAATGTATAGTCTTGCTAGACGTTCCAGGGGTAGATCTTCTCTTATAGAAAGAAAATGTGCTGACTTGGTAAGACGATCAACAATAACCCATATTGCATCGTTCCTTCTAGGAGTCTTTGGTAGCCCCATGACAAAGTCCATTGTAATATTGTCCCATTTCCACTTCGGTATGGGAAGAGGTTGCATGACTCCTCCAGGCTGTTGCCTTCCAGCTTTCACTTGTTGACAAACCATACATCTTGACACAAAATCAGAAATCTCCCTCTTCATGTTGTCCCACCAAAAATGTTCCTTCAAATCTCTATACATTTTGGTGCTCCTAGGGTGTATAGAGAAATTGGAACTATGAGCATCATCCAGCAATTCCCTTTTTAGATCAGGTATATTGGGAACACAAAGTCTCTTCCCGAATTTCAAAATTCCATCTTCATACACAAAGTCTCTCAATCTCCCATCATTCACAGCTTTAATCTTCTTTTGGAATTCGTCATCATCGGTCTGAGAACTCTTAATCCTTTCTAGTAAAGATGGTTTGGCAACCATTTGAAAAAGCATTGATGTTTCACCTTCCCTGGTTATTCCCATGTCCATTTTCACTAGATCCATGAAAATTGGATCCCTTTAAATTCTCATATTGTTCAAAACTCCATGGTCTTTTCTACTCAAAGCATCTGCCACCTTGTTTGCCTTCCCTGGTTGGTAGTGTATCGTACAATCATAATCCTTGAGTAATTCAAGCCATCTCCTTTGCCTCATGTTGAGTTCTTTTTGTGAGAAAATATACTTCAAACTCTTGTGATCAGTATAAATCTCACATTTTTCACCATAGAGGTAGTGCCTCCATATTTTCAAAGCAAAGATCACTGCTGCTAACTCGAGATCATGAGTAGGATAGTTTTTTTCATGAATTTTCAACTGTTGTGATGCATAGGCAATAACTCTATCATTCTGCATAAGGACACAGCCAAGTCCTTTCTTTGATGCATCACTATAAATAACGAACCCATCATTCCCCGATGGTAGAGTCAATATAGGAGCATTGACTAATCTTCTCTTCAGTTCTTCGAAACATTCTTCACACTCTTTTGTCCAAACAAATTTAACCCCTTTACGTGTGAGCTTCGTTAATGGGTTAGTCAATCGGGCAAAATTCTGGATGAAACGTCGATAATAACCTGCCAAACCAATAAAACTACGTACCTCAGTTATACTCGTAGGTGCTGGCCATTCTTGGATTGCCTTGGTCTTAGAAGGATCAACAGAGATTCCATCTTTAGAGACAATATGTCCAAGAAAAGAAATCTCCTGAAGCCAGAATTCACACTTGCTAAACTTCCCATATAATTCATGCCTCCTCAGAGTCTTCAAGATAATGCGCAAGTGATTTTCATGATCTTCGTAGGTTTTGGAGTATACCAATATATCATCAATAAATACCACCACAAATTCATCGAGATACTCCTTGAAAACTCTATTCATCAGATCCATGAATACAGAGGGTGCATTAGTCAATCCAAACGGCATTATAGTAAACTCGTAATGCCCGTACCTGGTTCGAAATGCTGTCTTCGGAATGTCTTCCTTCTTCACACACAACTGATGGTATCCAGATCGAAGGTCAATCTTTGAAAAGTATTGAGCTCCATGCAGTTGGTCAAATAAATCATCAATACGAGGTAGGGGATACTTGTTCTTTATCGTTATAGCATTGATCTCCCTGTAGTCGATACATAACCTCATAGATCCATCTTTCTTTTTAACAAAAAGAACAGGGGCTCCCCATGGAGAAACACTAGGGAGAATAAATCCCTTATTACTCAATTCCTCTAGTTGTTTCTTTAGTTTGACTAACTCTACAGTGGCCATTCTATAAGGGGTCTTCGATATAGGCCTTGATCCAGGAATCCAATCAATAGAAAACTCAACTTCTCGTTCTGGAGGATGTCCAGGTAAATCTTCTGGAAATACATCTACAAATTCTTTCACAACAGGTACATCCTCTATTTGAACATTCCTTTCCTCACCCGCAGTTATTTCATTCTCTTCCTCCCCAATAATTGAATTTAGTTGAGCTATTGAGGGTGGATCTAAATAAGAATTAGGTGGTGACGATTCTGCTCTAAAAATAAGGTGTTCCTTATCATTATCATCAAGAATCGTAACCTCTTTCTTCTTACAATAAATCTTCGCATCATAGTCCGAAAGCCAGTCCATACCGAGGATTATATCAAACTCAATCATAGGTATGACGATGAGATCAGCAGATAACGAAAATTTATGTGCTCTAATGGGGACTGATTCACAAAACTTTGTTGCAACGATACTTCCCTTAGGAGTTTTAACTGACAACTACCTTATTAAATCAAATTGGAAATATCTAATTTTCTTAGCAAACTGGGAAGATATGAAACAATGCGATGATCCAGAATCAAATAATGCATTTGCTAAACTTGAGGAAACCATTAAATTACCTGCCACCACGTCTTTCGGAGCTTCTACCTCAGCAGTAGTGATAGCATAAGCCTGGCCTTGATCCCTTGGCCTTTTCTGAGGTAAGTTCTCCTGACGCTTAGGACATGCATTTGCATAATGCCCCATCTCCCTGCAATTGTAGCACTGAACGTTGGTAGCTTCCTTCTTCCCCTTGCAATCATGAGCTTGGTGGCCTTTTTCACCACACTTGTAACAGACTCCCATTCCCTTCAAGCAAGTACCAGGATGTTTCTTCCCGCATTTACCACAAGATGGATATTCAACCTTTCCCTTCTTCCCCTTATTTCCATTCCCAGATTGATCAGCAGGTCTCTTCTTCTCTTGCTTTGCTTTAAAGTCATAAGACTTAGAGAATTCCTTTTCGGTCTTTATAGCACATGAGACAATGTCTTCGTACGATGAAAAGGATTGTGAGACTAATGCTCGACGGAGAAATGGTTTTAACCCATCAAAGAAATGATCAATCTTACTTCTTGGGTTGCGAATATAATCTCCAGCATACCTCGCTAACCTTGTAAAGTTAGCCTCATACTTTGTGACATTCTCATCCTCCTTTTGTCTCAGACTCAGAAATTGTCTTTCCATATCTGCTCGATGGTCGCGAGGAAACTATTTTTCTAAAAACAGATCTTTGAACTCCCTCCATTCCATGTTTGATACTTCATCATCTTCCTTCATGTTTTGAATCAATGACCACCATTGATCAGCATCTCCAGTGAGGCGGTAAACTGCCATGGTGACTTTTTCCCTTTCACTACTCCCCAAAGCCTGAAATATTTTCTCTAGGGAAAATATCCATTGCTCAGCTACTAAGGGATTTGTACTCCCATTGAACGTTGGTGGTTGTTGCATCATGAATCGATCTAACATTGATCCTCCACGCTGCGGATCAGGGTGCTCCATACGGGTAAGGTTATTATTCATAACCTGAGTAAGTTGTCCCAGTATAGTGATTAGCTGATCAGCACCAGTTGCATCACCAGCCCCACTATAATTATCTTGAGCAGGAGGGCAATCCCTACATGGAGTGCGTGCATTGATACGGTTTCCATTTCTTCCACTAGGCGCCATTTCTAAACAATGGCATAAACTAGATCAGTTTATGAATCAAAATACATAATCCCATACTTATAAAACACTTAACATAAATTGAACTATTTATGGATATAATCCATAATCATAAAAATGTTTTCTTTGAGGAAGTATATACTCATAAACCCTTCATAATGATTTGTAAAGATAATGAGAGTTATCCTAAGCATATCCCCCGGGAGTGTCGTAACCAAGAGTGCAGCAAGGCCCGTTGTCGTGCACCAGTTCCCGTTCGAGTCTAGCTCAAAGCGGTGTTTTCGGGTTTTACCCCCAGGTACATCTGTGCCAGAGCCGCCTCTACCTGCTCGTATCCAGACAGGGATGTATTGCTCGGAAAACTCACAAAGTCTCTACAATACCAAAATTCTAGGAAGTTCTTCTATACTAATCCTCAAAGTTCATCTTAGGTCTATGTGCTCTAATCAGAGTTTATCTAAATCTAGTTTCCAAGGTTTGTACTAAACTTCCTCTGATACCAACTGTAACGCCCCGACCCCAGCTACCCAGAGTCGGTGCATTATTACATAACATTGGCATGATCACAAGAAAGATCAAATCTCGAAAGACCGATTGGTTTAGTAGCCTTGGCAACACTAGATATAATCATAAAGTTTTACATTACATTTCAAAGTGAAAAACTATTACAACAACAAAGTCTTCATATCCACACTATTAACCCCTCATAATATCCCTGCAAGTCATTCATAATTTACTTCTTCACTACCTGGGAAAAATAAAACCTAGAAAAGGGGTGAGCTCAAATGCCCAGTAAGGATAACAATATAGCGGAACATTCATAATAAGCATAAACATTTAAGGCAATGAATTACTAAAACAAAAGCCTTTTAAAATTGAACTTCAACATAGTATGGCAAAAATAAAAATGAAATAATGCCATTTACTTATTCACATGGATATTCTACTAATCGAATAATCACATGCAATATCAATAACCACTTTCATAATGTTGGAATGCATAATGCCAGACTATCATAACCACATAGCCAAGGCCTCGTGCCAAGACTACAAATAAGATTTTGTCAAGGCCTTGTGCCAAGACACTAGTTTGTCCCATGAGACCTACCGATGCATCGAGGAGCTATAGCGGGCTCCACCCGTCACTTATTAAGTCCAATGCATTCCCATATGAAAAGGTTTAAACACAACATAAACATTCGTATTAAAACTAGCATACGAAATGTCAATACTTTCACAATAAACTATGAATGGTATAAAAATAGCACATCCATAGTCAAACATATCATAAAACCTTCAATACAATATAGAAGTTTTGTATCAACTTCAAATAATCTTAAAATCCATCAAAGGATGTTGACATAGATGAAATCAAAATTCTTTTTAAAGAAATATCTCCTTTTATTTTGAAATCATTTAAGATCCATATAAAATAAAACATTTTCTTTGAAAATATTCTTATAAGCTTGTAAGGAAAGCTTTGAAGATTTTATAACGGCGTAAAATAACCGCACCCGCCGTATAAGTTAAAAAAACATTCTTACCTCAATTCTGTCGAAAAGGTTAAAAAGGACATTGTTTTGAAAACGACGGAAAGATTCCTTTATAAACCTCTTATAAAAAGTCAAAAAAAGGGATAAATGACTTTAACCCATATTCTTGTAAATAGTAAAAATGTTTTGAAAAACATTTTTAAGAAAACATGGATGTGGATGATAAAGAGATCCCAGTAGATTATTACGTATATACAACCTCGGATAATGAAGAGATTGTGAAATAACCCTTACCTTGTACTTTTCCTTGGTTGTGGTAGGTTAACCTCCTATATAATGGTGAAATAATTGTTATTAAATTATACAAGAATCATATACATTAATATGATATCATATATGATCTTTTAATATTGATTTGATAATAATATCTTAGTATTATCGTTGTTTCGGGTGTTAACTTACTTGTTTTATTTCATATGTTTTGTTATGTAAGACATGTTTGTAAAGGATAGGTTGTATATTATTCATATCCAGAATGATATAAAGTCCTTAAACATCATTTTTAAATCATAAAATGATAATTATACTTTAATGGTTACGATGGAGAATGAATCTCATCGCGTTCGTGGAGACGGTAGTCCGTACGTACGCACGAGCGACAATATCATTCTTTTGATATTAAAATAATATATAAATGAATGGTATATCATATATACAGAATCATTAACATGTTATATTTATTGTTTACATGAGTTACACATCATTATTATACCCATCCAAATAATATTATATTGAATAACAATTACACCACGACGTGGAGACGGTAAGCCGTACGTACGCACGTATGGTGACATGTTATTCAAAGGGTGGATAGAATACTGAATATGGTTGTACCATACTTATAATAACATCACAGTATATGTGAGATACTGGAGTTATTATTTTATAATGGTAAGAACAAAGGAAGAAGAAGTGGAAGAAGAAATGAACTTAGAAAAGGGTGGTGAAATCATTACCTCTTCTTCGGGTTCTTCCTTTTGATTTGATCAAAAGGGCTCCTTAGGTTGGCTTTCTGATCCAAATAAGGCCTATAGGTTGTAGTGAGGGATGTTGGGAGAGTATATGGGCAGAGTTTGGCCGAACCAAAAGGCTTTAGAGGTGTGAAGAAATGAGAAGGAGGAGTGCCCTTTTATAAGAGGGGTGAGGGGCACCTTTGGAAAAGCTAGAAATATTAATTTATAATAAATTCATATTCGGTTTCTAATGGCTCCAAAGTTGACTATTCAAAGGTTAAGGTGGGGATAGGTCGAAAACCACTCAACCAATAGAATTTAGACAGGTTTGGGTACTTATATTAACCTTATCTTTAAGTATTAACTCTAAGTTAATTAGTTTCACTTTTACAATGTCTCTTTGTATTTTTATATAATATGGTTAATAAACTTACTATATACATCCAAGCGACCCCCAAGTGGTCCATTAATGATTAACCTATCATAATATAAGTCTCTTGGCCGAACCTTAGATTTTTAGGAATTTAATATCAATTAATAATATAATATTTGTTTTAAGAACTCTTTTATGTCAATTTTGACACTATTCAATAGTTGATTTTTGTGAAACTCATAACAGATTGATTACTTCGAACAAAGTCAATTAAATCAATACTAATATATCATATTATCCTAGAAAATTAGTTTAATTCATTAAAAGTTTCATATTATATTTATTTTGGTATTTATAATATCAATTATTTTAATTTTTCACTATTATAGTAATTACTGCATCATCATTGTGTCAAAAATTAAATAAATTATTTAATGTCTAAAAATTATAAATAAAATATCATTATGTAGGAAATCGTTTTAGCTTTCTAATGAATATTTATAATCGAAATTCCAACATGTATAACCCTATGTAAAAAATTTTCTTCTAAAATATGTAATCTTATGCCATTTTTATTTTTATTTTAAGCTTTATTAATATAATGTGTCATTATCACTTACAAGTGGATCCATGGGGTCCCAAAATAGACCCAAAGATGCCCATGGTCGACCATGTATCAACCAATAGGGTTATGACACGTTTTAGGGTAATTTAGTATTATTATAATATTATTTTTGTAACCCTTATTTACCGGATTTACCCTTTAACCATGGTAAATAAAATATTTACCACAGTAACTATTCAAAATGTCTAAAAATAAAAGTTACCTATTTACAAAATTTGAACATCCTGATTCAAAATATGGAATCCATTTTCCTAAATTCAAAACACAGAAGTGGCAGAAATTAATTTAAAATTAATTCCCGCTGTCAAAACAAAAAGCGTGTTTTTTAAGAGATAATAACTATCAAAAGATTGACACTTGTTTATGTTCGGTTTAATTGTAAAATTATGTCCAATGACCAACATTATATTAAATGGTAAAAATATATTCTAAATATACTTTAAAACCACTCAAATTCAAAATTTATCACTATTAATTATTTTGATTAAAAAAGTTGTTTTTAATTAAAATTTAGTAATTTTCACTATTCATCAAAATATGAAAGTTATCCGAAAAGTACCAAAATTTCACCTTAGGCTAAATTCGATATTCCGAGTCCAAAAATGAAGTCCATTTTCAAATATAAAATATATATAATTTCAAAAATTAGGTATTACTATTCACAACGGCTAGTTTAATTAGTTGTGGTGTGTGTTAGAACTCGAGGTTGCGTACAACACACGCTATCGCATTATTCGAAGGGAAACGTACCGTAGAAGCTTGGGGTGTTATAGTGAGTCATGTGAGTGAGGCCCTTCTATATACACAGTATTACTGTTGCCACTATTGCTTCCTAGATGTCTTTTAGAGGGTCAATTAATGATTTCTAATCAACCTCATTTAGACTAATTTGTATAGTTGACATTTTCTATTAGCCCATGAGGACTCTGCCACTAGGTTTTTCAGTTGAGGGCAACCATTTGGTTTTAGACATAGGACCTTCACCATATTTCGGTAGGTTGTTCCGAACTAAGTACATCCAGGGATCTCTCTAAGGATGTTTATAAAATTTCCATGGTTGTATAATTGAATATTCCTTCTTTCTTTTTTGACACTTCTGGATATTTAACATCACAAAAATATTATTTTTATTAATATAATAATTGACATGTTTTGGTACTTTTTGTATTTTATAATAATTATTTTCAGTGAAATATATTTTTAGTAACTGGTTTTTAAAAAGTGAAATGAAAATAAAATTCTTAAAAGTAAAAGCTCGATACATGGTTTTGATGAGAGAGTGAAAAATATTATTTTCATGAATCGTATTTTCAAGATAGAAATAATGGATTTCACATTAGCGGTGGAGAATTGGGAATTGTTTATTTTTGGCATTCCTACTGAGCATCATTATTCTAACACCTACTTTATAATTTCAGTTTCAGGTTCTCCCAGTTTTACATCACTCTTAGAGCGATCTTGGTTTTGTGTATTGTGGTTATTCGTGAGGTAACTTGGAGGTATGTGTATTAGTTTATTTACTAACATTGTGACTGTTTATTATTTTTTTTCAAATTGATTTGAATTTATTTATTTATCTTTTTTTTCATGGGTCAAATCATTACAAAAAATTTTAACTTGGTTCCCAACACTAGTTTCCAGCCTGTGGGGATATAGAATGCCATTCTTGTCATGATGTTAGTTTACTCGAGTGACTGGTTCAAGGATGACCATGGTTTGTTCATTTATAAATGGTATGATAGGAGGTTCTTGTTATTAAAGGTGTCTCATAGTTGGATATTAGGATTTTAGGGGATCATGATGTTTCATACAGGTTAGTGTCTGATCACCATCGCTCATGATGAGACTTATGTTGTTAGGTGTTGACCAGGATTTATGTCTTTGTCTTGTTATGGTTTTTTATAATAATGGTTGAGAATGGAGTTGAACTGGTTTCATATTGTGATTTATCATATATTATTTACCAATGATATATATAAGTTCCTGGTTCTTGTTCCTCTTAGTGTTATTGCTTAACAAGGGAATCGTCCACTACCATGTCATTGAGTTAGTGATAAACACTAGTCCCTCTATCTGATAGTTTGGTATAAGTATTGTTTTGTTATGACTCTAGTTGATGTAAGTTTTTTTTTTCTAAAATCAAAATGATTTTGTAAATTATGATTATTTCTTTTAAATGGTTTTAGAATTGGTAAAACTGGTTTTAAAGGGAAATGTTTTGGCATGAAAATTTTCTAGTTGTTTGAAATTCATAAAGTAATGGAATGGGTGTATGCATATGTGAAATTGCATGGGAAGTCATGGGTTTATATATGAAATTAATGGATTGACTTTGTTTTCTAAAGGTGGTTTTTCAATGGGTGTTTTTTTGATGTGTTTATATTTTTTTGGTTTTTTGGATGGTGGTTTTTTATAAAGGTTCTTTCATTTATGTTGCTTTGGTTCGATATTTTTTTTGAATATTTTTTTATATGTTGTTCAAAAAATTCCTCCCATAAAGGTCCCTAAAGATTCTAATATTTCATGCCCAGTTTTTTGTCCTTCTTAGGCATTTCCTATCATGCACGGTGATCTGGGCCAATTAAAGGCAACATAGTGACTCGAAGAGGTCGAATGTGTATTTAGGGTTTTGGGAACTCTTAAAGATATTATATTGCATTCCATTTTGGGATTGTTCGATGGTAAAACTATAGATGAATTGGAGTTGTTATCCCCTCCATAAATACATTTTTGGATGATATGGGATGTCTTTAAATCCATCTTCATCGGATTGTTCATAACTGAAGAGGTGGGTATGAAGAAAATGGAAGAACTTGTGTGTGTTCAACAAGTCCAATGGATGGTGACGACATATGTTGATCATTTCAATGAACTTATGTCCCTTTTTTCTGAAGGTCACTTTGTAGGATTTGATAAATACATCTCCCCTCATCGAGGGTCTTCGTCAAGAGATCAAGGAGCAGGTCCTCCCTTCTAAGGACCATAGTTTTAAGAATGTGGTGGATTAGGGGTTACTATATAAGTTGGTCTTCGGAGTGAATATGGTTGCAAACGAGCATATCCAGTTTCTCGTGAAGGTTCCCCATCTGGCGAGCATGGTGTGCTAGATGGAACTCTATCAAAAGAGTCCTCTACAGGGGTTCTAGATTTTGGTTTTTTGGACCGTTCAATAATGTTTCATCAGTGTTGACATTTAGGGCACACAAATATATCATGTTTCATCCATTTAATGATATTCCATCATTTCTGCTGTCTAGGTCATCTAGAGAAGATCTATAGGAATCTTCACCTAAAGAATATTTTGTGATCGGGGTATTCTAGTTCTTCACTGTGAGTCAAGAGATGCATCATCCATTAGAGCCCCATCCCCTGGTCTTAGGGTGAAGCTAGCTGACTGTAAGATGTTACCGGGGTGTGAATCCTTAGTTTGGTTTTTGTGTTACATGATGGTATTAGAACATTTAAAAACTTTTTGTTCATGTTTCACCATTGTCAATGTTTTACTATTATCGTAAGTTCATTGTATTTATGGAGGAATGTGATGAACATTTTCTATTTTAATCAAATAGTTTCTTTTTTATGATTATGGTTTTTTAAATCATGCATTTTTAATGTGTGTTTGGCCCTTATATGGTTCGATCTTAGTTTAGCTTTGTTATTTCGAAGATGTAAGTTCCCGTATAAGATTTGATGTTTGTAGTTATTATCAGTTCTACTTCTTGGGTTATGTTATTCTCAATTGTTTTCTTTAGTTTTGGGGGTTTTGGGTCTGGGTCATGAATTCCACATTTTGGCAAAGGTGTTGTTTCACTATTGCTATAGAAGTTAGTTTGGGTCGGTTGGGAGTTCCCACGTTGCCCCCCTCCCGGGGTGGTATGTTTGGGTGTTAAAATTATACACTAGTTGAGTTCTTATGGTTAGGATAACACTCTTGTGTTCTCATATTATCTTGGTTTGTGGATTCTTTTGGATTCAATAGTGCATAGATTCATGTTCTATCCATCGTTTTCCTCATTGACTTTTGGGTGTGGGGGCAGAAAGTGTCTGGTGGGGAGAATTATCACACCCCAACCTTTAATTTTTATTTTATATTATTATTTAATGGATCATGGTTCTATCATCGAGGCTTTGGTAGAACGTGAGGTTAAAAATTTTGAGGATTGTTATTTTTGAAGGGTTTTGAGCCACTGCACGGGCACCGCACAGTTAACGATAATCGTGTAGTCAGCCTCGATGACCTTGCGATTTCTGAAATCATAAATACGGATAAATTATATAAATTTTTATATCTTAATAATATTATTATTATTGTTATTACTTATTTAATAATATTATTTGTATTATTAAATTGTGGTGATACTATTATATATAAAGTGATATTATTAGTATTATTTTTAATGAAATGGAAAAAATGTTATTAATATGATTATTAAAGTTATTATAATTTTTATTATAATTTTTATTATTGTATTATTTAAATTATTATTATTATTATTATTGCTATAGTTTTTAAGAAATTTGATTATATTTATTATTAAAAAATTTATTATCATATTAATTGTTTTATTATCCTTACTATAATAATAATATTTATTATTATTATTATAAAATGAAAAATAGAAAAAATGAAATAAGTTACTAGATCACCCCCTATTTGCGATGTGCGCTGCACCCAGACCCCCTCGGCCTTCCAATCCTCTGGAAAGACGTAACCCTCTCCACCCTCCCTCCTCCTAGCTATGCCTCCCACCAGTGGAGGCCTTACTCTACATCGTGCTGGTTAAATATCTTTTCTCCATTCCCTTGCACCAGTGAACTGTACCCTAGCTCCGGCCTCTACTCCGCCATGCTCAGGTGGTCCAAACCTCCTCACACCACACTCTTTTGGTATCCCTCTCCTCCTCTCTACCGGTTGTCGCTCTGGCCACACCTCCCTCACTACAAATACATTCCTCTGATGATTCTCTCTCAAACATTTGGGGGTATCCCATTCAATTTTCCAAAAAAACTAATCATTCGGTTTAATAATGTGTTTTCCTCAGTTTTATGTTGTGTGAAGTTACCACAATCCTCGATTATTCCTTCTGCATAAGTGGAACCTCATTCTAATGCCATTGGGGTATAGGTTTCAATGGTCTTCCATTATGATCCAATTTAATTAATTATTGGGTCTTTCTGTAATCTTTTATACATGATTCACACAATTATAATGTGTGTCATTATCTAGTTATGGTATTTTGTGGTAGTATATTTTACCAAAAATAGATTTCAAAATGAATCTTCAATTATTCCTCTTTATGTAGGTGTCAAATGTGATTAGTAAAATTTGAATTATATTTTAATTGTGAAATTAGATTTTTTGTGTGGTGTTACCCATTGGAATTATTATTTTAAAAACTTTGGTTTGTGGTTTGGGCTTTAATGTGGAATATCATGTATTGTGGCATCAATTGTAAGTTATTTTTGAAAGATCTCCCTATCATTAAAATGATCCTTTTCAATTTTTTAGATTATGTGAAATTGATGTGTTTGGTTTGAATGAATTTGGTGATGTTTAATTTATTTGGGTACTCCCAATAGTATTAATGTATTTCTATTAGATGTGTATTTTAAATGAATATTACACGTTAAAAAGGGCCATTATTATACCGTGGATTTTTTTAATGATTTTTTTTCAAATTTTACTTTGGTTCCATAAATGTTTATTTGGTTTCCAAATAATGTTGGTCCCTCTATGTTAATTAATTAGTGACTTGGTAGATACTTCTTAGTGCACACAAAAACACATACATATGTATGTTTGTGTATATATATATATATATCATCCTTGCACAAATTCCCCCATGGAATGGTAAATATGTACATTAAATTAAGGGTATATTTATATGTGATAATGTATGTGTCTGATGGTATTATATAATTTCTTCAAAACCATTAAGGGATGAAGTGTCTAAGCTTGATCTACTTCATTTTTGAAGTCAGTTTCCTATATATGCACTATTAATTTGAGTTTCCTTATTTCATAGTATTTTAAATGGGTGTTTCTAAATTTAAATGATATTTATATATATACATATATATGGATGACTAGGTGTTTGGTAAAATTAATTTCATCTATTGTAATTGGTTTATTTTTTTATATAACTCATCAAATCGTATTTACAATTTGTATTTAAGTGTGAAACATTCTAAATGTTTTAGAATAGTTTGCTAATGAATTCCCAGATTGTGAATTTTATTCTTGTACCACAAAAAGACTTTATGTATATGTGTTTTATAAAATGTGTATTTTTTTGACACTTTATTAGTGTGTTGTTTACTTTTGACTTGGAATTGTAAATGGGTTTGGTATGTAAATTTGGTTAGGAAAATGTAAAGGCCTATATGGAAAAAATGTTTGTGAGAGAGGAGTTTCACGTTGTCTTAGAAATTGATTGCATTATTTTTCTGATATAAATATATATATTGGAATGATGGTATTAAAGGCCCAGTTGGAACCTGATATCAATTTTAAAGTGTGGACGCCTTTGTGGAAAATATAAAGTGATTTGTGAAATCGTATAAATGTTCATGTGACATGACGGCTTAGTTGTAACCTCAATTAATATGAAATGTAGATGATTATATATATATATATATATATATATATATATTTCTAGTGGGAACCTCTATAGGAGGGATATACCTTTATGGGTTATTGTATAGGGTGTCTGTGTTGGGGGTTGTCCAGTGCGGTGATGACAGGTAAGGTGAGTAACTCCTGTCAGGGCCTCTAACATACACGGTATTAGTATTACCACCTTGGGTTCTAGGAGTCTTTTGGAGGGTTCAGTGATGGTTTCTAATCAACACCAATTATACGGGTTGGTACCCCAGGATTTACTATTATGCTAGGTAGGATACCCCACTGGGTTGTTTAGTTGAGGGCAGCTAGTTGGTTATAGACTTAGGAGCTTCACCATACACTAGTAGGTGGTTCCAAACTCAGTATCTCTAGGGATCTCTATAGGTATATTTAGGAAATTCCTATGGTTGCATAATTGTATATTACTTATTTTCATTCTAAAACTTATGGATATTTAATCTCTTGGAACATTTATTTTTCTTACAATTTTAAAAGACTAGTTTTGGTACTAGTTGGCTTTATAATAATTATTTGCAATGACATATATATTTGGAAATTGGTTTTGAAAAAGTGAAATGGAAAACATATTTCATAAAAGTAAAATAATTTTACTTTTATTGATAAATGTCTGTAAAACCATATTTTCATGTATCCAATTTTCAATCTAGAAATAAGTGGCTTCACATTAGTGGTGGTTAGTTGGGCATGGTTTATTTTTGGCATTCCTACTGAGAATTTCAGTGCTCACATTTACTTTATCTTTTCAGTTTCAGGTTCTCCCAGATTTACATCTCACTTAGATAAAGCTATATTCTGTGTTTTATACGGACCCATGAGGTCATATGGAGGTATGTGAAGATGTTTATTTATTTACTATGTTATTTTTATTATTATTTTTGTATTTATTTTTATTTATTTGTTCATTCTATTTTATAGGACAATTTTTTCCCAACAGTTTTACCTTGATGCTCAAAACTAATTGATAGGCCATGGGGATCTAGAATGCCTTTTAGGAAATACAATGGGACAACATGGGTGACTAGTTTAGGGATAGACCGAGTCGGTTTGTGAAATCAGATCCTTCTAATCTTCCATTACTACTACCATCACCACTTTTATTGTTGAAACTAAATCTTTTAGATGATGTTTCAATATCCAAATCATATTTGTTCTTTTATAAGGGAACAATATCCCTTATGAATCAATAAAGTTCATCTATATCTTCTAAACTATGAATTTGGAAACACTAGAAATTATTAATCTATTCCAATTAATAGAGAAAAATTCATACACCATTGAGATACTAGAGGATCCTCTTAACCACATCTCAATTCTATCTTGTTCAATTTTAAAAAAAATGATAACTACTCACACTAACTTTAAAATGTTCATTGAATTACAAAACATCAAAAAAAATAATTATTCCTACTATGAATATAAAATGATCCATTTACATGTACTAATCCTAAACTTCCATTTTTTTCCAAATCCTTTCCCAGCTTAAAATTTTCTTGTACGAGAGACTTTACTAGTTATTCCTCACTCATTCTAAAACAGTACCCAACTTTCTTAATGTATTCAAACTGAGTCATGAAAACATTTATAGAACTTTGGTAACTATTAATCCTCATTCACATGATATACATAGCTATATTGGGATATTAAATCTTGAAAATTATATAAAATTCATTTTTCATTTTATAGATATATACTTTCATTAATCCGACAATATTCATAACATTAATATAGATAAATTGGTTTATAAATATCCCATAGTAATATAAATAATAATAATAAAAAAGATAATCATTTCTCAAGATTATAATTCCTTTCACCATAAAGGTGTTGAAAATTTGGTTTCACTTACATGGTGTTTAATTTAATTCATACTATCTCTTCTTATTTTTGCTCAAAATATTTAGATTATTCTTCATTCATGAGTCCTTTGGGGTTTTATTGAAAATTAAATCATCTATATACCTGGGATGAAAATAATTATTCACATATAAGATTTATTGATTAAAAATTTGCAGGTAAAACATGTTTATTCCCATATAAATAGTCACATGTTAATGAACATGTGAAAATATTTTCAAAAAAATCCATACATTTAATTATTAAAAATGATTCATGATGATAATTTCTGTGTTCCATAGTCTATCATATACTTTATACATAATTAGATAACCCTTTTATTATAAAATATTATTTTCATATAAGAATATTATATTAGCACATATGTTCTAGAAACATGTAGGAAATCCATTTCATCAATCATTTCTACCACCCACTTACCTAATGTATTCGGTTTTTCTAACACAACTGGGCTCACAGGGCCTCCATCATCCATGAGAATCAAATTGTAAAAATCCCTCCAATATCTCAATTTTTTGAATTGAATCCTTGTGAACCAAAAAAACTAACCCTCTAACACTTCTACATATCAACCAACTATGTATGGATTCATGTCATGACATTATTTTAATTAATATTTTTTTATTTATTGTTTTAGGGTCTTTTTGGTATTTTTCAAATCATGTTTCCAATTATTTGTTTGAGTTTTGGAGATTTTACATCTTTTTTGTGTTGTTATGGTTATTATACCCATTTTAAGAGAAACCATGAGACTTTTTAATCAATTGATTGTCTCCAATTAATTTTCTTCTTGTATTGTTTGCCTCACAATGGTTTATCATAGTGTGTCCCATATAGTACATATTTCAAGAGTGATTGTGTTTTCTTCTCGGTGTTTCTAAGAATCAATTCAGGACATTCATACTTTTAGTGGAAATCATAAGGAAACTGTGTGAGGTGTATTCATTTTTAACATACATGTTTCTCAGATTTAGGGTAAATCTTCCAAACCATGTGGCCAAACCATTTGTTGGTGTACTGAATTTCCAAAGGATAGTGCATGGTTGGACATTGTTCCTGAACTATATGATAGAACCATGAAAATAAATTTTGTTTTTTCAATTTGGTGGCTGATTTTTGGCAAACAATTTGTTAAACCATTCAGGAAAACAATGTGTCATACGAATAATTACTATAATGTAAAATTCCAATATTATTCCTCTAAAAATAAAATACAGAATATAATCCCCTCTTCTCCCGTTTGGTCATGGCATGTGATAGGGACTCTAAACCCCTCCCATTTGACCCCTATTAAATCCCTAAATCATTTCAAATAAATCCTATATAATTTTCCTTAGATGTTTTTCTTCTTTTTATTCCATTCTCATTATCCTAACATTTTTCTATGTTCTTCAATGAGTTTTTCCCCCTTTACAATACCCTAGAGAATGGTCTGTCTATTTTGGGGTGTTAGATTGGTGTTCGGGTGTTCAATATTACTCATGGGATTAGATATTACCATTATAGAATATTTCATAATGTTCTCACACCATTGAGGTAGTTGTTGCCATCCCTTTCCTTTCTAAAAAATTTATTGTGATGATTACGATTTATTTAAGGAATATAAACTAATATTTTAATGCATTTGGTTTTCTTGTATGAAATATTATGGAATTAAATATTTGTGTTTGGATAGTAAAAGTATTTATTGAAGGGTTTATTATGCCTATTTTTTTCTATGGAATATGTATGCTATGTGTTTGATAAAATTAAAAGTGTCCAAAAAATATAATTTTGGGATATAGAATTATGTTTATACTTGTTATAGTATGGACGAACATGGGTTACTAGTGGATTTATACATTGAAATGGGTTTTCCCCTTTAATGAATTTAGTGTTTATGTGAAAACACATTAAAGTCATTACAATATCAACTTTTATTTATTTCATTTAAACTTTTACAATTATAAGTTTTTCTATACATATTCTGGTTTGATATGTTCTTATCTATATGTTCATGAGGTGTAAATATTGGTTTGTGGATGTATATAAATGTATAATTACATAGAATATCTTATTTCTAAAACCTTATTTTTTATAATATTATTTCTGGAATCTAACATGTTTTCTTAATGTTATCTTAACTTCTAAATTACTGCATATTATGTTTAAAGGAAGTTCTTCTGAAAAATGTGAATTAAATCCACATTTCTCACCTTATAAGTTTCATTTAGTTGACCTCACATATTTTTTGAAATTCTATTATATTAATGGTTTCCTTCATATAAAATAACATTAGATTTCAAATGATAAGTCCCATTTGGTAATTTCAGATTTTTCTTTTAGATTTTATTCTAATTGTTAGAATATTAATTCACTATGGGTACCTTTAGGTATATCTTGGAAAATTAATTGTAACAATCAACAATGATTAATCCTAGTTGGTATATGAAAATTTTTTTAATCCTGATTTATATCCCTGTATAATTCATCCTATTTATTAGGTATTCTCATCGAATGTGTCTGTATCAGGGTTCTAGGTAGGCATACATATTTCATCATTTGGTTATAGTTTACTTCAAGTCTGTATTATCTACCTAAGCTTAACATAATAATATTATCATGGGTTCCGAGACTTCACATAGATGGTATATCGATGATAAATAGTTCATTGTGATTAGATAGTCTAGATTCACCATGGTTGATAAATGGACATGGTGGGTTCTTCCACTAGTGAGGATGGTTTAGAGTATCTATGTTGGTTATCGACTAAGTACAGCATCATTTTCCAAAATATTGATTTATATCGAGTAAATCTAGAGTCACCTCTTGATATGTTTGGGAGATTCCAATCATTATGTACATATAATATTATATTTTTATTTTGTGGATTATTGGTTTCATTATTTAATTACTTTTTCATACATATGATCGTGAAACATCCTCAAATTCTAGTATTTTGTATTATATACCATAAAAAATGTGATTAGTTTTATATCCAATTGACTAGATACATTAATATATTGTGTTTTTTTTAATTGGTTTTAATGACTACATTATGAAATGAAAATCTATTTTAATATAAATCCTTTTTTTCTAATATGTGGATTTTTGGAAAATTGGGGTGTGTTATTTATATGATAAAACCAATTTTCTACTTGTATTTTTAAACTAGTTCTTATAGACTCATCTGGGAAAATGAATTTTTTGATTTTTTGGTGTGTACAAAGTGATCTATTTTGTGCTCACTCCATACCTTTTCCACTAAACATTAATATACTTGAACAATTTTGTAGGCCAAGTTCATTGTTTCATCTCAGTTTTGATTGTGGATTGGGCTTGTTCTTGTGGATGGATGGTGACAAAGATATCAAATGAAGACTATGTTTGTTTTTACTTTATTTCAGTTTGGATTGTTTTGTCTTCTATCTATATATTATTTTGGTTTTGCTGCTGTCATTTTATTTATGTTAAAATATTTATGTATTTTTGTTTTCATGCATACTATGTTTATTTTATTATTTTATTCTATGAATAAACCATCCCTTGTGATTTAAATTATTATAATGAGAAAATATTTTTTCATCCAATGTGGATCAAGTATTCTCTTATAGCCTGGTCATAGCTGGGTTTGAATGTCTCGTCCAAGGATGAACCCGTTTGGTTTTTAAAAAAAATGATATCAGAGTCTCTAACTATTTTTTATTATATTAAGTAGATTATAGATAATGTTTTTCAGACTTAAGGGGTAGGTATGGGGAGTGAGTCATGAACTATTACACACCTTGATCATTGAGTAACCTGCGATGTATGGGTTATGAGTCTTCATTTTAAATTTTCGATTTATGTTGTTTGTTTCTAGTTTTGTTTTGATGTATTAATATTTTTTGGTGATAAAAATGGTAGTGAGATACTATCTCATAGTGACCTTAACTGGGGTAGGGAACCATATGGATCCCTAGTAAATAATTTAGTATCCATACATTGGTTATTGTTGTCTTAGTGCATTTTCTAATATAACTTGTTTCAAATCAATAAAAGACCACTAATACAATATTTAATACGATATGATGTGATTGAGGTTAACGACTTTATTACAGTCCAACTAAGTTTGTCTTGAATTTATAATGGTGTTTTTAATTTTAAAAATAATAAAGGTTTTATTCTATACTAGGATTTGGGGTTTTAAAAAGGAATGAGAAATTTTTGTTTTGGGTTTCAAATGTGGGTTGGTTGGAGTAGTTTCAGTTGAAGAGGCCTTTAAATAGAAAATTGAATTCAAAAAATAATTGAATTTGATATGGTTATGGAGTGGAAAATTGTTTTGAAATTTGAAATCCTAATTTTGTATTTATGAAAAGGATATTTTTGTTTTTTTGTTTTAGTTTTTAATCATCATAACTTGGTTGAGTTTTTTTCTATTATGATTGGGTTTTATGCTCATTTTTTATTTTGAATATACCACCCATAAATGTTCCAAATATATTTTGGGAGGCTCTTACCATTTTTGTACCTATCCAAACTTCTAATAGGGTAGTGTAGGTAATTCATTCTAGATCATTTCTCTACTTCTATTATGATCATGGTTTTATATAGGTTTTTGAAGGATTTTGGAACTTAAAAGTGTTTTTGGGTCCTAGGGTGCCCCTAAATCCTAGAGGGATCTGGTGATTTTAGTTCTTCTTAATAGACCTAGTTTGGAACATGGGAAGGTGATTTCCCAACTCTATTTACAATATGGGATGAATTTGAATATACTTAATACCTCATTCATGCAAGATTTTATCCTTTATGAGGTTAAAGTAATGAAAGTGATAGAGATTATGGGTATTAAGTAAGGCCAGTAGATGGTGAAGGGTTATTTGGAAATTCAACATGTTTGTACCTCAAAAAGAAAAAGAAAAAGAATCCCATGTAAATTGTGTATCCAAGATGTAGTGACCCATGTTTTCAAACATGGATATTGTATCTTTTAGATGCATATTTAATTCATTACACAAACTCATAGCTGATGACCATAATAGTTTATTTTATTTTGATACTAGGTTCACAATCATTTAACTTGGTGAATGATCTTCAAAATCCCCTTTAAATACATTATATAGTAGTACTATTCACAAAAATACCCTACTTAAAACCTTTTTTGACATAATTAGGGGATAAGAAACAAAATAAAGGAAAATATCAAATGATTAATATGGGTAAGCAAGTTGGATATGTAAGAATAACATGAACACAACAGTATAAAATCTTGAGTACAACTTATGAAAATCATACCCTTCATATAATATATTATAATAATGAGTCATGGAATAAATATTGATAGTTTTTAGGACATAAATCAGAAGGTAATCAATGTACAAGAACCCTGAGAGCCTAGAAATATCACAATATAGAAAATTATTGCACATATATAAGAATCAAAAATCCTTTCCTTATTTTTCATGGAACCTTTCCCAAATTTATCAATACACTCCATGGGTGGGTAAAAATATTATGTTTTAAACACCGCCATTCCCATTATAATCCCCTTCCTCATAGTGGAATGAGTTCACTCTCCAATTAATCATTATTTTCTTGGTTCACTCCTAATACCACAATATCTAAACAAAGTCCCTTACTGAATTTGGTTCACTCTATATTCTTGTCTATTCATTATCATGAGATATAGTTTTTTCCCAATGAATTGGCACGAGATATAGGTTTCAACCATATTTTGTTATATCATAACCACCATCCATGATTATAACATAACCATCATCATTCGTTATAACATAACCACCGTCCATGGTTATTACATAACCACCTTCATATAATGCCAATCTAACATATGTATTCCATAATATAATAAATCATTCATCATATCATAACCCATGAAATTATATTTTTCTATAAAAATTTCATCATAACATAACCAATCAAAAGGGAATATTTTTCATAATAATTTCATTATTTCATCAATACATAAACCATAGAAAAAGATTCATGTTTAATAAATATTTTATCTGGTTTTAACCTGTCAAGGTGATACAGGTTTTATAAACTTATTTTCACTATAAACCATTCAAAAACTTTATAAAAATGGTATCCTAGGTTTATATGATCAGAAAATAATATGGTACATTAGAAGATGAATATTTTAAGGATATAGATTTTGAAAGTTAAATAACATGGAATGCTTTTTGGGGAAGGTAAAAAAAATTGAAAATAATTTTTTGAAACTAAAATAAATTTTTAAATAACTTTCATTGAAAATAGACTTGAAAAAACATAAATAAAGCATTAAAACCATTTAATAATTTTCATTAGGAAAATAAATATTCCAATTTGAATAATATTGATTAAAATTAAAAAAAATAAAAATATATTCATTACAAATAACCATGAAAATATATAGAAGAGTCATTTAAAAAATAATGGTCATGATAGTTTAAAATTACAATCATGCTATATTTATTGGAAAAAAATATTTACTTCACATTTTCTATAAAATCCAAAATACCATTGTTTTAAAAATGATAAAATGATTACATTCAAATAAAGGTGTAAAAAAATAACAATGGTAAAATTTAATTAATAATTCATTTTAAAACTGTTAAAAATAATTTATTTTTTTAGAAATCATGGTTTTGGAATAATATGGGTATCGACCGAAATTATGAATTTTTTTAAAAAATTATTTTTCTGCACTTGAATGCATTAATATAAAAAATTAAGAGAGAAAATATATTGTAATGAAGTAAAAATAGGTGGGGAAATATCTTGAGAAAAAAAATAAACCTAAAATTCCACGAGGATAAAAAAAATCATGATATTAAATTTAATGGGCCTATATGTATACATATTTAAAAATGATATGTTCTTAACAAAACCAGATGTCTCAATGATGGATATATTATACAAAAATTCCTTTCTCCTTTAGTAAATTTTTGAAACTGTAAACACCATAAAATGTTTATCATAAAATGAATATTTATTTCCACAAAATTTTATGGGTGGAAGTTATAAAATAATTTCATGGGTAGTATATAATCAAAAAATAAATAGGTCATGACTATGATATATGTCCCAAATAATTAAAAAGGTAAACTAAGATCCCATACCATAAGCATCATGTACCAATTTACTTGTTCTAAACTCAAATATATTAAATATAATTTTATTATAAATATATTATAGAACCCAAAATACATATATCATATGATATATTATTTAATTATGATCTTTTGATAGGCATTTATTAAAAATTCCTTGTTAAAATAACATTTCAAGGAATGACAACTTTGTATTTCATATTTGTATGATTTGTTATTTTTCGTCCTCTTAATTTGATTGTGGTTCCATCATATAAATAATAATAATAATAATAATTCATAATTATTATTTTAAGACACCAATTAAAATTTTAATACCAATCATTAAATATTGTTTTAATGAATGGAGTATTTTATAATCATAGAGACGGTAGGTCTTATATAAACATTAGTAACATTTTCATTTTAAAATGATCATTATGGAAATGATGCATGTAATATATTACCATTAAATATGGATCATCATAACATAATTACCATTTTTTATTTAAAAATACTTATAAAAATCATCCACATGGTGTGGGGATGAAACGAGAGTCAGATCGCTTCGTGATTGTGATAGTCAACACGAAAACAGACGGTTTTATCCTCATTGAGAGACTTAAAAGGTAATAAATAAAATGATATATCATATTATAAGAATTATAAATTTGTATTTAACGTCATTATTATGTAATTTATATCTAATATATTAACCATAAGGTCTTAATAGTATACAGTTAGTGGAAAATGAGTAATATCGCTTCATGGGGTGGTAGTCCAACGCACACATGATCGACTTTATGAAATCCCCTATAGAATGTAAATATTAAAATGTATATATGATATAATAAATTAATATTTAAAATATTGTTATAAATAACGTATATATACTATATATCCATCACCATAACAAATCATGAGAGGTTGTAGTGGAAGAAATAATGACATCGGTCCGGGAAGTCGTAGTCTTCTACACACACGGACAATGATTTCATAACCCATTTGACAAAAGATAAGATGGTTGTAGATCATTATCATAACATGACAAAATATATTTATATTTATCATACTAAGGTTATTATATAATAATATTTTAATATGAATCTATATAGGCAGAGGAAAAAGTAAAATACAAACACTCTTTGATGAATGTTGCCTCTTCTACATGTATCATCATTAGGTTTTCACCAAAAGCCTTATTAGTATGGATTTATCTTCCAAAGATGGATTATAGGATGATATTATGAAATCTAAAAATCGCTTTATTTTGTTCAGGGATGAATAATAAAATTAATTTGTAATGGGAGGGAGGAGAGGGGCTGACCCTTTTATAAGTGAGGTGAGTGACACACTTGTAATTATATGAAATGAAGAAGGTGTACACACGTTTTTATCATAAAAAAAGGCCTCAAATGGAATATTTTAAATAATATATGGAATTTGGTCAAAATATTATTTTAAAATGGGTGTTGGTAATGTTTTTTGTCATTTGATTAATTTATATATTCAGTTCAACACACAACAAACCCATTTTTACCTTAACTATGATAAATATTTTTTACTATTCAATTTGGTAAAAAATTATATTGAAATTGTTATATAATATCAAATATAATTATTATAAATATGGAATAAAATTTTTTAAATTACATTAAAATAACTGAAATTTATTAATTTAAAATAAATCCCACTAATGTGACATGAAAGCAGGTTTTCAATAAAAAAATGTTGAACAGTTTACAAAGTTTTCATGTTAGAATTCAAGATGAAAAATATTAAAATAAATTAAATTTGATGAATCGATATATTATTTCACAAATTTTACTTTAATATCAATTTGAAATATAATTTTACATTATAAATTATATAATTGAAAACAAAGTTTTAAATTAAAATTTATTACTTTCTTCTATTCATAAAAATTTTAATCCTTCTAGATAATTATAAAAATATCTCTTTGATAATTAGGATATTTTTATTTCTTAAATGATTTTTATTTCATCAAATTAATAATTTAAATTTTTAAAAATTAAATTTTACTATTTTTCAAATAAATAAATAAATTAGAATAATTTTTATGATGATATAATTTTTAAAACATATAAATGATTTATTGAAAATTCCAATAATTTCATACCCATATATTTTCATTATATAAATTTTTCAAATAATATTTATATTTTAGTTATTACTATTTTCCTGTCTAATTTAATGTCTATGTAATAATGATATTATTATAAAAAATAATTTAAATTGTATGTTGTTGTTCGTTAAAGCATGGTGTCGTGTCTAACACAAAGTAGACTCATTATTTTATGTAATGAAAAAAATATTGAAAAAAATATAGTTATATGAAAACTAAATTTCAAAAAATCTAGGGGTGTTATATTATACCCCACATAAAATGTTTTTTACAATAAATATGTTACTTTTGTGCCAACAACCTATGATACTTCTGCCTCACTGTGCCCTCAAGTTCCCATGTAGCTTTCTGAGGCTGGTGGTTTCACCACAAAACATTTAACCATTAAGTGGTGTTGTTTCATAGATCCTTATCTATTAAATCTAGAATATATATTGTTTGTTCTTCATATGGAATATCATCATCCAACGGTTAGACCTCCGAGTTTAGTATATGTGACATATTAGGTATGCACATCCTTGGAAGAGATATGCCTAAAAATCGTGAACCTGTGATATGTTTGGTGGAAGATCCAATCAATATGCTCTTGTCTCAATATGTACCAAATTTCAAATAGACAAATATACCAAGGTATTAACTTTACTTTAAATAACATGAACAGTTTCATCCAATGGTTTTCCTTTGAACTATTTCTACTTAACATTTTACTCCAAAAAATGATGATGATTTTTTATTCCAGAATCAATAAGAGATCACAAGATTTATAATTGAATGAATATTATATCCTTTTATCATTAGTTATAAAAAAATATTAGTGGTTATACAGTATCGATAAATATTCATATGGTAAAATGATGAATAAATATGTATAACCTCATCCAAATATCATGGTAAACCATTCAATAACTGACTAACTTTATAACCAATCCAAAACTCAAAAAATTATAATGAATTCCATTAAATTTCTAAAAAACAAATAACATAAATTCCCTATATAAGATAATATGGATATTTATTTTCACATATGAAACATGTGAATACCATTATCATATATTCTCTTTAATATTAGAAATAATCTTAATTAATATAACATATTATTCAGAACAAACATACTTCCTCATTCATTAAATAAAAGGAAAATGATAGGATATATTCCTTAAATAAAAAATGAATAAAAATTCATCAATGGTAGAATAAATAAATTTTCACAAAAATTATTAATTAGTCTTATGGTAATCAATATTATATAATTTATTTTAAACATATCAGTAATATCCTTCTCAAAAAACCAAAACCATTTTTTCAACAATGGGAATATGTTAAGGTTTACTTTCCCATAATCAAAATATCAACTTTCAATTAAAAACATTTCTTGGTAATCATCACCATTGCAAATATTTTTATAGAAGTCTGAATCGAGTAACAAAAAAACAATTTTATGATTCATATATTATATTTCGTGAATTACAATACATAAAAACATTAATGATCCCACATTGTTCTCTAAGAAAATAAGTTTTATCATCATATTATTTAATACTTATTTCCTAAAAGTTGAAATATAAATCATGTTTTAACATCCATACAACAACAATTTAATCATTCTTGTCATAGTTAACATAAATAATAACATTAGACCAACCTGTACATTTCATATGCCATTAATGGTCTCTTACATAATAGCATGAACACCATAACTCACACAACAATGATTATTTCCTTCACTAGACTGACATCTAGTAAATTGATTTTCATATTGTCCATAATTCCAAAAATTAAACCATTCAACCATCAATTATACATTAGTGATACCATTATTCTCATTTATTTTATCAAATGAACATTTAATTTTTTTTATCTTTGCAGTTACATTATTTGTGTCATTTTATGCACAAAAAAACATATTCTCAACAATATGAGTCATTTACTCTTGTAATTATTCTAAAATTATTGACATATAGTAAATAAAATATTCCTTCCTCTATGGTCTTCACTGCATTAACTCTCAATGAACATTATCCTTATCTATTTTAGGAGTCCAAGAGTTGGTTAAAGTGCATATTGTTAATACATTTTTTTGATATATTATTTGGAATAATTACAATAGATTTCCTCCAATCATTATCCAATTTGGATACTCATCAAAAAAAATAACATCACATTCAATGTTAACAAAGTTCTTTATTGTTCACTCTAATGACTAAAAAATGTGAGAGAAATTATAATCATATTGGTATAATAAACAATCACGAAACTCACTTATAGGATTCCTTAATAATGACACATTTTTTCAATTCTATGACACCATATGTTTATCCAAGGTTATTCATAGTCATAATCTATTAAAAACCCATATGATAGTGTGTATATTATTTTTAAATTTACTAATCATATCCCTTCATTATGTTAAACTAGGTTTGTAGAAAGGATAATTGTAATGATCTTTAAGATGATCATGTTTAACACAATAAACCCTTTCAAAATTTATTACAATTATATACATGAATGCTAGAACCACATCCCCTTGTATTATCTATATAGGGATATAATTGTTTTCGAAACCACTAACTCTATATGTTACCAAAATTTCAGGAAATTTTTATAAACATTGACACATATTTATAAGAACCCTTAGATATATCCATAGATATATCTTTATAAGTATCCCAATAGATCTCCCCAATGTTGTATAATCCTATTTTGTAAAGGATGGATAAATCATTCCTTTGATAAAATCTATTCAAACCTATTATTTCCATACATGGATATAATATCATTTAGATAAATATTCAATACATTACACAAACATATGATTGAAGTCCATAAAAGTGTAGTGTCTTTAGAGACTAGAAACACAATCTTATATCTTGATGAAATATATTCAACATCTCCCATAAGGATTGCATCCTTCATTACTCTTCACAAACATACACTACATAAAAAATTCCTCATAAACTAGGGAAATAAAAAATAATAAAGTGTGATCTTGGATTCTTAGTAAGGGTAAAAAAAGAGAGATATGTAAGAATAACATGACTATAATGGTTTGAGAACTTGAGAATAACATATGAAAAACATACCTCTATATCAAGGGTCATAATCTTGAGTCATGGAATATGTAATAGATGTTAATAATACCTGAATCAAAAGGGAATAAAAAACATGATCCGTGATAGCATAACATTTGTATATGACATAAAATCTTTACATATATAAGTCTATAAACTCATTTATTTCATTGTCAAGAATCACAGGAAAAATTATTATGGGACTTTATCGGAGGATACACATCTAGGGATGAACAAACCACTATTCACAATGGCATCTCTTTCCTCAATGTGTAATGGGTTACTCTCCAAACCATTATAGTAGTCAATGTTCACTTTCAATAACTTCATCGTGTAAAATCCCCCTACAGAAAATGGTTCACTTTCCATTCTAGTCATATCTAACAAATTAGAAATAATAGTTTACCCAATGGATTTTAGGAAGATATAGTTCCCACACATATTAGGTTATGATGTTACTATCATCCAAAGATCATAACATAAACACAATTGGATATTTAATAACAATCATATTTATTATAAAATATCATAAACATTCATCACATCAAAACCTCAGAAAAAATAGATTGGATTCATACAAATTTTATCATGGTGTATCTTATGTAATAGAAATATATTTCATGGATATATTTTCATTATAAATCGTTTAAGGAATAAATAAAAATTGTATTTTTATCTAATATCTCTAATAAACCATAAGTTTCATCTAAGGATTCCATCTTAAATAGAGAACTATTTTTTATAAAAAATCGCTTGGACCATTTCATCAGTAAGATAATTTTTCATTAAAAATAAAATTATAATACTAAAAATATGGGGAAATCCATTTATTGGAAAAAAATATTTGAAAACTAATAAATCAAATAATATAATCTTTTAAAATAATTCATAATTAAAATAAAATTTAAACATTTATAAGCACTATCTAAAAAATGTAAAATTTTGAAAATATTTTTCATTCAAAATATTCTTTAAAACATATATGGTAATTTAAATGAAAATAATGTTTATGACGCTTAAAAATCGAGTTCATGTTTTACAGGTAAAAAACAATGATTCCATTCAAATTTTTAGAAAAATGTAATTTTTTTAGAAAAATGACATGAAAATTCCGTAATTGTTTTTAAAAAAAAGTAAATCCCGGGTAAAATAATAAGTAGTGAGTATGAAATATATCTCAATAATGTTAAAAGATAGAGATAGTAATCACATACCACAAGTCTCGACATCCTTCATACTAATTTGAACCTCTTGTATAATAAATAATATATTATTATACATATATTTTAGAACCAAACATATATTTATATATAATACCATATACAATTTACATATGTCATTTTATTACCAATTTATTAAAAATTCATTGTTAAATCCATGTTTCAAGAAATAACCTTATTGAATTTTATATATCTTTTCATATGTTATTTTCATTCCTATTACTTTTATGGAGGTTAAAATATCAATATAATAATTATAATAAAATAAATATAATTTTTATACATTCAAATAATTTTAATACCAATCAGAATTATGGTTGAAATAGAGTATCTTGTGATCATGGAAATGATATTCCATGCATACACATGAGTAACATTAACATTTTTCAAAGACCATTATGGAAATGAGGTAAGTAATATATTATTATTACCAAACGATATTAATGACATAATTACTATATTATTTCTATAAATATTCTTATAAATATCATCCATATAGTGTTGGGATGAAAAGAGAGTCACATCGCTTCATAATGCTGGTATCCCACATGTACATGAATGATGTTATCATCTTTTAGTGAGTAAAAACATAACAAATAAAATGATATATTTTATTTCAATTATTATTAATATAAAAATTAATACAATTATATCACATATAATTAACATTATTATCTTCCATGTAATGTGATAGTGAAAAATGAAGAACATTGCTTCAAGAGGCTATAGTTTTTCTTTCACACAGACGATGTTATCATATCCACCATAGAATGGAATTTATATTGCTTATATATAATATAATTAATAAATATGTAAAATAATGATATAAATATTAAAAATATTATTTATGTACATCATCATTCTTACCCTTAAAAAGTGGTAATGGAAAAAATAATGACTTCATTTCCTGAGGCGGTTATCCAGAGTACAGAATAATGATGATTTCATAACCCATTTAATTGTATAAAATATGGTTTTAGGTCATTAAATTGAAATTAAAACATTTAGGTATATGTAAGATACTGATTTTATTATATCATCATGGTTAAATATTGATTGAAATAGGTCAAGGGCGAAATCAAATTAGAATTCTTATTGATGAAAATTACATATTCTTCAGGTATACTTTTGAGGTTTTCCCTAGAAGCCTTCCAAGGATGGATTTCTATCCAAAATAAGGAATATTTTATGAGATGGTGGATTTTTGTATGTTATTTTGATACGTCTTGGAAAATTCAAAATTTTTGGAATGTGTGAAGAGGACATGTGAAGGGGTGTCCCATTTATAATTAAGGTGAGTGAAACACTTGTATTTTTTAAAAGAAAAAGGTGTACCCATGTTTTTCTCATTGAAAAAGGATATGACCCTTACATCATATATGTAACCTCCATACACATTCACTTATCAAAATAAATAAATAAATTATCATTATTAGAAATATTCCCAATAAACTTATTCAAATATTTAACATATATTGTGTTTATTTAACAACCATATGTCTTTTATTTATAATATATTTTTCTTATATATTTCGGTCACTTGAGGTTTGTTGGATAATTTTCTTGTAATTCCTCATGTATAATGACTTTGGTAAAAATAATTTTAATTTTTTTTATTAATTTCTAGAGTATTAAGAGTGATTTTGAACCAATTTTTATACAATAAATATATATTTTTATACCAATCCATATGGGTGGTGAGGATAAATGAATCTCATTTCTCATGGAGGTGGTAATTCATAGATACACAATATTTATGACTTCATGTACCAATGTATGGTATGTAAATAAGTTAAATGCTAATTTAAAATTTCATATTCATATTTATATTATTGATATCATATTGATTAATCTATTATTTCTTTTTTATCATCCTTGGATGGTGGGGTTGAATAATGGAATATGTTGCTCTGTGGAGGCAGTAGTCCTCACAATGCACTAATGGTAATTATTTATTATTACCATAAAAGAAGAATAATTCGTATTTATTAAATAAATATTATAAACTATATGAATAATACTGATACTGATATCCTTATATTTATATAGATATAGGATATTTAGTAGAGAATGATTAAGGATAAATATTATGATAAAGTTAATACTTATGTTAGAGACTTGATCTTCTCTTGGATATTTCCTTAAATTAAAATACATTAGAAAACATATAGAGAGAAAGGACATGAGAATGTGTAAATTTATTCTAATATAAGAAGTTTTTTGAGAGTTTCATGGTTGATATGAATAGTATGTGTAACAATGGAGTGATGGAATCTATCAAGTTTTATAGGTGATGAAAAGGTCCCTTTAGGGAATACCCGTTACACTTCCCTGATATGAAATCACAGTTTCTTTGTAAGAGACTATATAATTTTATAATAATTGAGTTTAGAATGGTATTTTATTGATAAATCCTCAAAAAATACTTTATACATTTTTTATAATCATTTTTCATGTCTTTTACAATATATTATTACATTTTTAACATTTTAATTTATTTGCTCGCTGTCAAATGTTTAACTAGGTAATTTAAACATTATTTTATAATATAAGGTTACCCCAATTAAGAAGTTTTAAGTTGTAAAACCTAAATTTATCTCCCTTTATTATAATTCAATTAATAATTCTTAAAAAATAAACATTTAAATTAAAATATATAATATAAAGAAAATATTTCTGGTGGAAAAATAACTTTTAACAATTATGTGTCACATATTGTTATATAGACTTAATTAAAAATTGAATGATAGTAAATATACTTATATATATGATTTAATATAATATTATATTCTCAATTAAAATTTTATTAATTATATTCATAAAATAAATACATTTTATTATATTAATAACATTATTCTTTGAAATATTGTTTTTCCCTTATCGTAGTAATTAACGCTATTATTGATAATATAACCCTTATGTATAAAAATGAAATTCAAAATTTTATATAATATTGAAATGATGAAATAAATAATAAATACATTTAATAATATTAATTTCTAGAAGTGATAAATTCTAATTTTTATTATAATTGTGTAAAAATTAGTGTAAAAAATAAATGAGTGTTAAACATCGTAATTTTTTTATATTAAACGTAGTCTTTTTTACATTTTTTATATTACTTCTGAAATAAATATATTTATATCCAATTTATTTTTTTAACTTTTATGTCATTTGTGTATTATTAATGATATTTTTTTTAGTTAATGTTGTCATTTTTACTTTTCATCTAATAATAGATTATTTTTGAAAGGACTAAAAAAATAACATAAGGATAATATTTGAATTATTATTTAAAATAATTAGTTAACTTTAAAATAATAAATCTATAATTTAAATATTTAGCTTTTAAATATAGAAAATATATTATAAATAAAGATTCATTTAATATTGAACTAAACTTTTTAACATTATGTGATCATAATATTATTTCATCTTTTTTAAAAATTTAGAATATGATAATATATTAGTTAATATAGAATACTATTTTAATGTTTTAAATGTAATTTATTATGAAAATTATTAAATAATTTATATAAGAGTTATTCAAAAATAAAAATTACTTTCATAAAAAATGTGATTTAAAAATACCATTAATTAAATTTTTATGTTTTAAAAAAATTAATTTTTACTACGCCATTGATGTTGAATAATTTATTTTAATTTTATATATGAATCATATCAACTTTTACTAGTACTAATATTAATATTTATACACAATATATATATATATATATAATTTTAATAAAATATTTTTATTTTATTATCAGTTGTATTATTTTGATTTTACTACTTTAAAATAAATGAATTTCATATATCTATTAGAAATAAAACAAATAACAAAATTTTATATGGAATTTTTTCCATTGAAAATATTTGAAATAACCCAATTTATAATACAATGATTTCATCACAATATATAACCTTACCATATCACCCAATCATTTAACTCTCATTTCATTAGGAACAATTATTATTTTATATTTTTTATAATGAATATTTTCTTTTCAAGTTGTTCTTCCATAATATAACGTGTTTTCTATATGAGATCCTCAAGGTCGATGATGTCACATTTGATTTCCTTGTCATCATTATTTTATTATTTTATTTCTATCATTCTCTATAGATTTATGTCCAATAATGGACGTACTTAATCAATGGGGTGCAATAATACAAGGTTTCAAATTATCATTTTTATGTAATTTTATAATAATTTCTAACTTATAAATGAATAAATGGAATTTAGTTTTGGTAATATCTTGTATGGATTATTTTTTAATCGTATGTTAATCGATTTAAAATAACGGATAAACATTTTTTAAAATTATATAAATAAATAATAATAATAATAATAATAAGTATTATTATTATGATTATAAATTCTCTTAAAAACTACTTTACGAGAGGTGAACAATAAGAGTTTAATGTTAAGAGGATGAATGATGGTTTTCCAAAAGTCCCCAATTACTTTCCCCAATCTTTAAGATCTTCTTAGCATTGCATGAGGCTATTATGTACTATTTGTAGCCTGAAATAAAATAGTTATAACCCTTAACTACCAACTGACATTATCTTCCCTACCTCCCCTTTCCCTCCCTCTCTATTTTTATCCCCTCCCTTTTTCACATATTATTTCCTGATTATTAATATATAAACCAATAATACCACACAAGGATCATAAAATTTAGTGTATTTTAATGAATAGATCTATAAAACATCAAATTGAGACTAAAAACTATTTAATTTTCTACAATGGTCTTCTAAATTCTTTCATGACCCTAAAATACATGGGTTAACTTGGGGAATAGTAGAAAAAATATGTTTTCAAAAAATACAAGTAACAGAATAGACATGAAAATGAAATATAATAGGGGAGTTAAAAATTTTAAAATATATACAAGGATAAAGAGCAATCCAATAAAAATGAAACATAAAAAACATTGTATCATAGGATCATTAAGACATAGGAAATATTTTAGTAATATAAAACATGAACTAAAAATGAGTCGACGCTAACTACCTAGACAAAATAACATATAATACAATGTCCCATAATTTACTAGTTTTAATCCATAATCCCCCCTGTGATATCCCATGAGACTAAATAATTACTGAATTCATTAGAGAGTGATATAGGAACACCAATTATTATATTTTCATGATCTATGTGTGATACATAAAATAAATCACTCATAAGTCATAAAATAATAATTACCCATATATTCCAAATGGGTTGCATAATCAAATTTATATCATAAAAATGGAAATTTAAAATTGAATGAATTTTATAAATGAACATAAGGAATGAATTACCCCTTTTAATAAAGGGAGAATAAACTATTTATAAATTTGAGATACATATATACATAATTTAGAATCAATAAACAACATCAATGGTTGTTTTCATTAATGAAAATAATTTTAAAATATTAAATTCATTATTTTGGAAAATAATCTTCTCATTTTAAAAAATAATAAATCATGTCATCTAAGATGGAAAATTATTTTAAAATATCACTTCGAACATTTCTTGAGGAAAATATGATTTTTAATTGGAATAAATTTATTTAAAATCTAAAACATTCTCAAAAGTTAATGAAATAATTTTTTAAAAAATATCATTTTAAATATATAAAATAATCGTTAAAACATTGATTATTCATGATATTAAAATAGTTCTATTCATTACAAATATGTTAAAAATAAGTGATTCTTTTACATTTTAATAAGAAACCTAAAAAGTTTCAATGTTTATAAAATGATTTAAATATTCCAATTAAAAAAATTTAAAAATATTGAGGTTAAAATTACATTAAATAAATATAATGAAGCCCTATGAAGACATTTTTTGGAAATATGGTTTTGGATGAATTTGGATTTTATATTAAAGAGTGAAAAGAAGTAATATTTTCATAAAAAATTATATCAACAATTTAAAGTATGAAATAGTGGAAAATTTTTACATTATATTAAAAATTCCAGAATAACTAGAGGATAATTAAATGTAATATTTTTATTTATAAATTATCAAATAATTTCAATCAATTGAAATTCAAGCATCAAAAATCCTGATTAAAATGAGATGGAATCCTAAACCATTACATATTAGGTAAATATTGAATAAAATCATTCCATAAATTAAATAGTTATATAATTATATAATATATATTTAATTAGGAATGATTAGTTATTTATTATTTATTTTTTAATTATATACACTGTTTAAATGTGATTAGCTGCATAAATGAACATGTGTCTTGAGGAAGGATGATTTAGATGATGCGTTTTCATTGTTTGTCTGATTAAAGAGAGAGTTAATAAATGAAGTTATTATGTGTAAAAAACATAAATTCACACAAATAGAATATTTTTATTATTTATAATATCATATATTTTCCTTTTACATCATCTTATGATGCATTTATTAATAATATTTCATTAACACTATTGTTTTGGGTGTTAATTGCCTTGTTTTCTCCTTCATGTTCCATCATGAATGTTTGGGATCATGAACATAGTTTATTATTCCATAATAATAATGGTATTGAAGGTATAAATATCATTTTTTTCATTTGATACATCATTATAATTATTAATGAATCTTTAACAATAATATTTAATCACATCTCTTCACAGAGATGGTTGGATGTACATATGCATGAACTACGTTATCATTTCCTTAATAGGTGAATGTATGTAGAAGGGGATTGTGTATTCATTTTCAATAAAAAATATCATGTCATATCTATAAAATATATTCATTATATTTATCATTTTTTTACATTCCATGTAAAGTATTTTTGAAAAATGAATCACAGAAAATTGTTATATGGTGGTATTTTGTACGCACAAATGATGCTATAATATATTCAAAGGATGTTAAGGTATGAAAAAAGTGAAATATTGATTTTACTTAATCATTAATTTTTTAATTACTACAATACAAAAAAATAAAATTAATCCTTATTACCAATAATTTATATCATTTTATAAAAATGAATCACATCACTTCGGGTGGCGGTAGTCAATCGTACATATAAAGAACAAATTCATGTTTTATATTAACTGTTATATAAGACGGTTTATGTGATATTATAATTTAATAATTAAAATTATTTTATAAATAAATTATATAAATAGTAAATACTTTATTTTTTCCCTTTATTGAGAAGAGGTGATGGAAAATAACTATATCTTTTCATTAAGCACTAGTTTGCCTTAAAAATGATCAATGATTTTCCCCTTTGAGGGAGGAGGAGATGGTTGTCAGTCATTTCAATACCATAATAATATTATAGTATATATAAAATAATTATTTTATTATTAAATCATGTTTTATAAAATTTTAATGATGTTTAATATTAAATATAATAATTACTCGGTTAAGGATGTTACCTCTTCTTTAGAAAAACTCTCTTTGGTTTTCACCTGAATCCATACAAGGTTGGATTAATAACAAAAACATGGATACTACGGGAGGATATGGATGTAAGGGTTTTATTTTTTGAATTATCCAAAATAAAATTGTTTTTTGATGTTTGGAACATAAAAGAGATGTGCTAGTCTTTTGAAAGTGGGAGAGAGGATACACTTTGAATTTTTTAAATAAAAGAATTCCCACTATATTGTTCTCATGAAAAAAAATATCCAAAATAGTATATTTTCAAATATTAAAAATGATATGTGTAAAATATAATAATAAAATAATAATTATCGATGGTTTGGGTATTTTTTAACCCTAATAATTTTCATGTAACCCCCAGTGAAACTGTTTTTACCTTAACCAAGACAAATGATTTTTATTGTTTTCACTATTAATTTTTATCAAAAATTATGTTTAATCTATTATATAGTTTATATTATGATTATTATTAATATGGAATACATTTTTCAAAATTATAATCCTATATATCACAAGACCAACTCTAGTGACCTAGAGTTAGTGACTCTGTTATTAAATTCGCATGAAATACAAATAATCATATTCCAAAAGACCAAATAGTTTAGTATTATTTAAAATATAAATACATACATGACACTTTAGTTAAATTTTAATATTCAAATCAAAAAATAATATATTTTATAGAATATAATTATTCCATCCATCATATCCATACATATCATTCATAATACACTTCCCCGATTCCTATTAAAGGAAACAAAATAAGGGTGAGCTGAAATGCTCAGTAAGAGTTCTGTGATTCCAAAATTAACATAAATTAATGAAGAATATTTAATATGACATAATATATATGGAAGGTATATATTAAAACACACATTAAATTTAATCAATAATATTAAAATCATGATTAAATTATAAATAATCAATATGGAATAGTAAATAACATAAAACACTATCTATTTATATAACATGAAAACTCTGAAGAAATAAGGGATAATAAATATGGAATGGTAAATATGTTTTCACAAATTCCATTTACATATTTTTATTCTAATTAATAGATAATTCATAATAAATATATTAATATAAATAACTAGAAACACTTACCATTAATTTAATAACAATGATTTAAATGAATTTTGAGATAATATCACTTTGAAATAATGATGGAAGTAATAAAAATTGTCTTCCTAATAAATATAATTCTTAATTACATGATGCCACAATCTCAAGAATCATGATACCTCTAGAATTATGACCATTCACAACGTGGTTTAAAACAACTGATTATTATATGTTTAATGTTAGCTTACTGGTTCTCATTATGAGACTACTTATGCATCGAGTTGTTATATAATTATAGGGCCCACCCATCACTACATGTCAAAAGTCTTCCCCAAATATGCGATAATTGATTTAATTGCATAACAGGGTTTCTTATCATAAAATATCTATATTAAGTAATGTATATAGATTAATCAATATATCCCAACATAAAAAAGTATTCATTATTGAAAAAAGTATGTAGAAATAATATACAATTTAAGAAATGAAAATTTCCATGATAAATAATATTTATTTTTAAGGAAAATTTAATGTCCAATGATCAAAATAATATGAATACTTCATCATAAAGTTAATGACTATAAAAAAAACATGAATCTAAATGTAAATTTATTCTCGGGTCAAAATAATTATAAGACATCCATAAAATAAATAATTATATTATCAATAGAACATATCCTTATTGTATTATAAATAATATGAATTTTTTTATTATTGATGAATAAAAATATAATAAATTTTTTTAAAAAATCTTGATAATAATATCAATTTCATTTTAAAAATATATTTTTTAAAATATAAAAGTTCAAAAAGTATTTTAAAAATAAATTTATTCAAAAATAAAACATTATAGTTATAAATTAATATTTCAATACACATTTCACTTGTTAAATTAAAGATTTATTTCACATTTTCTAAATAATTTGAATAGAAAATGATGGGAAATTATAAGAAGAGTCTTCTTTTTTTTAAAAAAAAACATAAACATGATTATTTTAAAAAAAATTATTATTTAGAAAATATTCAAAAACATTTTTCGATAATATGGTTTTGGTTGGGTTTATTATCAAATGTAAAAATTATTTTTTTTAATGGAAATTCAAGCACAAAAATCCCAGTTAAAATAACATTATGAAATAAACCATCCTAATGATCATAGTGCTATAGTTATACTTGATTAATGAATTTACTATGTGTATAAAAATTTAAACCACCTCAAACAATTTAAATTAAAAAATAACATAACATAAATTCATTAAACATATTACAATAGAATATCAAAAACAATGTCGAATTAATATGACCCATTGTAAAGAAAGTAAGTTATGTAGTTATTTAAGACTTGATAATTTTCAAGTATAATCCCCTAGGAAATGTTAATTAAAATTAATAAAAAAAATTTCTAACGAATATTATGTAATCATTATATTACATTTAAAATGGGTATTATATACATTTTATAGAAGAAATTTGGAGCATAACATTGCAATATGAATCCAGGAAAGAAAAACAGAGACAATGTCCCTTACGTCACACTTTTGTTGGGTTGAATGGTCTCTAACATAATTAATAATAAATTTAGTAATATTATTAAGTTTAAAAAAAAGAGAATTAAAATTTATAATATCACACATGATTATTTTATAACTTCTTGTCCCTGATTTGACAATAATCATTCATTTCTACTATTGTTTTGATTGATAAACACCTTATTTTCCCATATATGTTTTATAATGAATGTTATAATTATTGATAATGTTTCATATTTATATCACCTATATACTGATATTAAAGATATAAATATCATTTCAATAATTAGTTAAAATTCTAAAATCCTTATTTAAATATGAACATGAAGAAGGGATCAAATCGCTTTGGGGAGATGGTACACAATACGTATACACAAGTGATATTATCTTTTCTATAATGGAATAAAGTGTAAGGAATTAGGAGATGTTAAATTTTAAAATAAGAAATATAATTTCATTTATATCACATATATTCATTAATGTTATCATTATTACCTTTAATTTAAAGAAAAGCTAAAAACTAACCACATCGCTTTATGAAGCGATAGTCTGCCACACATACGAGTGACGTTACCATATTTTAAATGGAATAAAAATTAAAAAGGTATATTTTTTTACAATTAAATATTTATGATATGATCATAGATATTATATAAATATTTTAAATCATTCATTAAATCCATATTTTGAAAGTGGTGATGGAAAATGAATTAAATCTGTTCGTGAGTCGGTAGTCTACCGTACACATAGTCAATGGATTGATTTTCCATTTGATATAATAGGAAATGGATATAGGTCATTAACATACCATAATAAAATATAGGTATATTTAATATACATTGTTTATAATATAATAATGTTTTGATAATTTTATAATGAGCTGGAAGATGAAATAAAATAAAAATTATCATTCAATAACGTTACAACCTATTGAGAAAATATTTTTAGGGTTACACCAAATTTCATCATAGGTTATATTTATGATCAAAAAGTGGGATCTAGTATATTTATATGGAATCAGGGATTTCATTTTTTTATTAATTGATAAATATATTCTTTGGATGTGTGAAGATGGGAGGAGAGTTCATGGCCTTTTATAAGTGGTGGAGAGGGCACACATGGAATTTTTGAATGGAATCAACTACATCAACATTTTTATCAATCCAAAATACTCCAAAATAGATCATTATTGATCTATTAAGATTATAGAGAGTAAATATTTCCATAAATTGGGGTTTTAAAAATTTTTAAAGTCTTTTTAACTCATATATTTTTATTTTAATTCCATGGTAAATCATTTTTTACATTAACCATGGTAATTTTGCATTACTATTTTTACTATTCAGTGTTTTAAAAAATCTGGTCAAATTATTAGATAATATTAATTATATTTATGTCAAATATTTAATCAATTTTTCAAAATTAAATTCACATAATTAGATGAATCCAATATAAAATTATTCCCATAGATGTAATGAAAAATCAGGTTTCCGTTGAGAAAACACTTATATATATTGAATGTTTAAATATAATAAGTTATTTTTTAATTGATTAAAATGACCTAAATTTGATAAACTGTAATAAAAATGAAATAATTTTAATTGAAAACCAATATTAAATATAATTAACTATGTAAATAATTTAAATAAAAATTAAGAATTTGATAAATTTCATTATTTTTAACTATTCATTAAAAATGAAATGTTATGGAAAAAATAAAAAATAACCCTAAAATTTTTTTATATGAAAATTTATAAAATTAATTAGATTTTTTTAAATGGGTAAATATTTTGTTCTAAATTATGTGTTTATTTCATGATTAAATAGTTTTTTCGAGAAAAAAACTTTTTAGAAAATATTTATTTTTTATTGATTATTACATTATATAAATTCCATAAATAACCAAAATTTTCACAGTTTAGTTATTATTATTTATAGAGACCAATTAAATTTCCTTGATAAAATGATGTAAAATATTACATTTCATTTTGGTGAGGGGTTCTTGTTCCACAATCTATAAAAGAGATTAAATTAAATGAAATAAATTTAATTGGTTGTTTATGTCTAGTGCTGCATATCCCAAAAGATATAGGATTTTATGTTCTTATTTTATAATTTTATGGTGTTACCTTCTCCCAAAATATAATAAATTATTTCTCTTTAACTTGGACTTTTTATAAAAAATAATGGGACGGATATTTGAAAATTATTTTTTTAAAACTGAAATCATAAAAAAGAGTTAATAAAACATCTTATCAATAAGGGAAAAAGAAAATTTTATATGTCATATAGAATAACACATAAAATGGTTTCAATGTATAAGAAAATTATTTGTATTGGATTTTATTGAAATGGTGGAAATTCATAATTAATTATAGAGAGAGATAGAGATTATCCATTACACGAAAATGAATGATCAATGGAATGTTAACAACCTCAAAACCAGTCATATGTGATGATTTATATGAACATTTAATTCATTTGATATGAATTTAATAAGATAGAATTTTTATTTCAAGATCATTTCCCTAATTTTGAGGATTTATTTTTCAATCAATGTATATATGAAAATATTCTTAATTGATATATTTTAATTTTATAAGAAAAATTTAATCTTTTGGTTTTTCCTAGATCAACATACAATTCGTCAATTACTATAATAAATGAATACCCCAAAATAAAATATTTTCATTCTTGAATAACAAAAAATAGCCTTCAATGGATCATTTTATGTATTAACTTTTAACAGAGCATTAAATTATATAAATCATATCGCCGAGGAGCGTAAAACTAGGTGATATGCTGGGATTGTTGTTGTATATTAGATGATTTTTGACATATTATCGACATGTCTTTTTTTGGATTTAATACCAATACTTACATATATCATCGAAAAAATCAACTAATGGTACCCAAATATAGATATATTTATAAGAATAACAACACAATCTCTAAATTACCAAAGAATTGGGATGTTCTTTCTATAATTATCCTCAATTTATATTATATGGTTATGATCCCAAATATATGTTTCCGTAAATATGTTTCCCAAGGCTTCTACTAAAATTTCAGTGATACTAATAGAATCTAGTAACGTGGAACAATTTTATTCATTATCACATTGGCGTAAGATACAAGGAATTGCATATTGAAGAAAAAAAGATTATCAGTCTTGGTAAACTAGATCCATACTTGAGTATTTCATTACATTTGAGTATATAAATTATAACATAATTTTTTTGAGAATATCCTTATTCTCTCAGGAATGACCATGAATATCATTCATAGTATGCTTCTTGGATTACTAAAAATGAAAAAAATAAGGGTGCACTAAAATTATCAGTAATATTTATTTAAAGAATAATCTACCCAGAGTAAACCAAGAATATTCAATATGTTATTATCAATGTGTAAATGTAAATATCTAAATATACACGTCATTTAATCAATAAATTTATCATCATTATTAGATAAGTAATAATCAATGTAGAAAGGTAAATAAATGAAGCTAATATCTATTTAAAAAAATTTATTATCATTAATAGATAATACATACTAAATATTGAATGGTAAATAACTGGTCACAAATGCCATTAAGAAATGTTCAACATCATCAATATATAAGGAATAATAAATATGGAATGTTAAATAACTAAAAAAATTTCTTTCTTTCAATAGTTTAGAATGTAATGAATCCATTGATAATATCAAGGGTAATAATAAATAAATTTAAGATTAAGGAAATTCCTAATTATTGTTCTTCATGATCTCAGGATTTATTGTACCTCTATCATCAATACCTTTAACAATATTGGTCAAAACTACATATTGAAAACCATTTAATACTTGTGTACTGATTGTCCTTATTAGAATACTAAGGAATTAATGAGATATATTATTCTACATCCTACCCATCAATACATATCGAAATCATTTTTCATATATCAAATAATATATTTAATACATGAACAATGTTCCATATCTTAAAATACCTATATCGAATAAAGAATATTGATTTATCAATATTTCAAAAGATAAAAAATAACATTCAATATAGAGAACTATATGTATAAATGAAATGTGGTTTATAAAATTAATATATATAGGATAAATAATATGGATATTTTAGGTTATTTGAATGACCAACTATCATTTAAAAGGGAATATTTCAAGGGAATGTTAATTAAAATAAAAAATAATCAATAATGTGAATATCAATGCATTACGTAGTAAAAATGATCATAAACCATCCATAGGAAGAATAAATTTGGTATCAATACAACATATCCTATATAATTATCTGTAAAATAATGGATTTTAATCATTGATGATTTGAAATAAATTAATAATATCACAAAAACATTGAAGATAATAATATCCTCTTGAATATGAAATATATTTTTTAAAATAAATGTTTCCAAAATATTTTAAAAATAATTATTATTTAAAATAATAATTGAAAATTTTGGACTAACCAATAGATAATTATATGGTAATAAATGAATTAAATTATCCACAAGTCATATAGGTTAAAACAATGATTCATTTCAAATTTTTGGGAAAATCCAAATGTTACTTGTTTCAAAACGGACCAGAAGATTTCATTGAATTTTTTAGTTAAATGTCAAAAAATTGTAAATGTTTCATTAATAAATATTATTGATGATTCTCAAAAATAAAACAAATATTTTGAAAACCTGGTTTTGGAAGATTATAGGTTTTCGAATGAAGTTAAAAATTAATTCATGCATTATTAAAGAAATATCAATCATTTTAGGAATCAATGAGTGAAAAATGAGAGTATTAATTTAAAAATTCATGAATAACATTATGAGAGGATAATTAAATGTTTTTTTTAATAATCCAATAATTTCCTTCAATGTATATTTAATTATAGAAATCATGATTAAAATTATATTCTAAATTAACCATCACAAATAACCTAAAATTAATGAATGAATTAATAAAAGAATTGATTATATATATCAACTGTAAATCCACATAAAAAAATTGTAAATAAAACATAATATAATAATAATTCATTACACATATATCCTTATAATATCAATGACAAAAAAAGTAATCTATCCCAATGAATGAAAATTAAGTTATGAAATTCATTACAAGTTGGTAATTTTAAGCCAAATAACGATGGATAAAATAGTTAAAATTTTTAATTAAAACAAAATTAATCACCAATATATCCTATAATTTTCCATAAAAATGGTATTATTTACACCATATAACAAAATAGGTTCATAACATTCCACTATGCCTCAATATAGGGAAATTGAGATGAAGTCCCTTACCAGAAAATTCATTTTGGTCACAAATACATTGACATCATGTATAATGGTTTTGATCGTGTTAATAGTTTGAAAAAAACATATTTAAATTTTTAATATGATATATGATCCTTTTATAACATATTATCACCGTTTTTTTTTAAATTACAATTATTCGGAGTAATAATTGGCATGATTTATCAAGCATGTATTAACATGAATGTTCTTGTTTTTGTGAATATTAAATATTTATATCATCTCAATAATTATATTAGTGTTTAAGGAATAATTTTTTAATTAGATATATTTTTATAAATACTATTAAAATTTGAACATGGAGAATTGATCACATCGTTTTTTTTTTGAGATTGTAGGCCTTACATATGCACGAATGACTTTATAATTTTCTTAATGAGTGAAATGGTAATTAATAATATTGTAGACCCCAGAAAACGCGTTCCTAAAATTTTTCAAATGTTTCCATACACGAACCAAGAACGTAGAGCTTTTCCTAAGCATCGATTTGGTAAGTCTCAGGGCCCGAACGAAGCTACGGATTAGGAGTTATGGACGTTTGAAGTTGGGATGGAAATATGGTTCGCGAAGCCCATTCGCGAAGCCCCCTCCGTGATCGCGGAGCGCCGCCGTGAAGAAATGAGGCGAGAGGCTCCGCGAATCCGTTTGACGTTCACGATGCGCCGCGAAGACCCCTCGCGAAGCACTGATGAGGACCACCGATGCGAAGCACCCGAGCAGCGCGGTCCCATGAAGCTCCGGAGGCGGTAACTCTCCGCGAAAGAATTTGACGTTCGCAAGCCCGCCGCGAAGCTCCGGAGGCGGTACCTCTCCGCGAACGAATTTGACGTCCACGAGTGCACCGCGAAGCACCATAGGCGGTGCGGGAGTTCTGCTTCGCGGCACCCCTTGCCTATAAATACCCAGCTCACCACCCTTCTCCGGGAGACGGCCACAGCCACTTCACCCCTTGGGCGGCCGAGCGGAGCTCCGCATTGCGGCTCCGCGAAGCCATGCTCCGCGAGTAGCTTCCTTCGCGACGCTGCTCCGCGAGACCATACTCCGCGAGTCCATACTTCGCAAGTCCATGCTCCGCGATGCTACTCCGCGAGACCATACTCTGCGAGTCCATGCTCCGCGAGTCCATGCTCCGCGATGCTGCTCTGCGAGACCATACTCCGCGAGTCCATGCTCCGTGAGTCTATGCTCTGCGATGCTGCTCCATGATGCTGCTCCGCGAGACCAAGCTCCGCGAGACCCCTTTTCTCTGCGAGAGCCCATTGCTCCGCGAGGCCAGGCTCTGCGAAGCTACTTCATGAAGACCTATCCTTCGCAAGGATTCCACCTTCGCGCCCACCGGTCCATACCACGGGGGCTGCGCCCCCGCACCCCTGCTCGGGGGTCACTCCCGGCCTTCGGTCCCGGTCCTTCGGGCTGGTCCCATCGCTACCTTCACAGACCCCCTTCAAAATTAGGGAGTCGCACCGCGACCTTTTCGGCCCGGGATGTTGGGATTTTCCATTGCCCACTTATGCGCTCCCACCTTCCACCTATGGAATACCATGATTAGAGATACTCATCCACAGACCATGAAACACCTTGAGTTGACATATTCCTCTGGGTTTCATTCCATGTCGTGAGTTGAGATTCTCATCATCAATTCCCCGAGTACCTTGAGTCGAACCATTCCTCAAGAAACTACTCCAAACCCTATCACTTGGCTCCTATGCCAGGTTGAACCAGAAAGGGATGACCTTGCGTAAGTCCCAACACCAACCATTTCTAGGAACCTTCTTCCTAACAGTCTTATCTACATTACTCTAAAATGTAGTATTCTCCCTATGTTCCACACATAGGATGCCTCTTGCCCTATACGAGAGATGCCTTATTCTCCAAGAATGAGATGCCAACAGTCCAATCTACATGACTCTAAACTGTAGTTCCCCCTGTCTAACAAATGATAGGATTCCTTGTCCTCTAAGCATGAGATGCTAACAGTCCTATCTACATGACATTAAACTGTAGTAATCCCTATGTTTAAAACATAGGATGCCTCTTGCCCTATACAAGAGATGCCTTATGCTCCTAGCATTAGATGACAATAGTCCTACCTATAAGACTATAAACTGTAGTGTTCTCCCTATGTTCCAAACATAGGATGCCTCTTGTTCCAAACAGGAGATGCCCTATGCTCCAAGCATAAGACACCTAATTCCATGATTACAGTGGCCTGATTCAAACGCCCATTGGCATTATCCCACTTGTGCACTGGTGCATAGGTGAAGGCCTCAAATCACCAGTGAGTTGGGATGCCCCCGTGTCCTGACATGAGGAAGACATTACGGGCAGCTTCTTGCATAAGCCCCATCCACCAGTGCCGCTCCTTAGAGGCACCCGGCCAGCTTCCGAGCGTAAGCCCCATTCACCATTGCCACTCCATAGCGGCACCTGGGCAGCATCCTAGCGTAAGCCCCATCCACCGGTGCCGCTCCTTAGAGGCACTCGGGCAGCTTTCTTGCATAAGCCCCATCCACCAGGTCCGCTCTTTAGCGGCACCCGGGCAGCTTCTGAGCATAAGCTTCATTCACCATTGTCGCTCCATAGCGGCACCCGGGCAGCTTCCGAGCGTAAGCCCCATTCACCAGTTCTGCTCCTTAGCGGCACCTGGGCAGCATCCAAGCGTAAGCCCCATTCACCAGTGCCGCTCCTTAGGGGCACCCGGGCAACTTTCTTGCATAATCCCCATCCACCAGTGCCGCTCCATAGCGGCACCCGGGCAGCTTCCGAGCGTAAGCCCTATTCACCATTGCCGCTCCATAGCGGCACCTGGGCAGCTTCCAAGCATAAGCCCCATTCGCCAGTGCCGCTCCTTAGCGGCACCCGGGCAGCATCCTAGCGTAAGTCCCATCCACCAGTGCCGCTCCTTAGTGGCACCCGGGCAGCTTCCTAGCGTAAGCCCCATCCACTAGTGCCGCTCCTTAGCGGCACCCGGGCAGCTTCCTAGCATAAGCCCCATCCACCAGTGCCTCTCCTTAGTGGCACACGGGCAGCTTCTTAGCGTAAGCCCCATCCACCAGTGACACTCCTTAGCGGCACCCGGGCAGCTTCCTAGATTAAGCCCCATCCACCAGTGCCGCTCTTTAGCGGCACCCGGGCAGCATCCTAGCGTAAGCCCCATTCACCAGTGCCGCTCCTTAGCGGCACCCGGGCAGCTTTCTTGCATAAGCCCCATCCACCAGTGTCGCTCCTTAGCAGCACCCGGGAAGCTTCCGAGCGTAATCCCCATTAACCATTGCAGCTCCATAGCGGCACCCAGGCAGCTTCCGAGCGTAATCCCCTTTCACCAGTGCCGATCCTTAGCGGCACCCTAGCAGCATCCTAGCATAAGCCCCATCCACCACTGCCGCCCCTTAGCGGCACGCGGGCAGCTTCCTAGCGTAAGCCCCATCCACCAGTGCCGCTACATAGGGGCACCTGGGCAGCTTCCTAGCGTAAGCCCCATCCACTAGTGCTTCTCCTTAGCGGCACCTGGGCAGCTTCCTAGCGTAATCCCCATCCACCAGTGCCCCTCCATAGTGTCACCTGGGCAGATTCGTAGCGTAAGCCCCCTCCACCAGTGCCGCTCCTTAGCGGCACCCAGGCAGCTTCCTAGCGTAAGCCCCATCCACCAGTGCCGCTTCTTAGCGACACCCGGGCAGCGTCCTAGCGTAAGCCCCATCCACCAGTGCTGCTCCTTAGTGGAACCTGGGCAGCTTCTTAGTGTAAGCCCCATCCACCAGTGCTGCTCCTTAGTGGCACCCGGGCAGCTTCCTAGCGTAAGCCCCATCCACCAGGGCCGCTCTTTAGCGGCACCCAGGAAGCATCCTTGCCTAAGCCCCATCCACCATTGTCGCTCCTTAGCGACACACCTGGGTAGCTTCCGAGAGTAAGCCCCATTCACCATTGCCGCTCCATAGCGGCACCCGGGCAGCTTCCTCGCGTAAGCCCCATCCACCGTTGCGCCCCCATGCACCAGTAAGTCGTTGAAATCATTTTCCAGCGGTAAGCCATTGTGACCCGGTCCAGCGGTAAGCCGTTGAAACCCCCAATCGGCGGTAGGCCGTCATCAGAAGAACTACGTGGTCTTTGATCCATGTCAAGGCATGGTACGTAGGAAGCCTCTTCAAGGCTCAAGCCCAAAACTATCGTCATCCTTTTCCTTGGGCCTCCATCCTGATGTAAGTCCCAACACCATGGGCCGCCTAACGCGTAAGCCCCTCTTCACTTCTCACGGACGCATCCTTCGCGACGTGATCATCAGGTCCTTGCATCCTCTTGTTTCTCACACCGAGCATGACTCACGTGGGCTTAGAGTGAGCACTGACCCTAACACCCATTCACTAGCGAACTACGAGGACTTTGATCCATGTCAAGGCATGGTACATAGGAAGCCTCCCTAAGGTTCAAGCCCAACGTCATTTATTCACGTCGGGTCACACCTCCGTCCAGCATGACGTTAAACTGCATTCCGGTCCGACGGCAAGCCGTTGTGACTCACCCGAATTACGAGGTCTTTGATCCATGCCAAGGCATGATACGTAGGAATCCTCCCTGAGGTTCATGCCCACCCATCATTTATTCACGTCGGGTCACACCTGCATCCAGCATGACGTTAAACTGCATTCCGGTCCGACGGCAAGCCGTTGTGACTCATCCATATGAACTACGACGACTTTGATCCATGTCAAGGCATGGTACGTAGGAAGCCTCCATGAGGTTCAAGCCAGAAGTCACATTACTCGGTCGTTAATTCATGTCGAGTTTCGCCCCTTGTCCATCATGACGTTAAACTACACGCCCCCGTCCAGCATGACGTTAAACTGCACACTCCCATCCAGCATGACGTTAAACTGTATGCCCCCCTTGTCCCGCATGACATTAACCTGCACACCCATTCCATAGCAAACTGCGAGGACTTTGATCCATGTCAAAGCATGGTACGTAGGAAACCTTCCCGAGGTTCAAGCCCACTACAAGTGGACCAAGGTCCACCTTCATGTCGGTTCGCCGACAAAGGCCGAGGATAAAGCCCACCACTAGTGGACCCACGGTTCTACTTTCAGGTCAGATCACTGATGAAACAATCTGAACTACGTGGTCTTTGATCCATGTCAAGGCATGGTACGTAGGAAGACTCCCTGGTGTTCACGTCCATCTTTCATCGGACCAAGGTCCACCTTCACGTCGGTTCGCTGACGATGCCCATCGGACCAAGGTCCACCCTCATGCCAGTTTACCGGAACCATCCCGAACTACATGGACATTGATTCCCTGCCATAGGGATATGTAGGATGCCACTTCGAGGCTCAAGCCCAACTTCCCCGTCGCCCCTGCGATGGTCCCATTTCACTCCCCCTCCACTTCATTCATCCATCCATCAACCATCCTGATTCTCACCCGGGCCGCCACATCCCGGTAGGATCATGACATCCACCTCCTCGCTGCACCTAGCGGCGCATGGGCCGCTTTCCACGTGTAAGCCCCATCATACCTCTGGGTCGTTGTCCTCTATGTACACCCCGATTTATCACCCCTTCGAACTACGTGGGTTTTGATCCCTGTCCTCTACACAGGGTATGTAGGAAACCTCCAAGAGGTTCAATCCCAACCAATGGTAATGTACCCCATCCGGGGGTGCACTTCCCCTGATCCACCCTCAGTGGTGTTCAGATCAGCCATTATGGTGTGACATCTCCCCTCTATGGGGCACACCACCATCGATCCTTCTCTATTGGACGTTTTGATCACCCTTATTTCATCTCTGCAAGACGTTAAACCTGCGGCCTACCTTGTGATAAACATGAGATGCCTGAGGAAAACCTCGGATGGAACGCCTTTGGCGTAACCGTCTTCGCAAGACGTTAAACATGCTGCATACCCTGTGTTAAACATGGGAAGCTAAAGAAAACCTCAGGTACATGCCTATGGCATATGATTCCCCGCATTCGACGTGGGATGCCTCGGGATATGAACCCTTGAGATGCCCTCTTATGAGGAAGAATACAGGTTCCCCAATGTCCATGCACCCAGAGATGCCCTGACATGCCTGATGTTGTCGTCTACTCCAACCGAAGGTCACTACCATGTCAAGACCCCAAGGAATTCCTTGACAGAAGTAGTGTAATTAATTGGCGTCCATGAAGATATGGCTCCGGGAATGAGATTCACGAACAACGTATTAAATCTATGAGGGAGACCTGGACTAGGTGACGAGTTCTGAGGAGGAATCCACAGAAGGAAGAACCGACATCCCATAATCCTGTTTCGATCAAGGAGCAGACGTCCCTGAATAAGGAACGAATGCCTCCCGCCTTTGGAAAGAGGGAATGCGGGGCAACAAGCAGCGCGTCCTCTGCAGACGAATGTGCGCGCCCCGACGAAAGCATCGGAAACAGAAATGGTGAACCCGACGTGAATGTCTTCTCCTTCAATAGAGAGTAGAACAAATGTGTTGGGAAGATCTAGGCATCATCCATGTGAATTCCCTCTCCATTATATGTGAGAGGATGAGTAACATTCGGTGTTTGAAGACAACAGTCCATCGGCTCCTCGCCGACACCGCCGCCTCAAGAGGCCACGTAGGTGGCTCCGCCACCCGACTCCATCGGCTCCTCGCCGACTCCGCCGCCTCAAGAGGCCGCCCAGGTGGCTCGGCCACCCCACTCCATCGGCTCCTCGCCGACTCCCGCCGCCTCAAGAGGCAGCCCAGGTGGCTCTACCACCCCACTCCATCGGCTCCTCGCCGACTCCCGCCGCCTCAAGAGGCCGCCCAGGAGGCTCTGCCACCCCACTCCATCGGCTCCTCGCTGACTCCCGCCGCCTCAAGAGGCCGCCCAGGTGGCTCTGCCACCCCACTCCATTGGCTCCTCGCCGACCCCCGCCGCCTCAAGAGGCCATGCAGGTGGCTCCGCAACCCCACTCCATCGGCTCCTCGCCGACCCCCGCCGCCTCAAGAGGCCGCGCAGGTGGCTCCGCCACCCGACTCCATCGGCTCCTCGCAGAATCTGCCACCTCAAGAGGCCGCCCAGGTGGCTCTGCCACCCCACTCCATCGGCTCCTCGCCGACTCCCGCCGCCTCAAGAGGCCGGGCAGGTGGCTCTGCCACCCATCTCCATCGGCTCCTCACCGAGTCCACCGCCTCAAGAGGCCGCGCAGGTGGCTCCGCCACCCGCTTCCATCGGCTCCTCGCCAACTCGACGGCCTTAAGAGGCCGCATAGGGGAAATCCTTCCCCAACTCTGTCGGCACTTCATCAAACATACCCAATTTTCACCGGCAACTATGAAGGTGCTCCTCATACCTCCACTGTTCGGCACGAGGCTTCCACGCCTTCCGGGCCCCTTCGCCCCGTCGTACTGACATCCAGGCCTCAATGCCTTCCAGGCTCCGTCGCCCTGTCGTACCTACGTCCAGGCCTCAATGCCTTCTAGGCTCCATCGCCTCGTCGTACCGACACTCCAGGCTTCCACGCCTTGTGGGCTCCATCGCCCAGTCGTACCAACACTCCTGACTTCTTCACCCCTACAGGTCGAGGTAATGTAGTCATACCTACTACCCTTGCGACACTCTGTGTCATCCCAAACCACCAAAATGGGGCAGAGATGACCATTCCTCTACCGACATAATTTGTGTGTTTTAACATCCTAGTTGCATGACGTTAAACTGCGTACCAACCATGTCCAAGTTGCATGACATTAAACTGCATAACAATCTTCATCCTACATGACGTTAAACTGTTCATCATCATCCTTCATGACGTTAAACTGATCATTATCGTCCTGCATGACATTAAACTGCACAATCGTCCTGCATGACGTAAAACTGTTCATCTTCGTTCGTCATGACGTTAAAATGATCATTATCGTCCTGGATGACATTAAACTGCATCATCGTCCTGCATGACGTAAAACTGCTCATCTTCATCCGTCATGACGTAAAACTGATCATTATCGTCCTGCACGACTTTAAACCGCATCATCATCCTGCATGACGTAAAACTGCTCATCATTATCCTACATGACGTAAAACTGTTCATCTTCGTCCTTCATGATGATAAACTACACATTATTGTCCGGAATGACTTTAAACTGCATCATCGTCCGACATGACATTAAACTGCTCATCTTCGTCTGTCATGACGTTAAACAGATCATGATCGTCCTGCATGACATTAGACTGCACAATCGTCCTGCATGACGTAAAACTACTCATCATCGTCCTGCATGACGTAAAACTGCTCATCATTGTCCTGCATGACGTAAAACTGCTCATCATCATCCTGCATGACGTAAAACTGTTCATCTTCGTCCGTCATGACGTTAAACTGATCATTATCGTCCTGCATGACATTAAACTGCACAATCGTCCTGCATGACGTTAAAATGCTCATCATCGTCCTGCATGACGTAAAACTGCTCATCATCATCCTACATGACGTAAAACTGGTCATCTTCGTCCTGCATGACGTAAAACTGCTAATCATCATCCTGCATTATGTAAAACTGCTCATCATCATCCTGCATGACGTAAAACTGTTTATCATCATCATATATGACGTAAAACTGTTCATCTTTGTCCGTCATGACGTAAAACTAGTCATTATCGTCCTGCATGACCCTAAACTGCAAGTTGGTCCTGCACGACCTTAAACTGCATCTTCGTCCTACAAGACGATAAACAGTGAAACGGTCCCACATGACCTTAAACTGCACATTATGGTCCAACATGACCCTAAACTGTTAAGTCCTACATGACCTAAAACTGCATCTTCGTCCTGCAAGACAATAAACTACAAAAATAGTCCGATCTCTATGACTTTAAACTAAGATCTCCCCCCGTCCTTACTGCAAGACGTCAAACTGCATGCCAGTCAGGCCTTCCTGACCGAGGCTCAGCCTCAGGCCCCTTGACCTCCTCGGGCCCCGACCCCCTTACTTATTGTAAGAAATTAAACTGCAAGCCAGTCAGGCCATCCTGACCGAGGCTCACCCTCAGGCCCCTTGGCCTCCTTGGGCCCCCGGCCCCTGTCTTCACTGGATGACGTTAAACCACAATCTGGTCTGGTCTCCCTGACCGTGGTCCAGCCTCAGGCCCCTTGGTTTTCCCCAACTCACCCTCTTGCAGGAGTGTACAGTGTGGTGTGGGACTACATCCTCATTCACGTCGGATTACTTGTCGTACCATACATATCCCCAAATGAGATGCATCCTTTGTCCAGCATGACATTAAACTGCATGGCCGTCAAGAACTATGTATAGCTTTATTCCCATCCTAATGGGATACGTAGGAACGCCTGGACATTTTGTCTGTTGGCCCAGCCCAAAAGCCAAGATCTTCCCCTCCGGTCAAGACATGGCAGGGTGCACACTTTTTCCCCAACTCACATCGAGCAAGCCTCGACCCGGCTGTACATCCCCCTTGGAGATGTTTGCCTCTTTCATGGATGGATACAGCTATGCTTCACCCACTCTTTGACTGGGATTCCATCATTTTTGCACACCCGGAGGGACCCCTAAGAAAGGCCTGGATACTATGTCCAATGGCTCTCCTACCGTTATGGGCCAACGCCCCTGAGGGTTTTCAAGCAACAAGCCGATACAAGTCCCGCGTTATGAATTTGGTCAGCGGTCGATACTCATTTGTTGCTCCCATATCGGGTCATCATAGGAACTCTGTGTTTCGTACATGGTCAACAGTGTCCTGGGCCTTCGGTTCCACCCCGAGATGTCCCAAACATCGAGTGCAATGATTCGTTCTGCCCCATCCCGAAGTGACAAACTTCCCCCCAGGTAGTGCTAGTGATCGGGCCCACGGCCCCGATTCCCCATAGGGGTGTACGGTGTGGTGTAGGACTACGTCCTCATTCACGTCGGGATCATGTACCCTGTCGTACGCCCTCCCTTTACGAGGCCCATCCTCAGGCCCCTTGGCCTCCTCGGGTCCCTGACCCTCATCCTCATGTAAGACGTTAAACTACAAACCAGTCAGGCCTTCCTGACTGATGCCTAACCTTAGGCCCCAATGCCTTCTCGGGCCCCCCGGCCCAGGTCCCCTCTTACCCAGGGTGTATGGTGTGATGTAGGACAACGTCCTCATTCACGTCGGGATCATGTACCATGTCGTACGACCTCCCTTTACGAGGCCCAGCCTCAGGCCCCTTGGCCTCCGTGGGTCCCCAACCCTCATCCTCTTTGCAAGACGTTAAACTGCAAGCCAGTCAGGCCTTCCTGACCGAGGCCCAGCCTTAGGCCCCTTGGCCTCCACGGGTCCCCGACCTTCGTACTCTTTGCAAGATGTTAAACTGCAAGCCAGTTAGGCCTTCCTTGCCAAGGATCAGCCTCAGGCCCCTTGGCCTCCTCGAGTCCCCGACCCTCATCCTCTTTGCAAGACGTTAAACTGTAAGCCAATCAGGCCTTCCTGACCGAGGCCCAGCCTCAGGCCCCTTGGCCTCCTCGGGTCCCCAACCCTCGTCCTCTTTGCAAGACGTTAAACTACAAGCAGGTCTGGACTTCCTGACCAATGCCTAACCATCAGGCCCCTTGGCCCTTTTCGGGCCCCCGGCCCAGGTCCTCTCTTATAAGAGCGTATGGTGTGGCGTGAGATTATTTTCTCATTCACGTCGGTTTATTCTCCATACCATGCACCTCCCTTGTTTGGAGGTATATTACTCTCCCCTCGTCCAGTATGACGTTAAACTATATCTAGAGAACTACGTGTGGCTTGATTCCCATCCTTATGGGATACGTAGGACCACCTGAACATCTAGGATTCGGGTCCAGCCCCATCCCTTGGGAATATTCGTCCCATCTTGGCCCCTTGGTCTACCCTTCCTCCATGAGAGGATTATATGGTGTGGTGTGGGATTATGTCCTCATTCACGTTGGTCTTGTAATGACCATGCCATGTACCTCTCCCTACTGAGTTGTCTCGTCAATCCCTTTTCGGCGGTTCACCAATGTGCCTAAGAGTACTCTGGTTTATTACCTGGAATGCTAAGCTTTACTCGGACACTTCCACACCTGCTCTACAGGCTTTGTGTATCCCTACATCAGGGCTTTCATCATCTTTCACACCCGGAGGGACCCCCAAGAACGGCCTGGATACTACGCCCAAGGGCTCTCCTACCGTTACGGGCCAACGCCCCCGAGGGTTTTGGGCAACAAATCGATAAAATCCCGTGTTGCGAATATGGTCCGTGGTCGATGCTCATTTGTTGTTCCCACCTCAGGCTAACGCGATATGGACGTTGAGTTTCCACCATGGTTAACAGTGTTCCTCTATCGCCACGCCAACCCATTAGGCCGAAAATGTCGGGTGCATAATTCACACCCTTCATCACTTCACCGTGTCCAAGTAGAGTCTCGAAACCCTTGGTACTTTTCTTCCATGCATGTCTGTGCGTTGGGGAAACAAGTTGCGTCAAAAGGTGTCCTTCAGGGCTCTCTGCCGACTCCCCTTTGATGGATGCCTCAAGTATTGCGATAAGGATTCCCCCCCCCCTTGTTTCCCACACCGAGTTTAACTCACGTGGGCTTAGGGATCAGGTTGACATCTATGCTTACTCGGGAAGTTGTCACAATCCACGGTTCGAGCTCTAAGACCATAAACTAAGATTCTCATCTGGAACTACGTTCAGCATGATTCCCATCTTAATGGGATAAGTAGGAATGCCCAGACCCCTTGTCTTTGGGTCCAGCTTGAGTTCAGCTAATCAACCTCTCTGGTCCTGCCTTCAGGACCCCGACTATGGGACTGCGTGGCGTAGTGTGGGATTATGTTCTCATTCACGTCAGGTTTGCAATATCTGCACCACGCGCACCCCCGTTCTAAGAGTTAGCCCTCATATTCCTTTTCCAGCATGACATTAAAAGGCACCCTTCAAGAACTACGTGTGGCTTGATTCCCATACTCATGGGATACGTAGGACCACCTGAATGACTAGGCTTCGGGTCTAGCCCCACCTCTTAGAGATCTCCTGATCTCCCGGTCACCTAGGCAATTTGGTCTATCCCTCCCCGGGAGGGGGATATGTAGGCATGATACAAGGCTTTGGGCACCATGCCCCCTTCTCCTGAGAATCCACCATCTCTCGATCACCCTCAAGTTGAGTCCCTCGACTCCATACAGCTACCAACCCATGTGTTAAGAGTACTCAGGTCTAGGACCAAGAGTGTCAGATTCAACTTGATCAAGTTCCTTTCACTTGTCAAGCTTCATGTTCCCCTCCATTCGGGCTTCCATTGCCATTCACACCCAGAGGGACCCCCAATAACGGCCTGGATACTACACCCAAGGGCTCTCCTACTGTTACGAGCCAACGCCCCCAAGGGTTTTGGACAACAAATCGATAAAATCCCGCATTGCGAATACAGTCAGCGGTCGATGCTCATTTTTTTGTCCCCATTTCAGGCTAACGCGACAGGATGCTGTGTTGCGAACATGGTCAGCAGCAATCCTCTGTCGTCACGCCAGCCCCTTCAGTCCTCGAATTTTGGTTGCATGATTCGCATAATTTTCCACCCCATCATGTCAAGGTGGAATCTCGACTCTTTTGGCGCTATCCCTCAGTGCACATTTGCATGTCAAGGGGACAAAGTTGCAATATGGCGTCCTTCGGGGCTCCCATGGTCCGAGCTCTAAGACCATAAACTAAGATCTATCAGGAACTACGTTCAACATGATTCCCAACCTCATGGGATACGTAGGACCTCCCGGACTCCCTGTCTTCGGGTACAACCCAATTAGGGAGCCAGTCTCTCCCCCTATTTCACCACTTACCTCTATATAGGCCCCTCGGCTTAAGGTCTCCCTCTCCGAATGGCGTATAGTGTGATGTGGGATCATGTCTCCATTGATTGTGTCTCATGACACTGCGCACATTCCCCGCCTAGCATCGCCTCTTCTACGTCTGCGCTGCATGACGATAAAATGCATGCTTGGTCCTATCATACAACCCTAAACTGTGACATTATTGTCCTGGCCGCACGACGAAAAATGGCACGGCATTGTGGTGACCTCGTTGTAGAGGACATCCCGTTGGGTATTGGTCACGTTCCATGCCATTTGTCAATGCCCATTACAGCTTGATCCTTGTGGAGACACCATGGCCTACTACTCTAGGCCTGTCGCTTCACAAAAAAACCATTCACCTTAAAGAACAAAAAAGATTTATCAAATTCCGCTTCTTTTAATGCAAGGGCCATGCCCGCACTCCCCCTTTTCCCCTGGCACTTGTACCTTACCATGCCACCCTCCAGAAATATGTATGGATTGATTCTCATCTTTATGAGATACGTAGGAGCGCCCGGAAACTTTCCCGCGGGCCCAACCTATCCTTCGTGTTCGGTCCCTCGACTCGAGAATTTCCCCAGAGAATGCATGGTAAGTAGGGCTTAGTTCCTCATTCACGTCAGGTTTTGTAACCACCTTTCCATGTATCCCCTGTTCCCCTTACCCATCCATGGTCCGAATTCTACGACCCTAAACTAAGATCTCCCTATGGGAAAGGACACTGCTCCACCAATCTGATACGTCTCGTTGTCGTATTCATATGTATTTCGACAAAGAGCCCGAAGTGTGGGATTTTCATAGGGACATCCCCCTCATCCCATGACCATGCTTCGTGAACTCGCTATTTGGATCCTCATACTCCTCCACATCCAAAAGGACCCTCGGACGACATGGGTACTAGGCTTAAGGGCTCTCCATGAATGTTGGACCTAAGAGCCCTCCAATCATTTCGGGCCAACGTCCCTACAGATATTTGAAAACATTTGTGACATGGTCCCGTGTTTCGAACATGGTCAACGGTCAAGCCTCATTTGTCTGTCCCCATTCTAGGCCAATGCGACAGGATGCTGTGTTGCGAATACGGTCAGCATTTATCCTCCATCCTCACGCCGCCATCATCGTGATCTGAATCTCGAGCGCCATGATTCACACATTTCCACTTCCTCATGTTCAAGTGGAATTCGATCATACTCAGCTCTTTCTCTTTGCGCATCTAGGTGCGCTAAATGATTGTGTTAGTGTTATTGGGCTGGTATTCACCGAGCGTCCCTTTTCCCTAACCTTCCCCTTTTTGTGTCGGGAAATTCCCACCACTACTGCTTGCTTCCCACATCGAGCATGACTCACGTGGGCTTAGTAGTTTTGGCAGGATGTGTACCAACACGACCAAGCTTCTCATCATCCCGCATGACATTAAACTGTGCTTTCAGAACTACGTACAGCTTGATTCCCATCATCATGGGATATGTAGAGACACCCAGGCATTTCACCTAGGGTCCAGCCCCAAAAATTGCAAAACCCTATTCCTCCCCATTTCCAGCCCTCTGGCATGACCTCTCGGGGGGAACTATGTAGCTGCAATTTTTTCCCTGAACATGTTCAGGATGCCCCAAGGTCCCATTGGGAAGAAGCAGGGCCCCTCTATAGTGAGGCCCTATCCCAAAGAAGGAATGATCCATGATCAAACCAATGTGCCCATATGGAGTACTCCCACCACGGTGGTGTAATTACATGAGTGTTTGATTCTGTTCAGACAAACCATCACCCCATATTCCACGCTTTGCATGCCCCTTATTCAAACCCTCGTCCTCCTTCATGTCTAAAGGAACCCCCTAACGGCCTGGTCTCACGTTGCCTCGGCTCACCTACCGTCCTGGGCCAACGTTCTGGAAGACGGGTCATGTCTGGAAGGACCCCCTAATAGTATGGATGCCTGACCTATGGTCCGCCAACTGTCCTGGGCCAACGTCCCGAAAGATTGATCGACAACAAATTGATAAAATCTTGCGTTGCGAATACGGTCAGCGGTCGATGCTCATTCGTTGTCCCCATTTTAGGCTAACGTAGTAAGGATACCGTTTCTCCACCACGGCTAACGGTTGTCCTTTATTGTCATGCCACCTCCATAGTGTTTTGGATTTTTGGGTATCGTGATTCACGCCTCCCACATCCCTCTGTTTGGATTGATTCTAACTCCCCTAGCATTACCCCGCTCGTGGACTAGAGCATGGTGGGAAAAGAAGGTCGGCTGTTCAGAGAGCCATGCTCTCCATCCATGACCCATGTCTCTTTTAGGATTCCCCCAAATGGTGATTGATGTCCCATGTTGATCCCCTCGCACCTTCCGTTGTTTTACACTCTCGAACAGGAGCTCCTATTATCTCTTGTTTCCGGCACTGAGCATAGCTCACGCAGGCTTAGATATTTAGTTTATTTTATCCTTAATGCGATCGAGGTACAATGGACCCCAATTCACGTGTTTTCCTTAGTCATTTCCTATGAACGCGGTCTGCCTCGCCCTTCTCGTCCTCGTGGGACCCCGTTCTTAAGGGTGGCTTTTGTAGACCCTGGAAAATGCGTTCCTAAAATTTTTCAATTGCTTCCATACACGATCCAAGAACGTAGAACTTTTCTTAAGAATCGATTTGGTAGGTCGCAGGGCCCGAACGGAGCTACGGATTAGGAGTTATGGACGTTTGAAGTTGGGCGGGAAATTTGTTTCGCGAAGCCCATTCGTGAAGCCCCCTCCGTGATCACGGAGCGCCGCCGTGAAGAAATGAGGCGAGAGGCTCCGCGAATCCATTTGACGTTGGCGATGCACCACGAAGACCCCTCACGAAGCACTGATGCGGAGCACCGATGCGAAGCACCCAAGCAGCGCGGTCCCGCAAAGCTCCGCAGGCGGTAACTCTCCGCGAACGAATTTGACGTTTGCGAGCCCGCCACGAAGCTCCGGAGGCGGTACCTCTCCGCGAACGAATTTGACGTCCGCGAGCGCGCCGCGAAGCACCTGAGGCGGCGCGGGAGTTCTGCTTGGTGGCACCCCTTGCCTATAAATACCCAGCTCACCACCCTTCTCCGGGAGACGGCCACGACCACTTCGCCCCTTTGGCGGCCGAGCGGAGCTCCGCATTGCGGCTCCGCGAAGCCATGCTCCGCGAGCAGCTTCCTTCGCGATGCTGCTCCGCGAGACCATACTCCGCGAGGCCATGCTCCACGATGCTGCTCCGCGAGACCATACTCAGCGAGCCCATGCTCCGCCAGTCCATGCTCCGCGATGCTGCTCCGCGAGACCATACTCCACGAGTCCATGATCCGCGAGTCCATGCTCCGCGATGCTGCTCCGCGAGACCATACTCTGCGAGTCCATGCTCCGTGAGTCTATGCTCTGCGATGCTGCTCCACGAGACCAAGCTCCGCGAGACCCCTTAGCTCCGCGAGAGCCCGTTGCTCCACGAGGCCATGCTCTGCGAAGCTACTTCGCAATGACCTATCCTTCGTAAGGTTTCCACATTCGCGGCCACCAGTCCATACCGCGGGGGCTGCGCCCCCGCACCCCCGCTCGGGGGTCACTGCCGGGCTTCGGTCCCGGCCCTTCAGGGCCGGTCCCTTCCCTACCCTCACAGACCCCGTTCAAAATTGGGGAAACGCACCGCGACCTTTTCGGGCCGGGATGTCGGAATTTTCCATTGCGCACTTATGCGCTCCCACCTTCCACCTATGGAATACCATGATTGGAGATACTCCTCCACACACCATGAAACACCTTGAGTTGACATATTCCTCTGGTTTTCATTCCATGTAGTCAGTTGAGATTCTCATCATCAATTCCCCGTGTACCTTGAGTCAAACCATTCCTCAGGAAACTCCTCCAAAACCTATCACTTGGCTCCTAGGCCAGGTTGAACCAGAAAGGGCTGCCCTTGCGTAAGTCCCAACACCAACCATTTCTAGGCACCTTCTTCCTAACAGTCTTATCTACATGACTCTAAACTGTAGTATTCTCCCTATGTTCCACACATAGGATGCCTCTTTCCCTGTACGAGAGATGCCTTATGCTCCAAGCATGAGATGCCAACAGTCCTATCTACATGACTCTAAACTGTAGTTCCCCCTATATAACAAATGATAGGATGCCTTGTGCTCTAAGCATGAGATACTAACAGTCCTATCTACATGACTTTAAACTATAGTAATACCTATGTTTAAAACATAGGATGCTTCTTGCCCTATACAAGAGATGCCTTATGCTCCTAGCATGAGATGAAAACAGTCCTACCGATAAGACTATAAACTGTAGTGTTCTCCATATGTTCCAAACATAGGATGCCTCTTGTTCCAAAAAGGAGATGCCTTATGCTCCATGCATAAGATGCCTAATTCCATGATTACAGTGGCATGATTCCAACGCCCCTTGGCATTATCCCACTTGTGCACCGGTGCATAGGTGAAGGCCTCAACTCACCAGTGAGTTGGGATGCCCTCGTGTCCTGAAATGAGGAAGACATTACGGGCAGCTTCTTGCATAAGCCCCATCCACCAGTGCCGCTCCTTAGCGGCACACGGGCAGCTTCCGAGCGTAAGCCCCATTCACCATTCCCGCTCCATAGCAGTACCCGGGCAACATCCTAGCATAAGCCCCATCCACCAGTGTCGCTCCTTAGCGTCACTCGGCCAGCTTTCTTGCATAAGCCCCATCCACCAGTGCCGCTCCTTAGCGGCACCTGGGCAGCTTCCGAGCGTAAGCCCCATTCACCATTGCCGCTCCATAGCGGCACCCGGGCAGCTTTCGAGCGTAAGTCCCATTCACCAGTGCCGCTCCTTAGCGGCACCCGGGCATCATACTATCGTAAGCCCCATTCACCAGTGCCGCTCCTTAGCGGTACCCGGGAAACATTCTTGCATAAGCCCCATCCACCAGTGCCGCTCCTTAGCGGCACCCGGGCAGCTTCCGAGCGTAAGCCCCATTCACCAGTGCCGCTCCTTAGCAGCACCCGGGTAGCTTTCATGCATAAGCCCCATCCACCAGTGCCGCTCCTTAGCAGCACCCGAGAAGCATCCTAGCGTAAGCCCCATCCACCAGTGCCGCTCCTTAGTGGCACCCGGGCAGCTTCCTAGCGTAAGCCCCATCCACCAATGCCGCTCCTTAGCGGCACCCGGGCGGCTTCCTAGTGTAAGCCCCATCCACCAGTGCCGCTCCTTAGTGGCACCCAGGCAGCTTCTTAGCGTAAGCCCCATCCACTAGTGCCGCTCCTTAGCGGCACTCGGGCATCTTCCAAGCGTAAGCCCCATCCACTAGTGCTTCTCCTTAGCGGCACTCAGGCAGCATCCTAGCGTAAGCCTCATTCACCAGTGCTGCTCCTTAGCAGCACCCGGGTAGCTTTCTTGCATAAGCCCCATCCACCAGTGCCGCTCCTTAGCGGCACCCGGGCACCTTCCGAGTGTAAGCCCCATTCACCATTGCTGCTCCATAGCAGCACCCGGGCAGCTTCCGAGCGTCAGCCCCATTCATTAGTGCCGCTCCTTAGCGGCACCCGGGCAGCATCCTAACGTAAGCCCCATCCACCAGTGCCGCTCCTTAGCGGCACCCGGGCAGCTTCCTAGCGTAAGCCCCATCCACCAGTGCCGCTCATTAGTGGCACCCGGGCAGCTTCCTAGCGTAAGCCCCATCCATCAGTGTCGCTCCTTAGCGGCACCCGGGTAGCTTCCAAGAAAAAGCCCCATCCACCAGTACCGCTCCATAGGGGAACCCGGGGAGCTTCTTAGCGTAAGCCCCATCCACCAGTGTCGCTTTTTAGTGGCACCCGAGTAGCATCCTAGAGTAAGCCCCATCCACCAGTACCGCTCCTTAGCGGCACCCGGGCAGCGTCCAAGCGTAAGCCCCATCCACCAGTGTCGCTCCTTAGCGGCACTCGGGCAGCTTCGTTGCGTAAGCCCCATCCACCAGTGCCGCTCCTTAGCGGCACCCGGGCAGCTTCCTAGCGTATGCCCCATCCACCAGTGCCGCTCCTTAGAGGCACCCGGGCAGCATCCTTGCGTAAGCCCCATCCACCATTGCCGCTCCTTAGCAACACACCCGGGCAGCTTCCGAGCGTAAGCCCCATTCACCATTGTCGCTCCATAGCGGCACCCGGGCAGCTTCTGAGCGTAAGCCCCATTCACCATTTCCCCTCCATAGCGGCACCCGGGCAGCTTCCTCGCATAAGCCCCATCCACCGTTGCAGCCCCATGCAGCGGTAAGCCGTTGACATCCTTTTCCAGCGGTAAGCCATTGTGACCTGATCCATCGGTAAGCTGTTGAAACCCCCAATCGGTGGTAACCCGTCATCAGAAGAACTATGTGGTCTTTGATCCATGTCAAGGCATGGTACGTAGGAAGCCTCTTCAAGGCTCAAGCTTGAAACTATAGTCATCCTTTTCCTTGGACCTCCATCCTGGAGTAAGCCCCAACACCATGGGATGCCTAACGCGTAAGCCCCTCTTCGCTTCTTACGGACGCATCCTTCGCGACGTGATTGCCAGGTCCTTGCAACCTCTTGTTTCTCACACCGAGCATGACTCACGTGGGCTTAGAGTGAGCACCGACCCTGACACCCATTCACTAGCGAACTACGAGGACTTTGATCCATGTCAAGGAATGGTACGTAGGAAGCCTCCCTGAGGTTCAAGCCCACCTGTCATTTATTCACGTCGGGTCACACCTCCGTCCAGCATGACGTTAAACTGCATTCCGGTCCGACGGCTAGCTGTTGTGACTCACCTGAACTACGAGGTCTTTGATCCATGCCAAGGCATGGTACGTAGGAAGCCTCCCTGAGGTTCAATCCCACCCGTCATTTATTCACGTCGGGTCACACCTGCGTCCAGCATGACGTTAAACAGCATTCCAGTCTGACAGCAAGCCGTTGTGACTCATCCATATGAACTACAAGGACTTTGATCCATGTCAAGGCATGGTACGTAGGAAGCCTCCATGAGGTTCAAGCCACAAGCCACTTTACTCGATCGTTCATTCACGTCGAGTTTCACCCCCCATCCAGCATGACGTTAAACTGCACGCCCCCGTCCAGCATGACGTTAAACTGCACACTCCCGTCCAGCATGACGTTAAACTGTATGCCCCTTGTCCCGCATGACATTAAACTGCACACCCATTCCATAGCGAACTATGAGGACTTTGATACATGTCAAGTCATGGTACGTAGGAAACCTTCCCGAGGATCAAGCCCACTACAAGTGGACCATGGTCTACCTTCACGTCGGTTCACCGACAAAGCCCGAGGAAAAGCCCACCACTAGTTGACCCATGGTTCTACTTTCACGTCGGCTCACCGATGAGACAATCTGAACTATGTGGTCTTTGATCCATGTCATGGAATGGTACGTAGGAAGCCTCCCTAGGGTTCAATCCCATCTCTCATCGGACCAAGGTCCACCTTCACGTCGGTTTGCTGACGATGCACATCGGACCAAGGTCCACCCTCATGCCAGTTTATCGGAACCATCCCGAACTACGCGGACTCTGATTCCCTGCGATGGGGATACGTAGGAATCCACATCAAGGCTCAAGCCCAACTTCATTGTTGCCCCTGCGATGGTCCCATTTCACTCCCCCTCCACTTCATTCATCCATCCATCAACCATCCGGATTCTCACCCAGGCCGCCACATCCCGGTAGGATCATGGCATCCACCTCCTCACTGCTCCTAGCGGCGCATGGGCCGCTTTCCACGTGTAAGCCCCATCATACCTCCGGGTCGTTGACCTCTATGTATACCCTGATTCATCACCCCTTTGAACTACGTGGTTTTTGATCGCTGTCCTCTACACAGGGTACGTAGGAAACCTCCAAGAGGTTCAATCCGAACCAATGGTAATGTACCCCATCCTGGGGTGCACTTCCCCTGATCCGCCCTCTGTGGTGTTCAGATCGTCCATTATGGTGTGACATCTCCCCTCTACGGGGCACACAACCATCGATCCATCTCTATTGGACGTTTTGATCACCCTTATTTCATCTCTGCAAGACGTACAACACGCGGCCTACCTTGTGATAAACATGAGATGCCTGAGGAAAACCTCGGATGGAACGCCTTTGGCGTAACCGTCTTCGCAAGACGTTAAACATGCTGCATACCCTGTGTTAAACATGGGAAGCAGAGGAAAACCTCAGGTACATGCCTATGTCATATGATTCCCCGCATTCGACGTGGGATGCCTCGGGATATGCACCCTTGAGATGCCCTCTTATGAGGAAGAATACACGTTCCCCAATGTCCATGCACCCAGAGATGCCCTGACATGCTTGATGATGCCGTCTACTCCAACCGAAGGTCGCTACCATGTCAAGACCCCATGTAATTCCTTGATGGAAGTAGTGTAATTAACTGGTGTCCATGAAGATATGGCACCGGGAATGAGATTCACAAACAACTTATTAAATCTATGAGGGAGACCCGGACTAGGTGATGAGTTCTGAGGAGGAATCCACAAAAGGAAGAACCGACATCCCATCATCCCGTTTCGATCAAGGAGTAGACGTCCCTGAATAAGGAACGAATGTCGCCCACCTTTGGAAAGCGGGAATGCGGGGCAACAAGCAGTGCGTCCTCCGCAGACGGATGCGCGCGCCCCGGCGAAAGCGTCGGAAACAAATATCATATATTATTCTTCATTAATAAATAAAATTTCACATATATAAAATATATTTATTAAATATTTCATTATTATATTCCATGTATTGATTATGAGAATAATGAATCAAATTGATTTAAAAGGTGGTATTTCACTTTATATATGAGTGACATTACCCTTTTTTAAACAGCATAGAATGGAAAATTGTATATGGGATATTAAAATTCAATATTTATAATAATATAATCATAATAATATACTTGTGTTAATTCCATCTTTATATTTATCCTTGAGGATCAGTGATGGAAAAATATTAACATTGGTTCGCATGGTAGTAATCTACAATACACACGATCGACAGATTCCTTTCCCATTTGAGATAATGGAAATGAATATAGAACACTAACATAACCAAATAAGGTCACATTATATAGATGATAATGAGGTTATTATATAATTGTGGTTTTAAAATATTTTAATGATTCTGAAAAATAAATAAAATAAAAAGGAACATTTGTTTAACGTTACCACTTCATCTTACAACTTCTTTTGGTTTTCATGAAAGTCCATCCTAGGTTGTATTTATGATCAATAAAATGGTTCTATGATTATTGAAGGATATAATTAAAGTGGTTTTGGTGTGACTGATTGATCCAAATAGATTTGGATGTGTGAAGTTGACTAAAGTGTGGGTGGCCTTTTATAAGTGGGGAAGAGGGCCCAGATGGAATTTCTAAAAAGAATCAATTAAACCCATGTTATCGGAAAAACAAATATATAAAATTGGTCATTATAGAATATTAGTTATTAGAGAGAATATATATTGATATATTAGGGGGTTTTAAATTTTTTAGGTAATTTTAACACTTATATTTTTACATTAACCACTAGTTAAATCATTTTTTTTATCGTAACTACTGCAATTAGTTTTTAGTTATTTTACTATTCATAATGGCCCAAAATTATGATTACCTGATTTGATAATATATGTTAAGAAAATTTTAATTATTTAATCCATCATTCCAAATAAAAATCTTATAATTTTTAGAATCTAATTTTAAATTATACCCACAAATGCGACAGAATGATGGATTCAAAATTTTGTTTCTTACCTTGCTGACTAGTTTTTAACTAGGTAATTTTTTACTATATTTTAAAATATAAGGCTACAACTATTACAAAATTTTAATGTATGAAACCTAAATTTATTTTCCCTAATTATAATTTAATTAACAAATATTGGAAAATGAATTTTTAAATTAAAATATATAATATATAAAAAATATATTCGGTAAAAAATTTCTTTTATCAAGTATGTGTCCCTTGTTATTATATATTATTGATTACCAATGAATTATTGTAAATATAATTATATATATAATTAAATTTAATACTATATTAATAATTTTAATTATTTCAATTCAATTCATTAAATAAAAAAATTAATTGATATTAATAACCTAATTCCTTTAAAAATTATTTTCACCTTTATCACAGTAATTAATACTATTATTAATAATTAAATCATTATGAATAAAAATGAAATTTTAAGTGTTATCTAATACTGACTTGATGAAATAAAATAACAAATACATTTTTTATAATTAATTTCTAAAAGTTATACTCTAATTTTTATTATAATCATGTAAAAAAATTTATTGTAAAAAAATACATGAGGATTGAAAATCATAAACCATTGTTTAATTAATTTCATGAGATTACTTTTTAAATTTTTGATATTACTTATGAAATTAATATGTTTACATAAAAAAAATTGTTAAAATTTAAAGTCATTATTGTTTAATGAAAGTTAATGTTTTTAATAAAAGTGGATATTTTTACTATTCACATAATAATATATTATTTTTGAAAAGTCTAAAAATTTATTATTAAGATAATATTTAAATAATTATTTTTAAAATAGTTTTATTTTATTAGAAATTTGATTATTTAAATATTTAAATTTTCATTATATAAAACAAAGTATAAATAAATATTATTTTATTATTAAAATAATAATTTTAGAATTATTTGTTCATAATATTATTTAATCTCAATTTATAATTCAGATTATGATAACATATAAGTTAATCTATAATAGTATTTTAATGGTTTAAATTTAATTTATTATGAAAAATATATAATAATTAATAAACGAGTTCTTAAAAAATAAATTTATCTTTTAAATTAAATAAGGTTTAAAAATACAATTAATTATATATTAATGTTATTATAAAAATTAATCTTTACTACTCCATTGGTATTTAATCATTTATTTTAAATTTATATAATCATAATATCATATTTTACTTTTATCGATATTAATATTTAAACACAATGTTTATATATATATATAATATTTTAATAAAATATTTTTATTTCATTTTGTGTTATATTATTTAAAATTTACTACTTAACAATACATGAATTTTTTATCGCTATTGGATATAAAACCAACAACGAAATTCTAAATTGAAATATTTCAAATGACCATATTTGCAACAACCATATTTATAAAAGTCAAATTTCAATACAATATATTAAATTACTATATCACTCATTAATTTCTCTCTCATTCAACGAGGAAGAGTTATTATTTAATATTTTTCATAATGATTTTTCCATTCAAGGTGATCTTAATCAACATATAGTTTTTTCTTTTTTAAATATTATTACTTGATGATGAGGATTTTGATTTCCCAATCATAGATGTTTTTTTATTTTCTATCTATCATGCCTCATAGATTTATATATTTTAATGTATATTCATCATCCATGGGGAGTAATAATATAAGGTGTAAAAGTCTGTGTTTTATGCATTTCTATTGGAATTTCTAACTTATAAATGAATCAAATAATTTTTTTTATTCAAGTCTTCTAGGGAATATTTTGTAAACAAGTTTCAATCTGTTTTAAATAATGGAGAAACATTTTTTAAAATTGTATTCAATAATAATTATTATTATTATTATAATTGAGACTAATCCTCAGGGGACTAAAGATGAAGAATACTAGTTTTATGTTAATAATAAGACTGATGGTTTTCCACTAGACCCCAAATACCTTTCCCTATGTTGCATACCTTCTTGGAATTTCATGATGCTGCCATCCACAATTATTAGCATGAATTAATATGGTTAAAACCCACAACTTTATACAGGCTATATATTCTCTACTTCCCCCCTCTCTCTCTATTGTAACCCATCCCCTTACACATATTATTACATGATTTTTAACACAAACAAAAACCATTAATTCAACTTAAAGATTATAAAATACATGGGTCATTAGAATAATAGGTTAATAAAACATAAAAGTGATACTATAAATAACAATTTTAGTCTCCATAATGGGCTATTAAATATTTTCAATATCATAAACTACATTAGATAACATGAGGAATAATGGAGAAAATATGTGTTATGAAATTCTATGTAAGAGAATAAAGATGACAATGAAATATAAGGTGTGAATTAAAATTATTATAAGATATCATTAGGAGAAGGCTGAAGAGTAATCCTATGGAAGCATAACATAAAGAACATGGAATCATAAGATCATGGAGACCTTGGAAATGTGTCAGTAACACTAAACATGACCTAAAAATGAGTCATGTATAACTACCTAGGCAAAATAACATGGAATACAAATTCCCATAATGGATTACGTTTACTCCCCAATTCTATACATAATGTCTCATGAGCCTAAATCTTTAACTAATGTATTGTAGCACCATCAAGGCACACCCATCATAGCATCTTCATTATCTATTTCTGATACATAAAATAAATCACTCAAAAAAAATAAAATAATAATTACCCATATATTGAAAATGGGTTTCATAATCATTATTCATTTTATAATCAATGGAAATGTCCAAATGAATGAATTTGATAAATTATCACAAGGCATGCATTACCCATTATAAGGAAGGGAAAATAAAATATATATATATATATATTCAAGATAAATATATAAATAATTTAGAATCAATCAATAAAATCAATTATTTTCGTTGATGACGAAAATAAAATTTTAATGATTAAAAATATTCTTCAGGAAAATAACCTTTTCATTTGAGAAAAATGAAGGTATGTCATCTAATATGAGAAAATATTTTCATAGATTAGTTTGATTATTTCTTGATGAAAAAATGATTTTAAATTTGATGAAAATTATTTAAAAAGAAATTTTTTATCAAAAGTTATTGAAATCAATTTTTTTTAAGTATGCTCCCAGAAAAAAAATAACTATTAAAATATTGTGTGGTCATGAGATAAGAATAGTTCTATTTATTATAAATATGTTAAAAATTAAAGAACATTTCACATTTTTATAATATACATAAAAAACATTCTTATTTATAAAATGATAGAAATATTCCATTTAAAACATTTAAAAAAATTAGGGCAAAATTGAATTGAAAATATCTTAATAGAACATTATGATGATATTTTTGGGAAACATGGATTTAGATAAATATGGATTTTCCATTAAAGAGATAATAGTAGTCAGATTTTTATAAAAATATTATCTAAATAATTTTAAGTACCAAATAGAGGAAATTTATTACAATACATGAAAACATCATACATATCTAAATGATAATTAAATGGAATGTTTCTATTTAGAACCTATCAAATAATTTATAGAAATTAAAATTCACGAATAATCATTCCTGATAAAAATTATAATGAATTATAATCCATTATAAATTTAGTAAATTTTGAATCATAACATACCATAAATGAAATAGGTTACCTATAACCTAATATATAAGTAATTAAGAATTATTAATTTTATAGTATTTATCTTGTAATTACATACAAAATTTAAATTTGATTAGCTTCATAAAATAACATGTGTCTCGAGGAAGGATGTTTTGAGATGAAACCATTACAATGTTTCTATAATTGAAGTGGGAGTTAATAAAAAATTTGATTATGTGTAAAAAAAATAAACCCACAAAAATATAAGTGTAAATAAAATAAAAAAGTAACTCAAATTTCATTTCAAGAACAATATTTTCATAATATAATTAGTGTAGTAGATGTACAACCCAATGAAAGAAAACCGAGTCAATAAACACAATAAATAATGACTCTTATTAGTTGAAAACTATATAGACATCTATATAATTTTTTAAACAAGTTATTAACTTATAATAGAATATTATTATAATTTTTAATATCATATATTGTCCTTTTATAACATTTTATGGCACATCTATTAATAGTATTTCATTATCACTACTATTTTGGATGATTATAGCCTTGATTTCTCTGGAAAGATTTATCATTAATGTTAATGAAAATAAACATATGTTATTCTTACATAATATAAGTAATGGTATAAATGTTAAAAATATCATTTTTTCATTAGATGCATCATTATAATTATTATTGAATTTTGGACATGAAATAATAATCACATCTCTTTATAGATATGCTAGAACATACATACGCACGAACTATAAATTCATTAATAGGTGGAAGTGTGATGAAGGGGATTGTGTATTCATTTTCCAGAATAAAATATCAATTCATATCTATAACATATATTCATTAAATTTAACATTTTTTAACCTTCCATGTAATAAAATACTGAAAAATTAATCACCTCGCATCGTTAGGTGGTGCTCTTCCATACACACAAATGACAATATAATTTATTCATAGGATGGTAAGGATATACAAAATGTGAATCATTTATTTTACATAATAACTAATTTTGAATTACTATAATATATAAACAAAAAGTTAATCCTTATTACCTATAATTTATATTGTTTTAAAAAAATGAATTACATCGCTGCGTCGGGAGGTCGTCTGTCATTCACACGATGGATGTAGTCATATTTTCTATAAAATTTAATGTTTCTTGGTGTATGTGATATTATAATTTAATTATTTTAATTAAAACAAAAATAAAATATTTAAACAATATATACTATATTTTATCCAATATTGAAAAGAAGTGATGGAAAAAAATTGCATAGTATCATGACGCACTAGTCTCCCTAAAACATGATCAATGATTTTTTTCCCTTTTTTAGGAAGGAGGAGACTGTTTTATGTCATTACCATAAGAAAAAAATATTCCATTATATTTAATATAATTATTTTATTATACGATAATTTAGTAATAATATTTGAATCATGTTTATGATGAAATATAATAAAATGCACGGTTAATAATATTTTGTCTTCTTTGGAAAATTTCTTCTGGTTTACACCAAAATACAAAATAAGTTTGATTGATAACCAAAACAAGGATATTAGGGTGATGGGAGAGAAGTATGGGATTTATTGTTTTTGGAAATTCTTTAAAACAATGGGCCTCATATGTATCTATAGTAAAGGATAGGTGGTGGAACTCTAAAAATGGGGCAGATGACACAGTAGAAATATATGAAACTAATGATTTCCAACCATGTTTTTTCTCATGACACGGGTATCCAAAATATTCCATTTTCTAGTCATAAATTTTGTAAAAATATAATATAATGAAAAAATTAATAATTACACATGTTTTGGGTCCTTTTTATCCATAATCATTTTAAATTAATGCCTAGTAAAACATTTTATACCTTAACTGAGGTAAATATTTTTTATTTCTCTATTCATATTGGTAAGAATTTAAGTTGATACTGTTATATAGTTCATATTATTATAATTTAAAATATGGCATAAACATTTCAAAATTATACTCATAGATGTAACAATCCTAACTATAGTAACCCACAGTCCATGACTCATTTTTCACATTGACATAATATATAAGGAATTGTTTCTCAAAGGATCGAATAATTTAGTAGTCTTGGAAATATAATTATATTATTAAATAATTCATTAAATTTTAATATTCAAATAAAAAAATATTTTATAAAATATAATTATTCCATATGATATATCCATATATATCATTGTTAATACACAACATGGATTCCTAGGAATAGAATCAAAATAAGGTTGTGTTGAAATTCTTTGTAAGAGTTATGTAAAGTGAAAATTATCAAGAGAAAAAAAATAATATTTAATATGTTGTAATATACATGGAAGGTATAAATCTAAAAAACATTCCATTTTATCAATAATATTATGATCGTGATTAAATATTAAATAATAAAAATAGAAAAGTAAATAATTGAAAACAAATTCTATTTAAATAACACAAATACTGTGAATAAATAAGGGATAATCAATTTGTAATTGTAAATAAGTTGACACAAATTCCAATTATATTTCTTTAGTAAAATTAAATGATAATAAATCATCAATATGGAAAGGTAAATAACTTAAAATTTCTTCCATTAAATCAGTAAATGAGAATGAAATTCCTTTAGAGATAATATTACTCTAAACTTCTGATGGAAATAATAACAAATAAATTCATAATAAATGGAATTATTAATTAATGGATTCCATGATCTCAATAATCATGATACCTCTACCATTATGACCATTCACATGATGGTTTAAAAGTACATGCTGTCACAAACCAGCCTGAGTCAACCCTGAACAGGTCACCCAAGCCAGCCCGCGACAAGTATCGAGAGGCGTTCCCTACCCTCCCAAGATGGCGACAAGCACCAAGGGAATCAATAAAGTACACAAGGGAACGATTTATACCATATATAAACAATCAAACAAATAACAAAAAGAAATAGACAGCCCAAAAATCATAATATGAAAATTGAACTGAACATTATTTTTACAAGAAACTAAAAGTACAACTAAACCAAAAACACAACTGACCAAACCCGCTAACCAACGAAATCCATGTGGCCCCACTGGTCACTCTCTAAAAAAATGATCACACATTTCCCATGGTAATCAAACTCGAGCTGAAACCTGCACAAGGGCTAAAGGTAGAAGAATACAATAGGTATGAGTATTAAAACACATAAGTTTATCCCGATATTCTATTCCAATGCACTTCCTTTAAAATAAAAAGAAACATCGATTTATAGTGTTAAATAAAAGATATAAAAATATTTTTTTCAAATGAGTTTCCATGCTATAATAATTATTAGACAAAAACATGCATGTTTAATAAGAAAAATGCATGTAACAATTTCTCAAAGAGGTGTAACTTCAAAATGAAATTTTTTTCAATGAGGGATACTTTAATGATTGTACACATTTAAATAAATAATACACACTACTGAATTTACCATCCAAACACAGCATCTGACGATAGTGAGTACAAAATATCCAATGAGAACAATTCACAAGAATACCCCTTTGCACTAGTTAGTTGTGAGCCCATGGTACATCATATCTCGGTGAAAGTAACCATAATAAATATCGGTAATCGTGCACAAGATCCACTATTAAGGAGAATACCCATAACCTAGTGTCCCCCCAACATCATCATCATCATATTTTAGTTAGTGTTGTCATCATCAAACATGCTACGTGAAATAGGGGCCAAACCCCATAGAATCACTCGCAAACTTGTACACGTCTGCCCACCTAGATAAATAAGATTCCCTTTAGTGCTCAATAAAGTTACACATATTATCAAATACACATTTCACATACAAATTGCATTATAAAACAATAAAAACAATGAAATCCCACAAACATTCTTCACATTTATTTAATGACATAATAAACCACCACAAATTTTTGTAAAACAATTTCAAAGAGTGTATTGAGGATTTGCACATAAAACTCATTCAAAAACACCATTTCAATTTTAAACTCAGAACAAGACGATACCCAACCATATTTTTCAGCCCTAAAAAAATTTATGAAAATCATTTCATGGTCAATAAAACAATCCCAATTGTCACAACATGGTATATACAAGTAAAACACTCATTCTACATTTTTAGTAATGGCCAAACAAGCCTTTAAATATTTTCCCAAAACTAACATTTGAAAAAGATATGAATTTAAATTTTTTAAGATGTGTATACACACTATATAAAAAAATCAAACCACATTCATAAATCCCATAAAACACTCAGGTTACATATTCAAAACAAAATCATTTTCATAAGAATGTGTAAAGAGCCAATTTCCGGCAACTCGGGTCAAAACATGTCGTTAACCAAAACTCATTTATTTATAAAACCCAATACAAATTTTAATGCCATAAAAGTATCCCAAAATAATTTTTTTACATTCTTCCAATGTATTTATAAATCCAAAAAATCATTTTAAATTATACTAGACACATAAAATCCAATTGGGCAGTTTACCAAACACGTGGCATGCACTCTTTTGAAAAAACAACTTATATTTGGCACATAAAAATGGATAAAATACAGTTTTAATTCCATAAAGTTTTTAAATCTAACAAAACATATTAAAAATACTATAAACCAATTTCAGAAGCTCATTAAATAATTTATCAAGCAAAAGGAGTGCACATTTATACCAAAACAACTATATTCTTAACAAAATAAGTCATAAAACATAATTTTCACAAAAAACCTTTATAACCATGCTTTCACAACAGAACATATCATATAAATAAGGATATAACAGTATGAGAATGGTGAAACTTAAAAGATAAAGTCTTTTTCAATGGACATCCAACCTCAAATCCCTGGTGTAATGGAAACGCACTCCCAAAATCACCATCCGGGGTTTTACAAACCCTAAACCTATGATGATCATACAAAAATGATTAATAATCTTATAAAAAATCATGTAATAACAGAAAACTATGTCATACAAGGTTATGGGAGATTACAAAACCATGAAATAATGAAAGGAGAAAGAAGATAGAGGAGAAAGGAGAAAGAATCTCACCATTTCAACTAGAAAAATCTCTGTATTCCACTAGATATGCACCCATATATAAAAGGGAATGGATTTAATCTTATTGTAGAGACTCATATGATCTGTAAAAACCAGTGAAAGAAGCTTGGTTTCAAAAAAATTTAAAATTTATTGATTTATGTATGATACAATTTACCTTGTCAATTCTGGATGATTTGAGAGACATTGAGAAATTTTCCCCCTCTGTGACTATTCTGAGCTCAAAAGAAGGAAAATTGATAATGGGGGTGAGGATATGGATATTTTATTTAGGTGGGATGTGGAATGACAAAAAATATTAAATATTTAATCAGATACAAAATAATCAATTTTTTTTAAATCGAAATGGGCTCATGGGCTGGCCCAATTCCTAAATATGTAACCCCAATTCACCATTATTAGGAATTATTAAGGGGTCTAAAAAGATATGGTTGTTTTAATATATGATTTGAGTCCATGAGGGAGGTTTAATTGGTGAAATTTTTTGAAAAAAGGAGATATCGAAGAAAAAAAATTGGTTTTTAAAACAGGAAATGGGCTAACGGTTGTCCCAAATCATGACATAACCATCCTTTATCCAAAAACAGCAAAATAAGCAATGGGGAACCCAAATTATGGTGATTAGACATAGATAAAACATAAAAACACCACATTAATCTCACAAAATACCCACGAAATGTATCAGATTTAAAATGAACCAAATCAAAACAAAGACATGAAAAACTGGGTGTGATGATTCTCCCCACCATTAAAGATTTCCAGCCCAGAAATCCATAACACTTTCTAGCTGAAAGATTAATACCTATGGATTCCTTATCAACATGATCCAACCTATAAATATAGTGAAATAAAATTTTACATCAACATAAATTTATTCTCTTTCCAAAACCAAACACCTACTCACAACCACTTTGTGAAAATCAACATAACTGTCAAACCACCACCTCTACAATCAAGTGAAAAACACGATTTTTGGGCCTCCTCCCAATGAAACAAACAATATCTCAAACTAAAGAGAACTCAAGGAAACCAAGGAATCTAGGGGAGTACATAATGGACTCCCCATCATTAATAAACATCTAGCACTATACAATTTCATAGGAGGAAAATTCCATAAGACCTGTGGTGGGTCTCCCCACCATTAGAACCCAGCTAGCAATGAAAACAAAAACAAGAATTCAACATTACCTCACTTTTACAGGTCCAAATAAAATTCTCCAACAACAATCCACCAACCCAAGTTTAAACGGTTGCAACATGAACATATAAACCACCTACTCCCGAATAGAGGGGATGAGATCTTGGCCAACACTTTCAGCACGAATCCGGACCCCCACCACCCAGGGAGGGGAGGAAAGAGGAAAAAATAATTTGGCCTCTGGAACCACAAAAGAAACAAAGGAGAAACCCAAAACACTCCACCTATGAATAAGTAACACCACGATCATACCCAATTTATAGAGGCGGTCCAAAAGGGACATTGATTTAAAACCCGTATCCATGAAGGCATAACCATAGACACCGTGTGAGGGGTAAGTCCACCAAACTTGTTTTGAAAAATGGAAATTCATAGTAATATGGAACCACAATATAGAAATAGAAACTACCTTACCACAATGGTGGAGGCATGAGCCTGGTTAAGCACCCCACAACTCGGTAGATTTCCTAACTGCGTGAAAAGCTTCACTCTGAGGCCTATGGCTGGAGACCTAAATCATGAAGCATATGTTGCCCCACAGTAAGGTTCTAAGTGTCACACCACTTCAAAAAACTCACTTTCTCAACAAAACACTTTCATCTATATAGGAACTCATAGATATATATCGAAATTATATCTCACATGTAACATAGAGGAGAATAGACAATGAATACGGAGAAATGAATCAACATGAATGAACACAACTGTTATGTCCACAAGAATTACCATAAACTGGAAGCACTTTAAATCGATCCCAAACATCTCTCTATTTACACTAACTGGATAAGGAATTATTTTTAAAGGTTGATCTATCTTCGGAGACATGAGAAATAATACTTAGGTTTGTCAATTGGAAATATTGAAAACAAAGAACTATCTGTGGCTACATCACAACATCAAACACATCTTTAGAACCCCACTAAACATTACACCAAAACTGAGCCACCAACAAGATCCCATCTGAAGATGAAACAAGGGTATGTGTAAATACCCGACCCAAGTTGCCTGGAGTTAGTGCCTTATTTGATTATGTTGGAATAAATACAAGGAATTTTAATCGCAAAGGACCAAGTTGTTTAGTATTATTGTAAAAAAGATACATACATATGTTCAAATTTACATAAGGAAAGAGAAAAAACAACACTAATTTATTCCACTAGAGTCATCACATCTCCAAGATTATGCTTGCAAGACATTAATAAAATACTTATTCATGTCCTATGAAAATGAAAAATAATAAAGGGGTGAGATCAAATGCTCAGTAAGAGTAAGTAATAAAGTGGATGATAATATAAACATTAGACATGGTGAATAATTGAAATCAAATTCCTTTAATAATAAACATGAACACATTATTGCAGTAATATGAACTGAGTAAATAATGCCATAATAAAACATAATCATGAGTATTATACTAGTAGAATAACCATATGAAATATAAATTTCTAAACTCAAAATGATGGAATTCATAGTGCTGGAAATTCTGAAACATTTTTTGAAGGACATGGCCAAGACGTCTAATGACTAAGGCCTTAGCCAAAATCCATATCACATTGGGAAAGGCCTCGACCAATTCCTCATATAGTTGTCTTATGAGACCTACCAATGCATCGAGGGGATATATCAGGCCCCACCCATCACATATTAAGTCCAATTCATTCCTCATATGAGTGGGGATAGACATAAACAACATATACATTCACATTGAAACTATCATATGAAATATAACAAACATTCCCCAATTATTGAACATAAACAATAAACATTCGGAATAATATAGTGAATGGTTTTAGGACAGATCATCAAAAATAGATTTAGTCCTAAATAGTTAAATAAAATATGGAAGATGAATTCATAAATTATTAAACCCAATAATACCATGGAATCAACAAGAGTGTTGAATTAGACGAAAACACTCTTATAAAATCATTAAGCAATTCTTGTGATAAATACTCTTGTGTTTTTAACAGAAGAGTTCTTTTGGAAAAATCCTTGTATAAAACCAAAAGTGATGTAAGAAATTATTTTTATAATAAAATTAATGATCTTATGAAGATAAAGGTTTTCAAATATAGATCATAGAGTTCCCTTGAAAATAGTAAATAATTTGAGAAATTCCCATGGATCGGGCATCTATTTTGGAAACAACATTGAAAGTTCCTTTAAAAATGTGTAACCATCCATAAAATAATGAAGGGTTATGGTTTGTACACATATATATGATACTCAAAACGAATATATGATGAGTACATAACAAAACATAATAATTTCATTGAATTAATTAGAAATGAATGTATCCTAAATGAAAATGGATGTTCGGGTAGGAAAACCCTTACCTTAACTCCCAAAGTGTTCAGTTATTGTACTTAAGCTCCTGGAATATGAAATTATACTTTTTAATAAATTATTTAATAACCTATTAGATGTGTATTTAGTTTACCATAATTCTGGTTAGTTCATTTATGTATTTATTGACAAGTTATTGTATTGAATTTCGTCGTTCTGGAGTGTTTGTTTCCTTTATTTTCATATTCAGTTCTTTTAAGTAATGAAGTGGAATTGATGTAAATATCCAGAATTGAAATTAAATATTATTTATGAACATCCAGAATTGTTAATTTATGTTTATATTATTTGGTTACATGGAATGAGGATGAATCATTAGATGACAACCACTTTGATTATTAGGCGGTATTTCGAATATTATGAACTAGTTTTTTCATATAACTTAATTATATGTAAATATTCTGGTTCCTGAATATAAATTAGATTTTAACACATATATTATAGTTAGTTTCAACCATGAATATGGTTTCATGACCAGTAATGAAGATGAAATTGAAGAACGAAACTTCTTCATCCATGAAGGTTATAAATTTGAACCTCATGGATGTCGATTTCATTTATAAAATAAAGGGAGAGAGTAAGAATATTTATGATTGTTCTTCTATTCACATGATATAAATACAGTATATATAAGTTACTGGAGTTATCATGATCATTTTTACAGAGGATGTGATGAGAGGATAACAATAGAAGATAAATTGAAATAAAACCAAATGAAAAAGAAGGGTACATTACCTCTTGAAATAACCTCCTTGAGAAACACTTTAAGGGAAGGGGTTTTGGTTTTTTGGAAAGACCAAATGATTCTTGGATGTGGGGAGATACTAGACAAGGGTAATTCAGTAGAACTTTGAGGAGCTTCAAGGCCTAGAGGAGTGAATAGAACAGGGAGTGGTGAGGGGGTTTTTATAGTGGAGGAGAGGAGTAAAATTTGAATAGTTAATTCAATATTTTATTATTTCCCTCAAGAAAGCCAATAGTATTGTTTCATGTGAACCCTAATAGTAATAATGGGATGTGAGTTCAAACAATGTGAGATTACATCTCATATGATTTCATAATTAGTGTATTTAACTGATAATTTGTATATACTGTATTTTATCGTATTTCACAATTCATCAAAAATTCTAGAATTTCAGAAAAATCCAAAAAATTCACCACTAACATTTATCGATGTGTAGAATTCAAAAGTGAAATCCATTTTTCAAAAATAATTTTCTAAATTTAATTTTTATATAAGGTCATAGTTAATTCAAAAAATAACAATCTTGAAGTGCAATTAGTTTTATGTGACATTGAAAAAATAATTAAGATCCCATTATCATGTTGCCTTAATAAAATAAAATAATATTATTATTTAATACTCAAGGGGAATATTACTATTCATTTTACTATTCATATTACTATTCATAAGGGTATGTTACTATTCATTGAAAATCATGTTTGTTCTATCAGACTCTATATGACTTACTGAACATAACTATAGATGACCATTTTTCAAAATACAAAACATAGAAGAGGGAAAGTTGTTTTTATAAAATTGAATTCTATATTTACCTTCAAAACCTTGGGGTGTTACATTATCCCCTCCTCACAAAAATTTCATTCTCGAAATTCACAGAATATTTACTAAAAAGATTTGGGTATGTCTTTAACATAAGCTCCCAAGGCTCCCATGTTGCTTTCTCCATCTTATGGTTCCTCCATAGAACCTTTACCAGTTGAGTAATCTGATTTCTCAATACTTGTTCTCTAGTATCAAGAATCTTGATAGGATCTTCTTAGTAAGATAGATCGGGCTCACATTCCACTTCTTCGTGAGTGAGTACATGTGTTAGTTTTGGCATGTACATTATTAACATTGACACGTGGAACTCATTGTGAACCATGGAGAGATTTGGAGGCATTGCCAAATGATATGTGACGGCTCCAATTCGGTCCAGAATTTCAAAAGGTCCGATGTACCTGAGACTTAATTTTCCCTTCTTACCGTATTGTATTGTACCCTTCCATTGAGGTACATTTAAGAAAACGTGATCACCTTCTTGAAACTATAATTCCTTCCTTCGGTTATCTGTATAGATCTTGTTCCTACTTCAAGCTATTTTGATATAGTTCTGGATAATCTTCACCTTTCCCATTGTATCTTCAACATGTTCTGCGACCACGAGATTTCTTTCACCAACATCATCCCAGCTAATTGGTATACGACATCACCTCCCAAATAATGCTTCATAGGGTGCCATGTGTATACTTGAATGGAAGCTATTATTGTAGGAGAATTCTACGAGAGGTAAATACTAATACCACATGCCTTGATAATCAGGTGAACAAGACCTCAACATGTATTCCAATGTTTGAATTGTCTGTTCTGATTTTCCATCAGTTTGTGGGTGGTAGGCAGTGGTCAAACGAAGATCATTATCTAGGTCCATCGGAAGACTCTTCCAAAATCTTGATGTAAAACGTGGATCATGATTTGAAACAATTGATAAGGGTACTCCATGAAGTCTCGCATCTTCATTAACATATAGTCCTTCTGGACGTTCAAGTGGAAGATCTTCTCTTATAGTAAGAAAATGTGCTGACTTGGTAAGATTATCAAAAATTACCCATATTGGATCTTTCCTTCTAGGAGTATTTGGTAGTCCCATGAAATAGTCCATAATGATATTATCCTATTTCTACTCAGGTATGGGAAGAGGTTAAAATACTCCTCCAGGTTGTTTGCTTCTGGATTTCACTTGTTGACAAACCATACATCTTGACACAAAATCAGCAATCTCCCACTTCATGTTGTCCCACCGAAAATGTTCCTTCAAATCTTTATACATCTTAGTGCTTCCTGGGTGTATAGAAAAGTTGTAACTATGAGAATCATCCAAAAATTCCATTTTTAGATCAGGTATATCGGTAACACAATGTCTCTTCCGAAATTTCAAAATTCCATCTTCATATACGAAGTCACTCAATCTCTCATCATTCACACATTTAATATTATTTTGAAACTCCCAATCATCATCTTGTGAATTTTTTATCCTTTATAGTAAATATGGTTTGGAAACCATTTGAAAAATAATTGATGTTTTACCTTCCATGGTTATTCCCATATCTATATTTACTAGATCTATAAAAATAGGATCCCTTTCAACTATCAACTTGCTCAAAACACTAGGACCCTTTCTAATCAAGGCATATTCCACCTTATTAGCCTTCCTCAAGTGGTAGTGTATCATTTAGTCATAATCCTAGAGTATTTAATTCCATTTCCTTTGCCTCATGTTGAGTTTTTTTTTGGGAGAAAATATACTTCAAACTCTTGTGATCAGTATAAGTCTCACTTTTTCACCATAGAGATTATGTTTCCATATCTTCAAAGAAAAGATTAATATAGATGACCCAAGATAATGAGTATGATATTTTTTCTTATTAATTTTTAGTTTTTGTGATGCATAAGAAGTAACCCTATCATTTTTTATAAGGAAACAACCAAGTCCTTTCTTTGAAGCATCACTATAAATAACAAACTCATCATTCCCCGATGGTAGAGTCAATATAAGAGCATTGACTAATCTTCTCTTTAGTTCATCAAAACATTCTAAAAAATATTTTGTCCAAACAAATTTAACCCCTTTACGTGTGAGTTTCGTTAGCGGTTTATCCAATCGGGAAAAATTATGCACAAAACGCCAATAATAACCTGAAAAGCCATAAAAATATGTACCTCAGTTATGTTTGTTGGTGTGGGACAATCTTGGATTGCCTTTGTCTTCATAGGTTCAACTAGGATTCCATACATAGAGACAATATGTCCACGAAAAGAAATCTCATGAATCCAGAATTAAAACTTACTAAAATTTTCATATAATTCATGTCTTCTAAGAGTCTTCAAGATAATGTACAGGTGATTTTCATGATCTTCATTGCTTTTGGAGTATACCAAGATATCATCAATAAATACCACTACAAAATCATCGAGATATTCCTTGAAAACTTAGTTCATTAGATCCATGAAGACAGAGGGTGGATTAGTCAATCCAAAAGGCATTACTGTAAAATCGTAATGCCCATACCTGGACCAAAATGATGTCATTGGAATATCTTCCTTCTTTACACGCAACTGATGATATCTGGATCGAAGATAAATCTTTGGAAAATATTTATCTTCATGCAGTTGGTAAAATAAATCATCAATGTGAGGTAGATGATACTTGTTCTTTATTGTTATAGAATTAATCTCCCTATAGTCAATACATAACCTCATAGATTCATATTTCTTCTTAACAAAAAAGACAGGGGCTCCCCATGGAGAAACACTAGGGAAAATAAATCCCTTATTACTCAATTACTCTAGTGGTTTATTTGGTTCCACTAATTCCACATTGGCCATTCAATAAGTGGTCATCGATGTGGGATTTGAACTAGAAATTAAATCAAAGGAAAACTCAATTTCTCATTCTGGAGGATGTTCAGGTAAATCTTCAGGAAACACATCAACATATTCTCTCATAATAGGTACATCATCCATTTTAACATTCCTTTTCTAACCCACATTTATTTCATTCTATTCCTACCCAATAACTGAATTTAGTTGTGCTATTAAGGGTAGATCTAGATAAGAATCAGTTGGTGATGATTCTTCTCTAAAGATAAGATGTTCTTTATCATCGTCATCCAAAATCATAACCTCATTCTTCTATTAATAATTTTTTGCATCATGGTACGAATGCCAATCCATACCGAGGATTATATCAAATTCAATCATGGGTATGACGATAAGATCAGCAGATAAAGAAAATTTATATGCCTTAATGGGAATTGATTCACCAAACATTGTAGCAATGATAAATTCCTTAGGAGTTTTGACTGAAAACTCCCTTGTCAAATAAAATTATAAATATCTATGTTTCTTAGAAAACTGGGAAGATATGAAACAATTCGATGATCCCGAATCAAATAATGAATTGGTTAAAATTGAGGAAACAAATAATGTACCTACCACCACATCATTAGGAACTGCAAACTCTGTAGTTGTGATTGCATAAGCTTGTCCTTGATCCCTTTACCTTTTCGGTTGCATATTTCCTTGACGTTTTGGACAATCATTAGCATAGTGTTCCATCTTCTGACAACTATAGCATTGAATATCATTGGATTCCTTCATCCCCTTGCAATCACCAGCAATATGGCCTCTCTAACCACATTTTTATCATACTCCTTTTCCTTTTAAGCACTCACCAGGGTGTTTCCTTCGACAGTTGTCACATGGTGGAAATTAAACTCTTCCCTTACTTCCTTTTTCCTTATTTCCATTCCTTAGGTTTTCAGTACCCATCTTTTTTTCTTGATCTCCATTAAAGTCATAAGGCATAGAGAATTATTTTTTTGTCTTGATGGAACATGAAAATATATCCTCATATGATGAAAAAATTTGGGAGACCAGTGCCCGTTAGAGGAATGTCTTTAGGCCATCAAAGAATCCATCAATTTATCTCCTTGGATTTTGTATGTAGTCTACAACGTGTCTTGATAATATTTTGAAGTTATATTCGTACCTTGTAACATTCTCATATTCCTTCTACCTTAGATTCAAGAATTGTCTCTCCATATCTTCTCACTACTCACGAGGTAAATACTTTTCTAAGAAGATTTCCTTAAAATCCCTCCATACCATCTCTTATATCTCTTCCTCTACCTTTGTTTTTTGGATTAATGACCACCACTGACCTATATATCATATTAGAAGATATAATACCATGAAAACCTTCTCTCTTTCATTACATCCCATGGTGAGAAATATCTTTTCAAGGGAACATATCCACTGCTCTGCTAAAAATGGGTTTGTAGTCCCGTTGAATGACAGAGGTTGTTGTCGCATAAAGAGATCTAGCATGGCTCCTCCACGTGGTGGATCCAGATGCTACATATGGGTAAGGTTATTATTAATAACCTGAGTAATTTTTCCCATTCTATTTATGAGTTGATCAGCAGTAGTCATGGCACCAGATCCAACATCATTATCATGCATTGAAGCAAAATCCCTACATGGGACACATGCATTTGTGCGATTTCCATTCCCTCCAGTAGGATCCATATTTAATAATGGAATACACTAGATTAGTTTATGAATCATATTTTATAATATTATCATAAAAATAATCAGAAAATTTGTGATCCTACGCATGGATAATCCCACATTCACAAATATGGTTTCTATGAGGAATATTTTACATTTCAATTCTTCATAATGGCTTGTCAAGAAAATGTGTATTATAATAAGCATATCCCCAGTGACTGTCATAACCAAGAGTGCAGCAAGGCCAGTTTTCGTGCACCAGTTCCCGTTCGAGTCGAGCTCAAAGCGGTGTTTTTGGGTTTTACCCCTAGATACATCTGTGCAAGAGCTGACTCTACTTACATATATCCAGACAGGGATGTATTTCTTGAAATATCCACATAATCTATTCCTACCAAAATACCCAGATGCTATTGTATGTATGTCATCAAATAATAACTCAGGGACTCTTCATTATTTCTACATTTTCTAAATCTAGTTTCCAAGTATTCTACTAAACCTCCATTTGATACCAACTGTAAAGAACCGACCCTATTTTCCCAGATTTAGTGCCTTACTTGATTACGTTGGCATACATACAAGGAATATGAATCCCGAAGGAGAAATTAGTTTATTATTCCTGGAAACAAGATACATACATAAGTTCAACATTACATAAGGAAAGCGAAAAAACAACACTAATGTATTCCACTAGAGTCATCACATCTCCTAGATTATGCTTGCAAGTCATTCATAAAATACTTCTCCATGTCCTGAGAAATTGAATCAAAGGAAAAGGGTGATCTCAAATGCTCAGTAAGAGTAATAAATACAGTGGAAGATAATATAAATATTAGACATGGTGAATAATTGAAACCACATGCCTTTAATAATAAACATGAACACCTTATTGTAGGAATTTGAGCTGAGTAAATAATTCCGTAATAAAACATAATCCTCGGTATTCTACTAGTAAAATGTCCACATGAAATATCAGTATCTGAACTCATAATGATGGAATGCATAATTCCGGACATTCTGGAACATTTTTTCAAGGACTCATCCAAGACGTCTAATGATTAAAGCCTTGGCCAAAATCCTTATCACATTGGCAAAGGACTTAGCCAATTCCTCGTTTAGTTGTCTCATGAGACCTACTAATGCATCGAGGGGATATAGCAGGCCCCACCCATCACATAATAAGTCCAATTCATTCCCCATATGAGCAGGGATAAACATAAATAACATATATATATTCATATTGAAACTAACATATGAAATGTAACAGAGATTCCCCAATTATTGAACATAAACACTTACCATTCAGAATAATATGGTGAATGGTTTTAGGAAAAATCATACACAATAGAGTTATTCATAAAATGTTAAATTTAATATTGTAGATGACTTCATAAATTATTAAACCCAATAGTATCAGTGAATCAACAAGAGTTTTGAATTAGACGAACACACTCTTATAAAATCATTAAGCAATTTTTGAGATAAATACTCATTTATTTTGAAAACAAGAGTTCTTTTGGAAAAATATTTTTTTAAAACCTAATGTGAGGTAAGATATTATTTTCATAATAATATGAGTGATTTTATAAAGATAAAAGTTTCAAAAAAAGATCATAGAGTTCCCTTGAAAATAGGAAATAATTTGAGAAATTCCTTTGGATCGGGATTGTATTTAGGAAAAAACATTGAATTTTCCTTTAAAAATGTGTAATTATATATAAAATAAGGAAGGGTTCTATTTTTTACACATATATATGATACCCACATAGAATATATGATTAGTACATAAGAATTCATAATAATTTCATTGAGGTAATTAGAAAATCCCTAAAAAATGACTTATACCCACAGAAATTTATTGAGAGACAATACATCTACTGGTAAAAATGAGAAATTCCAATAGATATTAGATTTTATAAGTATTAATTTTAAGTACCTACAATTGTTTTTACCAATAAATATATCTGTTTTTATTAATCATTTAACACCAATATTTTTTTTCCAAGAGTAAAATCTATCTCTTTATCACAATAATACCAACATTTTTTCCAACACATGTATCTATTATTAATAATAATCTTTACCAAAAAATCTTTTATCATTAATAAAATCTATTATAATAAACTATTCATTGATAATGACTAAGAGAATCCAATTTTCTTATATATTATTATAATTATGACCAAAGTCAATATTCACTTTTAAAGGTTTTATAAAAAATATCTCATATATTTTAATATATACACTACTTAAATTTTCCAATGTTTTTCATTATAATATAAATTTGAATGATTTTCATAAAAAAATTAAATCATTTTAATATTTTAATTTAATAAACATAATAAATAAAATCATAGTAATGGATAAAGAAATAATAAACATAATTGAAATATAACTAATTAATAATTGATATTCACATATTGAAAATTTTTATATCATGAACAAAAAATATTATTTTTTATTATTTTTTATTTATTATATATCAATAAATTAAGTAATTAAGTAATGTTTATATTTTATATCATAAATAAAAAATATTAACGTTTATTATTTTTTATATTCATTATATAACAATAAATTAATTAATTATGTAATGGGTATTTAGAGATTGTTTTTTTATATAATACATTATTATATATTATATTTAATTAATATTACAAAATTAATAATTTTTATATATACATAATAATTATTATATATAAATATGTTTTATTTAAATAAAAAAAACCCTATGTCACCCCCCGATCACTCGAGCCTCATCCCCCCCCCCCCCACACCCGCAGCTGTAGCCGCATCCTACGTTGCCACAGCAGCTTCCCTAGCTCCTGGCAGACACTGCACCCACCACCCTAGCTCCCAGCAGATGCCGCACACACTGCCCTTGCCCTATCAGATGCCGCACCCGCACCCGCCTCCCCCTCACCCTGCGGTTATCTCCCCTTAAATCTTCAACGCGGGACCTTCAGGTTTCCCAGGAAATCATCACCCCCCCCAAATCCACCCATCGCACGCCTCTTTCACCAATCTTAAGGGCAGACGTTCGAACCCCCCACAATCCAGTTTGGCAGCATATAAGGTACCATGAAATACCTGAATCTCTGATTTCTATTTCTAGGTTTGGGCATTGCATCACCTGAGATTTATCGAGTCTTTGATTTGTTTAATAGCCTCCTATTCATTTGTGTTTGTATTCCTCTACTGCCCCCACTTGTCCCATATTCTACTGCAACATTGGTGAATTTTATTTGAGATAGTAGTTTATTTAATTTCTTTAAAAATACTGATGAAACAAATGAAAAATCAGTATTCCATTTTAGTTTATTTCCTTTTATGGTTCGTGGTTTATTGTTTTTTGATTTCATGTTGATCAAATTTATAATCTATCTTAAATTTTAAAACGATTTAGATAAAAATTATTTCATTATTGTGGTTTGTTTCTTGAAAATCGAAAAATATGCATGAACTGTCATAATGAATATATTCGGTGATAAGAGTTGGGTGAAGTTAAGGAGAACATGTCAAGATTATTTAAATGGTGTAGATTTATTCCTTGATGTTGCTTTTGTAACATCAGCAAGGGATAACATGATTGTGTGTCCATGTCGAAGTTGTGCTAATAGAAATTATTTTCATCGAGATGTTGTGGAAGCTCATCTCATTATCAAATAAATGGACACCAATTATCAAAAATGTATTTGGAATTTTCATAAGGAGTTGACGTTCAACGGTGATAATAATTTTTATATTGTTGAACATGATATTTCTTCTGAAGATGATATTCTTGACATGATGGGGGATGCCTTCAAATTTTAGAAACCAGAAAACACCTCATCATGTTGTTCTAATGAGGCACAAATATTTTTTAAATTGGTTGTATATACTGAGAAACCGTTATACCCCGGATGTGATGAATTTACTAAATTATATTTTATAGTTGAAATGTATCATCTAAAAATTTTACATGGGGTCACTAACGTGGAAATTGATGCTCTTATAAAAAATTTTAAGAGAGATCTTCCCAATTATTGAACATTACCTGACTCATTTATGAAGGTTAAAGGTATTATAATGAAACTTGGTCTTGATTATAATAAGATTGATGCATGCCCGAATGATTGTGTTATGTTTTATAAGGAAAAACATTGCCATGATAATTTCCCAAATTGTGGTGCTTTAAGGTGGAAAACTGCTGATGATGGAAGTATTATAAAATTAAAAAATCGTAAAAAATTACCAATTAAGGTTTTTCATTACTTCCCTTTGATACCTAGGCTTAAAAGGATATTCATGTCATCTAAAAGAACCCCTCATATGACGTGGCATGAGCATGAGAAAGTTAAAGATGACAAGTTAAGGTACCCGGTAGATTCGTTTTTTTGTATAGATTTTAATGATAAGTATCCTGAGTTTTCAAGTGATCCAAGAAATGTTAGACTACACTTGGAAAGTGATGGGTTTAATCTTGGAATGATGTCTAGTCAATATAGCATATGTCAGGTTGTCTTGATGATTTATAATTTTCCTCCATGGTTATGTATGAATCCATCATATTTTTTCATTTCATTATTGATACCTGGCCCTAAGTCACCTGGAAATGATTTCGATGTATTTTTAGATCCTTTAATTGATGAGATAAATGTGTTATGGGAGTTTGGTATTGAAACATTAGACGCATCAAAGAATGAGTTATTTGTATTAAAAGAAGCATTAATGTGTACAATTAATGACTTTACTGCATATGGTAATCTATGAGGATGGTAGACCAAGGGTAAAAATGCATGACCATGCTGTAATATTGAAACATGTTCATTTTACTTGAGAAAAAGTAATAATATGTTTTACATGGGCCATCGATGCTTCTTGGATCGAAGTCACAAAATTTTTCAAAATAAAAAGGAATTTAATGGGGAAAATAGAAACAGGGATACCGCCTAAATCTCATAATGGATTAGAATTGTTATATCAGATTATAGGATTGGATGTCATATTTAAAAAAAATATGGAGACTCAGAGACATAATAAACAGAAGAGAGATGTTGATGTACCTTGGAAAAAGAAGAGTATTTTCATTCAACTCCCATATTGGTAGAATCTTCTTCTACACCACAATTTGGATGTTATTCATGTAGAGAAAAATGTATCTGAATGTTTGATTTGCACACTTTTTGACATTTAGGGGAAAACTAAAGATACTTTTCAATCTCAACTTGACGTGGTAGATTTAAATTCAATACATGATCTTCACCCATACGTGGATCATGGTCGAACATATCTTCATATAGCATGATTTACATTGACAGATCATGAAAAAGCTGAAATGATTATTTTACTAGCCTCTATCAAAGTTCCATATGGGTATTCTTCAAACATTAAGAGGAAAATTATTGATAGAAAATTTGTTGGTTTGAAAATTACTGACCACCATGTTTTAATGCAACATCTGTTACCATTGGCTCTAAGGAAAATAAAAAATATGAAGGTAAGCGTTCTGTTGATTAATATGAGTAAATTTTTTAAGGATTTATGTTCAAAAGTGGAAACATGTGAGGATTTTCAGAGGTTACCATATTGTGCTACTACCATGCGTTGTCATCTAAAGTTAATCTTCCCACCTTCATTTTTTGACATCTTGGTACACTTAGTAATTCATTAAGCACATGAATCCATGATTGTTGGATCTGTTTATTATCATTGGATGTATCCAATTGAGAGGTACGCAAACTTTATTTTCATCCTTTCACTTTTTTATACATTTGATTAAATTATTTATGTTGATTTATTAAAGGTTTTTGTGAAGATTGAAAATGTATGTTCGTAAAAAAAGTCACCCAATAAAATCAATTGTTGAAGGATACATTGTTGAAGAGTTTATGACATTTTGGTCAAGATATTTTCATGACATTCAACTCAGAGAAAATAGGTCTATAAGAAACAATGTTCATGTAGGTGATGAAACACATAAAGGGATATCCATATTCTCTTTAAAATGTCATGAAATGTCTTAAACTAATGATATTCTATCTAATATTTCAGTGATATTGAAATTACATAATTATGTTTTTGGAAACTAGGACGAAGTTCATGTATATGTATGGTAAGATAAATACCCATAAATTTTTCTATATTTGTATTGTTTTTAAAATTCTTTCCTTATTATTGATTTGCAGGGAGCACTACAAAATTCTCTGTAGAAAATATCAACATAGACCAAAAATCATTGATGACATCCATAAAAATGATTTTTATAAATGGTTTAATGATATTGTGTGTTTTATATCATACTTTGAATTTAAAATTTTATGATTATTTTTGTTCTAAAATTTCTAGTTTTCATTAATTATTCATGTTATGACTTTTCTACCCATGGACACATGTATAACAACTGATTTGACACAATTAAGTCAGTTTCCTAACAAGTGGATTAAAACAATGACCAAAGTCACTTGCAATGGTTATTGGTGGTGCGTGAAATATATTGATAAGAGCAGTGCAACCCAAAATTTTGGGGTTCTAGTGTAACAACAAATATGGGAAATGTAACATATTATGGCATGTTTATAGTAATTATTGAGTTGACTTATCCAATTGGAAGGAGTGTTATTTCATTTCGTTGTGATTAGGAAAATCCCATTGGAGGCCTCAATGAAGACAATTTTGGATTCACTCTCGTCAACCATAAGAGTATTATTAAAACTGATGAGCCCTTTCTTTCTTTCATCTCAAGCATTATAAGTGTTTTATAAGAAAGAATATAAAGGGAAAATTTGGCATGTTTCAACTATAACTAAACCCAGAGACTTATTTGAAATGGAAGAAGATTTCATACCTGAAGTGTATGGATTAAAAACCAGCTTGTCAACTGATGTCAATGTGGAAAATTATGACATTTAGGAAGAGGAACCAGTTTTAATTGATGATCATTCACTTATTTTCATTGATGGATGGCATGAAGAAAAGATTATATTGATAATGAAACTCCAGAAACTTGATGTTTGTGACTATGATCATGATAATGACATGTTTCATGATTCTGATTATTACATTTTCTGTTGATACATAATAATATATTTATTTTTGGGTATTAAATATTATTATTTGATTTTGGATAGAAAATTTTACTTTATATTTGACACTTTTATTTGCTTATTGGGTATTTTAGTTATTTTATTTCATATATAGCTTTGAGATGACATTCGTCAAGAACTCTTCAATCAAGCGAAATGTGGTTTCAAGAGATCAATTAATGGTATTTATTTATAAATTTTATTTAAATTTACACCTCATTTTTTCCATTTTTTATTGTTTTATATTGACAACCTTTTATTGTTTCATTGTAGAAATTGTTAGCCTCTTGTGTTAGCAAAAAGGGACAAGCGACATGAAATAAACCATTGAAACATTCTTTATTTTCGACAAAAAACCCTTCCAATGACTCTGAAAAAAAAAGTGTCTAAAGTCATTTATAGTTGAAGATGAAATACCTGATTCAAATTGTATGTTTCTTGTAATTTACTAGTAAGTTGTATACCATATTGTTTTTAGCTGTCTTTAAATCAATTATAATTTTTTGTTTCTCGTATTTGTTATAAATATTGCATGAAGGGATAAAACATAAAAAAAATTGAAGAGATATCCTTGAATAAGTGGTGCATGTTATTTACAAGAATGGGTAAGTTAATTAAATTTATGACCTTATTTATTTTATTATTACTTTAAATATAGAACCAATGTTTTTATTTATATAGTGTATTGTCAAAGAGAAGACACTCAAATTGTTGGTAAGTGGGTTTCCATTATTTATTGAAATTATTGATTTTATTATACCTGTTTAAATGTCTTTAAACAAATTTTAAAATTTCCATTTCATTTGAAGGGTTACAATCTCATCAAGTTGGAAATAATGAAAAGTCTGGCATAATTTGGTCATCAATTTTAAATGCTAATGAAATATTGGTTGAATTGACAAAAAATCAAGTCTTCCTCATTATTCATATATGAGAAGAAAGAGAGCACAAGCATGTCATGTGAGAAATGAAAAGTTTCATGGATTGATCAACACTAAAATTTTGTTAGAGCATGTTTTTATAGACGTCAAAGACTTGCTTCAACTTGTTGGAAATTTAGTAAGAAAATTATCTTTACTCATCGGTTGTTTGCCTCATTATCCTGGGCGATTACCATTAGACTGTCATGAGTGGAGATTAGTAGATATTAAAAAATGACAATATCTAGTATTAAATTAAGGTACATATTTAGTCATTATTAATGTTATTTTAATAATATATTTTTTATAAACATGATGTCATTTTTTATGTTTTAGTTATCATATTAATTTTCTGAAGAGCATGAACCATATCACTGGGGAATAGAATAAATGGGTGATACATGGAGATCTTACAAATATGAGTTACAGGTAACTTATTTTGATAGTCAAACGCACCATGAGGTTATGGAAAAAAGGCCGAAACACATTCATGAAGACACATTGAAGAATTTGGTGGAGTTTTGGGAATCATTAGCTAGAAAAGTAATATTTTTCCACAATTTATGTATTTAAACCATTTTCTATTAATAATATATATTTCAGGTCTTTATTAATAATTAATTAAGATTAAAAATAAATTTTAATCCCAATATAATTTAAATTGTTTTAGACAAGAACTATGAGGGGTGCCGAAAATCGTTCACATTTGAAAATGCCGCATTATGCAGGGCAAAGAGTTTTGCATGTATACGTGATAAAACAAAAGTATTACTTTTTTATCCACTCTTTGATATTGTTTCCATTTATTATATTTTTTATTTTATTTTATCATATATTTTTTGTTTAATAAAAAGAAGGTAAAGAGGCTGATATTCTTCAAATATGGATCAAAACCCATGAACCTAAAAAAGGTTCAAAACATTATGACACTTATAACTTAGTTAATGTAATTTTTGGACTCTGTTACCACCTTACAAAATATTATGAATTTTTAATATTGGATTTTTTTTACATGGATTAATGTTTTTTACAGCAATAAATTGAGAATGCATTAGATTCTCATTCAGAGAACACCTCTACTATTGAAAAAAATGATATTTTCAAAAAAAATGTAGGAGAGGATAAAATGGCTATTTAAAAACTTTTGGATTGGGTGCTAAGTATCCACGTGTTTCTGCAATGATATATCCATTAGAGTAAGAATGGAGTATAAGGATTATGAGTGAGGAAAAAGTTGAGAAAATTGAGAAACAACTTGATGAAGTTATTGGACAAATATCACATTTTTCAGATTTAGTAGAATTTATTATAACGCACCAGGTATTCGTTCTTCTGTATTTATTTTTTCTTTGAATATGTTCCTTTTTATATTTTTTTCTAGTCATGTGGGTTTGACCCAACCTTGGCCAAACAAGGTTACCACATTTTTGTAGAGGAACGTAATTTTCACATTGTATTTTTTTGTATGCAGGATCTGGGAGTCGACTCTTACTTGATGATGAGGAAAATAATTGTGAAGTTGACATATCTGATGGTTTTAATGAAGAAAATGACGATTAAGAGTCTCTTTAGTTTTTCTTTACATTCATTTTTTTGACAGCTCTGATGGTTGGCACTCCCCCGCCTCTTTTCAAGTCACTTTGGTTTTCTGCATTATATTGTTTGCTGTCATTACATCTCATACTATTGTTCTCCTTGCTGCTGGATTTTGGATTTATCTGGGATTTATGGAATTATTTTTGTTTTTCAGTCTTTTTATCTATGTTTTTTGACATTTGGACTTGATTTTTATAATTTATGATCTTCTTTGATTGGTGGTTGTTAGGAATTCCTTGATGATGAAATGTTTCTGTTTCGATCTCTTGATCATGAGCATTTTTTGAAGTTTTCAGATCTAAAACAATGGGACTAAGCTACTTGTAGTTCTCATCATGTCATCTGATTTGTTCATCATTGATATCTTCTTTGTCCCAATGTTTTAGACTGCCTTATGACTTCAAGTGCAGGATTCTTGATCAGATGCTTTCAAAATTCTGGGATTGCCTACCTTTTCTTGAAGTTGAATAGATTCTGTTTATCTTTTTCTGTGTGTTGATTATATTTTTTCATTATCTTCATTGATTCATGCTTGGATTTATAGCTACACACTACCCTAAGATCATAGAGGGAATGCATTAAGGGCATGCTTGACTATCAAAGCATTTTAAGTCCGGAATTGAGTAATTGTGCATTTGACACCAATACATTCCTAGAGATCATGGATAGGTGGAGGACAGGGCCCATGCATTTTACACCACTATGAATAATTGGATGTTTATGAATTTTACTTCTACATTTGGAAGTCTTACAAATATCTTGATTGAGGTAACTTTCATCATCACTTAACACATGTTTATTTAGAAGGGAATGATTTATTACTTTTTTTCTATTCACCAATGTTTTGTTAATACTTAACACATGGATGGATACTTCCCCTTTTAGGTTTTTTGTTATATAACTCGTTACATGGATCTGGTGTAGATATAATGCTGCTGGATCTCTAACACATGGATGGAGGATTCCCCTTAGGTGGCATCACCACCCGCCACGGCTGCCTATGCCTCTGCAACCCCCAATTTCCTCCGCGATCAGCACTGCCCTCGAATATCCCTGCCGCATACTCCACCTCTCTCCACCGTCGCCACCCACCCCCTTCATGACCCCCAATTCCTCCTCTGTGACCCTCCACCTATGCCACTAGCCCCATCGTCCATGACCCTTTTCCCTCCATCAGTGACTGTTGTGCCGATCTTATTGTCCTCGTCGGACAAGTCCCGCTATCCCCGACCTTCCTCGGTTAGCCCACGCCATCCTGGACATTTCCCATTCCACCCCCACCATCCCAGGATTCCTCACACGACCATGTCTTACCTATTTTTGTCTTCTCCCTCCCGGATAATTGATCGACAGTGATCGAAGCTTCTTTAGAGTAGTCTAATCTAGTTTTTCTTTCTAGAATTCAATAACTCCCTATGTCATATGTAAGAATCATCTTAGCTAATTTCTTGATTATGGTTCTCTTTTGATAGAATTGCATCATTTTGCGAGCTCAGGTATGATATAAAAATCCTTTAAGTTTGTCATTCCAGTTCTCTCTATTTTTAATCATCTTGACTATTTTTTGTTCTGCTCACACATCTCTGCAGATGTGATTTAGTCATCATCATCACCGATAGTGCATTGTAATAAGATAGAAATTTTGAGTAGAGAGGAACTTTATATTCAGATTCCGTCATAGATCAGGTACTAATGTATATTGTGACCAAAAATTTTCAGTCGACCTTTCTTAGCCTTGATTCTCTACATCTTTTTTTTTTGAATTGTAGTGGCTAGGTGTGCAGGATATATTCATTTTATTCAATGGTGGGAAACACACGTGTCTCGGAAGGGCCATGACTTATAGCCTATACAATATAACATTTAAGAATCTTCCTCCACAACCCCTAGAATTTTGGTTTTTTTGTCCTTAATTTTTTGATGGAGGTGGATTTGGATCTTGGTTTGATACTCTAATGTGTTTCTCCAACTATAAATTATATCATGTAATAATATGTGTAATGGGATTGGTTCGCTTTATCTAAGGTCCCTCTTAAATTTCATAGCCTTACAGTAAGATTTAAAACTACAACTTGATTTAACATAAGACTCAGTTTTCAAGGAATAATCAACGTTATAGGGAATACACTACTGAAACATTTTCTGAATAATATAAATTTAATGTTTTTATTACAAAAAAGATGATACAGTTCATGATAAAAAAATAAAACCAAGCCTTCATGGGGAACAATAGTGATGGAGGTTGTGGGCATCTCCTCTGATAATTTTAATACAATCCGAAGGAAGAGAGATAATTTTTATATAGGTGATAAAGGTGTCATCCTGCTTAGATTTTGAAGCCTGGTCATCTGCTTCCATGATACACTCTCCCCAAGGGTGACTAATAACCATGTCCTAACTAGTGACACCTGTGAAATTTCTAATTTTGTAAACAATTAACTAGTGGAGTTTTTTGGTACAACCATGAAATTTGGACACCAAAGAAGAGTCTATTTCTACCATTGAGGGATTGAAATTGAGTTGATTGCAAAGAAAATGCCAATTTAGTGTGGATTTTCCTTCAGATTTTTGGGAATTTCTCTAGCAATGAAATACATCTAAGGCCAATACCAATGATCCCTTCTGATTCATGGGTTATTTCTCCACCCATCATGGTGCCCTGCATAAATGCTGCATCCAAATTAAATATAAACCTCATGGTGGGAGCACTCCTTCTCACCCACCATCTAAGATTAGATCGAGTATAATTCACTCTAATCAGAGGTGGAGTATGATTCTAGATAGTGGGAAATGATCCCTAAATTTGAATAAGGAGCTATGATCTACTGTGAGTGATTCGTCTTTCACCTTTCTATGATTTGACGATATTCTATTACCATTGAATCTATATTCATTGTAGGCCTCCCAGATGGCCTGACATCCAACAACTATAATCATACGGTACTTCTGGATCTCTGTTTTTGAGTTTCTTGAGTCCTGAAACAATGTAGAAATAAAATCAATTATGGATAGAGTCTGAACCTCTATGATAATGATGTTTCCAAAAATCATCTAGATGAAGCGCACCTTCTCTCCTCCATGGATAAATGGTGAGTGATCTTGACTTTCTGCTAGCTGCAACATGTTCATTTGGAAGCTAACTAAATGACATCACTATATACTTCTTCATATGTGGGAAGGGACTGGTTATGAATTATCTATATGTGGAATCAGAATTTGGGTGGAATTGATATATCCCATAAATGTTATTCCTTGACTACGGTCTCCTATTTGAAAAATGTGATCCACCAAATTTCCACCACATTGAGGAAATCCAAAGCAGAATATGTGTACCTATAACAATCAAGTTCCTCTATAAACTGAATAATATCACTTATAACCATCTATTTTTTTTCAAATACTACATTCATGAGGATATGATAGTTTCAAATTTTTCAGAGGGTGATGTCTGGGACATAGAATATTGTAAAATGAAGGAGACTAGACTAATAGTCAGACCACAAGTTGATGCTATCTTTCCCCACAATCCATCTGAACTGCTCATGAAGATTCTCAAGAGGTTTTTGAATGTTGTTCATGAGAGGGGTTCCATTAACATTTGGATGAATTATTTCATTCCTGATAAATTTTTTCCTTGATAATCTTTCCTTGGAGAGTTTTCCCTTTTATCGCTTCCCATTATAACTTCTCTTGGATGTCATTCAGGGGATCTTCCACATTTTTAATATTAATACCTCCCACTTTAATATTTCTAACCATCCATGACTAACTTTCCTAATGGAATTTTCCTTATTGATGATATTCCCAAATCAAACCATTCACGATGGATTTAATTTTCCATACTACAGATTTAGAAACTTTGAGAATCGAAGGAATGGTCATGGGTTTGAAGAGGCTATAGATTTTAAAAATGTAATTATAACACTAAAAGAGAAGAACTTATTTTTCCATTTGATGATTCAAGAGTTAATTTTATTCACTATTCCTTCAAAATTGTGACTATGAACACTACCCAATGCTAGAGGAGCACCAAACTACTCTAAGGGGAATGCTCATCTTCCAATTCTCAGCCAGCTCTCAATCTGATGTGAATGTCTGGGAGTTCACTTCTAGGATATGTACACACTTCCTTTCCCTGGGTTTAGTATATTATCACTTAATTTACCTTATTATTTTATGAACCTGTTGAAACCTTGAATGAAAATTTGTTTTTTTAATAATGTGTTGTCAGTGAAAAGAAGTATGATACCCTAGAGAATTATTTCCTACCCCTTTATATCACAAATTTCCTTGTAGCAATGTTATTATTAATGTTGTTATTGAGGACCACTTGAGGAAAAAACAAACAAACTTGAAGATAAATGATATACTTGTTGAAACCCTCACCCTAGTTTGAAAAATCCATTCATACAGCCCATATGAGAGATGGAGAACCGTGAGGAAGAGAAGCATAAAACATTTGCCGACTAAATCTGTGAAGTCGTATCTCTACATGGTTTTAGGAATGAAGTTCCACAAATTTTTATGAAAAACATTATCCATATCATCTTTGAAAACCACATTGGCCCCCATATATTAACTATTGATATCACTTATCATCACATTAGTAGACTAATCGCTCCCTGGATACACCTTCCTTTTAAGTATTATTTTATTTGGTTGAGCTTTGGATGTGATTTCCTGACCCTTGTAAACAGTTTTTCAACATGGATAAGAAACTGAGTGGACATTTTATGAATTGAGATGTCGCCTTTTGGGTTCCATGCTCTGCGTTGGCTTTGTTCCTGTGCTGCAACATAGAAGTTTAGCACTTAGGGATAAATGTTGGATCTTGTTGTTGTCCTATTTTATAGCTAATTGCTTAGGGGGAGGGGTAACTGATACTTCTATAACATTTAGGTTTATCAAATCTCTATGTGATTTTTTTTAAATCTCTATTCTAATACCAAGATCATTACATCCTTATAGCTTCTCCAGGTCTTAGTAGTACACGCTTAGAAAAAAACATAATAGGGATCATGCCAAAAATTGTGTGAAAACAAAATTAAAATATAATGAATTCAGATCATGTTTAAAATCCATAATGTAAATGAATCTCATATGGGGAATTCTTTTAGGGGAGGGCATTTAGATATTTGGTTTTCAGCTTGGATTTTAAGATACTATGACCATGGCCTCAGGGAACCTTTCCTTAGTGAGTTCTTCCACTGATTCTTCAGAATTTTTATATTTTGCTGCTATCAATATGGGATTACAGTTGATCCCAAGACTTATTCTAATTTCTTTTGAGATTATTTGTATTTTACTCAATACAAACTACGATTATATTATTTGGTGATGCTTCTATTGAGAGATACACATCTTGTGAAATTAGTTAGGAGGATCGTATATGAATATTCCTTCAAGAATGGAGTAACATGTTGTGTCGATAAGAGTAGTTGGTGCAGGAGAAGGTGGTTGTATTTTAGAAAGTATAAATGGTTGTAAGAACTTGTAGTCTAACAGGTTGGAGGAACTTGTAGGATGCATGAAGAAGTTCGATATACCATTGAAATCCTCCCTAGGGGACAGTCAGACCTCTTTCATCAAGAACACTTATATATCGTGTTGCTGACAGGTAAATTTTGGACAGCTGAAACGAGCAATGGAAATAGTATGTTTTGAAACCTACCACTACATTAGGAAAAAGATATCTTCATAAATTCATGCATATAATATATTTTAAAAGTCATCACTATTATGCCCAAAAAAATTAGTGAAAATATTGATGATAAGTAATACATATGATCCACTAACTTATTTCATCCTTTAGTTTTGTCATATGATATTTTTCTTATTTTTCATAATGAGAAGGTTGAAAAAAATATAAAATATGTTGTTTTACTTTTATTACTATTAAACTTTTGCAAGAATTACAGTCATTTTTTATAAATTCATGGAAAATTGATTCGAAAAAACAAGCTGGGTGAATGTCGAGTTTATTATTTTTTTATAAAGTCTTTATGATGATCAAATCATGCAGATGAAGGATTTTCATATTCTTGTCAAATGTATACTAATAATTTAGATTGAAAATGGAATCGATCTTTTATAAGTTTCTTCTTAAGTGAGAAAATTTTTCATTGTAGCTTTGACAATTCTACTATGTGGTTATTCTACTATTTGAGCAGTAATACATGCGGCAAGGAGGCTGAGTGAGCATCCCAAAGAGAATTATAGAGTGCAGTGATAGCAGCTGGACTCATCATTCTTCAGTAATTAGGGTCTTTTATGTTGTATCATTTTATTCCTTTTCATGTCATTGAATGAAAGTGCATATGTTTGATTGCATTTTAGTGCTACTGCAGGTATGCACAAATTTGTTAAGGTGTCTTTAAGGACTCATTAAACCCAACTAACAAATTTCAAAGGTATTCCCTAACATTTTTTAGATAAATCCTTTATTTATAGGATCTTTTGGTTGTATGTGAACTCTTATTTTTAGTCTCATTATTTTTGATTCAAGAGTATTGCTGAAGTTGTAGAGCATCTATTCAAGATGTGTGGGAACACATGAGTAGGTAGTGTTATGAATTATTTTCTATAATTAGTTCATTCATGGTCAATGTGGGGTATTCTAAATTTTATCATGTTATTCCTTTTTTTAAGGAACGAATGGTGGTGTTTGATAGATATTTTTTCCTATTATATGTTTGAATAAAATTGAAGATAAAGGTGGCGAGAATGACAGATTTGGTGGTGACCATAAACAAAACTGATCTGATGACCCCCAATCATGTCCATCCCCTGGTCAAGGAGGGGCTATGTTGGTATCTACAAGTATTTCCATCACTATACACACCATAAATGCAGGATTACATTTCAGTGACTCGTCCGTGAAATCTTCTAGGAATTCATGAATGATATGAGGATCCCGAGCTCCACAGTAGAGGTGCTTCAGGAGGTGGGGGAGGTGTTCCTGCCGGGATTATTTGAGAACACCAATATGTGTTCCATCCATTGAAGGAGGGTGACAATTATGCACAAAACATTCATTTTGTGAGGAGGATTCGTGGTGATAGGGATTAAATGTTCCGTCGCTGTCATTTGTGTACTCTAATATGATGTCATTTTGATTGAAGTTGATCTGTTTGAATGGAGAGACTCCTTGAATTTTCATGAGATTGTCTCGTTACTGTGGACCATGAGGGGATGATCATTTATAAAATTTTCAATAGACTTCTAAATGTTTAATTCGAACTAATTTTCAAATTATTAATAATTATATTAGTCATATTATATATAATTATATTTTTTCATATAATGTAATGGATATTGTAACAAAAATATATTTATTTTGTTAATTAAAAAAATATATTAGGAACAGATATTAATGTTGGTATTACTTAAAGAGCGAAAAATCTATTATCTGTTGGTATTTTTATAATTGCAATAGAACTATTTTATCTGTCACAAAACCATTTAGCAACATAGTTTTTACCAACAGTTTAGTGATAGAGAAATATATGTTGGTAAAACTTTTTACCAACAAAAAATTTACTTTTACCAACAGATATGTCCCATTTGTAAAAAGTGAAATTTTTTATAGTGAATGAAAGTATCCCGAATGAAAATTGATGTTCGGGTGGAAAAACCCTTACCTTAACTCCGTACGTGTTCCGCTCTTGTACTTAAGCTCATGGAATATGAAATTACACTTGTTAATAACCTATTTCAGAACCTATTAGACATGTATTTAGTTTACCATAATTCTTATTAGTTCATTTATGTCTTTATTGAGAAGTTATTGTATTGAGTTTCATCATTCTGGAGTGATCATTTCCTTTATTTTCATATTTGGTTCTTTTAAGTTATGAAGCAGAATGGAAGTAAATATAAAAAATTGAAATTAAATATTATTTATGAACATCCAAAATTTTCAATTTCCATTTATATCATTTGGTTACATGGAATGAGGATGAATCATTAGATGGCCATCACTTCGATTATTCGGCGGTATTTGGAATATTATGAAATATTTTTCTCATATAACTTAATTATATGTACATATTAGGGTTCCTGAATATTAATTAGGTTATAAAACATATATTATAGTCTACTAAAACCATCAATATGGTTTCATGACTAGTAGTGAAGAATAAATTGAAGAACGAATCTTCATCGTCCATGAAGGTTATAAATCACAACCTCATGGATGTCGAATTTTTTTATAAAATAATAGGGAGGGTGTAAGAATATTTATGATGGTTCTTCCATTCACATGATATAAATCCATTATATAGATGTTACTGGAGTTATCATGATCATTTTGAAATAGGAGGTGAGGATAGGATAACAAAATAAGATAAATTGAAATGAAACCAAATGAAAAATAAGGGTACTTTACCTCTTGAAATAACCTCCTTGAAAAACTCCTTAAGGAAAGGGGTTTTGGTATTTTGGAAAGACCAAAAGCTTCTTGGACGTGGGGAGAGACTAGGAAAGGGTAATTTGGCCGAACTTTGTGGAGCTTCAAAGCATAGAAGAGTGAATTGAAGAGGGAGTGGTGAGGGGGTGTTTATAGTGGACGAGAGGAAAAAATATTGAATATTTAATTCATTATTTTATTATTTCCCTCAAGACAACCAATAGTATAGTTTCATTGACCCCTAATAGTAATAATGGAATGTGAGTTCGAAACAAGTGGTCTTACATCACATATGATGTCATAATTAGTGTTATTTAACTGATAATTTTTATATACGATATTTTATTGTATTTCACTATTCATAAATAATTCTAAAATTTCATAAAAATCCCAAAAATTCACCCCTACCATATTTCAACGTGTAGAATTAAAAATTGAATTCCATTTTTATAAAATAATTTTCTAAATTTACGTTTTAAATAATGTAATTGTTAATTTGAAAAATGACAATCTTGAAGTGCAATTTGATTTATGTGAAATTGAAAAATTGATTAAGATCCAATTATCATATTGCCTTAAGAAAATAAAATAAAATTATTATTTACTATTCAAGGGGCATATTACTATTCATATTTCTATTCATATAACTATTCATAAGGGTATGTTACTATTCAGCAAAAATCAAGTTTGTTCTATCAGACTCCAAATGACTTACTGAACTCAACTCTAGATGAACATTTTTTGAAATTCAAAACATATAAGAGGCAAAGTTTTGTTTATAAAATTGCAATCTATATTTTTTTTCAATACCATGGGGTGTTACAGTATGAATTATAGATCATAAGGAATCATACTGAATAGAAAACACTTCTATAAAATATGCTAAACCATCCACAGAACTGTCGATTTAAAAAAAACACCAAAATTTTTCAGCTAAAAACACTTTTGAAAAAAAAAACTATCTTGGTGGATTTTCACATTCACCAATGGTGTTTCATCATGTCTCACTCACATGAACATTTACTTGCCACCCCAGGTACTCAAAAACCATTCCATATAGTCCATCCTTCTAAATATCAATAAAACCATGCATGTGAGAACCCATGAAAACACCAAAGGCTAAAACCAAACAACATCATTCCAAAAATCAAGTATTGTCTAAAGGAACACAAACCACTGAGTCCAAAATGCTTTTTATATTACACAAAACAGACCACAAAATATCAAGAACCACTTGATTAAAAAACAATCCATTTAATTTAATAGAACTTACAAAAACAAATATTCTATTCCAAATAGCCCTTCCCCGTTTTTTAAAAAAAATCAGCAAGGTCTCTTTTCATAATCTGACAACCACATAAGCCAAAACCCCTTTCCAAAAAACACTAGCTGCACAAAACCAAATTTCCAAAACCTATTAATCAGATTCAAACACTTTTCAATAGCCCAAAACACACCATTTAAAACAATGTTTCATAATTAATTTAAAATGATTCAAACATTCAAAAGTTTTTATTTCAACAAACCACAAGTTTAGATTAGGGAAAATCCAATCCTGTTAAATCATTTCCACTTCCTCCCCAAAATTTGTTTAAATAAAACACAACCTTAATAAAAACATTCTTATATTTAATTTTTGAAAGAACTTTTTCAACTTTTCCAAATACAATCCTTCCTTTAAAACCCATTTCCATAATTCTCACACAAGGATTTTCAAAACAAAAATTCAGAATTCATGAAAGGTCCATGAAACCAACAAAATTGAACTAGATTTGGTGGGTGGCATGACCATATGGTTGGAGTACATATGTCAAACACAACAACAACACGGAGAGACTTATTAGGACCATTCCCCAGATCCACATGGCTTTCTATTCCCTTTGAGGTCACAGATTCAATTAGTCAGACTCCCCTTATCATATCCCAACACCAAACAATCAACAAGAAAAAATGGAACAAATAAAACAATACATTCCATAGAAACCCGGGGATCAGAATGAGCCAGAGTTCATGAAACATTTCCCGCACTTACCCCTCAAGTCCCACAAATCCTACTCCATCTACCTTGACATCCCCAAAAAAACAAGGGTGCTTTAAAAGAATGGTCTGTTAAGAGCCGGCCTCCTCTAATACAATTTTTTCACGAACCAGCCCAAGTAAACCCTGAACCGGTCACCCAGACCATCCCTCTACAAGTCCTGAGAGGCATTCCCTATCCTCCGTGGATGGTGACAGGAACCAAGGGAAACAATAGAGTAAACAAGGGAATGATTTCTCCAATATATAAACAAAAAAAACAAACATTGGAAAGAAATGGACAGCCAAAAAAATGATTTAAAAAAATGTTGAACTAAACTTTATTTGTACAAAAACTGAAAGTGCAACTAAACCAAAAACTCAACTGACCAAACTAGTTAACCAACGAACTCCATGTGACTCCACTGGTCACTCTCCAACAAAATGATCACACATTACCCAAGGCGATCAAACTTGTGTTGAAACCTGCACAAGGGCTAAAAACATAAGAAGACTATAGGCATGAGTATTAAAACTCAATAGGTTAACCCGATATTCTATTCCCAATGCACTTCCTTTAAAATAAAAGAAAAATCAATTTATAGTTTTAAATACAGAGTATATAATTATTTTTTTCAAATGAGGTTTTATGCTATAATAATTATCATACAAAAACATGCATTTTTAATAAACAAAAATGCATGTAACAATTTTTCAAAGAGGTGCATCATCAAAATGAAAATTGTTTCAATGAGGGGTAACTTAAAGATTGTACACTTTAAAATAAATAAAAAACACTACAGAATTTACCAACCAAACACCCCACATGCTGACGGTGAGTAATAAATAGCCAATGAGCACAACTCATGGAAACACCCCTAGGCACTAGTTTATTATGAGACCCAGGTACCTTGTATCTTGGTGAAGGTAACCATAATAAATATTAATTCCCATGCACAGGAGACACTATTAGAGAGCATACCCATAACCTAGTAGTCCCACAACAACATCCTCACCATCATAGTTTATTCAGTGTTGTCATCATCAAACATTCTATGTGAAATAGGGGCCAAACCCCACATAATCACTAGCATACTTGTACACGTCTGCACACCTAGATACCTGGGATTCCCTTTAGTGCTCAATCAAGTTACACATATTATAAAATACACATTTCACATGAAAATTCCGTTCCCAAACCCTAAAAACACAAACATCCCATAAAGTTTCTTCACATTTCATTAACAAATCAATAAACCACAAAAAAATTTGGTAAAACAATTTCAAGGAGGGTATTGAGGCTTTTCACATTGAACTCATTCAAAAACACTATTTGAATTATAAACACACAACAAGACCATACCCAACCATATTTAGAACCCCTAAATATATTTAATAAAATCATTTCATGGATTATAAAAAAATCCCAATTGACAAAACATGGTATATACAAGTAAAACACTCATTCTTCATTTTTAGGAAAGGACAAATAGGCCTTTAAACATTTTCCCCAAACTAACATTTGAAAAAGATATGAATTTAAATTTTTTAAAGAGGTGTATACATACCATATACAACATAACCCCACATTCATAAATCCCATAAAACACTCAGGATGCATATTCAAAACACAACCATTTTCATAAGAATGTGAAACATGCCATTTTCCAGGCACTCAGACCAAAACATGTTGTAAACCAAAACCCATTTATTTTTAAAATCAAATACAAATTGGAAAGGCATAAAATGATCCCAAAATTATTTTTTTGACATTTTTTCAGTGTATTTATAAATCCAAACAAATAATTTTAAATTTCACTAGACACAGAAACGCCAACCGGGAAATTTACCAAACACGTGGTATGCACTCTTTTAAAAAAACAAATTCTGTTAAGCACATAAAAAAGGATAAAATAAAATTTTCATGCCATAAAGTTATTAAAGCTACTAAAACATATTGAAAATTCTATAAATCATGTGTGTATGCAAATAAAATAATTTATAAAACAAGAGGAGTGCACATTTATACCAAAACAACTATATTCTTAACAAAATAAGTCATAAAACATAATTTGCACAAAAAACCTTTAAAAAATGTTTCACAACATCACATATCATATAAAAAAGGTTATAAAATATGATAATGGTGAAAAATAAATGATAAAGGCTTGTGCAATGGACATCCTACCTCAAATCCTTGGCGTAATGGAAACGCACTCCCAAAATCACCATTCGAGTGTTTACAAACCCTAAAACATTGACAACCATACCCAAATGATTAAAAATCCAATATAAATCATGTAATAATATAACCTTAAGTAGAACAGGACTTGGGGAGATTTTAAAACCAGGAAATAATGAAAGGAGAAGAAGATAGAGGATAAAGGAGAAGGAATCTCACCATTTCAACAAGAAAACTCTTCGTATTCCACTAGATCTGCACCCTTATATAAATGTGAATGGCTTGAAAATTCATGGAGAGACTCTTAAGATCTGGAATAACTACGGAATTTTTATTTTCTGCCAAAAGAGTATGAATTGATTGATTTATGAATGATACAATCTACCTTGTCAATTCTGAATGATTTGAGAGACATTGAGAATTTTTCCCCACTCTGCGACTATTATGAGCTTCAAATAGGGAATATCGATAATGGGGGTGAGGATAGGGATATTGGATTCTAGTGGGAGGTTTAATAACTGAAAACTATCAAATATTGAATTAGATACAAAATAAAAAATTTATTTTAAAAAAATTGAAATGGGCCCATGGGCTGGCCAAATGCCTAAATTAGTAACCCCAATTCACCATGATTATATATTCTTAAGGGGTAAAAAAGGATATGGTAGTTTTAATATTTCATTTGAGGCCATGTGGGAAGTTGAATGGGTGAAAACTTATGAAGCAACGATTTATAGAAGAAACTAATTTGGTTTTTAAAACTGGAAATGGGCTCACGGTTGGACCAAATCATGAAGTAACCACCCTTTCTCAAAAAACTCCTAAACACGCATTGGGGAACCCAAAATAGGGTTATTAGACATAGGTGAAACTTAAAAACTCAACATTAATCTCACAAAAAACCCATGAAAATTATCGGGATTTCAAATGAACTGGATCAGAACAATGATATGAAAAACAGGGTGTGACAATTCTCCTCACCATTAAACCTTTCCGCCCCCAGAAAACCATAACACTTTACAGTTGAAAGATAGACACCTAAGGATTCCATTTTTACATGTTCCAACCTATAAATATTGTTAAATAACATTTTACATCAACATAAATTAATCCTATTTCTCAAAAAAAACACCAACTCACAACCACTTTGTGAAAATCAATGGAACTGTCAAGCCACCACCTCCACAATCAAGCCAAAAACCCGATTGTTGGGCCTTCTCCCAATGAAACAAACAATCACCCAAACTAAAGAGCACGAAATAAAACCATGAAATATAGGGTATTACATAATGAACTCCCCAAAATTAATAAAAAACTAGCACTAGACAATTTCATTGGACGAAATATCAACAAGACCTGTGGTGGGTCTCCCCACCATTAAACCCTAGCTAGCAACGAAAAAATAAACAAGAACTCAAAATTACCTCACTTTCACAAGTCCAAAAAAATACTCCCACAAAAAACCCACTAAACCAAGATAATAGGGTTGTAACATGAACATATAAACCACCCACTCCCGAACAGAGGAGATGTGAACTAGGCCAACACTTTCAACACGAATGTGGACACCAACCACTTGAGGAGGGGAGGGAAAGGGACCCAATTATTTTGCCACTGGAACAACAAAAGAAACCAAGTACCTACCCAAAACTCTAAACCTACGAATAGTTAACACCAAGACTACACCCGATTAATAGAGGCAGTCCTTAAAGGGACATTGATCTGAAACCTGCATCCATGAAGGCATAACCATAGACAATGTGTGAGGGGTAAGTCCACCACACTTGTAGTGAAAAATGGAAATTAATTGTAATTTTGAACCAAAATATAGATATAAAAACTTCATTACCACAATGGTGGAGGTAGGAGCCTGGTCAAGCACCCCACACCTCTGTAGAATTCTTGACTAGGTGAAAAGCTTCACTATAAGGCTTATGGCTGGTACCCTAAATCATGAAGCATCGGCTACCCCATAATCAGGTTCTAAGTATCACACCACTCAAAAAAACTCACTTTCTCAAAAAAAATCGTTAATATTAATAGGAACTCATAGATATATATCAAAATTCTATCCCAATCAGAACAATATGTATAATGGACAATGAATATGAAAAAATGCATCAACATCAACAAACACAACTGTAATGTCCACAAGAATTACAACGAACTGGAATCACTTTCAATCATTCCCAAACAGCTCTCTATTTAAACTAACGGAATGAGGGATTATTTTTTGAGGTTGATCTAGCATGTGAAACATGAGGAATAATCCATAGGTTTATCAATTGTAAATATTGCAAAAATAGAACTATCTGTGGCCACATCACAACATCCGACACATCTTTAGAAACCCATTGAACATTATTCCATACCCAAGCCACCAATAAGATCCCATCACAAGATGAAACAAGAGTATGAATTCTAGATCATAAGGAATCAAAAAGAATAGAAAAAACATCTAATACATAGGATAAACCATCCACATAACCGTCGGTTCAAATAAAACACCACAATTCTTTAGCTAAAAACTCTTTTGAAAAAATAAGTAACTTCATGGATTTTCACATTCACTAATGGTGCTTCATCAAGTCTCAATCACATGAACATTTAAGAGCCACGCCATGCACTCAACAACCATTAAATATAGGTCATTCTTCTAGATATCAATAAAATCTTGCCTGTGAGAACCCATGAAAAAACTAAAGGCTAAAGAAAAACAACATCATTCCAAAAATCATGTACCGTCAAAAAGAACACCAACCACCTAGTCAAAAACGCATTTAATATTCCCCAAATCAAACCACACTTCATCTGGAACCACATGATTAAAAAAATCCATTTATTTTAATAGAACTTACCAAAACAACTATTCTATTCCAAATAGCCCTTCCACATTTTAAAAAATATATATATTAAGGTCTCTTTTCATAATCTGAAACCCCCAAAATCCAAAACCCCTTTCCAGAAAAATACCAGCCTCACAAAACCGAATTCCCAAAACCTATTCATCCAATTCAAAAAACATTCAACAGCCCAAAACACCCCATTTAAAACAAAGTATTATAATTAATTTAAAATGATTTAAACATTAAAAACATTTTATTTCCACAAAGCAGAATTTTAGATTAGGGAAAATCCAGTTTTATTAAATCATTTACACTTCCTCCCTAAATTTTGATTAAAAAACCCAACCTTAACAATACAATTATTATATTTAATTTTTTAAAACCCATTTTCTACTTTTTCAAATACAATACTTCCTTTAAAACTCATTTCAATAATTCTCACACAAGGATTTTGAAAACAAAAATTCAGAATTCATGAAAGGTCCTAGAAACCCACAAAAGGGAACTAGATTCGGTGGGTGACTTGACCATATCGTTGGCGGCCATATGTCAAACACAACACCAACATGGAGATACTTATTTGGAACATTCCCTGGATCTAAATGGCTTTCCAGGCCCTGCGATCTCACAGATTCCATTAGTCATACACCGCTTGTCATATCCCAACACCAAATAATCTGCAAGAACAACAGACACTAATAAAACCAGACTTCCCATGGAAACCCAAGGGTCAGAACAAGCAAGAGTTCGTGATGCTCTTCTCGCACTTACCCCTAAAGTCCAAAAATTTCTACTCCATTTACCTTAACATCCCCAAATACCAAGGGCGATCTAAAATAATGGTCTGCTAAGAGATGAAATCCTCTGATACCATTTTTTCACAAACGAGCTGGAGTCAACCAAGAACCGGTCACCCAGGCCAGCCCGTGATAAGTCTAGAGAGGCATTCCCAAACCTCCCAGGATGGTGACAAGCACCAAGGGCATCAATAGAGTAAACAAGAGAACTATTTCTCCCAAATTTAAACAATCAAACAAATAGAGGAAATAAATAGACATCCCAAAAAACAATTATATAAAAATTGAACTGAACATTATTTGTAAAAGAAAATGAAATTAAAACTAAACCAAAACTCAACTGACAAAACCAGTTAACCAAAAAACTCCACGTGACCCTTCTGTTCACTCTCCAACAAAATGATCACAAATTTCCTAAGGCGATCAAACTCGAGTTGAAACCTTCACAAGTTCTAAAAGTAGAAGAAGACTATAAGCGTGAGTATTAAAACTCAGTAGATTAGCCCGATATTCTATTCCCAATGAACATCCTTTAAAATAAAAGAAACATCAATTTATATTTTTAAAAAAATATATAAAAGTATGTTTTTCAAATTAGGTTCCATGCTATAATAATTATTAGATAGAAACAAAAATATTTAATAAAAATAAATGCAAGTAACAATTTTTCAAAGAGTTTCAACTTCAAAATGAAAATTGTTTCAATGAGGGATAATTTAGAGATTGTACACTTTTAAATAAATAAAACAAACTTCTGAATTTACCAAAGAAACACACCATATGACTATGGTGAATAAAAAATATACAATGAGCACAACTCACGGGAACACCCCTAGGAACTAGTTAGTTGTGAGCCCCAGCTACCTCGTAACTCTGTGAAAGTAACCATAATAAATATTCATTCTCGTGCACACAAGACACTAGTAAGGAGCATACCCATAAACTAGTGGTCCCCCAACAACATCATCATCATAGTTTAGTTAGTTTTTTCATCTGCAAACTTGCTACGTGAAACAAGGGCCAAACCCCAAAGAATCACTAGCATACTAGTACACGTCCACCCATCTAGATACCTGATATTCACTTTAATGCTCAATCAAGTTATACATATTATAAAATACACATTTTAAATCAAAATTCCATTCCCAAACCATAAAAACACAAAAATCCCATAAACATTCTTCACATTTCTTTAATGAATCAATAAACCACTACAAATTTTCGTAAAACAATTTCAAGGAGTTTATTGAGGCTTTGCACATAAAACTCATTCAAAAACACTATTTGAATTATAAACACACAACAAGACCATACCCAACCATATTTGGAATTCCAAAAACATTTAAGAAAATAATTTCATGGATGATAAAAAAATCCCAATTGACATAACATGGTATATACAAGTAAAACATGCATTCTTCATTTTTAGGAAAGGCTAAAGAAGCCATTAAAAAATTTCCCAAAACTTACATTTGAAATAGATATGAATTTAATTTTTTTAAATTAGTGTATACAGACCATATACATCATCAAAAAAATTCATAAATCCCATAAAACACTCAGGTTACATATTCAAAACACAAACATTTTCATAAAAATGTGAAACATGCCATTTTTCAGCAAATCGGGCAAAAACATGTTTTAAACCAAGACAAATTTATTTTTAAAACAAAATAAAAATTAGAAATCCATAAAAGGATCCAAAAATAATTTTTTTAAATGCTTCCAATGTATTTATATATCCAAAAAATCATTTTAAATTACACTAGACACATACAAGCCAACCAAGCACATGGCATGAACTCTAATAAAAAAACAACTTATGTTAAGCACTTAAAAAAAGATAAAATACAATTTTAATTCAATGAATTTATTAAAGATACTGAAAAATATTAAAATTACTATAATCCAAGTGTATAATCTCATGAAATAATTTATCAAACAAGAGGACTGAACATTTATACCAAAACAACTATATTTTTAACAAAATAAGTCATCAAACATAATTTGCACATAATAACTTTAAAACCAATGTTTCATGACAACAAATTTCATATATATAAGGTTATAAATGTATGATAATGGTGAAACATAAATGATAAAATATTTTCCAATGGACATCCTACCTCAAATCCTTGGCGTAATAAAAACACACTCCCAAAATCACGATCTGAGGGTTTACAAACACTAAAAGTAGGACGACCTGACACAAATGATTAAAAATAACCTTAAAAATCATTCAATAACAGAACCATAAGTCTAAAAGGACTAGGGGACATTATTAAACTAAGAAATAATGAAAGGAGTAAGAAGATGGAGGATAAATGAGAAGGAATATCACCTTTTCAACTAGAAAACTCCTTGTATTCCACTAGATGTACACCCTTAAATAAAATGGAATGGCATGAAACTTCTTGGAGACACTACTAAGATCTGTAAAAACTATGTAATTATTATTTTTTTCCAAAATAGTACTAATTTATTGATTTATGGATGATACAACTTACCTTTTCAATTCTGGAATATTTGAGAGACATTGAGAATGTTTTCCCACTCTAAGACTATTCTGAGCTCCAAAGAGGTCCAATAGATAATGGGGGTGAGGATAGGGATATTGGATTTAGGTGGGAAGTGGAATAACGGAAAAATATTAAATATTTAATTAGATAAAAAATAAACAAATTATTTTTTTTAAACTGGAAATGGGCCCATGGGCTGGCCCAATTCCTAAATAAGTAACCCCAATTAACCATGATTATGAATTATTAAGGGGTCCAAAAGTATATGGTAGTTTTAATACATCATTTTAGGACATGTGGAAAGTAGAATGGGTGAAAATGGTTGAAAAAAAAGCAGTTAAAAAATAAACAAATTTGGTTTTTAAAATTGAAAATGGGCTCACGGTTGGTCCAAATATTAAATTAACCACCCTTTCTCCAAAAACTCCTAAACAAGCAATGGGGAACCCAAATTAGGGTGGTTATACATATATGAAACTTAAAAACTCAACATTAATCTCACACAATACCCAAGAAAAGTATCGGTAATTCAAATGAACCAGATCAAAACAAAGACATGAAAAACCAACACAAGAGGTAACTCATTTATTTCTAGCTTACTTTTTCTCCCCATGAGACTACTTATGCCTCGAACGATAATATAATTATAGGGAAAACCCACCAATGCATGTAAAAATAATTCCACACATATCAAGAAACAGATTTGATTCAATAACATTATGCCTTATAATAAAATATATGTATTGAGTAAAGAGTATAGATTTATCAATATTACCCCAGATAAAAAAACATTCAATTTTTTACATGGTATATAGAAATAATATATGGTATAAAAAATAAAAATTTCCATGATAATTAATATTAATATATATGTTAAATTTAATATCTAATAATCACAAGAAGGTTAATATTTTATATTAAAGTTAATCACTATAAAAATGAATCAAGAATGTAAATGTAAATACAAACCTAGGACAAAATGATCATAAACTATCCATACAAATATTAAGGATGTTGTCAATAAAACAAATCCTAAGGGTATTATAATTTAAATAATGGGGTTATTTGTAGTTTATTAATATAAATACAATAACAATGTCATTAAAAAATCATCAGAAAATTATCCATTTCACAATAAAATATATATATTTTAAAAGATTCAATTTCAAAAAAAATATTTTTAGAATGAATTTATTTGAAAATAAAACATTATAGTTATAAAGTAATATTTGAAATATTGAGTGGTTGTGATGGATAGATATTCAATAAATGTTTCACATGTTAAAATAAGTATTTCATTGTCATTTTATTAAAATTTAAAATAATCCTTTTTGGAAAATAACATGAAGATTCATTTGAATTTTTTTTAAAAACTCAAATATGGTTAATTTTTTATAAGGAAAATTTTAGAAAAATTTCATCAAAACATTGTTTTGGAGGAAAAATTATTTTGGAAGGAAAATAGTAATGATGTTGAATTTTTTAAAAAATATTTTCTAAATAATATTAAGTAACAAAGAGTGAAAATGGTATTTTTACATGAACAATACATGAAAAATATAGGATAATTAACTAACATGGTTTTATTATACAATGATAAAAATATTTTACTTCAATGGAAATTTAACAATAAAAATACTGTTTAAATTGATATTGTGAAATAAATCCTCAAAATGATCGTAACGTTATTGTGAGAATTAATTAATGAATTGATTATGATTATAAATTTTAATCCACCAATAATAATTGAAAATAAAAATTAATATAATCCAAAGTCATTACACTTATTATCATAGAATATCAAATACAATTATGAATTATTTGAACCCAATCAAAATATACGGAATTATAAAATTCTTTACCACTTAATAATTTTTTGGTCAAACTACATAGGATAAAATAATCAAAATTGAATCTTAAAATACAAAGAAATATTAAAGAATCATTATATTACTTATGAATGGGGAATTATATATACCATATAAAATAATTTTGGTTCATAACAGTACAATGTGACTCAGTAAAGGGAAATTGAGACAAAATCCCTTTCACCATACATCCTTTGGGTTGAATATTCTTTAACCACGTGTAAAATAGTTTTAGTCATATTATTAATTTATCAAATAATAATATGAAAATTTTTAATATCATATTTTATTATTTTAAAACATCTTCTCACCCATTTGTTAATAATCAATCATTTTTACTGCTGTTTTGAGTGATCACTTCCATGTTTTCTCATGCCTGTTTTAATGTGAATGTTCAAGTTCTTAAAATTATTACACTACTATATAATCTCTGTAATAATATTAATGTTATAAATATCATTTTTTCAGTATATAATATTTTATAATCCTTATTTAAATACTTAAATGGAGAAGGGATCACATCGTTTTGTGGAGATAGAAGACAATACTTATGCATGAGTGATATTATCATTTCCTTAATGGAAGACCTGGTAAGAAAGTAGGTGATATATAAATTAAAAATAATCAATATAATTTAATATATATAACTTATACTTATTAATGTTACCATTATTATATTTCATATAAGGTGTAAGTGAAAAATGAATCACATCACTTAATGAGGCAGTAGTCCGCCATACATGCGAGTAATGTTATCATATTTTAAATGGAATGGAAATTAATAAGGTTTATGTGATTTTATAATTAAAGAATGCTAATAATATCCTAAATACTATATAAATATGTTAAATCCATCAATAAATCCATCATTGAAAATAGGTGATGCAAAACGAATTTCCTTGGTTTGTGAGGTAGTATTCCACCATACACATAGTGATTGGATTCATATACCATTTGAAATTAGAGGAGATGGATATAGGTCATTAACATAACCTCATAAAATATAGAGATATTTAATATAATTATTTTTCTTAATAATAATTTTCTGATTGTATTCTGCGTATGAGGAAGAAGAAACAAAATAAAAATGCTCATTTAAGAATGTTACCATCTCTTCAGAAAAAAAATTTAGGGTTGCACCAAAAGCCTTTATAGGTTATACTTATGGTCCAAAAGAATGATTTATTTAGTTTATAGGAAATTAGTGGTGTTATTTTGGTAGTATTTGATAAAAAAATTGATTTGGATGTTTGAATAGGGGAGGTGAGTGTGTTAACTTTTACAAGTGGGTGAGATGTCATACATGTAATTTCTAAAAGGAATCAATTACACTCACATTTTAATCATGACACAAGCCTCAAAAATCGATCATTAATGAACCATAGATATTATAGTGTCTAAATATTTCTATTAAATTGGTTTTCTAAAATATTTAAGGTTTTTTTAACCCATATAATTTTAGTTTAATCCCCTGGTATATCAGTTTATTTTTATTAACCATAGTAATTAAATATTACTAATTTTAATATTCATAGTTGTAAAAATTAAGTTAAAATTATTAGATAATATAAATTACTTATATTTATAATATATAATCCTTTTTCTAAGTCAGTTAACACTAGTTTTAGAATCAAATATAAAATTATTCCCATAGAGGTGAAGAAAATTTTAGGATCGAAATGATGAAAGATACTGATTGTAGTATATAATTATGTAGATGCTCAATTTACAAGAGGGGGGTGAATTGTACACTTTGAAAATTTCCTTTGGAACATTTAAAGATGGTAATGTTTAACAAAGTTAAAAAAGGTAAATTCACAAAACCAATAGTTCTACAAACTTTCTTGATTCTTGAAATGTGATTCCGAGAAAGTAATTCTAGAAAAGTGGTTCCAGAAATGAAACATAACAAAAGTTTAAGAAGTTAATGATTCTACCTTAATGAATATGGAATCTCTCTAAATCGGAGGATACAAGTATAAGAAAGTATAAGATAGTTATAATTTCCTCAACAAACAAAATTCAGCTGAAAACTTGGAACAAGACAAGTAACAAGTAGTAAATCATTTAACCCAAAGAGAAGGCTATCCAACAACCTTAGATAAATGGCACTGGATTTATACTATAGAGAAGTTCTATCATACCCAGACCAGGGAAAGCCCTAGATACAAAGAATGAATTCTGTCTTGCTATCCCTGTAAGCCCTCAACTTCAATGTAGTCGGCACCTCTATCTTCCTCAGCAAGGAAGACCTCGTGCTTTAATGTAGTCGACACCTCTGTCTTCTTATCCCCGGAATCCCTCAAATGTTATCAGCAACATTCAGAGTGACACGAAGCTATTCTAAACAAAAAGATCAGTATGCACTAATCATGAGAGTCTCTCTCTAGAAATCACTTTAACAACAAGTAATCTCTAGAGTTGTAGAACAGTTCAGTAAATGTTATGAGCTCTTTCAAATGAGCTCTGATTTATAGGCACAGCTCAAACATTCAGCTCCCTCCTCCAATGGTCATATTTTCATTGAATTTCAGAGGGACCTATACTCGTGTCACTCAAACAACTGTTAGTTAATAACTGAATGCACAACATCATTTTATAACGAAAATAAGTGTAACCCAAAATATGGTTACTTATCCAATTTAATTTTTTGGAGTGTATGGAAAAATGAAATTTTTGAGTCTAACAAAAAACACATTCGGTGTTTATAATACAAGGATATTCTAATTCTGGTTCCAAAAGAATTAGGAACCTGAATTCTATAGAAATATGGAGTCTAAATTTCTAGGAAATTTGGAATCTAAATTCACATGTATTCAGCGTCTGAACATACAAAGTTCAGAGTCTGAATTCGTAAGAATTTGGAGTCTGAAATATTAAGATTTCAGAGTATGAATTCAATGAACATGGAGTTTGATCTCTTAAGAGATTGAACTCAAAATTTAGAGAACTTGGAGTCTGAACATAGAAGATTTCAGAGTCTAAATTCAGAGAACTTGGAGTCTGAACTCAGAAGAGTTCGGAGTCTGAATTCAGAGAACTCTGATTCTTAACTCGTAAGAGTTCGGAGTTTGGAATCAGAGAAACCAAAGTCATAACTCAAGGGATTTCAGATTATGAATTTAGATAATTTGGAAAATTAATTCATATACTGAAAAAAAATTCTTTATATCTATGTGTTTTATGATTCAGAGGTTATAGATATGAAACTGGATTTTACATAGACAAAATATGAATAATGAAAAACATGGTAAAGATAAAAATCCTTGGGGAAGGAAAATTTTCCATATCAAGTAAAACATAGGGTAAATGAAATTTTCCTTATGATAATATGTTTTTGATTTTCAAAATAATAAGGAAGGGAAAATTCATAAGGAAATTATATTGACTCAAAAATCTCCCCCCTTTTGGGAAGCACAAACAACCTTACGAGAAAGAATATAAGGACATAGAAAATAAAACATATCTCCCTTAACACATGGGAAACGATGAATATGACTAACACCACCTTTGGATTTGGAAACACTAAGGATCGTATTCTATATTTCCCGAATGAGACATATAATTTTATTTCATATAAAAATTTTCTTGAATATGAACTCCCCCTTAGATAAACTCCACCTTACTTAGGGTAATTTCTTCTTTACATAGTATTATTTTTTCCTTTCTCCCATTTGTGATTTTCAAAAAGAATTATATGGAATGGAAAAGTAATTATGGTACCTCAAATATTAGTACAAGATAGCTAAAATATATAAAAAGAGAAAACAAAAATTTCATTAGGATTGGAAAAATTTAAACAAGGAAACAATGCAACAAAAATATGATATGAACAATATTATCTTTTCTTTTCCTTGGGCATCAGCTTTTTCACTATTGTTTTCATCTTTTTGAGCACCTTGTGATCATTATGTTCTTTCTTAAGAAGTTGATCCTGGTCTTATTCATTCTTCTCTAAGGATTTTATTTTTTCTTCTCGATCCTTAAGACATTCCGCCTAACCCTTCAAGACTTTATCCTGCTTGAGAAGCATTTCTTCTATCTCAATCCTGTGATCTCTTTCTATCTTCTAGCTCTAGGAAACTGAATACAACTTCCCATTCAGATATTTTACTTCTTGTATATGGTAATTCTGCTTTAGAGTCATATTTTCTTCAAAACCATATTTGAGATCATTGATCTTGATATCTTCAGTTTCAAATACCTCCTTGACACTTTCTTGGAACACATCAAGAATCCTCATATCATCAACAATCTTTACTGACCATCTGGTTAACTTATTGCAAGTCCTTTTGTGAGATTCATAGTTAATAAGAAAAAATTTCAATTTTGCTTCTAATTTGACACACTTATCCATCCCCATGGATACTGAATCATATTTCTGATTTAAGGTGTGTTGAAGCATCTAACATCTTGAGTCAATTCTTGGAAAAATTGGAATAGTCTCAACAAGCTTTTTTAAAGACTGAACAACGAAATCATATCCATGAGAGGACGATTCCAAATCTAATACTTTACATAGTGAGGTCTCTTTCTCTATTTCAACTAACTTCTTATTCGATAATCCACAAAATTATTTCTTCTTCAAAAAAACTTCACTATGTGTACCAACAACCACCTATTTTCCCTTATCAACCATCGGAATGGCTTTCTCTTGGTTAGGGGATTCGTGTTCACTATCAGATATTTGAACAATTTTATCTTCATATATCTCTTCTTTCTCAGCTCCAGTATCAATATCCTCTAGCTATATGAAATCATGATGATAACTTTCTTCTTTAGACATATTATTCACTTCTTCTTCAACCTTGTCCTCTCACCATTTTCATCTTTCCCAGGAGTTGCAAGATTTCAAAACTCAGCTTCATAAGTTCGGATTGAAAGCTTCCAGATGGGATTTACTTTCCATGAGAGTCCTCTACTTGCTAATGAGATATTCGATATCACCACTACCTTCTTCTTCTTCCTCTTATTCTTCTACATCATCTACATCTTTTTCATTGAGTTTTTCTGGAGTCACATGCTTCTTTCCTAGAGTCTCTCGTAAGGGTTCTACCAGGAAGGATTCCGGTACCATAATTTTTTCAGAATCTCTCTCAGCATCCTTCAGAATTGATTGAACTATTTTTTCCTTAGATATCTTATTCTTCTGTTTCTTTTGTTTTTCTTTATTTTCAATCTCATTATGAATATTTTATTTTAAATATTTTGATTCAATAGGATCCAGGAAAAACATGGGCTCCCCTTCTATCATGTTCTTCTTTAATTCCCTCCACATAGCTACTACATCATCTGGATATGATTTTTTCTTTTTTGGCATTGGGGGTGCTGAATGAACTTCCTTGGACACTGATATTTTACCTTATCTTCTACATCCTTCAGCTTTCTCTTCCTTCCACCATTTTTAGAGGGTTCATTCACCTCTTGTTTCTTCGATACAAGATTCAAGCTCTTCTTCAGGTAAGTCATAAAACTCACTGGATTCCATGGAAAATCCTACTTTCATCCTCTTCAGAGTATCATCACTTACTAGCATGACATTACAATTTATCGTCTTAGAACTACACGGTATTTTGAATGTCTATAAACACTGAACAATCATCTTTGAGTGAGTGGAATGATACATTATAATCTGATACTTCATATTTCCATTCTTCATATTCTCAATTGTAATCATAATATGCTTAACTAGGATAATATTTCATAGATTAACCAAGAAATCCAAGATATATATGTAACTCTTCTTCAAAGTATTCTAGTCCCTGTTTCTCAGAATGATAAATCCTTGAACCCATAATTCAAGAATCCAAATATTTGTTGATAGTTGAACAATCATTAGAGACTTTATATCTGAATGACCATGTCAATCCATAGCCTTCAACTTATCAAAACTTTTTTTAAATTTAGGCAAATTATGTGAGTCGAACTCTACCTCATCCTCATAAAGAATTCCAATCAAATTGGCTGCCTTGGTGTATGAAAAAGAGTATGTTTTCCCATAGCACTTGAAATAGTATATGTCTTTACCTTATTCCTTGAAAAAGCTTTCTGAATCATAGATCTCAACCAACAAGTTTGGATACTTCAAATCTTGTGCCTTTGGTTTGGATAAGCAGACACTCTCCCATCCATTCAGCTTGATATTCTTCGAGATTATATAATCATATTTAGAAATGAAAATTTGATGTACCAAACTTTATCAAAATTTGGTTTCCATAAAGAATAATCTTATAAGAATAGAAGTTTTTAATATAAAATAAATTTTTAATATTGATTAAAATCAACAAATTTTGTTAAATTAAAAAAAAATGAACTACTTTTAATTAAAAATATATTAAAAATATATTTTTACTATATAAATAATTTAAATCTGAAAAAGGAATTTGATAATATTCAGTATTTTTCCCTATTCAACAAAAAATGAAACATTATAGAAAAACCAAAAAAATCACCATTTTTTGTTTTTTATATGAAAATTTCAGAAATAAAGATAATTTTCTAAAATTAGTCAAAAATTAATTTTGTATTACTTGTGAATTGTGTGACTAAACCTTTTTTTAAATATTCTTTTTAGAAAACCATAATTTTTATTTTTTTGAATTTTATTTTAAATCCATTCAACAGGTGACCAATATTTTCATATTTTAGATATTATTATTTATATCAACCAATTTATCTTCTTGAATAAAATTTTGTACTATATTACAAATCATTTAGTCTTGGGGTTAATGTTCCACAGTCTGTCAAAGAGATTAAATTTAAAAAAAAAATTAATATCAATGGTTGTTTAAGCGTGGTGTTGGATATCACAAAAACTATTTAATATGATGTCTTTATTTTATAATTTTATGGTGTTTCCTTCTCCCAAAATAAAAAAATTATTTACTCTTAATTTAAAATTTCTCCCAGAAGTTTGGGGTTATGTATTTAAAAATTCATTTATTGAAAAGTCAGATCCTAAAAAGATTGAATAAAAAATCTTCATAATAATAGTGAAATTGAATTACAATATTCATATGAAATAACAAATAACATAATTTATACGTAGTATAACATTGGTGAATAAGTATGATAAGTACACAGAATAAAATCATTAATAATTATAGAGAGTGAATGTTTTCATTAATCACACAAAATTCAATGATCAATGGAATGTTAATGTCCTCAAAACAATAAATATGATATCATTTAAATGGACATTTTATTCAAGGGATACAAATTTAATAATGTATTTTTTTTTTCAAAATCATTTTCTTAATATTGAGGAATTATTTTACTATTTATGAATATAAGGAAAAATACTTACATGATAACAATATATTTTATAATCACAATTTCATTAATTTTTTTTTCCTGATAAATTTTTCATTAATCAATTACTCCATGAAATACATAAGCACAAATAAAATATTTTTCTTCCTGAATAACTATAATTAACTTTTAATGTATCATTATATCCATTACCTTTTAATAGTGTATTAAAGTATCTAAATCATATAGCACAAGAGTTTCAAACTAGGTGAGGAGTGGGTCCCATTATCCTATACCAGGTGATGCTCGAATCAAGATCGACATGCCTTTTGGATTTATTATTCCATGTTAAATCTATCCAAGAACTACATCTACGGATAGTATCGAGAAACAGGTCTATTTCGTGGAATACAACATAGTATCTTCATTACACAAACTTTAGGATGTTATTTCTATATTAATCTTCAATATATATTATAAGGTTATGATCCATAATATATATTTTCCTAAATACAGTTCCCAGTGTTTCTACTAATATTTCTCTCATACTTAATGACCCTAGAAACCAAGAACTATTTTCCACTTTATCACAATGTCATAAGATATAAGGAATCACATCTCAAAAGACTGAAATGTTTATTAGTCTTGGAAAAAAAGATATATACATCAGTATTTTATTAGATTTTAATATATAAAATAAAACATATTTTTTTGAGAATTTATTTATTCCCTATATAATATCCCTGAATATCATTCAAATTATTCTTCTTGGATTCCAAGGAATAGAAAAAAAATAAGGGTGAACTAAAATTATCTGTATGATTTAATTGAAAAATAATCTATCAGGATTAATCCAAGAATAATAAATATGGAATAATCAATATGTTAAGGTAATTATTTGAAAAAAATATCATTTAATCAATAAATTTAATATCATTATTATATAAGGAAAAATCAATGTGGAAATGTAAATAAGTATACAAGAAATTATATTCTAATAATTTTACTACCATGAATAAATAAGACATAATCAATATGTAGAGGTAAATAAATGATAAGACAAGCCATTTAGATAAATTGGTTATTATAAATAAATAAGGAATAATTAATATACAAAATTAAATTACAGAATATGAATTACATTTAATCAATAATGAATAATTAAATTCATCTAGTTATCATATCATGGATAATAATAAAATAATTCATTATTGAAGAAATTCATAATTATTAGACTTCATGATCTTGTGAATAGTTATATTTTTACATATACGACCTATCATAATATGGTTTAAAACTACATGTCGAAACCCATTTAATACTTGTGCACTTATTCACCTCATGAGAATACTAATGGATCAAGGGGCTATATAATTCCAGGACCAACCCATCACAAAATATCCAAATCATTTTCCATATATAAAATAATGTATTTTGTTCATAAAAATGTTCCTTATCATCAGATATCTGTATTGAGTAAATAATAAAGATTAATAAATATATAAAAAGAAAAATATACTATTCAATGTAGTACGTTGTATGTTTAAATGATATACAGTTTAAAAATAAATATATATATATGATAAAAACTAGGATATTTAAGGGAAATTTAATTTACAATGATTATAAGAATGTGAATATTTCATGGGAAAGTTAATGAAAATAAAAAATAATCAAGAATGTGAATATCAATACATTCCGTGGTAAAAATCATAAATAACACTCCTTATGAATAATAAATATTGAATCAATACAACATATCTGAGATCTATATATGTCAAATAATGGGTTGTTATCATTGGTTAATTTATATAAAATAAAAATATCTGAAAAACATTCTAGTGTAAAATATCATTTTCACTGTGAAATATATATATATATTTTTAAAATTTTCAAATAATATTTTTAAAATTATTTTCAGTTAAAATAATTTTTAAAAAATTTGAACTGAACATTAAAACATTTTGGTGTTATGATGGAATGAAATTATGTGCATGTCGTCCAAGTTAAAAAATGAATGATTTATAATTATTAGTAAAATCCAAATTTTCATGGTTTGGAAAAATAAATGAAGATTTAATTGGATTTTTTTATGAAGAGTCAAAAATTGGTAAAAAATTCATTAATAATTCTCGTGGATGATTATAAAAAATATGAAACATTTTATAAAAACAAGGTTTTTGATGAAAATTTATATTCAACCAAATTGAAAAATGATGTTTAATTTTATTAAAAATAATCCTAGTCAATTTAGGTATAGAAGAGTAGAAATGGGGGTATTACTTTAAAAATTAATGAAATAGAATATCAGAAGAAAATTAAAGGGTTTTTTATAATAATCTAATAATTTCCCTCAATGGAAATTCAAGCACAGAAATCCGGATTAAAATAACTGACAAAAATTTAATTCTTATTAAGATAAACACCATTTTAAGTGGTAAGGGGAACCCAAAAGACTTCAAAAGATATAAAAAGACATTCAATCCCCCCAATGCAATGTCTAATGATAAAATAAAATCGGATTCAAATATGAAAAGAAGGTCTCCTCCCCAGCATCAAAATCATTAAGAAGACCTTACACCTTTACATAGTTACTTGGATAGGTGTCCCATGAAAGAATTCCAAAGAATAGTACTGATGGAAAACATCATACCCTCTCAAAATTTAAATTCCAGATAGCTAGGATTTGTGAGAAGTCCCATTTCTGAACCTCTCCTGGAGCCATCCCTTGAGAGGACCTAGATGCATTGACCCATAGACCATAAATTGAAGTGCCACAAAAAACATAGACAAATAGGAATACCATCCAAAGATTCACTAATTAAACCAATAAAAAAACATTTCCATGAATTCAAAAATCTATCCAATATGCTACCAAACCACCACATGAAAACCCTTACTGCAATAAACACGCTTCTCCACGATGAATCCATCTTAGTTCGCTGCACCTCACCCCAAACCAAGATCCAATTAACCAAGAATACAACACTCATAAATAGAACCAATGCTGAGACCACACCACTCCTCACAAAAAATTTCACACAACCAAACCAAGAAATAAAATAAATAAAAGGCTTACAAACACAATCCAAACCAGATCTCACTAGAAAAGGTCCCCTCCATAAGCTTGTAATGCAGATCTCTTCACCATCTTCAGAATCGCACTTGGGGATAATATTTACCAAAAATGTAATGCCCCGTACCTAGAAGCCCATAGTCGGTGAATTATTATGTATCATTTGAATGATCACAAAAGATCAAGTCTCAAAATATAGATTAGTTTAGTATCCTTGGAAGTATTAGAAACTTTTATAAGGTTTACATTACGTCATAAAATGGAAATCTACAACAACATTTTTTCTATATAAAACACTGAGATATCATAGACTATCTCTGCAGGTTAGTCATAATATACTTCTATGCATCCTGGGAAAAATTAAACATAGAAAGGGGTGAACTCAGATGCTCAGTAAGGATAAAAATACAGCGGAAACATTTATAAATAAACATAAACATTTAAGGCAATATATAATACTAAAACAAAATCCTTTTAAACATGAACTTCATCATAATATGGAAAAGATAAAATAAAATAATTCCATTTAATTGTTCACATGGATATTCTACTAGTCGAATAATCACATGCAATATCAGTATCCACATTCATAATGATGGAATGCATAATGCCAAACTTTCATAACCACATAGTCAACGCCTTGTTCCAAGACTACAAATAAGATTTTGTCAAGGCCTTGTGAAATGAAACTAGTATGTATCATGAGACCTAACGATGCATCGAGGAGATATAGCATCCTCCACCTGTCACATACTATGTCTAATACATTCCTCATATGAAAAGGTTGAAACATAATGTGAAAATTCGTATTAAAACTAGCATACGAAATGTCAATATTTTAACATCAACCCATGAATAGTATAAAATTAGCACATCCACTGTCAAACATTACTCATTCAATAAAATATGGAATATTGTATTATAATATATCATCCTAAATAGATAGTAATGAATGAAATTGACAAAGATAAAAATAATCATCAAAACTATTTGAGAGAAATATCCACCTTTTTTCTTGAAAACATTTAAAAGTCTCCTATTTATCAAGAATCCATATAAAATAGATTTTTGAATCTATGTGACCCATACTAATATGAAACATTTAAAAGGAATTTTAATTTAAAAACCTTAATTTCCATATAAATAAACCATTGAAACCATTTTTATAACATGAACATTAATGAGAATGATTTAGAATAATAAATCATTAAAACATTTTAAAATGATATTTTAGTTAGAGTTCCTAACCAAAAGAGAGAAACTTGAATATAAATAATTGAGGTAATAAATACTTTATAATATCATGGGAATAAAGGTATTCATGATATACTATGTCAAAGTACATTATACACACCATATAAAAGTGAATGGGTGTATAAAAACAAAAAAGTCTCAATGAAATGTAAATTGAGACAAAATAACTTGTAAAGATTGTATCCTTATGTTAAAGATAAATCAAAGACATAATTATATGTGAAAAATATAAATACAATAAATATTATTGGATATTTAGTGTAAATAAATCAGAGTACATTCACTCATATTCTTGTAAAAACAACACCAATGAATTGGTTGTTTAAATCAATAAATTGAGATTGCGTTAAAATTACTCTTATCAAGTTCATATCGATGACTTGAGAATTTATCAATGGAGTGATTATGTGTATAAAAAGTATATCCACAGAAAGGGGAGTGTAAATTAATACACAAAAAATAAATATCCATTCCACACATAATTATCGAGTAGAATAATCAATGAAGTATGCGTAAACTGGAATGAGTGGAAATTGAAATTGGAAATTCCCTTACCAATTTGGTAACTTACAAAACATACATCCCAAGAAAGATGGATTATTCAATTAATTTTTAAATACCCATAGATTAAATTATGTTACCCATGGAATACAATCATGGGGCAGTACATATACCACACAAAAGGAAATAGTGGCAGTATGGCATGAATCTCATAGAAATAGGAAGTGAGATGAAAACCCTTACTTTGTTGTAATCAATCAAGTCTTATGGCAAACGGTTAACCAAATGAATCAAATAATAACATGAATATAAATATAATCATTATAATATATGTATATATATCGAATGACAGTACACAATACAACACATTTAATAAATAATTGGCGAATAATAGAAATCTCACGGAATTAAAATGAGATAGGAAACCCCTTACATTGTACTTTCCCTTGGTCAAGAGTAGGTTAAACTCATATATAATGGTGAAATAATTGTAATTAAATTATACAAGAATCTTATACACTAATATGATATCATATATGATCCTTTAATATTTAGTTGTAAATAATATTTTAGTATTATCATCATTATAGGTGTTAACTGATTCGTTTTCCTTTATATGCTTTGTTTGATAAGTAGTGTTTGTTATGAATAGTATGTATCTTATTCATATTCATAATGATATTAATTATTTAAAAATTATTTTTAATAATATAATGAAAATTATACCTTAATGAATTATGATGTGGAATGAATGTCATCACGTTTGTGGAAAAGGTAATCTTTACATACGCATGAGCGACAATATCATTATTTTGATATTAAAATAATATATAGTCGGATGGTATATCATATATACAGAATAATTTTCATGTTATATTTATTATTTACATCAATTAAACTTCATTATTATACCCATCCAAATAATAATTTATTGAATAACAATTACACCACGACGTGGAGACGGTAAGCCGTATGTACCCACGTATGGTGACAGGTCATTCAAAGGATTAATTGAATAATAAATATGGTTCAACCATATTTATAATAACATAACTGTATATATAAGATACTGGAGTTATTATTTTATAATGGAATAAAAAAATAATGAGAAATTTGAAGAAGAAAGGATCTTGAAAGAGGTTATGAAATATTTACCTCTTCTTCTAGTTCTTCTTTTTTATTTGACAAAAAGGGCTCCATTTTTTTGGCTTTCTGACAAAATTAATACCTCTAAGAGAAAGGTAGGATATTTTAGAGGGTATAGGAAAAAGGGGGTCGAGACAAAAGGCTTTGAACATGTGGATTTGAGGGAAGGGGGAGTTCGATTTTATAAGAGGGAAGAGGTGTACCTTCAGAAAAGCTAGAAATATTATTTTATAATAAAATCATTTTTGTTTTATAATGGCTCAAAAATGATTTATTTAATGGATAGGGTGGGGATGGGTCTAAATTTCCTCATCCAATAGGTTTTAAACAGTTTTGGGTCACTATATTAACCATATCTTTTATATTTGACTCTTAGTTAAATTGTTTGACATTTACCATGGCTCTTTGTTTTTTTTATATTATATGGTTAATAAACATACGATATACTTCCAAGAGAACCCCAAGTGGTTTATTAATGATACAACTATCATTATATAAGACTTTTGGAAAAAAAATTTGACTTTTAGGAATAGAATATAAATTAATAATATATTATTTGTTTTAAAAATTCTTTTATGTCAATTTTGAAACTATTTGGTATTTTTTTTTGCTAAATTCATAACAGCATTATTACTTCAAACAAAATTCATATAACTAACCCTAAAATGTCATATTATCCTAGAAAATTAGTTTAATTCATAATAAATCTCATATTAAATTTATTTGGAAATTTATAATATCAAATATTTTAATATTTAATTAATTAGGTAATTACTACATCATCATTGGGTCATAAATAAACTTAATTATATAATGTATAAAAATATAAATAAAATAAAATTATGTTGGAAATATTTTTATCTTTATAATTAATATTTATAATAGAATGTATCTTATGTATAACCCTATATTTAAAATGGTTTAGTTATTAAACATAGAATTTAACACTTTTAAATTTCCCTTGAATTAAATAATAATAAATTTCCTTATCTAATCCAAGTGGTCCTAAAGGATCATATTTTATTCCTATGGTTGTTTATGGTCTAATTACACTTATCCAATATAATTAGGACAAGTGTTAGGGTAAAAAATAATATCATTTTTACCCTTAATTACCCTATTTACTTTTAACCGTGTAAATAAAAGTCAAAAGTTACTATTATCCAAAAATTATTTGTATCTTGTTGAACCACATTTTACATACTAATATCAGCTGTGTCTCTCAGATTTTTGAAATTCAATTCATAGAACTGGTAAAATTATGTTTTATAAAAATTTGCAAATACTCATAGGAGGTGGGTAAAAGATGGTCAAAAAGTTCAATATAATTTTTATATATCTAAAATTATTATAAACAGACTCCAATTATTTACATTATCCTTATATAGGAATTATGGATCTATTTTGACCTAAAATAAATTTATATAAAATAAATAAAAAGTTAAATAAACAATCGGTTTTAAATTATAACTCAGTATTTTCACTATTCATACCAAATGAATGTTTTCAGAAAAATATCTAAAATTCACCCTAAAATAATTTTAATATTAAAAATCCAAAAATGATGTCCATTTTGTAAGTAAATATTTATAAAATTTTAAAAGTGGGTATTACTATTCATAATGGCTAGTTTGATTTGTCGTACTGTGTCAGAATCTCGAAGCTACGTACAATGCAAGCTATTACATTATTAAAAGGGAAACATATCGTGGAAGCATGGGGTGTTACATTCTTCCCACATTTTGTAAATTTTGTCTGTGAAATTTTTAAAATTGGGCATGGTAACATAATTGAATGCCCCACATCGGAAAAAAGAGACAATAAAACTATCACATTAAAATTAAGAAACAAAAGTACAAAGGTCACATGAGATAACCCATACTTGGATTCTATGTAGGAAAACATGGATATGGAAGATAAAATAAGTGCCATGTTTTGATTTAGAGGGATAGAAAACATTATTAGGAGAAAGTTAACAATAAGAAAACTACAAACTTGTGATGGGAAAACAGTCATTAGTTTCCTAGTAAGATAAGTAAATGGACGACGATTTTTTTGTTTTAAGTTACATTTCATAAAGATAAAGAATAAATTTATGATATTGACTATGAACATAAAGAGATATATTTACTTCGTAAATATAGTTTCATTCTTTAATAAATTTCTACAACTAACTCATTTTTCTCAAACGATGTGTGTTCAAGATGACTTGTTCACACCGGAAGAGATAGAATCAACTTCTACAGAATCAAATAATCCAAAAAGGATAATCTATATATTTATGTTATATTTTGAGATTAATCAAAATCAAAACCATTATTAAAAGTTCAGATGACCCGCCAAAAAAATATTATTTTAGAGAAAGAATGACTCATCTTAATTTATAAAATTAAACCAATAATACCCCAAAGTTAAATAGATACCATTAAAAAAATAAATTTCACTAAAATCCATCAATATAATCCAAACTATTATTGAAACCCAAAACCTAGAAGAACTTGGTAATGTAGTCTTCCACGTTAAATTGTATCTCCAAATGACATCGACTACTCTTAATGTTACATACTTAAAAGTAGTTATCATAATCACATATTCTCTATTATAGGTTAATAATTTCCATAAATAACTCAAATCAATATAAATACACAATAAAGACATAGATAAAAATCCACAATTACTCATCAAATGAAATCTCATAGTATTCTATTTTCCTAAGTCATATAGTGTTCCCATCAGAGAGAACATCTTCCAAAAGAAAATATATCACATAATCACTAAATAATTTTCTTATACTAAGGTTATTCATTTGATAAGACATAAGATCCTAAGTAAACTTATTATTGATCAATAAAATAATTTGACTAAAAATAATTAGTCACACTAACCAGGGACTTCACGTAGTCCAGTGGTTGGTGATAAATCCCAATCGCACACTGGTTGTTGGTTTGATTTCCACCGCTTTGTCTAATGTGACTGGTTGTCACACAGTCTGCATGTTTTCCTTTTTAAAAAACTAAAATTTATAACATTACCAAAATGAATTTAATTTCTAAAAATAACAATAACATAATTTAACCACAAATTTTATCTCATAACTTTCATTTTATTCCCAAAATATAATAACTTGTAACTTCCTCAATTCCAATGATCATATAAAACAAAAGGGTTAATTATTACTATATCCACAAGAAAAATATAATTCTTCCTCAAATATCATTTTCACATGAAAAACTGTAGGGTTACAAATAAAATAGAAAATTATTCCAAAGTAATCCAATAAAAAAGAATCGCTAAAACTTCTCAACATTTCTCTAACCATTTATTTCCACAAAGCTTTTTTTTTTACCAAGAAAATATCCAATACAATAGGGCATTCACTCAGGTAATGACCAAGTCCCCTACATTTATGAAAAATTATTGTAAATGGATTCTTGGGACCATTTTTATTTTCTTCCATTGAACTCTTCAGTTTTCCTCAAAAATTCTTTACTCTATATCCTTATTTTCCACACGTAAAGTATTTCATTGTTTCATTGAGACACTTTCCTGGGTTTCCCTTCAACACTTCATGCATGATAGAAATTGAGGATTATTTTCTCCATGGTCTGAACTGTTGGACCACTAATCATTCATCGCGTTTCACTTCTTTTTTGAGTCAAGGAGTTGGATAATATATATGTTGTTGATTATATTTTTGGAAAACTGATTTGGCATGAACACGATATCTTTTACTCCTATCAAAATTCCATTTGGTTTCTCATTTCCACCATTGTTCCCAACATTTACATCATGCTAAAATATACTATGGCTTCCTTGGAATCTAGCCATTGACTAAAATTATAAAGCATTGTGTGAGTAACAGTAGTCATAAAATCATTAAGATAATATCATGACACCATATTTTTAATTTTAAACACCTTAGGAATAACCAAGGCCATTTAGTCTCATCTTATTTAAAATCCTTCAATTATATTTGTAATGAAAATGTAAATTATCTAATGAATATCCCCCGGGAGTGTAGTAAACAAGAGTATAGCAAAACCCATTTTCATGCACCAGTTCCTGTTCGAGTGTATCTCAAAGAAGTGTTTTCGGGTATTACCACTAGGTTCATCTGTGTGAGAGCCACCTTTACCTTCTCGTATCCAGATAGGGATGTATTTCTAGGAAAACTCAAAAAAAATCTCTACAATTCTAAAATTTTAGAAATTTAATCTATAGTAATCCTCAAAGTCTATATTAGGACTATGTGCGCTAATCAGAGTTTATCTAAATCTAGTTTCAAAGGTTTGTACTAATCTTTCTCTAATACCAATTGTAACACCCCAACCCCAGAAGCCCAAAGTCGGTGCAATATTATATATCATTGGGATAACCACAAAAGATATTGTCTAAATAGACCAATTAGTTTAGTACCCTTGTATGTACTAGATACATTCATAAGGTTTACATTAAATCATAAAATGGATAACTACAAGAACATTGTTTCTATAGACAACACTGAGATCCCATAGACTATCCCTGTAGGTCAGTCATAATATACATCTTCACATCCTAGGAAAAATAAAACCTATAAATGGGTGAGCTCATATTCTCAGTAAGGATAAAAATATAGTATAAACTTTTATAAATAAGAATACACATTTAAGGAAATGTATAAGACTAAAACAAAAGCCTTTTAAACATGAACATCAGTATAATATGGAAAAGATAAAATTAAATAATTCAATTTACTTAATGACATGGATATTCTACTAGTAAAATAATCACATGAAATATCAATAACCATTTTCATAATGATGGAATTCATAATGTAAGACATTCATAACCACATAGTCACGGCCTTTTTCCAAGACTACAAATAAGATTTTGTCGAGGCCTTGAGCCAAGACCCCAGTTTGTTTCATGAGACCTGCCGATGCATAGAGGATATATTTTGGGCTCCAACCATCACATACTAAGTGCAATGAATTCCTCATATGAAAAGGTGGAAACATAATCTTAACATTTGTATTAAAACAACAATAAAAAATTTTAATATTTTAACCACAAACCGTGAATGGTATAAAAATATCACATCCACAGTCAAACATACCTCATTCAACACAATATGTAATATTTTATTATAATAGATCAATGTCAATAGAGAGTAATGAATGATATTAACATTGATGAAAATAATCATTAAAACTATTTGAGAGAAATATCCTAATTTTTCTTGAAAACATTTAAATGTCTCACTATTTTTAAAGAAGCCGGTTAAAATATATTTTTGAATGAAATTTTCCCATACCAATTTGAAACTTTTAAGATGAATTTATTTTAAAACACTAATTTTCCTATAAATAAATCCTTAAAACCATTTTTAAAACATGGACATTAATGAGACAGATTTAGAATAATAAATATTTAAAAATTTTAAAATAATATTTTAGTTAGAGTTCCTAAAAAATGAGAGATACTTGAATACAAATAATTGAGTTAATAAAAACATTATAATATTATAGGAATAATTGGATTCATGATATAGTATATCAAATTGCATTATATACACCATATAAAAGTGAATTGGCGTATAACAACAGAGATGTCTCCATGGAATGTAAATTGAGACGAAATCTCTTATAAAGAATGTATCCTTAGGTTAAGGATAAATAAATGATATAATTATTTGTGAAAATATAAATACACTAAATATTATTTGACATTTAGTGTAAACCAATTAGATAATATTCACACATATTCTAGTAAATACAACTCCAATGAATTTGATGTTTAACACAATAAATGGAGATTGAGTTAAAATTACTCTTATCTAGTTAATGTTGATGACATGAGAATTTATAAATAGAGTGATTATGTGTATCAAAATGAAATACATATAAAGGGGAGTTTAAATTACTAAACAAATAATAAATAGTGATTCCATACTTAATAATGGAGTAAAATAATCAATGAAGTATGCGTAAAGCCGAATGAGTGGAAATTGAAATTTGAAATTCCCTTAACAATTTGGTAACTTAAAAAACATACATCCCATGAAATATGGATTATTCAATGAATTTTTAAATACACCAAGATTAAATTATATTACAAAAGGAATACAGTCCTTGGGGAGTACATACACCACAAAAAAGGAAATAGTGGCAGTATGGCATGAATCTCATGGAAATAGGAAGTGAGATGAATACCCTTACTTCATGGTAATCAATCAAGTTGCATGGCCAAAAGTTAAAAAAATTAATCATAGAATACCATAAATATAAAGATAATCATTATAATTTATATATCAAATGACAGTACACAATACACCACATTTAAAAATTAAGTGGTGAATAATGGAAATCTCACGGAATTAAATGTGAGTTAAGAAACCCCTTACTTTGTACTTTTCCTTGGTCCAGAGTAGTTTAACCTACTGTATAATGATTTAATAATTGTTATTAAATTATAATAGAATCAAATACATTAATATGATATCATATATCATCTTTTAATATTGATTTGTTAATAATATTTTAGTATTATCGTTATTTTGGGTGTTAACTGCTTAGTTTTCCTTTATATGTTTTGTTTTGTAAGTGGTGTTTGTTATGAATAAGATGTATCCTATTCGTATTAATAATTATATTAAGTCCTTAAACATTATTTTTAATCATATAATGAATATTATTCTTGAATGTATTACGATGTGGAATGAATCTCATCATGTTCGGGGAGATGGAAATCCGTACATACGCACAAGTGAAAATATCATTATTTTGATATTAAAATAATATATAATTGGATGGTATATCATATATAGAAAATACTTATCATGTTATATTTGTTATTTACATCAATTACACACCATTATTATACCCATTCAAATAATGATGTATTGAATAACAATTACACCACGATGTGGAGACGGTAAGCCGTACGTATGCACGTATGGTGGCATGTCATTCAAAAGATGGATAGAATAATGAATATGGTTGTACCATATTTATAATAAAATCACAGAATATAGAAGATACTGGAGTAGTTATTTAATAATGGAATCAATAATGAAAGAGGAAGTGGAAGCAGAAAGGAACTCGAAAGAGGGGCCGAAATATTTTAACTCTTATTTGGGTTATTACTTTTGATTTGATCAAAAGGTCTCATTAGGTTGGCATTATGACTAAAGGAAGGACACTAGGATTATGGGAGGATATTTGATAGGGTATTTGGGATGATTTTGGCCAAGAAAAAGGCTTTGATGGTGTGAATTGTAGGGAAAGTGCAGTGCCCTTTTATAAGAGGTGTGAGGGGTACCTTAAGAGAAACTAGAAATATTATTTTATAATAAAATAATTTTAGGTTTCTAATGGATCCAAAATGCATTATTTAAATTCTATGGTGGGTATGGGTCACAAAAAAACTCAACCAATAGGTCTTTGACAGGTTTGGGTCACTATATTAATCATATCTTTTAGATTTAACTCTTAGTTAAATAGTTTGACATTTACCATGTCTCTTGGTATTTTTATATTATATTGTTAATAAACCTACTATATACTTCAAAGAGAACCTCAAGTGGTCCATTTATGATACACCTATCTTTATATTAGTCTTCTGGCTGAACCTTATATTTTTAGGAATGGAATATCAATTAATAATATAATAATTTTTTTAAAAATTATTTTAAGTCAAATTTGACACTATTTGGTATTTTGTTTTTTCTAAATTTATAACAGAATTATTACTTAAAAAAACTCATCTAAACAACCCTAACACTATATATTTACTTAGAAAATTATTTTAATTTATAAACTATATCAAATTACAATTATTTGGATATTTATAATATCAAATATTTTATTATTTCATTAATTAGGTAATTACTGCATCATCATTGTGTCATAAATAAATTAAATTATTTAATGTCTAAAAATATAAATAAAATACCATTATTGAGGAAATATTTTTATCTATATAATTAATTTTAATAATAAAATTTATCTTATGTATAATCCTATATTAAAAATGGTTTATTTATTAAACATTATATTTAACAATTTTAACTCTTCTTTGAATTAAATAATAATAAATGTTATAATCAAATACAAGTGGACCTAAAGGATAATATTTTATTCCTAAGGTTCTTTTTGGTCAAATTACACTTATCCAATAGAATTAGGACATGTGTTAGTGTAATAATAATATCATTTTTACCCTTAATTACCCTAGTTACTTTTAACTGTGGTAAATAAAAGTCAAAAGTTATTATTCACCAAAAATAATTTTTTTCTTATTGAAACATATTTTACTTACTGATATAAACAGTGTCTCTCTGATTTTTGAAATTCAATTCAAAGAATACGTAAAATTAATTTTTATTCAAATTTGCAAATGCTCCTAAGAGGTGGGTAAAAGACGGTTAAAAAGTTCAATAAAATTTTAATATATCTTAAATTATTATAAAATAACTCTGATGAATTACATTGAACATATATAGGTATTATGTATCTATTTTTACCTAAAATAAATTTAAATAAAATAAATAAAAATTTAAATAAAAATTCAGTTTCAAACTATAACTTAGTGGTTATCATTATTCATCAAAAATTGAATGTTTTTAGAAAAATACCCAAAAATCACTCTAAACTAATTTTGATATTCCAAATCCCAAAATGATGTCTATTTTGAAAGAAAAAATTTATAAAATTTCAAAAGGTTGGTATAACTATTCATAAAATCTTGTTTGATTGGTCGTTGTGTGTTAGAATCTCGAAGATGTGTACAATGCAAGCTATTACATTATTCAAAGGAAAATGTACCATGGAAGATTAGGGTGTTACACAAGAAACTAGAAGACTATGAGAACCGTGACAGTAAAACCCAGACCAAAAAATCTTGAACTTGCACCATATGCCAACATCATTCCACCATGAGAAGTTATACCCAGTTAGATGATTAGGATGAGGATAAGGCAAGTTGATGGTGAGGTTCTCCAAGATTGTCAAGCCCGTACGAATTTGCCGCTGGAAGATACCGAATGTCGTGTATGAACCAAGTAAAAACCCTAAAGAAAATCCAATACCCACCCAATTTTGTGGACAATATGGAAGGGATAGTGAGAAACCTAGAGACACGAAGCACCTTACAGGCTTATCCTCCTAATGGAAGGATCATCTAGTTCTCTATTGATTTTAAGGAGATTTTTAATAAACCATCACAAATTACATAATGTTAATCTATGAATTAATAAATGAATTTATTATATATATATAATGTAAATACAAATAATGTCTTTGTAAATATAACATGTCATTTTCAAAATACTTTACACGCAAAATATTAGAATATCAATGATAAAAAAGAAGTAATCTGTCTTAATGAAAGTAAATTGAATTATGAATTTCTTTAACACTTGGTAATTTTTGAGACAAATAAGATTAGATGAATTAATTCAAAATGTAATTTAAAAAAATAATTTGTAATATATCATGATATTTCTTATAAAAGGGTTAGTTTTTAAACCATATAAATTAAATTAGGTTCATAACAAAACAATACCCCTCAATGAAGGGAAATTGAGATGATGTTTTTCACCCCACGATTCATTTTGGGTAAAAATACTTTAACCTCATGTATAATGGTTTTAGGATTATTTATAGTTTATAAAATAAACTTATTAATTTTAATTATATCATATATGATCCTTTCATAAGATCTTATCACCCTCTTTTTAATAATATTTCATTATTACAATTACTTTGTGTTGTAATTTCCATGATTTATTATGTATGCTTTAACAAGAAAGTTATAATTATTGAGATAATTATATATTTATATCATCTCAATAATTATATTAATTTTATAATTATAATTTTTTTAATTACATAAAACTTTAGAAACATTTTTTAAATTTGAACATGGAGAATAGATCACATCGCATGTTGAAGATGTAAGCCTTACATATGCACATGTGACTTTATAATTTCCTTAACAAGTTAAATGGTAAGGAAAAATGTCATATACAAATTTTAAATAATAAAAATAGTTTCACATATATCAAATTTCTTAAATAAATATCTCATTATTATATTCCATGAAATTATTATGAGAATAACGAGTCATGTTGATTTGTATGTTGGTGGTCCCTTGTACATACTGGTGACATTATCGTATTTTAAATAACATGAAACGAAAGATGGTATATGGGATATTATAATTCAATAAGTACAATAATCTAAAAAAATAAAATACTTGTGTTAAAAAACAATTATATATATTCATAAATGTTGGGGATGGAAAAACATTTACATCGGTTCACAGGGTAGTAATCTTCCATACACACGGTCAAGAGATTCTATTCCCATTAAACAAAATGGAAATGAATATATAACATTACCTTAACCTAATAATGTCACATTGAATGGATGATAATGAGTATATTATCTAAAAAATGGTTTGAAAATATTTTTAGGATGTGGAATAAGAAAAAAAGGCATAATTAGAAACGTTACCTCTTCATCTGAAAACTTTTTTAGGTTTACACCAAAGGCCGTCCTAGGTTGGATTTATGATCAATTAAATGAATAAGATGTTTTTGGGAGGATAGAAGTGAAGTTATTTTTTGTGATTTATTGATCCAAATAGATTTGGAACTGTGAAGTGGGATGAAGAGAGGGAGGCCATTATAAATGGGGGAGAGAAGACATTAAATTTTTGAAATGAATCAATTACACCCATGTTTTTTCCATAAAAAGTCTTAAAAAAAATTTCATTATAAAATATTAGATATTATAAGGTAGGAAAATGCCAAGATAATGGGTTATTTAAAATTTTTGGAACATTTTTCCACATATAGTTTTATATTAACCCCTGGTAAATCAATTTTTTTACCTTAATTAATGCAATTAAGTTTTACTAATTTTACTATTCATAATGGTCCAAAATTTATTTGAAATTATTAGATAATATAAAATAATATGATTCCAAATATGTAATCCATTTATACTAATATAATTCATATATCAGGTAGAATAATATTTAAAATTATACTTGTAGATGTGAGGGAAAACGAGTTCCCTATTAGAAAATTCTCATAAATAGAGAATCTTTAAATATGAATATTTAATATGAAATTGATTAAAATGAAACAAATTAAATAAATTTAAATATTTTTTAAATATTTTTTCTATAAAACAAATTAAAAATATAAATTTACTATATAAGTAATTTAATTGAAAAATGTAGTTTTCAATTAAATTAAGTATTTTCCACTTTTCATCAAAAATGAATCATTTCCAAATAAACCCAAATTTTACCATAAGATAATTTTTTAAAAAAAATTAAAATAATTGATTTAATTTATTTAGGAATTTTTTTTAAAAAAATTTACAATTCATTTTTAAATTATATGTGAAAATCATCACTAAACAGTTTTTTGAAAAGTATAGTTATCATAAATCTTCTTGTTTTCATTTAAATAATTAGAATGTTACTTCAAATCATAGGATAAGTATAATATTCATAAAATATTTTATAGAATATAAATACACCAATTTAACTTCTAGTTTCTAAAGGTATACTATATTATAGTTCATTTGGGTTTGAGGATTTGTATTCTACAAGGCATTAAAAAGATTAAATTAAAAGAATTAAATTTCATGTTCTATTGAAGAATGGTGTTTCGTATAAAATTTTTCATATAATACAATGTTATAATTTTATAATTTTGGTTTTTTACAATATAAATGGAAGAATTGAATTTAAAATTAAACTCTTATTTGTTTCAAAAAAATTGTTTTCCAAAATAGAAACTTGAAATGGTTAACAAGTTTTTATATGAATTTTCAACAAGAAATTGATTCCAAAGAAATAATTTAAATTATATAATATATAGGTAAAATAATTCCAATTTCAAAATTAATTTACAAAAAAATGGGGTTTCTAAATGATTTAAATTAAATGTTACTATTTAAATAAAATGATTATTTTTTAACAATTAACAGAAAAATGAAACTTCTCATAAAAATATAAAAATATAACCCTAAGCTAATTTTGATAGTAATATTTAAAAATGAATTAAATTTATTGAAAATAAATTTCTTAAAATTGGTAAAACATAATTTTAAAAATATGTACATAATGCATCCAAAAATAGATTTTTTTAGAAAATGAATAATTTTTTTTGAGTTCCTTTTTCTTTTAAATTTACTTTTATTATTTCCAATTAATATTTAATAAATGAATTTATTTTGTACAGGTTTAATGAATATAGTATTCAAAATTCAGTTATTCATATTTGTACATGAAAACCTAATGGTTAGGTTATCATGACCATGTTTAAATAATAATATTTTCATAAATTATTATTAGTCAGTAATGATGGATGTGGGATGTATCGCAAGATATTAAATAGATTTCATTTATTTTAAAATATATATATCATTAAATATCGAGGGTTTTTATTCTCTTCTAAACTATATGTTGAGTTTTATACAAACTATCAAGCATGATGTTCCTCTTTTAATATCCCAAGATGTTGCATTTTTTCCCATTAAATAAATTCAATCATTGCAATTTAATCTTTATATAGGTAATCAAGGTTTTCACATTTTAAATTAACCTTTTCATAATATACATTATAAATGGGTTAATAATAGATCATAATTATAAAAGAGAAAGGGATGTACACAGGTCGTCCAAAATAACACATTAATAGGTATTCTTGTTGGAGAATATTGGTGGGAAATAAAAACACAAACATAGAATTGAATTATAACACTTATGTAATAATAAACAACTATAGAGATCATTGATCAAACAAAATTGAATAAATAATAGAAATTTACGTACCTAAAAAACATAAATGTGTGATGAGTTAAAATAGAATAATATTAATAAGAAATAAAGGTAGTAGGATAAATCATTTCTCCAAATAATTTCCTTAATGGTATGGGATAAATATACCATCATGACTAAAAAATAAGGAAATATAATTAAATTAAAATTAAAATTTAATAAATTAAAAAATTCCAAAAAAACTTATTTTCAATAAAAGATGAAAAATCTAGTGTTTATCTTGCTAGAAGTAAACATATTGAATTCTAAGATGTCATGTAATCCAAAAAATAATAAAAATTATTTTCCTCTCATATTTAAAAAATCAAAAATAGGTTAAACAATTATTATAACATAATTCATTAATTTTAAATACCTAGATATTAACTCAATGAGTTTAACATAATAAAATGTCTCTCGTAATATAATTACTCGTGTTCAAACCCATTTCCATAAAACCTCAGAAGGGGTTTCTAATATTTTGAACTCATTATGGACCTTAAATAGATAAACCCATATAATTATCCATAATTTTATTTTTATCTAACATTAAGATATATATGATTCCAAAATTATCATAATCCATAGATGTTTCTTAATTATTTTCATTAAAATAGAATTGGGAAAATAATTGTAAAATATAACTCCAGAATAATAATATATTAATACTTAAACCCATTTACTTTAATGATTTGGTATAAAATTTGTCCTTAAATGTTAAAAGGGAAAACCATCAATATAAGTGACGGGAATAATAGGCAGGACCAGAAGAAAATAATGATGGATGTAGGAAACCTAACTTGTGAGTCAAAATTATAACATGATATCATAAAGAGAATGACCAAATATGAAAATTATAAGGATAAATAAATTTTGATTCAAAATAATAATCATGTGAGAAAATGATAAAGGTGATGTTAGTTTTTGGGTGTCGCTTTATATTGAGAGAAATGAATAAACATCGACCTGAGAGGGTTAAAAGTCCACAACTTCCCTAAGGGATAGATCACATTGAATGATGGCAGATCATGGTTTTCTCTTGGAGAGGTTGAATGAGGCCACATTGTTTAGGGTTTTTTGTAAAGGAAAAAACACCTGTCCATTGGATTAATGGTCTCTTTCTCAAATCATATGGGTGAAATAAATCATGCCTCATATTGGTCTCAAATTAAATAATGGTGGTTATGCACAAATTGTATGATTTGGGGTGGAGGTTTGGTCTAGGATGGTATTATTTTGGTTGATATCACATCTTCATATTATGGTCATGGTGTCTCTCCTAGGGAACATTTCATAGTCATTTTTAGAAGCATAGAATACTATATAGCAATAAAGTTTAATTTGGCGGTAGTGGAGACAGAATCCTTAATTATCTATAAGACTCTTCACAAGAATACAATTATCCCTTCAAACATCATCTATATTATCCAAATCATTGATCACCACTTTTGTGAACAAGTGTAAATGAGTTAAACATTGTGGGTATCCAATAAGTTATTAGATATTCAGGCCACTAGGATTACTCAGAAATCAAAACTCAACTTATTTACAAGTAATTGATCCCTTGTACCATAATTTTTGAGAATTGTGATAAGAAATTCACTCAATCATTATTTATTTCTTCCTCCATGATGGTTATATGTGTGTAATGTCTCTTGAAAATAATTTAATAAGATACCACTTTCATTCTTTATACTTATCCTAAGACTAATCCACAGGTTTATTAAAAATTATTTCCAATAATAGTTCTAAAAGAAAACTAAAACATTACTATGATACCAAATTTAGAGACCTAATCCTTTTCACATATTATTACATGAAATTTGACATTAAAATCAGGCAATACAACAAAAGGATCGTGAATTCCTAGTTTCATAAAAATTAAAGCTTAATACAATTTTAAAGAGAGTCAAAAAAAGAAAACATTTTTTAATTCTCCATCATTAGATCCTAAACAATTTTGAGATCCTAAAATGTTTGTGATAACCTGGGGGAATATATAGACAAAATTAATAAACTGAAAATCTCAGTAAAGGAATAAAAATGATCAGGAATGAGAACTTGTGAGTAAAAATTATTACATGATATGATAAAGCAAAGGATCATGATTAATCATGGGGAAACATAATATAAAGAACACGATATTATATGATCAAGGTGATGTATAAAATGTGTAATCAACACAAAACATGATATAATCATGAGATAATTAAGACTACTAAGAAATTTTTTAATGGATATCAATGTCCCATAATGGAATAGACTTACTTGGTAATCCCATACAACATCTCTCATGAAACTAATGATTTAACAATGTAATTGGACCACTATCTAGGTGCAACCATCAGAACATGTTCTTGATATATGTGTTCAACCTAAATGAAATTAATAAAAAGAAACAACATAATAATTACACATATAATGCAAATTGGTTGCATATCTTTCTTCATATCATAATTGGATTAAATTTTATAAATAAGTCATATAAGAAAAGATCATAAGGAAAGTTATATCCAATAAAATTAAGTAGGAATAATGTAAGTTAATGTGTGGGAGGCATATATACATAATTTATATTAAATCCATAATATTAAATGTGGTTTTATTTAGTAAAAAAAATTAAAAATATTTCATAAATTTGAAAGGAAAACATACTTTTCAGTTTGAGTAATATCAAATGATGTCATCATAGATAATTTTTTTCAGATCACATTTTTTATTACATGAGAAAATATCATTTCTATTATGAACCATGTATTTAAAATCTAATAATTTCTCAAGCATTAAGGTTTTTTTATATAAACATTGAAACATAAAAAATCCATGGAAACATTCGATGGCGATGATGGAAGAAGAGTTCCATTTATACTAAATATCATAAAAAATATGGAATCAATTAACATTTTTTAGAAAATTTAAAAAGTAAATAGTTTTTAAAGTGAATGGAATTTTTTTTTTATTTTTATTCAAAATATTATTAATTTTAAAAGTGAATTTAAAATATCATAGTAAAATATTTTTAATATAGTTTTAGAAAACATGGATTTGGATTAACAAGAATTTTTGACCGAAGAGAGAAATAAAAATAATAATTTATTAAAAAAATATTATTATCATTTTATGTACCAAAAAGATTAAAATGGTACTATTACATGAAATCATCATAAATAAATAAATTATAATATAATTAATTAATATTTTAATTTATTAATTATCAAACAACTTCCAATAATTGAAATTAAATCACAATGAATCCTGGTTAAAGTTATATTTAAACAAAAACCCAAACTTCTTTTGTTACTTTTGAATCAAAACATCCAATGAATTTTGTAGATCAATTTTAACTTAAATTATAATTAATTTTTATTGATTCATGATATAACATGTAATTGTTCATTTTATACACCATTTAAAGGAGATTAGGTGTGTATAGGAACATGTGTCTCAAAGAACGATGTATTGGGAAGAAACATTTACAAAATTCCTATCATCGAAGTGAGAGTAAATAAATTTAGGGATTATGTGTAAAAATTAAAAATAAAATAAAATAAATGTGAAAATATTTTCATAATGTAATAAAATTTCATTTCACACCTTATATTTTCATAATATAATTAACTAAGTATACATATAACCCAAGGAATGGAAATTGAGTTAAGAAACCCCTAACATCACTCATACCATTAGTATATCACTCTTTCACCTAATTTATAATGGTATTAAACACGTTATTAAATTATTCAAAAATAATTATATTATTTATAGTATCATACATTATCCTATTATAACATGTTATTACATGTCTGTTACTAATCTTACGTTATAAATATTTTTTTAGGAGTTTATTTCCATTATTTCATCTATATGTTTCATCATAAAGGTTATGGATATAGAACATAGGTTTTAGTTCCGTGATATTTAAAAGGACATTAATAATAAAAATATAATTTTTTATTGTATACAAATTTAGAAATGTAATTGAATTTTGATCATGTACAATGAATCACATCAAATTTTAGGAGACAGTAGACCGTATGCACGCACAAAAAACGTTATCATTTACACAATATATAAAGTGTATGGAAGTTAATTTATTATTAATTTTTTAGAATCATTATCATATAACATATATCACTTATATTAATTAACATTTTCACTTTTTTTACTTCCCTTGTAAAGCTATACTGAAAGACAAATCACATCACTTCGTGAGGCGGAGGTCCTCCATACACACCAATGTTATTATAATTTATTCAATGGAAGGTGAGAGAAGAAATTATATGATATATATATATATTAAATAAGGATTAAATATTCATTTATATCATATATAAATATGAAATAAATCTTCATTACCATCCATGTAAACTGTATGTGAAAAATAAATCACATTTCTTCATAAAGACGTACTCTATAACACACATAAGAGACACTAATGTATTTCATATATAATTTATAGTAATATTTATATGTGATATTAAATATACACAATTATAATTATATTATATATAATTAATTATATAATTAATGATATACAGTGGTAGAAAATGAATTATGTCAGTTCCAAAGGCGGTAGTCTACTATGAACATGATCAACAATATTTTTCCATTTTATGGTGGAAAAGATAGTTATAGGTCCTCAAAATATCAATAATTTTTTTTACTTGGGATGAAATTATTATATTTTGTCATTTTTTTTAATAAGATTAGATTTATGTGGAAGAGGAAATATAAGAAAATTCTTGTTTAAGGGTGTTACATCTTCTTTGAAAATACTACTTTGTGTTTACCCCACAATCCATCGAAATATGGATTTATGAATAAAAAATAGATTATTGGGTGAGTGTAGGGATGTAATGAAGTGGTTTTTATAAGTATTTTAAAAAAAATAGATTTTAATGTGTGTAATAGAAATGATATGAGGTGGCCTTTATAAAGGGGTTGAGGACACATATTGAATTTTGGAAAAGAATGAATTGCACCGACAGTTTTCTCATTCTGAAAGGATAAAATAGGTAACATATTAAATCCTTATAATATGATAGTTTGATATATGACTATAAATAGTAATTAGAACTGTTTGGTACATTTTTTAGTCTTTTTATTTTAGTAAAACCCCATGTTAAACCCATTTTTACCATAATTGTGGTAAATAATTTTTATAATTTTTACATTTCATTATAAAAAAAACATAATTTGAACTTATAAAAATGTATATGTTATAATAATTCCAAATATTTAATCCATTTTTATAAATTTCACCCATAAAATTGGATTATTTAAAATTGAATCTAAATAAGAAGACGTGTCAAAAATATGGTTTTGCAAAAGAAAACCTTTCAAAATATTGACAATTATTTTGATTAAAATTAAAAAAAAGTTTATGATGGCATAATTCGGATTAATTAATATATAATTGAATTAAGGATACATTTAATTACACTTTAATTTAATATGGGTCGTCTAAATTCTTAAAAATTCAGTTTTTAATAGAAACATGAATTTTTTAACTCATCAAAAAATGATTCTTTTTAGGAAAATACCAAAACTTCCCTGTAAAATAATTTTGACATTCTAACTTAAAAATTGATATTTATTTTATATGTTTTATATGAGAGGTAAAAATTAATTTTAAAATTATGTATGAAAATCACATTTTTAAATGATATTTAGAAAAATCCATATTTTCAAAAAACATTTATTTTTCATTCAAATGGTTATAATTTTATTTATAATCAATATATATTAATTGAATTTATTTTATACATATTTAAAAAATATATTTTTCATACATTAGTTAGTACTATTTATACTCAATAACTTAATGTCAACGTTATAATGGCCATGTTTGAATAACATTTCTGTAATAATGTATAACTTTTTGTTTAAACCTATTGTTGTGTACATCCCAAGATATTGAAGAGACTAAATTTATTTGAAATGTAATATATCAAAAAGTATATGGTTGTTATATTATATTCTATTATATGTTTTTATAATGATTCATGATAATGGGTAAATGAATCAATATGGTGTGATATAATATATATGACCCTAGAAAAAATGATTAATGTAGTTTGTAGTTTTTGAGCTCTAAGTTTGGGCATTTCACTAACTCTGAGAGGACATACAGGCTAAGAGACATTCCCTACATATAGATAATAGTGATTGATTGGTTAAAAATGGACTGGGTAGGCCATGGTGGTTATGTGGAGGTATGTTGGGGGTATATATGATTTCATACGTGGTCATCTAATCCATCAGTATTGTATAATTTTATACCTTATGCATGGTGGGTGGTGTCACACCTGGTTTTTCGTGTCTTCATTTTGATCCTGTTAATTGAGAAATCCTAGTACATTTCTTGCATTCTGGGTGATATTAATGTTGAATTTTTAATTTCCAAATACTTATAATCATCCAACCTTGGGTTCCCCCTATCTTGTTTGGGAGTATATGGAGAAAAGTGTTGTTACATCATGATTCGGGCCAACCATGAGACCATTTCTAGATTTAAAATCAAAAATTATTTTTATACCTCCTTTTTTTAAACATTTTTTACTCATTTAAATTCCCACATTTCCTTTCCTAACCTATTAAAACCACCATATCAATTTTGACCCCTTAGTAATTCATAATCATGATAGAGTCAGGTTCATTATTTTGGTATTGGGAAAGCTCGTGTGCCCATTTTCAGTTTAAAAAAAATATTTTTTTTCATTATATCATATTATTTTTTTGATATTTTCATGGAGATTAATAGTCTCACATAATCCCAAAAAACCTAGGCACACCCCCCATGTACCATTCTATCCTCTTTGGAGTTCATCTTGTTTGCAGATTAGGGTGAAATTTCTTAAGGATTTGTGAATCATGTAGATTTTTTAGGTAATTTATTTCTTTCATGAATCATTAATTTTTTATCATTCTCCACCAAATAATCATTCCCTATTTATTCTATAACTATATACCGTCTCCATTTAGTTCGAATCCATTCCCTCACCTCAATGTGTGTGGATGTAAGGGATGATGAAGAGTTATTTAGTTTTCAAGGTGGGTTTCCTTCTCCTCTCTCCTCGTTCCCCCTCCCCCTCACCTCATTTCATAGGTATATCATCTTCTATGTTCATGAAATACTTAGGGTTATATTGTACCATTATTTTTTTATGGGTTATTAATTCTTTTATGGTTGGTACACATGGATATAGGGTTCGTGAACCCTCGTGGAAGGTTTTCGAGTGTGTATTTCCATTACGTCATGGTTTTGAGGTAGGTTCTACCATGAACTGCCTTTATAATTCCAAATTATTTTTTTAATTTCTTTAATAAAACTTATAGGTATTGTAGTTATTTTTTTTCAACCTATTGTTTAATTATTTAGTGTTCAAAAAGGGTAGTTTATGCCTTGTTTTTTGGAAATTGTGTTGTTTTGGTTAAGTGTTCAAACTAAGTGTTTGTTTTAAATTATCCATTTGATTTCACACCCGAATTATAAAGTTTAGAACCTAATTTATCTATTTATTTAAATTTATATCTTTAAAATTTGGGTTTATAACCTTTTCAGTGTTAAATATAGTTTATTTTATTAAATGTTACATGCTTTGTTTTTGGGAAAGTGCCCAGATGGATTTTATGTGCTCAAGGTGATATAAAATGGTTTTTTTACTTCTAAAAAAATATTTTCAGCATGTGAATCAATATTATTGGTTCTTTGTGTGGGTGAAAATATGTTTTTGGGTCTTATAATGTAGTGAGTATTGTTTTTAGGGTGTTTTGTCATGTGTTCTTAGTAAATGGCATATTTAGAACCTTCATAGAAATGGATGAGTTTTAAATGTGTAACCTGCATTTTTAAGGGTTTAAGTAAATTTTTTATTGTATAAATTTTTTGCTTAATCCTATTTAGTAATAGAGTAATTCTTTCTTTTGATAAATTTTGTTATTTGGAAGAAGGCTTAAAGGCCCACATGGATTTTTTTATTGTAAAAATGGTTTTCATGTGTACTTCATGATGAATCATTTAGATCCATTTTATGGTCCATGATGTTGATTTATTAAATGGTTTTGGGGATTAAACATGTGTATTGATATTCTAATGGTGGGTTTTTGAGTCAAAATATAATTTTTAATGGATTTTATCTTCAAATCCTCATTATAATTTATAAAATTGTTTTCTAAAAATTTTAATTGGTTTGTTGGTCCATGAAAGAAATTGGAATCATGCTTGTAGGATCTCTGTGTTCATGGTATTTTGAAGTGAAATTTTCATTTGAAAAGTTTATTTGATAATATGTGTAACTTTATTGATCACTAATGCTAAACCCATGTAACAAGGTGGGTGGAAATGTCCTATTATGCTAGTGATCTGGTGTGGTTTCCCCCTATTTCACGTAGAAAGTTTGACGATGACAAAACTAACTAAATTGTGATGATTATGTTGTGGACCACTAGTTTATAGGTATTTTTTACCTACATGCGGATCTTTCATGAGAACATATATTTTTTATTATGGTTACTTTTACATCAAAATATAAGGTACTTAGGGCCCACAACGAACTATTGTGTTATGGTGCTCTTGAGACTTGTGCTCATTGGATATTTTGTTCTCACTGAGTAAATATAGTGTGTTTAGTTTGTAAATTCATTAGATTATGTGTTTTATTATAATGTGTACATTATTTAACACAACCCTCTTGAAATATATTTTCATTTTGACGTTTCATCTTTTTAAAATTGGCTAATAACATTTCCTGGTTATGAAAAATTGAAAGAATTTTATTTTATAATGAATATAGAAAGGAAAAAATGTTTGGAAAACATAATTTTATATATTTTATTTCAAACATGGAATTTATGATTCATTTATTTTAATGGCACTGCATTGGGAATAGAATATAAGGCTATCATACTGAGTTTTAATACTAAAGCCTATAGTTTTGTTCTTTTTTTATCCCTTGGGTAGGTTTCAAAATGAGTTCGGTCACCTTAAGCTGCATTGGATCATTGTGTTGGAAAGTGACCAGAGAGGAAAGAAGGATTTAGTTAGTCAAGAAGTATGGTTGGTTTAGTTGTGTCATTCTGTTTTAATTTTAGTTTTTTGTTTAAATGATGTATGTTCAATTTTATTATAAATGTGTATCAGGATGTCCATTAATTCCCCTATTTAACTTATTGTTTATATTTAGGGGGAATTGTTCCCTTGTATACTCTATTGATGCCCTTGGTTCTTGTCTCTATAGTAGATGTATTGGGAACACCTTTCGGGGCTTGATGCGGTGTATCCCGAGTGACTGGTTTGGGGTCGACTCGGGTTGGTTCGTGACAAAATTGAAATTAGACGAGGTCGGCTCTTAGCAGACCATGATTTTATAGTTCCTTTATTATTTGGGGGATGTGATTCAAGAGGGATTAAGATTTTCAGAACTTGGGGTAGGTTCTGGAAGAGGTTTGTGAACTCTTGCTCGTTCCGATCCTCAAGTGTCCATGAGATGTTTAGTTTAATTTGTTTCTTTTGTTATTAGGGATTGTATTTTGATTGTAATAGAATAGGGGGAGTTAGAATAATGTCCCTCATGAGCTCGCAAGGCCTGGAATTCCATGCAGAGCTAGGGCATGGTCCTAATAAGGCAATCTGTGTTGGTGGTGTGATTGACAAATGGCCTCTAACCATATGGTCATGTAACCCACCAACACTACTTTCCTTTTGCGGGTCTCTTCCACCGTTCTTGAATTCTGAATTTTATTTTGAAAGTCCTTATGTGAGAATTGTGGAAGTGGGTTTTAAATACATAATATAACAATGTTTTTGAGAATTTGGGGGTTTTGTGAAAAGATATTTTGGGGATAACGTGGAATGATTTAACAGGATTGAATTTCTTTAATATAAACTTATGGTTTATTCAAATAAAATGATTCGAAGGCCTGAATTATTTTAAGAGGGTTCTGAAATTTTTCTTAAAATAGGATGCTTTGGGACATTGAAGAGTGTTTGAATCTGATTAATTGGTTTTGGTAATTGTTTTTGCACAGATGGTGTTTTCCAAAAAACGTTTTTGGCCTTTCTGGCTATCAGATTATGAAAAGAGACCTTGGAGGATTTTTTGAAATGGGAAAGGGATGTTTTGATGGAATTCTAGTTTTTTTAGTTGTTATAAAATAAATGAAACAGTTTCAAAATCAAATGGTTCTTAAATATGTGTGGATTTTTGAGATGATGAAAATGTTTTGAATAAAGGGAGTGGATTTTGATGGAGACCTATGGGTTTTTTTCAATATTGGTACAATGTTTTATTGTTTAGAAATATGAAAATGGTTTTTGATTTGATGGTTAGTGTCCCTATATAAGGTTCATGATTTTTTGAAATTGGTTTATTTCTTTGGACTATAAAATGAGGATTTTATATATATAATTTGGTTTTTTATGGGTTCTCACATGCATGGTTTTGTATATATTTGTTTATGGATTCCCGGTATCGCATAGTGGTTGGGTTCCTAGGGTGACATGGGGATGTGAATGCGAGTGAGACTTGTTGAAACACCATAGGTTAATGTAAAAATACACCATGTTAATTTTTTTGTCAAATGTGTTGTATGTTGAAAATGTGTTGTGTTTTTGTGAACTAGTGTTTATGTGGGTTTCATTTTCATGTTTTAAAAGTGTTGTTTGTTCAGTATGCTTCCTAATGATCTCGAAGTGATACTCTTGGTGTTTCTTGAGATGGGATCTTGTTAGTGGCTAAGTATTAGAGAAATTTTTAGTGGGTTTCAATGGATATGTTGGATATAGTGATGTGTCCACATATGGTTCTTTGTTGGAAATACATCCAACTTATCAGACTAAGGATTCGTTTCAAACATTTAATCCACCTCTTAAGATGACATCTAAACACATTTGAAGGAATAAAGAGTTGTTTGTGATAGATTTAATGTTTTTAACTTTTGTGATAATTCTTTTATATATAAAAAATGTGTTTAGTGATGTTGATGTGTTCTCCTATATTACATGTCCATTCTGAACATTATTTAGACTGAGAGAGATTGGTTCTATGTATCATTGATTTCGTATTTTGATGAAGATGTGTTGTTTTGAATGTGAGTTTCGTGGGGTGTTGTGATTCGTAGCTCCTGGAGTCGGTGTAACATATGCTTCAAACAATATGTCTCTAGTCATAGGCCACAGAGTGAATCTTGTCTCGCAGTTAGAAAATATCCATAGGTGTGGGTACTTCAACTATGCTCATACATTCACCATTGTGGTAAGGCAATTTATGTGTTTTTATTGGTGATTCACATCATTGGGATTTTTCGTTTTTTAATGATCATGTTGGACATACCCTCTTACATAGTGTCTATTATTATGCCATCTCGGAAGTCAGTTTCCGATCAATTTCTCTATGTGGGATATCAATATAAATCTGGTGCAGTCTCAGTTTTACCTTTTCATAGAATAAGGGTGTTTGGTGGTTCCTCTATTTTTTTGTTTTCAATGGGGAAATGATTGGATCTCCTTCCCTCCCCTCCCGGAGTTGTGGGGTATTTTATCCATTCTAAAAGTGTTAGCCTATTTTTTTCCCTCCACTCAGGTGTGGGTGGTTAAAATGTTCATGTTTTAACCCTCATAACATTGGTTTTTAGGTTTTTTTGTGAGAGTTTTGGTGGTACTGTGAAAGTGATTCCCAATTCTAGTTCATTTGATTTCATGTTTGTTCATTTGTAGATTGTCTCTAATGGTGGGGAGTCCTACTAGGAGTTTTGAAAATCATTCAATTAAATATTTCTTAGATGGTAGTTGCGATTTAATGGCGGTGATCCCATTCCAGCCCCCCCCCCCCCCCATTTCAATGGATTTTGTTAATGGACTATGGTTAGGGTGATCATTGGGTTCATTGGAAAAATGCCCATCTATCTGGTTCGTGGATTGGTTGCATAGGTGGTGGTTAGATATTTATATTTATTCTCAAGAAGTTGTTGTGGGTAGGATTTTTTTGTGAAAGATTCTTAAATAATTTTGATGGTGGATGTAATTTACTAGGATTGAAATGATTTTATTTTTTGATAAGAAATCCATAGGTGTTGATCTTTTATCTAGAAGTTGTTATGGCTTTCTGTGGGTAGAAATCCTTAATTGTGGGGAGAATTTTCACACCCATTTGTTCATATCTTCATTTTGATCTAGTTTGTTGGAAATTATGATGCATTTCATAATATTTCGGTGATATGAATGTTTATTTTTGAAGTTCTATATATGTATAATAATCATAAATTGGGTTCCCCCAATCTTTATTGGGAGTTTTTTTGTAGAAAAGGGTGGTTACATATTGATTTGGGCTAACCATGAGACTATTTCCCGATTTAAAATAGTTTTTTTCCTTTTGTAACACCAACATTTTTCATCATTTTTTACCTATTCCACTTACAACTTGGCCTCCTCTTGAACTATTAAAACCACCATTTACGTTTTTACCACTTAATAATTCAAAATCATGATGGATTTGGGTTCTTTATTCAAGTATTAGTCCAACCTATGAGTACATTTCCTATTTAAAGAAAATAAAATTTTTATTTTATATATTATTAATTTTTAATATATTTCATAGATTCCACCGCTCACATGATGACAATGACCCTAGGCGCACCCCCATGTTACATTTTTTTTCTTTGGTTCTCAATGAAGGCGTAGATTAGGGAAACATTTCTCAAGGATTCTCAAATCATCTAGATTTGGTAAGGTAATTCGTTTCATTAATAAATCATTAATTTATTTCTCCTTTATCCCAAAATAAACATTCCCTATTTGGTACATAACTTATGAGAATATAAATTTACATACAATTCATTCCCCCTCTATAGAGACTCAGAAATTTGAAGGAAAGTTTTTTCTAAAATACTTTAGAATTTTACGAGTCTGTGGCTTCTGACAGCAATTGATTTCGAGGCCCGGTGTGCCCTAAATCACTTTCCGAAGATTAGCTCGGGTACGTTTAGTGAACGAACGAGCAGGTTTTTCTATCTTTTGAAAATATGTTTGGAATTTAAATACAATGGAACCGATGAACTCGTAGTTCCGGTAATTGCCTAAGGGGACCTTTACCGCAGTTTTGTTTTATGCGGGTTGTAAATTAAAATTTGGGGTTTAGTAATGAGGTTAAATAAAAATGTTGGTACAATTTTATTTATATCTTGGGAAGTTAATTTCTTCCATGGGATGTTAATTGTGGGGCCCATGCCCACCCAAATTCCCATGTGTGAATGATGGAGAGGTGGAGAGGTGGGGCCCACATGAGCCCCAACCTTTCACCTCCCATAACACTTTTCAAACCCCCTTTAGACTCCCATGTTTAATTCATGACAACCCCCCTTATTTATGAGGATCCCTTCTTCTTCTTCTTCTCTCCCTCTTAATTGTTTTCCAACACACCCTAAGTAATACATTCAACCACTTCACTTACTTAATTAAGTGATTTGATATTTGAATTTTAAAATTTCTTTTGTCAATAAATTAAAAGTGTAGGCTTATTATTTTATTTTTGGGGCAATCATTGTGTTAAGGAGAGTGGGGGAGAGAGCTTTTGAGAAGGGAGAAAGGTATTCCCCTCCTGAATGAAGAATGGTGTTTTTCATGGATGAAGAACATGCACCTTCAATGGAGAATGACTCGGTGAAGAATGCTCCATGTTTCAACAATCCTTTTCTTCCTCCGCATTAAGGGAGGAGACACTGACGCGGAGAACTTGCTAATGACGATGGTTCTTCCTCCGACGTTGACGGAGCGGCATCGCTTTCTGAGTCTATGATGAAAAAACGTTATTTGAGTTAGGGGTTTGTTCTTTTTGAAGTGTTTATCTACTACACTGTTCTTTTTTGGAAATCAATCTTTATTTTTCGGACAACTTCTACCAGCTAACATGGAGGGAACGGGCCAAACGCACATGACCTGATGACCCTCCATAGTCTCTTTTGATTACGATGCAAATCATGACAAGATGGTGGCGGCGAATGGGAGTGACGGTCGTACGCCAGTCGCGTGTGGAAGAACCGAAACCCCCAACCTTTGACCACTCAATCGATGAAGAACCGGCTGGCCATATCTGGTCGAGCCAAAGGGAGGAACCGCGACGCCCCACGACGCCACGCTGTGGAAGACCAAGGCCTGCGATCCGTGGGCCTCTTTGGTGGAAGAACCGGTCGGCCCGTCAGGCGTCCCAGAGGAGTAAAGCCACAGCTCCGGGAGGGCTCCCCGCCCAATGAACCATGTCCTGCCGTGCGGGCCGCTCCTGCCAAGAGGTTGGCCGGACAGGGAGGGCGGCACTGCTCGGTGCCGCCGGTTCAGTTGGCCAGGGCCCCCCTGGACCGCTCGGCCTTCGGGCCGAACCAGCGGGGTCGGGCCGTGCCGCACCACACCCCACCAGGCTGCACCTCTTTGGGCTAGGTCATGCCCCTCGGGTTGGTCTGACACCCTTTCCGGGTTAGACCCACCAAAACTTGGCAGACCCGACCCGCCAGCCCACTAGGCCTAACAGGTCTGGCCCTTTTCACTTAAACGTGCATTACATAATGGTCGTGCATCTGATCGACACACCGTCTGTGGAACTGGGAACCTTTCGACAAGGTGTTTCTTTTTCGATACTCTAAGTGAGTTTTGGATGACCTTGGATAACATCCGGGTTAGAAACCATTGTATTTCTAACCAGGCCCTTGGAACAAAAAAAGCCAATATCTTTCAAATCGAGCATCCGATTGACGCGTCGTCTGTCGCGTTGAGTTCCTTTTGATGAGATGGAACTTTGGAATACATCAAACTTGTACTTCGTGATATTTTATGTATCGAACCCTTGACTCGAGTATCAAACGCTCCCGGAAATGAGCACGTTGTGTGAACCCTAGAGCTGGCTACGACTACGACGACTACCGTGCTGAGATCCTCCATGGGTTCGACGATGATGACAACTGTACTTGGATCCTCCCTGGGTTCGGTAGAGAGAACAACTGTACTTTGATCCTTCGTGGGTTCTGTAGTGATAAAGAATATACATGGATCCTATGTGGGTTTGACAGTGATAGTTACGGTACTTGGATCCTACATGGGCTCGGCAGCAACGACTTCTGTACTAGGATCCTACATGGGTTCGGCAGAGGAGATGATTCAGAGGATACATCTAATCATCTCCACCCTTCTTCATGAGTATTATATCTATGTGAGTTGCGTCTTGACTTGCAATCAATACCAACATTGTGATTGACTTCATTCCTGTGTGGACTGGGTTGTGCATGGGATCGAGTGTTTGAGCCAAACTAGAATTGATGACTTAGTTATATGTATGGGCATATACCTAAGTAGAGTCAGTTGATACTTCGTGATTGTATCTTTCCTTTGTGGTTTATTGTTCATGGATTCTGAGAGTCCATTCGGGGTCTCAGGGTCCCTACTAGGTATCGTATACTCACCCCTACACAGGCTATGCCCGCACTACATTGTGTTTGATGCAGACGACGGAAACACTGATTGAGGTGGAGGTTTGTGGAGCTGGATGGTACCCAGAGGTGGACCACTAGGCGGGACATACACAGGGCGGATGGCCGAACCCGAGGAGCTGAGGAGACCATTTGTACCAACCCTTAATGTGGGATATTCATAGGAAGACTCAGTGGTTGCTTCTTTACTTTACTGATGTTGTCCTTTATTTTCAGTTTTACTATACTTTCAGTTGGGTTCTTATACTGGCCCATTTACTTTTCAGTGCTTACTTTTGTACTTAGTTTTACATAGTGCATACTTCAATTTCATACTCTGTTGTGTTTGTTTACTTTTATAAAGGCAATTCCTTCCCTTTTACCAGGATTTATGCCTTGGGTGCCAGTCTCCATCCCCTGTCCTATGGAAGGAGGGTTTGGGGTAGTCGTGGCACGTGCCTCGAGGATGGGTTGTGACAAATTGGTATTAGAGGAGTCGGTTCTACCATAGAACCCAGGACTCTGATCTTTCTTCTCTGTGAAGAAATAGTGTTAAGAGTATTGAGTATGGTTAACAGTCTAGGAAGTACAGTGTTGGCGCGGTGGCCGATGTATCCATACACCAAGACCCTGACATGTGATTTCTGACTCAGTACATGAAAACATTGATTGCATGTGTGTTTCAAAAAAATTCTTTGTGATTGATTTGTGTCAACTCACCAGGTATACCGCTTGACCGTGGTGCACCTGTTTCATTTCAGGATGGCCCCACAAAGGTAGCCAGCTAGGGTTTAAAGTTGAGTATGATATTGCATCCCACTGAGCAATGAGGCCTCGGTGTAGGGACCCATCATATCAGAGGCAATAGTAGTACCACTACTGCTGAGCCACCGATACTACCAGCCTCAGTAGGAGAGAGTGCATGCTGCCTAAGTGCGCTACATGAGTTTCATCAACAGAGGCCACCTAGGTTCCAAGGAGAGATGGACCCTCAGGCAGTTGAGGATTGGATGGAGGCTATCATCAGAGTCTTCAGATTGGTAGGGACACCAGCTGACCTTATGGTGATCCTTTCTGCGAGTCTACTGCATGCAGCAGTATGTAGATTGTGGAGCTTGATGCTCCTGGTGCACGACGAGGCATCTCTACATTTGACAGACTTCGAGAGTCTCTTCCACTAGGAGTTTTTTCCAGCCACCCTTCATGCGGTGGGAATCCAGGAGTTACTTCATCTGCGACAGGGCTGCATGACAGTATCCCAGTACTCAGTTAGGATTACCGACCTTTCACACTACTCCAAGGACATGGTACGGGAGCCATTCATCTGGGCCCGGACCTTCAAGAAGGGACTGAGGAATGAGATCAATGCTTCGATGATCTTCATCCTCATTCTGACGTAGGCTGGAGTACTGGAGTGAGCCCTTCTTGTGGAGAGCTTCCTCACTGAGCTGACACCAGCAGCAGGACCTACCATCGAGTGACATGTAGAAAATTCTTCTGCAGCCAGCAGTAGACAGATTCCACAGAGGTCCAAGCGGACCAGGCCATCGGGAGGGCGACCCCAAGATACTAGTTCGGATGTGCAGGGCCCACAAAATAGAGCCATCCATTCGAGGGGCAGGCAGTGCTATGAATGCAGCGGGTAGGGTCACATGGCTCGAGACTGCCCAAACCACCATGCGGATGAGCAGCAGACAGTTGAGGGACCTCTCAGGCAGAGGTAGAGGGTTGACCATGGTGGTCTATAGGGAGTAGGCAGACGAGACAGAGGAGCTGGCTGAGCAGTGGGTGGTGGACGACGCTTTGAGGCCCTACCACCACCACCACCACCTAGAGGACCACCCTGACCACAAGGAGCTGGCAGAAAGGTGCAATCTCAGCTCCAGCCAGTTGAGGCCTATGACCACGGCACACCTGAGATGATTCGAGGTACTATCTGTGTCTACTCCACCCTTATTGTAGTACTTATAGACATAGAAGTGAGTCATTCTTTTATTGTCGCTGCCCTTTTTCAGAGCTCGGATATTCCGACAGAGCCATTGGCTCAATCTTTATGGATAGAGACTCCTACGGGAGCAGACGCGATGATTACGAACTTGTGACAGTATTGTGAGCTTAATCTAGGAGGTGAGAGCTTCAGCTAGGATCTTCTTGTAGCGGAGTCGAGGCCTTACGACGTTATCTTGGGAATGGACTGGTTGTCTACAGTCCATGCTCAGATTGACTGCATAGGAGCAAAGTGTGGTGTGCCCGCACGGATGGGACCAGGATCACCTTCACCGGTGAGAAGGGAGCCTTTGTAGTGTAGGATGGACTTACACAGGGGAGAGGGCATCCAATCACATATCAGTTGTCTAGTCTCATCCTAGGAGCAGTTGATGTGCGGAGTCTGAGTTTTCCTATTGTGTTGGATCAGTATGCAGATGTTTTTCATGATGATGTTCTAGGACAACCTCGTCACAAAAAGGTAGACTTCCACATTGACCTGTACCCCATGACAACACCGATATCTACTGCAGCATATCGGATGGATCCAGCCGAGCTTCGTGAGCTGCGGGTATAGTTGGAGGACTTGCAGGGAAAGGGATTATTCTAACCTAGTGTTTCACCCTGAGATTCTCTGATTTTGTTTTCCAAGAATGTGGATGGAATATTACGACTATGTGTAGACTACCATTTCCTAAATTAGGTGACCATAAAGAACAAGTACCCACTCACAAGAATTCACATCCTCTTTGATCAGCTCAAGGGAGGATGATGGTTCTTGAAGATAAACCTCCGGTCAGGCTATCACAAGCTCAGAGTTCGAGATGATGATGTGCAGAAGACGGACTTCAAGTGTCGGTATGGCCACTATGAGTTCTTGGTTATGCACTTCAGTGTAACCAATGCACTAGTAGTGTTCATGAGTCTCATGAACATGATCTTCCAGCCTTACCTAGATCGTTTTTTTGTAGTCTTCAATGACGACATACTGATTTACTCGACTACTGAGGAGGAGAACGCCTACCACTTGCGGGTTGTACTGGACACACTCCGAGAGCACCAGTTTATGGTAAGCTATTGAAGTTCTAGTTCTGGATTGGAGAGGTTCATTTCTTAGGACACGTCATCTCAGAGGCTGGGGTTGCAGTGGACCTATTGAAGATCGAGGTGGTACTCGCTTCGAATCTTCCCAGTAGCATGACAATGGTGCGGAGTTTTCTAGGACTGGCTGGGTACTATCAGATATTTTTTCCAGACTTCTCCAAAGTTGCAGCACTGCTTTCAGCTTTGAAGAAGAAGGGGAAACCCTCCATGTGGTTAGATAGATGTCAGCAGAGCTTTCACGGGCAGAGACAGATATTGATAAGTGCACCCATATTGAGGCTACCGGAGGAGGGCCTAGGGTATGTAGTTTACTACGACACATCAGAGACTGGACTTGGGTGTGTCCTCATGCAGAAGCAAGCAGTGATCATTATCGGTTCACAGTAGTTGAGACAGCACAAGAGTACTACGATACACATGACCTGAAGTTAGAAGCAGTGGTCTTTGACTTGAAGATGTGGTGACACTATCTTATGTGCGAGTTATTTATAGTCTACTCTGACCACCATAGTTTTAGGTACATCTTCTCATAGAAGGACCTAAACCAGAGATAGCGGCGATGGCTCGTGTTCCTCCAGGACTATGATTTTGAGATAGTCTATACTCCTGGGAAGGGGAACGTTGTGGCTGATGCTCTCAGCAAGAGATCAGGTATTTAGCTACTATAAGAGGCGATGGAGCAGCTAGCCACATTATAGATATCCTTTGTGGATAGAGATGGAGCAGCTTTTCTACAGTCTCTCACAGTCACTCTTCCACTCCTTCATTGACTTAGAGAGGCACAACATGGGGTCGTTGACTGTGAGACACGACGTACTCAGATATCCACAGGGCATGCGCCTGATGGGTTTTCTGAAGGAGGGGAGCACGCCATCCTATTAAGGTGATGTACAATGGTACTAGTTTCATTACAGGAGGATGTGCTGATGGAGTTTCACACTTCCCCTCTTGTGGTACATCCAAGAGAGGTGTAGATGTACTAGGACCTCAGATGACAGCACTGGTGGCCACATATGAAGAAAGCTATAGCAGATTTCGTTTCAAGATGCCTCACTTGTTAGCAAGTAAAGGTGGATCACTAGGTACATACGGGCATGGTACAGCCCTTAGAGGTCCCATAGTGGATGTGGGACAGGATATCCATGGATTTCGTGATGGGGCTTCCACGTACTTCCAGAGGACATGACTCCATCTAGGTGATCATCGACCGACTCAAAAAGTCGGCCCACTTCTTACTGATCAGAGAGAAGGGATCCATAGAAAGATTGGGACGCGTCTATGTTTAGGAGATCAAATGGATTCATGGTGTGTCATCGTATATCATCTCCGATTGAGACGCTCGCTTTACTTCCTGTCTTTCGAAGGGGTTACAGGAGGAATTTGGGACGCAACTACACCTGAGCACTACCTTTCATCCTCAGACGGATGGCCAGATAGAGAGGACCATTTAAAATCTCAAGGATATGATCCGAGCATGTGTCCTTGACTTTGGTCGCAGCTGGGAGGATCACCTACCCTTGGTGTAGTTTGTGTACAACAATAGCTACCACTCCACCATCGGGATGGAACCTTACAAGGCACTGTACGACCGACCATGCAGATCACCTATGTGCGGGACTGACCCTGGGGAGTCAGCACTTGTTGGACTAGAGATGGTCCAGGCTATGACAGAGAAGGTGCAGATCATCTAGGAGTGGATTAGGACTCCATATAGTAGACAGAATTCCTAGGCTAATAGGAGAAGGAGACCACTGGAGTTCGAGGATGGCGACCACATTTTCATACGGGTCTCACCTCGACGTGGATTACAGAGATTTGGTCGGGGCAGCAAGTTATCTCCACACTTCATCGGACCATTCCAGGTCCTTAGTAGGATAGGCGAGGTGGCATACCGCCTGTCCCTTCCACCTCAGTTGCACCGGGTGCACGACGTCTTCCAGGTATCTTAGCTGAGGAGATACGTGCATGACCCATCACACATCATCGATCACGAGGAGCTGGAAATTGATGACGGGGATACATTCATGGAGGTACCGGTGGAGATTGAGGATCGTCAGGAGTGGTTCCTACGTAGAAGTTGGATTCCTCTAGTGTGTATTCGTTGGCAGCACAGGAACCTCCAAGACAGCACATGGGAGCGGGAGGCTCAAATTCGTGCTCAGCACCCTCATTTGTTTCCCTGGTTTATGTTGTATCTTTATGGGGACGTAAATCCCTAAGGTGGGAGTAATGTAAAGACCCAAAAATTTCAATACATTTTTTTTCTTAAATAATTTGGAATTTTACGATTCTGTAGCTTCTGAGGACACTTGATTCCGAGGCCCGGTGTGCTCTGAATCAATTTTCGATGTTTAGCTCAGGTACATTCAGTGAACGAATGAGTGGGTTTTTCTATCTTTTGAACCAATGATTATAATTGAAATTCGAGGTCACCGATGAAATCACTGCACCGGTAATTTCTTAAGGGGACCATTATCATAGTTGTGTTTTATGTAGGTTGAAAATTAAAATTTGGCGTTTAGAAAAGAAGTTAAATAAAATTATTGGAAAATTTTTATTTATATCTTTGGAAGTTAATTTCTTCCATGGAAAGTTATTGGTGGGGCCCATGCCCACCCAACTTCCCATGTGTGGATAATGGAGAGGTGGAGAGGTGGGGCCCACACGAGCCCCAACCTTTCACCTACCATAAATCTTTTCAAACCCCCTTTAAACTCCCATGCTTAATTCATGACATCCCCCATTATTTATGAGGATCCCTTCCTCTTCCCATCTCCCTCTTAATTGTTTTCCAACACACCCTAATTAATAAATTCAACCTCTTCACTTAATTAATTAATTGATTTGATTTTTGAATTTTAAAACTTCTTGTGTCAATAAAATAAAATCTTAGGCTTATTATTTTAGTTTTGGGGAAATTATTGTGTTAATGAGAGTGGGGGAGAGAGATTTTGAGAAGGGAGATAGGTATCTCTCTCCTGAATGAAGAACAGTGTTTTTCTCCGAAGAAGAACACCCACCATCAATGGAGAATGACTCGGAGAATAACGCTCCATGTTTGATTAATCCTTTTCTTCCTCCACATCAAGGAAGGAGACACCGACACTGAGAACTCGCTGACGATGATGGTTCTTCCTCTGACATTGACAGAGCAGCATCACTTTCCACGTCTACGACGAACAAACCTTATTCGAGGTTGGGGTTTGTTATTTTTGAAGTGTCTATCTCGTACCCGGTTCTTTGTTGGAAATAAATTATTATTTTTCGGCCAACTGTTACCACCTAACACGGAGGGAACGGGGAGAACGCACACAACCCGACGACCCTTTCGTAGTCTCTTTTGATTTGGATGGAAATCATGACATGAAGGTGGTAATGAACGGGAGTGATGGTCGTACGTTGGCCACTTGTGGATGAACCGCGTCACTCAACCTCGGGCCGCACGATTGATGAATAACTGATTGGCCATTGCTAGCTGGTCTGAAGGGAGGAACCGCGGCGCCCCACGGTGCAGTGCTACGGAAGACCACGGCCTGCGATCTATGAGCCGCTTCGATGGAAGAACCGGTCATCCCATCAGCCGGCTTGGCGGAGGAAAGCCGCGGTGCCGAGAGGGCACCACACTGGACGAACCGCAGCCCGTCGTGTGGGACACTTGCGCCAAGAGGCCTGCAGGCTTCGGCCTGCTGAATATGGAGGGCGGCGCCTCTAAGCGCCGCCAGTTCGGGCAGCCGCCCCCCTCCCCTCGGACCGCTCAGCCTGCTGACTAAGCCGGCGGTGACGTGCCCTGCTGGGCCACACCCGGCCGGGCCGGGTCGCACCCCGCCGGTCCAGGAAGCACCCCTATGGGTCGGCCCACTCCTCTCCAGGCCAGGCTGCGACCCTCAGGCCGGGCACCACAATTTTTCGGGCTGGTCCGACACCCTTTTCGGGTTGGAACTGCCAAAACTGGGTTGACCCGACCCACTAGCCCACTAGGGCTCACGGACCCGGCCCTTTTTCACTTAAATGTGAATTACATAAAGACCACACGTCCGATCGATATGCCGTCAGTGGCACCGGGACCCTTTCGATGAGGCGGTACTTTTGCGATACTCTAAGTGGGATTCAGATGACCTTGGATAATGGCCGGGTTAGAAAAGAGCATATTTCTAACTGGGCCCCTAGAACAAAAAAAGCAAATATCTTTCAAACTGGTTGTTCGATTGACGCATCATCTGTCACGTTGAGTTTTTTTAAAAAATATGGAACTTTGGGGTACATCAACTCTGGACTTCGTGATAGTTGATGTATCGAACCCTTCACTCGAGGAGCGGACCCTCCTGGAAACAAGCACGATGTGTGTGGGAACCCTAGAGCTGGCTGCGACTGCGATGACTACCGTGTTGGGATCCTCTGTGGGTTCAACAACGATGACGACTGTACTTGGATCCTCCATTGGTTCGGCAGCGAGAACGACTATACTTGGATCCTCTGTGGGTTCGACAGTGATGACGACTATACTTGGATCCTACTTGGGTTCGGTAGTGATGGTTACTGTACTTGGATCCTACGTGGGTTAGTCAGCGACGACATCTGTACTAGGATCCTACATGGGTTCGGAAGAGGAGATGATCCAGAGGCTACATCTAATTATCTCCACCCTTCTTCGTGATTAGTATATATGTGTGAGCTGAATCTTGACATGAAATCAATAACAATGTTGTGATTAACTTATTTCCTTTGTGGACTGGGTTGTTCTTGGGCTTGAGAGTTGGAGTCGAACTAGAATTGATGACTTAGGTATATGTATGGCCATATACCTATGTATAGTCAGTTGATACTTCATGATTGTATCTTTACTTTGTGGTTTATCCTTCGTCGATTTTGGGAGACCCTCAGGGGTCTCGGGGTTCCTACTGATTATCGTATACTCACCCCTGCATGGGATATTCCCACACTACGTTGTGTTGGATGCTGACGACGGACAACAGTAGTCGAGCTGGAGGTTTGTGAAGTTGGACGGTACCTGGAGGTGGACCACTTGGCGGGATGTACACGGGGCGGACGGCCGGACCCGAGGAGGTGAGGAGACCATCTGTACCCACCCTTCAGGTGGGATATCCAGAGGACGAATCAGGTGTTTCCACTTTTCTTTACTGCTATTGTACTTTATTTTCAGTTTTACTATACTTTCAGTTCGATTTGTCCCCATTATCTTTTCATCACTTATTTTTATACTCAGTTTTACATAGTTCTTACTTCACTTGCATACTCTGTTATGTTTTTTTACTTTTATAAAGGCAATTCCTTCTCTTTTACGAGGATTTATGCCTTTGGTGCTAGTCTCCAGCCGCAGGCCTATGGAAGGTGGGCTTGGGGTAGTCACAGCATGTGCCCTGGGGACAGGTCGTGACACCCTCCTCTAAGGGTGTGGATCCAAGAGAAGATGAAGGGTTCTCTATTTTTCCAATTGAGTTTATTTTTTCCTTTCATCTCCTTCCTCCTACTCCTTGCATTATTTATTTGACCTCTCTTCCTCCCTAGTAAAGTATGTCCTAGGGTTATGTTATCCCCTAAATTTTTATTGGTTTTTCATTATTTAGGGTTCTTCTTCATAGATATAGTGTTTGTGAACCCTTATGGATGGTTTTCAGGTGTGTGTTTCCAATCCACCATAGTTTTGTGGTAAAATATCTCATGCACTACCTTTATAATTCAAGGTTGATCTATATATTGATGTTTTAACCTTATATATATTCTATGTATTTTTTTATCCCATTTTGAATTTTCTAGAGTGCAAGAAGTGTATTTTATTCCCTGTTTTGTGAAAATTGTGTTGTTTTGGTTAAAGTGTGAACAGTAAGTGTTTTATTAAATGATCCATTTTATTTAGAACCTAAATTATAATGTTTAGAACCTGGTTTTTCAATTTAAATAAATTTTTGTCTTGAAAAATCTTTTTTATAACCTTTTTAGTGTTAAATAGAGTTTGTTTTATTAATTGTTGCATGCATGGTTTCTTGGAAAGTACCCAATTGGATTTTGTGTGATCATGGTGATATAAAATGATGGTTTTGTATTAGAAAAAATATTGGCATCATGTGAATAATTTTATTTGGGTTTCTAATGTGGGATGAAATCGGGATTTGGGTTTTATAATGTAGTGAGTATCATTTTATTGGGTGTTTTAGCATGTGTTCTTGGTAAATGGCTTGTTTGGTACCTTCATAGTAATGAAGTAGTTTTGAATGTGTAACCTGAGTTTTTATGGGTTTAAGTAAATTTTATATTGATACCAATGGTGTGATTAAACCTCTTTATGAATATTGGAATTGGTGATTTTGATAAATGTTGTTTTTTAAAGAATTCTTAAAGGCTCATTAGGCATTTTTCTTGTAAAAATGGTTTTCATGTGTACTTAATGTTCTATCATTTGGATACATTTTATGGTCCACAAAATTGATTTATTAAATGTTTTTTGAGATTAAAATATGGGTTTTTAGGTTAATGGTTTGGTTTTGGCCTCAAATAAGAAATTTTCAATGGATTTTATTTGTAAATCCTTGTTATATTTCATGAAATTTTTTTATGAAAATTTTATGTGGTTTATTGATCCATGAATGAAATGGGTAGCATGTTTTTGTGTTTATGATTTAGAAATGAAATTTTCATCTGAAATTTTTATTTGAAAATGTGTGGAACTTTATTGAGAAATAAAGTTAAACCTGAGTGTCTTGGTGGGCGGACTTGTTCTAGTATTCTAGTGATACAAAATGGTTTCATCCTTGTTTCATGTTGAAATTTTGTTGATGAAAATACTTAATAAAATATGATGATGATGTTGGGGGCCATTGGTTTAGGGGTATTGGTTTCTTACTAGTGGCTCATGCATAAGAATAGAATTTGTTTTGTTATGGTTACTTTAACACTGATATATGAGGTATCTAGGGCCCACAATGAACATGTTCCTAGGGATGTTCTCGTGAATTGTGCTCATTGGATATTATGTACCAACCATTAGCATTTGGTGTGTTGGGTTGGTAAATTAAAAAAGCATGGGTGTTTTATTTAACAATGTACATTCTTTAATGTATCCCTCTTGAAAATTATTTTCATTTTGATGTCCATCTCTTTGAAATTGGATACTAACATTTCTTGTTTATGAAAACATTCATGGTTTTTATTTTAAAATGATTAAAGAATAGAACCATGTTTACAAAAAATACTTTTAGTTATTGTATTTAAAACATGGAATTGATGTTTATTTTATTTTAATTTAAGTTAATTGATAATATAATATTATGCTGGCATACTGAGTTTGATTACTCACGCCTATAGTTTTCTTCAATTTTTAACCCTTGTGTAGGATTTAGATGGAGTTCAGTCGCCTTGAGAGAAATGGTAGAATTATGTTGGTGAGTTACCAGATTGGTCACATGGAGTTAGTTGGTTATCATGTCCAGTTAGATTAATTTTATCCTTAAGTGGTACTTTATATTTTCTCATATAAATGATATTAGTTCAATTGTTATATAAATGATTTTTGGGCTGTCCATTATTTCTAATATTTTCTTGATGGTTTATATTTTGGAGAAATTATTACCTGGTATATTATATTGATTCCCCTGGTGCTTTTCGGCATCCTGGGAGGATCATGAATTCCTTTAAAGACTTGTCATGTAGTGGCTCAAGTGACCGGTTTAGGGTCGACTTGGGCAGGTTTGTGAAATATGGTGTGTTATAAATTGGTGGGATTAACCTACCAGTTGGTTAAGTGGCCCATAAAGGTAGGATGACTCATTGTGTAAGCCCACCGCAATAATGAGTTGAGTAGTGTATATTTCTTGGGAACATCTACTCTAATTATCCTATTAAGTGGGAAAGTCGATTGAGACGACCGGAACATAAAATATATATCTTATAACAATAAAGATTATATATCACTATTAAAAAACTCTATACCAGAATCAAAACAATAGTTTATTTTGAGATTATATATATTGGAATATTATTATTCATTATTTCATCAACATCCCCCATAAATATTTTCAAAAATAAAATCCTTTTAAAAATATTGGTACTTATACTTTTCTTGGGAAATGAAAAACATAAGTATGAGAGGTATCTAATGCTCATAATGGAAAAACCTATCATGTAGTAATATATTATTACAATATAAACATATGAGAGTGCATATATATGAGTGAAATACGTGATTAAAAAATAATATTACATTATAATAGATAAAAAAGTCTATATACAACAACATAGAAGGTAGCATGGGATAATTGGACCACACAATTATCACTTTAAAATAAATTCATATACCATGGTATTCAATATAATAAAATAGACATGTTTCACATAGAAAAAAGAATAATAAAATATGAAAAATGAATTTGAAATAATTACATTATTAGTTAAATAATTCCATCATTCTCATGCATAATGTTCTGAGCATTTCTAACCACATCATACAAATGTATAATGTCGTGACAATGTCCAACCACATCACATCCAAATATAAATATGAAACAAAGGCAACTACATTATGTTCGTGCTAAATATTAATTATCATATGATATATAAACTCCTTCCTAATTCATTAGAGGGATATTATAGACCCACCCATTAGATAATTATAAACCATAATCATGTTATCCAAATAAAATCCATCATAAATCAAATATTGATTAAACATTGGATATAAAATGGGTAATATGAAACTTTCAAATAGTATCACATAATCAGTTTAATAAAATATATATTATTTATTAATAATATACCACTAAAAATAAATAAATGTTTTGAAAACTAAATTTATATTGTAATATGAAAATTTAATAAAATATGATGAAATACATTTTAATCATTTTTAGATTGGTATAAAGAAACACATATTGATAAAGAAATTATAAATTTATTTTTTTTTAAATACAGAAAGATATATATGAATATTTTAAAATATAATTCATATTTACATTTGAAAAAAAGAAAATAAAACATTATAGAAAGAAAAATATACACAAAAGAAGAAAAATAGACAATATTGAAGATGGTAATTAATATGAGGTATATGATCAATAAAATTAGAATACATTGAATAGAAAATGAAAATTAGATTAGATAAATATCTAAATTAAAATAATATTTTTCAAATGAGAAAAATATTATGATCATATAAGAATATAGTCAAATTAGAAATTGGATAACCCAATTAGATGTAAATTGATCTAAGAAAACTATTACATTGGATTCCCACATGGTCATATGCACTCTAACCAAGAATGAAAATAAATTTAAATTCATTATTCATTTATATAAATTTTTTAATTAATTTTTTTATTTGATCACATTAATTTATATTCTCTTATTACCCATTAATTAATCAGTCATCTTTAAAATTAATATTTAAAACTTAATTCTTTTGTCTGTTCTATGCTTGATTTGGTAAAAAGGTTTTGGTACTTTATCTTTTCCAATGTGTTTATCAAGAAAATAAATTTCATGGAGATTATATAGATGTTTCTAATATATCTATTATTTAAAATTGTCATTGTAGATTGGAATTAGTAACTCAAGAGGGGGGCTGAAGTGAGTACCTAATAAAAAATTCTACTCACAATTGATTAAAATAGATTCCCCATGTTAATTTAAAATCGGACAAGTTAACGAAAATATCATATCATTATATATTTCATGCTTTCAGAATATTTTTTTGAATATTGATTACATATTGAATAAAATAATATGTTATGATGCATAATCCATTGAGATTAATTTTCCTAATTAAAATCTTAAGAGATAACTAATTAAGGTTAACTATAAATGTATTTATTTTGTGTAGAGTTTTAAAAAAAATAGTTTTAAATTATAGATTCAAATAAAAAAGAAGAACATATAAAATAATTTCGAATACAAAAGGTTTTGATTCTAGTTGAGACTTAGTCCTCCCCACTTAGTGGTCACCCATCACCAAGAATCTTATATAAATAAACATTTTGATCTACAACCTATATCAATTTTTACAATAGTATTCAACGTCTAGGTCTAGTAAGATGACATTCACTATTTTCCATGGGAGTACAAATATTATAGGTCACATAGGATCTCTAAAAAATTTATACATGGGAGTATAAATGATAAAAAGGGATTTGATATGATATCATTATATCTTCTAGTTTGTAGAATGAGGTTGTGTATGTCAGATAAAAATAGTATCACACATTAATCATAATGTAATGAAAATAAACCATTTGAGAAATTTAAAAGTATAAAGAGATGTAAACGCTTGTTTTGTTATGTAGTGAAACTTATGACTCGTTGAAATTGTTTTTAAAATGCATCTCAAGTAATGTTTTTGAATCATTAGTAAAATAGAATGTTGTGGACACTTCTGTACTTGATAGTAGGAAGAAAGTAGATGTGAATTGAGATTTTGGATTCCTCAGGTGGGTAGAACAAGATATTGTAGGTAAGTTCATTCAATCAGGTTAAACTCTTCATATGAAATGATTTTCATGTCTCTCCTCTTGGTCTTCACATCAGTATTCTCTCTTCTTATTGTTATATTCTCTATGGAGTTGGGTTTACTTTTTATCATAATCATGCATGAGTATCAACGTAAATATCTGGATAATATGGATCCTTATACTCAGGGCCAACACATCCGTTAATGAATTTTATCAATTTATTAAGAAAAAATAATTAAAAATATTTTGGAATAAAATTATATAATATATCCGTTATATGATTAATTCAAAATTTAATGTAATAAATTATGAAAATGAATCATGAATTGTGACATAATATTTGGGGATGTCTTGTTCTTGCAGTATGCTATGTTGGTCATATGACATTTTTTACATTACAAAATTTCTACTCTATTGGTGACTCAACAAATAGTGTGTCATATTTCTAGTTATGACTCCTTTGATGGTAGGTTGACTTGCAGTATATAATACTTTGTCAAAATTCCATTCTTTTGGTATAAAAAACTAATGGTGTGTCATTTCTATACTTTAACAATTTTCCATGTTGGTGGTGTGTTGTGTCATTGGTGACTCATAGGATATGGTAGTGTGAAGTAGTTGGTTGTGAGTAATCTTTGATGGTGTCTCATACTTATCAATTTTCATTACTTTTCCTATATTATAATATTCTTACAGAAAACAATAAACATAATAATATTATTAGAAGCCAGATTTAGTGATCAATGCAAAAATAAGGGAAATGTTTCCCCCTTTTTCATGATAAAAAATCATGGCATCAAATTAATGAAACTCATTGAAAAAATGTATGATCCATTTTTTTGGAAAGTGTGTTCATATATATTAGTGTGGTATCAAAGAAAAATATGAAATATTTTTAAATAAAGATCACTGTAATGGGATGAAATAAATCAGAAATAAACACTATATTTTTTTCCTTCTTCCTCATTTGGTATTATCAAAAATTTAAATCATTATCAATATAAAAAATGTAAATGTAGTAAGAAACAAAATATAATGAAGAAAATTACAAATCATTAAGAAAGTTAATGAATAGTCATCAAATGGTTGAAATCGTAAAGTTATTACAAAAACAATCACATTAAAATAGAATATCAAATCCAACAACATCATCAAGGATGGATATAAGGGTGCATATGATTTTTCCCTTTATCCTTGGGTTTTTCTTGTTGTGAGAAAAAAGTTACAATAGTATGTAAAGGAGATCTAGGCAAGTTTTTTACAACACCAGTAGGATTTTTAACTAATGATTTAGGTGCTTGAGTCTAATTGATGAAGATAAGACTCAGATGTCTAATAGCTTCAGAAAGGGAAAAATGGTTGAAATATGACTAGAAAAGGGTCATTAGGGTCTCTAGTCCCTCCATCTTGGAAGTACTCTGAAGTCGCCGTAGGAGGTGTTATATGGGAAGTAACATGGAAAACTGAATGAGCTAAAACAGTAGTATTATTCACACATTGAAAGTAATTCATAAGAGTGATAAAATCCATTACCATATGACCACCTCTCTAAATGGAATAGATGAAATCTCATTTCTATTTCATAAAATAATTTATCAATAGAGTCATCCCCTTCAATTTTCTGACTTTCTCCTAAAAGTATTGTGTCACAGGCGGAATCCTAAATTTCTCAATTAGAAATTTCAAATTTCCATCCATTGGATGTTTGGTATAAATCGGAGACAAATAATGATTTATGGATTTAGTAATTGTTTCTATTTTTGAGTTCATATCCTAATCGGATTCCCTTATCATCATATTATCTTGTTTAGTGCCTTCTTCAAACATCCTCAATGTTTAGAATATACTGATAGGTTCACCACTTGTGGGTCCAGTAGACATGGAAAAACCATCTTTTCTAACAACAATTGTGATCACATAAACATCCAATGTAGGTATAGTAGAGGTATAATTATAGGATGATACATTCCTCAGAAATTTAATAATTTCATCCAGTGAATCCATAAATATAGACTTCAACTCTTCCAAAAATAAGTTCCATGATTACATATCCCAACATATTCTCTTTTTCTCAATATCATTTTCATAAATTTAATGCATCATTTTTGGTTGTATGGGATGGACCACCAACAAAAGGGACACATGGAATAATTTTCACCTAACATTATAAAGAGATGTTCCTGAATCTTCAATAACTTAGAAAATTTTGAAATTACCTATCGAATAAAAGTATCGAAGTAACATATTATAAAATAACGTACTGGGACCATTGGGACAAGAAAGCGGGTGTAGATACCCTAACATAAGAAATTTTTTTGATGAACCCACCAAAATTATTTTGATGGAAAATTGATCCTTTTTGATCCCTATCATTTAGAAGATTAGGTCTATCACCATTTGGTTGAATCATATGAATTTTATCCCACTCTTCAAACATAGGATAAACTCAACTATCAGAATGATTAACTATAAAGGAATAAGTAATGGTCTGTCCAATTAAAGTTTGTTGAGAAAAAAGCATATCGAATGAGTAGATATTTCTTCTTCCATGTGAATGTCATATTTCTATACATAAGCAATTGATTCAGATTCCTTCAGCTAATCCAAAGAGGTGATATTCAAAATAGCTACGACATTGAACTGGTCATCAATTACATAATCCATATGCTCTTTATCCATATTTAAGTCATCAGATTAAAAAAATGAACAAATTATTGTTCTATTTTCTCAGCCACCTAATGTTCCATAATAGTAATAATTGAAATTTTATGAGTCATAGAATGATACTTAATAGTATGACCATTAATACGAGGACATTCTTTCCACTAAACAAGAGAATATCATTATTTACTAGGTGTTCTTACCAAATCCTCAAACATCCCTGATAATTACATAGATTTAGATGAACTAGAGGATTCATATATATCTTGAATTTTGTAAACTTTCTCTCATTTTTACTTTTCCCATTTGAACAATAATGATGTGAATTATCATTATCATCATATTAAGTATCTATATTTCTATTACCACTTCCATTGAAATTATATTCTTTTTCTTTTTCTTCCTCTACATCCACATCATCTTAAATAGACTGAGAATATCTTTTGATCTTATCTTCTCTAGTGACTACAATACCGTCATCATCACTTCTTACTAGCTTCTCTCTTTTAGGAATTATTCATGGAGGACTAGAAGCTCTATATGTAATAAGTGGTTATTTGGTAGATAGGTCTGGGTCACTTCCCTCATCAACGTAATGTTCCTTATCATCATATTTTTTTTGAGGTATAAGCTACTTTTTCATCCTCATCAAAATAATCAATGACCTCATCAGGTTCTAAATAAGGTTTAACAATATAACTTAGCCTCAATGGATGATCTATATGGTTAAAACAGACATAAATTTTCTCACCATATGCTACCTAATAATTTTTCAAGGGGTTCCAACTGATTCTCATTGTTGAAAGAATGATTTTTAAATATAAAAACAACTATAGTCTATAAAATACTATTTATCTTCATCAACTATGCCTCTAGGCTTCAACATTGCATATATAAATTTTGGATAAATTAAGGAATTAGATGTTAATGTTGGATTCATCATTTTTCATAAAAGAACCGTAAGATATCTACATAGAATGATCGTATTTCCTTTCTCAGAAGACAATGTAAATATAAATATTGATAACTTAAGGAAGAAAAATCATACTTATTTGGGAATATCAATTGTTGAATAAATTTAAACAAAAATATACACTCTCTATCCAATTCATAAGATAATTTTCTTCTAGTTCTTCCATAATCCATGAGTTTTACAAGTGCATCCTTAGAAAAAAATCATTATTGTCTTCAATTATTGTTCCTTGATAATCATCATAATCTAAATCATAAGGAACACCTAATAAATATTCTCATTTCTATATAGAAAATTCAATTTCAGACCTTTAACATGTCCTTATAACCATTTAGTTCCATATTTATTAAAATAAAAATCCATTTACTAAATGTAATCGTATACTATCATGGGATAGAAGGGTCTCTTGTTTAAAGAGAACCAATCCAACAATCCTTGTTTCTTGAGTACTTTGAGAGCCAAATATATACATGAGACTAACCACTCTAATTTATCATCATTTAGAGCTTCAAAAACTCATATTGAAAGCTATGGGTTAATAGGTTCTATAGAAACTTGATAACTAGATTATGAATTCCATTTTGTAGAAGGACCTGACTTTTTAGAGAATGCATTAAGGGTCACTTTAGTCAATCCATTCAGATATGTCAGTATTGTGCAATTGAAGGTGAAGGAATGGTTGAAGGATTTATGCTCTAGAGACAAATGGTTGATTGGGAATGATTGGTAATAGAAAAGAATGATAAATATGGTGTATTGAAACTAGAAAAAATCTAATTCATATTATTTGGTATTTTTTTTTGAAAGAAAATAAAAAATGATAAAATATTCATTGGGTTACATAAAAACACCCCATCAAAAAAAGGCACTAGTTCAGAAAACATAGATGAAATAAAAATTCTCAATGTCATGAACAAGCCAAAAGTGTTAAAAAACAATAGTGTGATGTTTCATTATGGCTATATTATAACAATGATGTGTCACCCAATAGTGGGTCACTCAATTTTGTGTCACCCAATTGAAAAATAAATTTTATCAAAGGCGATCATTCCTAATTCATGTTTTAAATATTTTATTCTCTCAGAATATAAAGTCATAATAAAAATATATGCTAACTGATGTTTAGTACCAATAATATTAAGAGTGATATAACCCTTTTGAAAATGTTCTCTCAAAAGGTGATGTCTTATATTAATGTGCTCGTGCCAAGAATGTGACACTAGATTGTTATAAATATTTTTAGGACTTGTGTTATCACAATTTATAGGACATGTCAGAATTGATATTCATAGTATTGTAATTTGAGTTTTATCCAAAAAAATCGAGCAGAACAACTACCACAGCTATATATTAATTTTCATTTTTATAAAATTAAATAGAATTTTGATTCTTACAACACCATGATGCTAGAAACATTCTCAAAAAGGTTATATGTTCTAGAGGTTCTTTCCTTATGTAAATTAAATAAAATCAAATCGGAATCTGAATAAATAACATGATCAAATTATTGTCTTATAGGGTAAAAAAATTCTAATTTTTTGCATAGTTTAGGTATTTGAAAATTATTTTAATAGCATGCAAAAGTTACTAATTTTTATTATCCTGAAAATGAGAAAACAGACATAAAATAAACATAATTTCAATATTGATAGAAATCATGTAGTGAATACATCCAAGCATACCTTTTTTACTGGTTAGATCCATATATTCCCCGTATTCATCTACATCCATATTATAGGTGGTACTTATAGGAGTATCACTACTCTTATTGTTATCCATGTTAACACATTTTAAATGATCCTATGAATATTTAATTTGACTAAAAATAATTCATTTTTAATTTTGAAATATTTGATAACCAAATTAGTACTTTTGTTCACCCATTTAACTCATTTATAATGTAGTTTACATTATTTTAGAAAAATCAGTACAAAGAGTATTTCATGAAGATAGAAAAATAATATCACAAACAAATATTTTTACTGCCTAAACATATTTTGAAGTTATTTTCAGAAAAAGAGTAGGAATAGACATCCCTTTTAAAAAATTGAAATAAGATAATTGTCAAGCTAATTATACCAAGATCCATGATCCTGATTTTAACCTTATGAAGATTTAGATAATTTAAAAATATAATTTGGAAAATTAGTATTTTGAAAACATGGTGGCTGGACAACAAAAACACCCTAAAATATAAAACCATTTAATAAAGACCTCATGAAATCACTTTTTTAATGTTTTAAATCCTAATTTTCTGTACAGGTAAGAGTAATTATAATGGACTCCTGTCTCAATAATAGTTAAAATTTTCCACATTGTTTATTCCGTCTCCATGATTATAACCTTGTGCAACATGTCTTTCCTTGTTTCTATGTATTGTTCCTAATTGACATACCTTGTTTCTAAAAACACATTTAGTGTCAATAGTTATGGTTTTCTTGGGACAATATACATGTTCCAACACTCATATTCTCTCAAACAGATTCAATTCTTCTTGCATTTTTATCTCCCAGAATAAACCATTAACAGCATCATTGGTGTTCTTAGGTTCTACCTCAGAAAAGAATTTATAATGTTCATCCAAATTTAAAAGTGAGTATATTGTTTGTGTACCTCTATCTAGGTCTCCCACAATATCATATATTGGGTGATATTTAATACTTCTAACAACTCTTAAAAACTCAGGGCTTGTTATTGAAGCGTTGTCGTGCATGCTCTCAAAAATATTTATAGCTAAGTGCAGCACAAGGGATGACTAGGTCGTTCTCTTGAGGAGAATTTGTGGTTAATAAATCACTACTTCTATTTCAATTTTTTTATATTTTAATTATTTATAATACAAAACTAAATGAAACTATGATTTAAGAGATGATAATGAAAGATAAAGAAAAGTAAACATGCAATGCATAATGCAGATAGAATGAATGCAGACAAAATGATGTCAGAAAGAAAGGAGATATTCCCAGGAGAATCACCCAGATTAAACCTTCATCTACTCATTATTAGTCTCAAATTTAATTAATAATCACACTCCATCGTATGTTTGAATATCCTCTTTTATATGTGGTTTTGAATATACAGTTCTCTCAATGATCGCCGAGAGACCGCACATCCACCTCGTCGATCGAGGTAAAATATTATAAAAGAGAAAGTTAAGCCTCAGGTGGAAAGTAGAGACACAAAGGCGCCTTACCCATTAATATCCCCCTCGAACTAAAACTAATTAAATAAGAAAAAATTAATATTAATGTGCAAGGACTTGGGTTCAACCCTGGATTGATCCCCCGGGAAGATTCTCGGGTTATTTACTCATGATCTTGAGTATAAGAGATCGCAGTGGATAAGGACGGGAAGGAAGAACAAAAGATAAAACAAATGACAATGGGATGAAGAAGAGAATAAAAAATATATAAAATATTCATAATAGTATTAAAATGGAAGGAAACTACAAAACAATTTAAATGGCCACACAGAAGTTCCAATGCTTTGAGAAGGGGTGAAGATACATATTTATAGGGAGATGAGGTTAACGAATTTTCTCCAAAATAATCCTCCAAATGATGCCACGTGTATATCCTAGTTAATGGACAAATATGTAATATATGTCTTCATAAAAGATGTTCCATTATGTCTCATATGTTCACCCTCCAAATATGAAATTTAGTTTCCATTTAATGTAGGAGTTATGACCGATTCCATCCGAGACATTTAATCTGTACATTTGACACGCTGAATTTTCGATTCTTCAAATTAATGTCACATTATTTCCCTCCAAACCGTCGATTTACACGTTTCTTCCTTAACAAAAGTTTCTTATCATGTAATGTAGCGTCTCTCCACAAAATATGAGCCATTTTAGATGACGTGTCGGGATACTATGAATTTATTACCCAATTGAACTATTTCTTCCCGGTGAGACGTTTCGTCTTTCACGTGTTGTGAGTGTTCCCATAATGCCTTAATGAGTGTTATTTGACTTTAAATTCATCACAAACGTGAAATATTTAATCCTATTTCTTTTAAAACTGGAATGAATAAATTTGGAGGTGTTTTCACTGAGTTATTCATCTGTTACATCGGTGGGTACCATTCTGTCTCCCCGGAACACTCGTCAACTTCATTGAATTTTTACAGCCAATAGATGATAGATTCAGCCCCTGGTCCAGAAGACAAAAATGAAGAAAATTAGATACGTATTCTACCAAAATTTTAATCATAAAATTTGGAAATATATTTAATGGTAAAAGTAAAAAATACCGATGAGATAACAATCTGTTAAAATTGCAGAATTAGGCCATTTTTGCATTTACGCTCAAAATAACACTAAAACCTAAAAATATTACAATTACCCATATAATAACACTATGGTGGGATTATAAACAATGATTTATAATATAAATTATATGAAAATATTATCTTTATCACTCCCCCAAACATAAACATTGCACTCCTAGGCAATCATCTTACATCCAAATCAAATTCCACACAACAATCAAAAATGTGAAAATATCAATGATCTTATCCAAAATAGAATTCCATCATGCATCATATATGAAATATAGGCCTATATAATTTTCATTTGAATCATTAAAATTTGTTCAATCTCATAAATCAATCCATGGACCAATCACAACCTACCTCACATTAAATTTTATGTCACTCTTCACTCAATAGAAATTGAATCAAAAGTTATACTCATACTTGAAAATCATATGTATCACCATAGGTTTGTGAAAATTCTCATTTATCCATAGCGTGAAACATGAAAATAAATTTAATAATGAGGGATTTAATTAAAGGTTCAAATTATTCTGTGGATTAGGGTTGGTGTGAAAATGATTGAAAAATGTTCCAGGCTAGAAAGAGGAGGTCAGACATTAAATACAATGCATGATTAAATCAAGTAAAAACATAGGAAATTCCTCACTCAATCTTGCTTGAAAATATGGAAAACAAAACTACCCCCCCTTTTATGACATGTAAAATGTTCCATGAAGTGATTATAATGAATGATATCATCTAATTCCCCCTTTTTTTAAATATCCAGAATGGCACAGTTTTATTTTCTTTATCTTTTTTTTCATGGAGGATGAGATGAAAATTGAATACAATGAATGAATGATAATTCATGCCCTTGATTTTTGAGAGAGACATGAGTCATAAAATAAAGTAAAATGATGAATTCAATCTCATCTCCATTTTTTCCTTTTTTTTGATGTAGAAATGGATGAAACAAATAAAGCACAATGAAATGACGAGACATGCACAATTCTCTTATTGTCCACTTCCCAAAGTATTGAAACACACCTCAAATCAACCATAAATGATACACATCCTAATGAACGCACACAAAATGCCCTTCCCACACACTCAAACTTGAAATAACCATGCAAAAATACTAAAAGTGCTGGTAGGTATGGAAAAATTGGCTAATAATGTGGCTTAAACCAATAAGGAAATACATGGCATCTAAGGGCTTATGAATGATAAATGTTAAGGTGGGTCTCAATATAAAATTTGTCTAGGAAAAGAGAAGCCTCAATAATTTTAAATAAATTCCATGAAATCCAAAGCGTCGAAAAAGAATTATTCACAAATTCTGGTTCTCACAAAAAATTCAAGTTTCCCGCAATAAAGTGTGGGTATTAGGAAGAATATGAAAAAGTGGATTAGAATACCTCACAGGATTGGAAAAATATTTTGATTCATTGTTTCAAGGTCATGGATTTCAAAAATTAGTCAAACTCATAAAAATGATTGATAATCCAATTCAAGAAAAAAAAATTCACATAAAAAATAATTTAAAATCCACTATTTCAAAAATCATTTCAACTCTTTCAAAATAAATTTATACGTGAAATGTGATAAGAATATGAATTAAAGCTCAAAAATCCTAAAAATATAATAAAAAAAATTAAAGGCACACAAGAAGAACTAAGCATGTTGACACTCCCCCACACTTAAATTTAACTACACTTTATTTCAACTCAACAAAATATAAATATAAAGGTAGAAAATCAAAGTGAAGGAAAGATACAACCTGACATTATTTTAGATGTCGAAGCCTTGAGTTAAGATCCTATAAGTAGCCACATTAAAACTAGAATAAAGTAATTAAAATACATAATAAAAATAAATAAAAAGAATGAGAAAGCGAAAAGAAAAGATATAATACTTGGTTTAGACCCCCAAGTGGGTGGTAGGATTTTACTGCCCCTAGTCAGGAAGTTTCAGTAGATTATCCCCAATCATAAGGTTGGTGTGGTTTCATTGAGATGAACCACCACATGTGAGTTTTCCTGATTTCCATGATTAAAAACTGAATGTAGAGAACCCCAAAGAAGATAAGAAATTTCCCAACCCCCAAGAAATAATAAATATAAAATTGGAGGTTCGAAGTGGGAGGGAATAAAAGATAAGGGTGCTCCCTATTAACTTGGGTGGTGTCCTCCTCCATGTGATATGAATGTTGATGTAGAGGAGGTAGTCGCACCACCACCAGCTTCTCCAGATCTTCTCCCTTGATTACCACCACTATGGTGGTCTCATCATCAAAATCCATGGCCTGATCCATTTGTGTTTTATCTGAAATTTTAGGAAAGGTGACGTCAAAAAGCAATTCATTTTGAATAAAATTAAAACATGAAGAATAAAAAAAGAAATCTTCCCTTTCAAATAAGTCAGCTTGGAAATTGATTTCTTCTGACAGGACCATTGGAAACTCCATCTCACCATGAGCATATTATTCTTTATCTTCCAAAGCAAGAGTGAGGTCAAAAGGTACTGATTGTTAAATATCAAGCATAGGAAGATCATGTTTTAATTTATCTTCGACAAAGTTATTCAATGATTCATCGAAAAAATGTTGACCTCCCATCAGTGCATCCGTTGGAATGTGTACTTATGGGACCACGTTGAGCAATGATTGAGTGCGAGGTGATGTGATAAGTTCCTTTATAAGTTATTTCTTATACGCCTCAGGTTTTTTAACATAAAATGTGACTGGTAAAATCTCTTCCACCACTCGTTCTGGTTCAGGTTCCATCTCAGGTTTGGGTTTCTCCTGGGATGTGCGTACATATTCTGCAATCAATTCAATTTTTCTCTCTAGGTTTTGAACTTTATCGCTAATCCTATGAAACTGAGCATCAAGTTCATTGTAAACATTTTCTTGCACTTGAAATTGGTCAGCCCATTCATAATAATCATAATTTGAATACATCATGAATGAAGAATATTTTTTTAGTTTTTGATATTTTTAATTTTTTTGTTGTTTTTTTAAATGAAAGGAAAATTATTTACAAAAAGTGAATAAAAATAATGAATGAAAACCACTTGAATCCCTAAAAATGGCTTCAATTTGATGAATAGTTGTCGTGCATGCTCTCAAAAATATTTATAGCTAAGTGCAGCACAGGGGCTGACCTAGGACGTTCTCTTGAGGAGCTTTAGTGGTTAATAAATCACTAATTATAATTCAATTTTTTTATATTTTAATTATTTATAATACAAAACTAAATGAAATTGTGATTTAAGAGATCATAATTCAAGATAAAGAAAACTAAACATTCAATGCATAATGCAGATAGAATGAATGCAGACAAAATGATGTCATAATGAAAGGAGATATTCCCGAGAGAATCACCCAGATTAAACCTTCATCATCTCATTATTAGTTTAAAATTTAATTAATAAACACACTCTATAGTATGTGTGAATATCCCATTTTATACGTGGTTGTGAATATAGAGTGCTCTCAACGATTGCCGAGAGACCGCTCATCCACCACCTCGATCGAGAGAAAATATTATAAAAGGGAAAGTTATGACTCGGCTGGAAAGTAGAGACACAAGGGCACCTTACCCACTAAGATCCCCCTTGACCTAACTATATTTAAATAAGAAACAATTAATATGAATGTGAAAAGACTAGGGTTCAACCCGAGATTGATCCCCAGGGAAGATCCTCGTGTTAGTTACTCATGATCACGAGTATAAGAGATTGTAGTGGAGAAGGATAGGGTGGAAGAACAAAAGAGAAAACAAATGAGAATGAGATGAAGAAAAGAAGAGAAAATATATTAAAAATGCATAATACTATTAAAATGCATGTAAACTTCAAAACAATGAAAAATTTCCATACAAAAGTTTCAATGCTTTGAGAAGGGGTGAGGATACATTTTTATAGGGAGATGAGGTGAAAGAATTCTCTCCAAAATAATCCTCCAAATAATGCCACGTGCATATCCCATTTAATGTCCTAATTTGTAAAATATTTATTCATAAAAGATGTTCCAAAATGTCTCCTCAGTTCACACTCCAAATATGAGATTTATTGTCCATTTTATGTGGGAGTTATGACCGATTCGATCAGATACATTTAATCTATCCATTTGACTCGCTGAATTTTCAATTCTTCAACATCCTGTGACATTATTTCCCTTCAAACAGTCAATTTACACGTTTCTTCCTTTACTAAAGTTGTTTTAAATTTAATTTATCGTCTCTCAAAAAAATATTATCCTTTTTTGATGAAGTGTAGTGATGCTATTAATTTATTACCCAATTGAACGGTTTCTGGCCGGTGAGACGTTTCGTCTTCCAATGTTGTGATCATTCCCATAATGCCTTAATGGGTGTAATTTGACTTCCAATTCATCATGAACGCGAAATATTTAATACTCTTCCTTTTAAAACTATAATTAATGCATTTGGAGGTGTTTTCACTAAGTTATTCATTCGTTACATTAGTGGGGACCATTCTGTATGCTTGAAAAACTCTTTAACTTCATTGAATTTGTACAGCCAATAGATGATCGATTCAGACCCTGGTCCAGAAGACAAAAATGAAGGAAATTAAATAAGGATTATACCAAAATTTTAGTCATAAAATTTGGACAAATATTTAATTGTAAATGACCAAAATACCCCTATGATAAAAATCTGTTAAAATTGCAGAGTTAGGCCATTTTTGTATTTATGCTCAAAATAACACTAAAACCTAAATATGTGACAATTACACATATAATAACACTATGGTGGGATTATAAACAATGATTTATAATATAAATTATATGAAAATATGAGCTTCATCACTTTTCACATAATGATTTTATACAGGTTCTAGATTGGGAAGATCAAGAAATTTTTTAAAACTGGAAGGATTTTCATCTTATTTAACAATATAATGAGAAGGTTTATAGTTTAAATTCAATGTTGATATATTATCCTCATGATATTCTAGGGATGTCTTAGGCTCATGTGGATTTGCCTCCTTAAATTTGATATGAAAAGTTCCTTCTACAGTTTTGGTACTTTTACTAAAAAATAAATATACTTTTTTCGAAATTTAATAACCTAGTAAAAATCCTTCATCACTCTTAGATTTTAATTTTTATATATTATCATTATTTTCAACAATAAATACTTTTCATAAAATAATACTCTAAATTAATTAACATTTCGATTCTATTTCTCCAAAGCTGATAAGAGGGCCTCTTTAATATAGGTCTATTTAAAACACTATTTATGATTAAGTATGTTATATTCATAGCCTCTACCCCAAAATAAATGGTAAGGTGATACTCATTTAACGTGGTTCAGGGTGTCTCTTGTAATGTTATATTTCTCTTCCCCATGACTGCATTTTACTATGGGATCCTCAAAGCTGTAATGTTTTGAGTTTATATTTTTTGTGATAAAAAAGATTGAAAATATTGATTTTTAAACTCATGGACATGGTCACTTATTATGGTCTTAATTCTATGTTCAAATAGATTGTTTATAGATCAATAATAATTGGATAAATAAGAATAATATTCACTTTTGTGAGCTAAAAAAATAACTTGTACCTTGAAAATTTATCTATTAGTACACATACATAGTTATTACCCCTTAAAATAAAAACTCTTGATGAACCAAATAACTCCATATGAACTAATTGAAGTGGTAGAGAAGTTTAAACTTCATTCATTAAATATAAAAAAATTGTCTTGTTTCCCTTTTGATAGGGGTCATATATATTATTTTTTGGGAACTCAAGATTAGGTAGATCCCTAACTAGAACATTCCTAATAAGCTATGAAAGTGAGTATATATTAATTTATCCTAGTATCATATTCCAAATTCAAGATTATATATCTAATGAAATCAAGAATAAATTTTATTTAGACATTAATGAATTCAGATCAATAACATAAAAATTATAATTCGTTATGGCAGTAAAAATTAAATCATATTTAAAATCATAAACATTGCATGCATCATTTTCAAATTTGAAAAAAATAAATCATTATGTCATAACTATGAAATAATAATAAAATTATATTTCATACTATGAATAAAAAATACTTTAGTAATTAAAATAAAATTAGTTTTTTCAAACTTGGTCATTTTTTATGATTTTTCCAATAGCATTATCATGAAAGGTGATATGACTAGTTCAACATTAATAATGATCTAGAGGAATGTATAACCTCATTCTATATGTATAAAAAAACCATTTCCATTGTACTATAGAATCTTATAGGAGGCCTTCAAATTTTTTCCCTACAAAACCTAATTTATACAAGAAATGAATTTGGTTTCCATAATTCCTTGAGTCCAGTTATGTCAATAATTAAGTCATTAGAAATTGAAAATTGATTGATGGGATTATTAAAAATATATTATATAATTTTAGAAATAAAAAATAGTTTAGGACTAATAGAAATATGTGTATTATTAGAAATTTATTGTTTTTAATTAGGTACAAAAGTAATCATTTCTACTCTTTTTTTCCAGGTTGGTAACCTTGACATATAACATATTTATAATAAAAAATATTTTCACAAATATGTGTGAGTATTTATCTACAATTAGTTATTTTTTAAAGTACATTCTTAAGTTTCTAATTTTAATTTTTAAGATCATTTTTCTCTTTTAACAGTTGATTATTCTTTTCCCATTCAATAGAAATATAATATTTAATGTATGCTGGTAAAACATATTTTATATTTAGTATATTAAATTTATCTTTTAATTCATAGAAAGTATCATTGAATATATTTAAAAAAATAACATTTAGTCGTATCATATAAATATTATTAATCCAAAATATCATAATTATACCCTGGTAAAAACTATAAATAGTAGGTTCACATTGATATTTATCCTAAAGCACATTCATGCTCAATTTGATTTCACTTCAGGAGATGAATTAGATTCAATGGACTTATCTTCAATGGTAGTCCAAGTTACATTCATGTCCTTATTATATATTATTTAATTTTCATCTTATTACTTTCTGTACTTCAAATTTGAATATTCCTCCATTGCATGACCTTTCTTATTACAATCATAGAAAAAAACACCTTTTTATATATTTCTTCTAGGATCCCATTGAATCCTAAATTTTTTTTAGATTTGGGATTCATGGAAAACTTTTTATTCCAAAAAATTTTCATTAATATTCATGATTAATAGGCCATATTCTCATCATAATTTTATAGTGACTGACTATCACTTGAACTTTTTTCTTAAACATTCTTATTTTAATTTTCTTTAGATGCAGTAGTCTAAAAGGCTACATATTTTCTCATTGGATATTCATCTTCCCCTTGGTTTATTTATAACTCTTCTTCATAGGTAATCATATTACCAATCAACTATTACAGTGGTATCTTGCTGATGCCATAGGATTATCTAATGGAGAGAGATGTGCCTCTCCATCTTTTAGTTAGACAACATAATAGTCAGATGATATGATAATAGTCTAATATATGATTCCCAAGGTTGCTAATTTTATTCAATCTCTTATTGAACCGATGGTACATGTCATAAATATGTTCATCAGAATTCATAATAAAACATTCATACATAATATTATATGTGTTAATCCAAATCTTCATAACATTAGTTGTTCCCTAAGGTGAAATAGGTAAAGTATCAATAATTTCAAATGTATTTTTTCAATAATATATTATATAAAATTCTTCATCTTCTTAATCAAAATAAAGTGGATCCATTTCGTCATAGTTTTTATTGTATGAAATATTTGTAGCATCACCCAATCTTAACTAGAAGTGGTAAGGATAAAATATTTATCTTCTATAGCTGTTCAAATATCAAAACCCATACTATCAATGTGTATTTTAATATTAATTTTCTAGTGAGAATTACTATTACCTATTATATGATAGGTATGTTAGTATCAGAACCTTATTGTATGAAATCCATAAAAAAATTAATTTTTTATATAATATAAATATAAAATCCTATAAGATTAAAAAATTTAGTTCAAAATTTATCAAAAAATTGATACAAAATCCTAAACCACTGAAAATAAATATTGGTCATAGTTAGTAAATCTGGAGGGGGGTGAATTGAGCACCCATTTTTTTTGTCCAGAATTGTTTAAAATAGATTACACTAGTTAATTTAAAATCTATATAATTTTTCGAAAAAATAGATCATAATACGTTTCAATCATCCAAAATATTTCTTAAAAGACTGATTAGGTCTCGGATAAGATAATATATAATATTACGTAGTCTTTTGAAATAAATTTAAAATAGTAAAATCTTATAAAAACACTAATTAAGATAAATGGCCAATTTTTTTTATTTTTTTATAGTAAAAAAATATATTTTTCAAGAAGATATTAAGATTTAAAAATTTTAAAAATGTAAATATGAATGAAAGAGGTTCAGTATCAAGGTGTGGATTTTTCCTCTCCACTTGGTGATCACTCACCACCAAGAAGCTTATATAATTGAATAGTTTGATCCCCAACCAGAATTTGGTATTACAATAGTATAAAACTATGTAGTTATCACAAGTGATCTTCCACTATTTTCTGTGGGATTTGAAAAGTTATAAGTCAAACATGACATCTACCATAATTATATGTTATAGTATAAATGATAAAAATCCATTTGAGATGACATCAGTTTATCTTCCAGTTTGTATTATAACACCATGTGTGTGAAATAAATAGAGTATCACAAACTTCTAAACATAAAAAAATAAAAAAAATCTAATAATCTAATATTTTAAATAAATAGAGATGCTTAGTTTGATATGTAGTGTATGTTGTGACTAATTGAAAGAATTTTGAAAATGTACCTAGAGTCAGGTTTTTGAAACAATATCAAAATAGAGGTTAATGGTGACTTTTATTATTGAATGCAAAAATCTAGTATACGTGTATTAAGATTTTGGCATCTTCAATCGAGTTTAGAAATATGTTTATGGTATATTCTTTCATTCAGGTTCACCGTGGGATGTGAATACCTTTTCGTGTATTTCCTCTACTATTCCACATCATGATTTTATCTTATTGTTCTTATATACAAGACGGATTCTAATTCCCTTTTTATCAACATCATTCATGATTACTGACATGAGTTTCAGATATTATTCATCTTCATACATAGGGCTCACACATCATTTAATGAATTATGTCAATCTGTTACAAAACATTAAATAAAATATTTTTTATAAGAAATTACATAAGAGAGTTGTTAGATAATTAATTCAAAAAGATAAATTAATAAATAGTGATGGTTAGTCATGAAAAATATCTCAAATTCTGGTTGTTTCTTCTTATAGTGGTATATCAAGATAACAGTGTAATATTTTTTAGTTTGCAAATTTCTATGTCGGTGGTGACTCAACTGACTGTGAGTCATCATTTTGCTAGTGACTCCTCTGATGGTAGGCCTAGCTTGCGGTGTCTCATACTTTTTCTAAATTCATTTTAGATAGTATGAAATCCTAAAAATGAGTCATTTCATTACTTTTCCTATTTTTCATGCTGGTAGTGTGTTGTGTCAGTGGTGACTCATAGGCGATGGCAGTGTGAAATGGTTGGGAGTGATTCATCTATGATGGTGTCTCATACTATGAAATTTTCATCATCTATATCATATTATAAGAGAATTACTGAAATCATGATACATATTAGTATCGTAAGAATCGTGATTTATTAATCATTAAAATAAGAGGGAAATGGTCCAATTTATGGATGTTATGCATATGGTTTGTATTGAGCGGTGCAAATTTTCTTTTCTAAAATTTTGATTCAATTTGAAGAATTGATTTTTATTTATTAATATATTTATATATAACCATCTAATAAATATGTAAAAATAGTTATTATAAAATATAATAATAATTTCATTTTTAAGAAACATTAAATATGTAAATTTTATTATCACTCTTCATGTTGGATGTAAAATTGATACAAAAAAGAATAAAATTCAATGATTGAATGAGTAAGAATATATAGTTTTATATTTATAAAATACTTTTTTTGAAATTAAATGTATATAAAAATATTAATAATGTTATAATTTTTATTTAATAAGTTGTTTATGGATAATATAATTCAAAATTATCGGAGAATGTATAAAACATAAGCAGAAGACATGAATCGTCTCTTAGAGAGTTCAACAGAAATGTCAGATTTTAGGATCATTATTTTGACCAAATGTTATGTAACATGGTTTATGAGTTTGATAGTGAAATTATTTTTCATGCATTCATTGAAATTGTAATGTATTGGTTTTTCATGAGGTTGTAGGAAAAGGGTCCCTTTTATAACTTAATGTGAGTGGAATTTTCTGAAATATATATTCATAAATATCTATAGAATGTAATTTGTCCTATAATGTGGTTTAATGATAGAAAATGTATGATATGAGATCATTAATTCATTCGTAATCATACCAATAGATAATTTTTGGTGGAATATTATCTCATTTCCTCTTATTCAAACCATTTTACCTCCCTTTACACTTTACAATGCTTACTCACTTTTAGCTTATTAACAAATTTTTTGGTTAATTATGAAATTAATGTTATTTAATAATTATTTCATGATAAATCTCAATGTGAAATACATTTTAAAAAATTAAATTTCTATAATTTATTTTAAAGTAAAATGTCAAAAAAATAAAAAATAATTTTGCATAAAAATAAATTTTAAGCACAAACAATAATTTCATAATTTTACATTCTTGGTAATAATTATTAAATTAATGTTAATTTATTTTTTTGAGAATATAAAAAATAAATTTCATTAAAAGTATTAATTAAATTTTTTCGATTACATTTATTAAGAAAAAATACACAACTAAATATATATTTTTTATAAATATCTCTTTTCACATAAAATGGTTTTATTCATATTTTTTTAATTATTAGAAAATTTAATGATGTGAATAAATAAATTTTTATTAAAAATTTTTTATTACTTATATGAATTAATTTTATTAAAAAACTTTCTTAAAATTGAAAATAAATTTAATAATGGAAAATATATAAATGTAAATAAAATAAAGGAAATTCATTTTCAAAAAAAATATCATCTATGATATGAATAATTAAAATATTATATCATCCAAACTTATACTTAGAAACTCATAAGAAACTCGGAATAATACATAAGTTTGAGATATGAAATGTTGTTAGTTATAGGTGGTGATTCAAATATCATGGATATCATCAACATTTTCACGAGCTTTACTAGTTCCCATAGTTGATTCTTCTAAAGAAATAATTAGTGATGTTTATTTAAGGATTTGGTAAGGGAAACCCCAGAGAATCTATGTAACATCCCAAGTAAGTAATGAATAATAGATATTTTTATATATGTCTATTAATGAATTAGATAGTGTTTTAGAGCCTGAAAATGAAAATAAATCCAATCTTAAGCATGGAATACACTAATATTTTTAAAAGATTGTTTTACTGCGTTTTGATGGAAAACCATTTTTGAATCTATATTTTGACAATTTTATAATCTATTTTTGTCAAAATAAACTTATTATTTATGATTGCGACATCAAAATTAACTTTGTGTGAATTTTTGGTATTTTTCTGACAATGTTCATTTTTTTAATGAATAGTGAAAAATACTGCATTTTATATCAAAACTTCTTTTTGATCTAATTTATTTATATGATTAGATTATCTTTTGAATTGGTTTTAAAGTGAAATTATAATATATTTTTACTATTTAATCCAATAGTGGTCATTGGAATCAATTTCACTTTGAAATTGGACTTAAACTAGTGTCAATCTTTTGATACTTATTGTTTCATAAAAACACGCTATTTGTCATGACAATGGGAATTAATTATTAAATTAATTACCGTGAATTATATGTTTTGAATTTCTTAAAATAGACTTCATTTTTGAATTCAGAATATCAAATATAGCTTAGGGTGAATTTTTGGTATTTTTCTGAAAAACTTCAATTTTTGATGAATAGTGAAACCACTAAGTGGTACTTATAAAAACTAATTTTTTGTTTAAATGAAATTTTACCACCTCTGTGATTTGATTTTAAAAAATGATACATACATGGTTTTCATTAAGAAGTAAAATGTGGTTCAATGAGATTAAAATAATTTTTTTATGAATAGTAACTTCTATGTTTTTAATCGCGATTAGTAGTAATTAGTGTAGTTTAAGGTAAAAATAAAGTTTTAATATTATGAGTTGAGAATGACACATGTCCTACCCTAATTGGATGTGTCATGTCCGACCAAGACAATACATGGGTGAACTTGGAGACCCCATGGAGCCACTTTGGTTGGGAAATGACATAAATAACTTTTTATTTAATGTAAAAGTAAAAATGACACAAACATAATATGTTTTACTAAAACAATTTTTACATGGGGTTATACAAGTCATATTTTTGATTATAAATATTAATTGGAAATATAAAAAGATTTCCTACATCATAGTATTTTTTTATAATTTTTAGACTTTAAATAAATTAAATTATTTATGTCATCATGATGATGCAGCGATTACCTCATTAATAAAGGATTTAAATAATATGAGAAGATAATGTAAAATCTATGATCTACACATGTAAAAAACCTATTGGGTGGGTATATTTACAAACCGTATCACCTTATCCTCGAATTATATAAATGTGGGACCTTTTAAATCCAAAACTCATTTTCAAATAAAGTAATATTTCTTTACTTTCCAAGAGTGCCCCTCCTCTCCTCTTATAAAAGGCCCCCACCTCTACCTCCTTACCCAAAAACCCAATGCATTTGGCTCAGCCAACCCCTGCCCATTTTGACTCTACACTTCCATCTCTTACTCCTTGAAGCCTCACATTGGGCAGAAGTCTTCCCAAGGAAGCCTTTGTGCTCAAACCAAAGGGAGTTACCGGATTTTAAGGTAATGTCTTCACTTGAGTCTTTTTGTTATATTTTTCATCTCCAACCCCCTAAACTACTTTTATTTATTTCTTTTGTAACAACTACAGTATCTTCAATATACTAGGATTTTGTTATAAGAAGTATTCAAGCTACACTTACACACACCTATATCTAATGGTTAAAGAACATACTGTTTCCGTGGATGGTGAATTTATGCCTCCCAAAATGATGATTGTTCAACATTCTTTTAACACCTTCAAAGGTGGACATTAATATGTCACTGTATTTATATATGATATATAATATGTTTATGTTTTCCTTAAAATTCTTTATTTTTCATTTTGGTCATAACTTTATGGCTTCCATTATGGGTAAACGTGATATCTTCATTTAAGGAAGTGCGGACTACCGCCCCCTCAAAGTGATTTGATTCGTTAAATACCATATGTGGGACGTATAAAGGATGGAGTTATGATATTATATATGATATTACACTGGAATTATAATATACCTTTATATCATTATGATTCCATTCTATAAAATACAAAATAGAAATGAAAGTAGCGTTCATGCGTACGTACGGCTTACCGTCTCCATGAACGGTGCATTTCATTTCTTACCTATAAATGATTATGTAATATTATAAATGCATGCATGTACTGGATATATATGAAATATATGATATCTTCATCATGAATACCATTCTGTATATAATGAATACATGAACAACTTGTAATTATAAAGGGCTTATTTTTTACTCAAGTACCAATGATCGTTAAAATGACCGTTATTAACTTAAATAATTACATAGTGTTCATGACATGGCAATAAGTGATATAAAAGGAATAATGAACTTGAAAAAGGTTCTTAAACAAGTAGAAATTAACTCAAGTTTTTTATTCATGAGATTAAAGAATGACCGAGTCAAGTCGGACCTGAGGTATGGGACTTCGTCTCAATCTCCTTTCATTGAGGCATATTTTGTTTTATACTCATCCTTATTTTATATGGTGTATAAAACCCTTTTACTTTTAAATTTATTCAAAAGGAATATTTTTTATACGAATCATTCACTAAATGAAAAAAGGTAATGTTTTTGTCATACGTATGTGGGGACAACGACTTCTCCGCCACCGTGACCATTATTTGAGTTTCGACTTCCTCTACAAGCCATACCTTTTTTTAAAAGAAAAATAAATACCATGTTTTACTTTTATTTTATTTTGGTATTGAAAATGGTTTTCATAATGTTTTTATATCAATGTGTTGTATTTATATCTTGTGATTTAAAGGTGGAAATGTTATGTTTCCTTTATGCATGTTTTATGTGATATGATTATGTTGAGGTTCTTGGGAATTATTATGAAGACGGGTGGTTCTGTGATAAACTAAGGGCGGGTGAGCCCGATATATCTCTCCAATGCATTGGGTAACGCTAATGAGTGAAACGTTAAGGTTTCTCCGAAGAGATTTAGGGAATATACTGTATGGGTATTCCAAACGTAACCAAGAGGGTTACTCCCTACGTGAGAATGTTATTAATGCCTCAAGTTACCTTTATGTCTTATGATTTCTATGATTTATTCATGATTTGATGAGGTATGTTAAAGTGCTTATGTTTTATGGGTAAATTATGATTTCATTCTTATATATATATGTACCCTTGTTTCCTTTCGATATTTTTATATCCCTTACTGATCTTTTTATGCTCATCCCAAGTTTTTTGAAATATTTTTCACAGGTCAAGGGAAAGGTACATGATATGATTATAGTGTCAAGGAAGTGTCAAGAAAGAATCCATGTTTTATTTTAAATATGTTTCCATTGATGGGAAAGAATAATACTATCTTTATGTAACCACTTTGTTTATATGTGGAATGTAATTCAAGTTTTATGATCTAATTATCTAAAACTCTAAACCTGAAAAGATCCTCAAGGTGTAATCTTATAATAACACAAGATTAAGTAAGGTTTAAGGTCGGGCCCTTATAGTTGGTATCAGAGGTCGGTTTAGATAACTTTAGGAGTTATAATTCTATTAAATGATTATCCAAAAATATTTTTTTTGAAATGATATAGCATTTGAAGATTACTATGTTGCTTCAAATAAGACATGTTTGTTAAGAATGGTTTTCCGTAGAGGAAATAGGGAAGTAGTGCTAGGAAGGCATATAGAAGGAAATAACCTTCCGAATCAGCATCCTGAGATGGTCGGAATTGGAACTAAACAGTTTGTTGCAGTAATGGTGCAGTTGACTAAAGTGATAAATGGTGGTGGTATCCATGCACGAGATCAGCCAGGTCACCTGCAGAGGAACATGTCAGTGGTGGAATATTTCATGAGGCAACATCCCCCATCATTTAGAGGATCATCTGACCCTGTGTTAGCTGAAGGGTGGATTAAATCATTGGAGAAGATTTTTGATGTCATGGGGTGTTCAGACAATCGAAAGGATAGTCTTTCTATTTACCGTTTGGAGGGTGAAGCAGATCAGTGGTGGTCGATGGTTAAAAATATCAGGGACACTGATGAGATTGATGCTCTTGACTGGGATGAATTCAAAGGTATGTTTCTTGGGAAGTATTTTCCTAAGGCTGTTCGACTTAGGATGGAAAAGAAATTATTGGAATTGAGGCATGAGGAAGACTCAGTGGCTGCCTATGAAGAAATGTTCAATTGATTGGCAAGGTATGCTCCAAATTTTATTCGAGACCTTGATAGTAAAATCAATCGTTTTTACTCAGGATTAAAGCCAAAATATCAAAGGTCTTTAGCTTCTTGTGAGTTTAAAAGTTATGAAAAGCATTTTCGATGTTCTGAGAAGGTGGAAATGGAGTTTGCCGATGATCAAGTGTTTTATAACAACCAACAGAAGAAGATACCGAGGTGGCATGAGAAAGATAAGAATTCTTAAAAAAATTCTGATGGTAAGAAAACTAAGTTTCCAATTTCTGATAAATGTGGCAAAAGGCATGTTGGGGAATGTCTTCTGAATTCTGGAAATTGCTACCGATGTGGTAAGATGGGACATAAGGCTCGTGATTGCACTGAAAAATATCAGGGTGATCGTAAGACCAAATTTGATTTACAGTTAGTGAAATGTTATAAGTGCAATGAGATGGGTCAATATGCAAACGAGTGTCCGACAAAGAGCTTGAGTGATGGGAAGCAGTTAGACTACAAGTAGAAAGGGGTGGTGAAATCCTTTGCAACTACTTCAGCAGATGTCGGGCCATCAAATGAATTTGTATCAGGTACTTTGTTTGTTTTTTCAGATTATGCCAGTGTGTTGTTTGATTCAGGGTCTACACATTCTTTCATATCTGAAACCTTTTCTAGTAAAATGGGAATACCATCTCAAGAAATGACTCCTGAACTTGTGGTAAAAACACCTGGGAGAAATGTTGAGGCAAAAAGAATTTATAAGAATCTTTCTATCCTTATCTGTGGAATGAATCTACTTGCAAACCTTATTGTTCTACCTCTAGTAGATTTTGATGTTACCCTAGGTATGGATTGGCTCTCTATTTACCATGCTAAGATTGACTGTAGAGCTAAAAAAGTTTCTTTTCAGAAAGACTTTCAGTTTGTGTACAAGAATGAACCCTTACTATTGATAACTTATCAAGAGGGCAAGAAACATGTAAAAGATGGAAATGAATGTTACCTTGCACACATTATTGAAAACAACGTTAGTGTTCAAATTAATGATGTGCCAGTGGTAATTGAGTATCCTGATGTTTTTCCTGATGAGTTGCCTGGAATAATACCAGATCGGGAAGCTGAATTTACTATTCACTTAGTTCTTGATGCTAAGCCAATTTCAAAACCCCCTTATCGAATGGCTCAAATTGAACTTTTAGAGTTGAAGGAGCAATTAAAAGATTTATTAGAGAAATTTTTCATTCGACCTATCACATCACCATGGGGTTCTCCTGTCTTGTTTTCTAAAAATAAAGATGTGTCGATGAGACTTTGCATTGATTATAGGGCCTTGAATAATATCATTGTTAAGAACAAATATCCTTTGCCTCATATCGATGATTTGTTTGATCAGCTCCTGGGAGCTTAGTATTTTTCAAAGATTGACTTGAGATCAGGGTACCATCAGCTGAAGGTAAAGGAAGCAGATGTTCCAAAGACTGCATTCTGTACAAGATATGGCCATTATGAATTTTTAGTAATGCCTTTTGGGATAACCAATGCACCTACTGTATTCATGGACTTAATGAATAGAATTTTCCATGAGTTCTTGGATAAGTTTGTGGTGGTTTTAATTGATGATATTTTGGTGTTTTCTAAAAGTATAGAAGAGCATGAAAGACATTTAAGGGTTATCTTGCAAACCTTAAAAGAAAAGAAACTATATGGAAAATTCAGCAAGTGTGAGTTTTGGTTGCAACAAATTTCTTTCCTTGGTCACATTGTTTCTAAAGATAGAATAATTGTTGATCCTGAAAAAACAAAATTTGTGGAAGAATGGCCAAGACCCACAAATGTAACCGAGATTCGTAGCTTCCTTGGTTTGGCAGGCTATTACCGAAGGTTTGTTAGAAATTTTTCATGGTTATCTAGTCCAATGACTAAGCTAACATGGAAGGGTGTTAAGTTTATCTGGACAAAATAATGTGATGATTGTTTTCAGTAATTGAAATGAAGATTGGAGAATGCTCCAGTTTTGGCACTACCATCCAGGAATGGTGAGTTTGTTATATACAGAGATGCTTCATTGAAAGGAATTGGTTGTGTCCTAATGCAGAATGATCAGGTAATTGCTTATGCTTCACAACAGTTGAAAACTCATGAGGTAAATTACCCTACACATGATTTGGAATTAGCTGCTATTGTTTTCGCTTTAAAAATTTGGAGGCATCATTTGTATGTAGTAAAGTGTGAAATATATACCGATCACAAAAGTTTAAAGTATATATTCACTCAAAAATAATTGAACATGAGATAAAGGAGATGGATAGAATTAATCAAGGATTATGATTGTACAATTCATTACCATCCAGGAAAAGCAAATAATGTGGCTGATGCTTTGAGTCAAAAAAGTAATGCTTAATTAGCAATGTTGCGTTTGGAACGTGATCCTTTGGTTGAGGATTTGATGAAATTTGGCATAGAAGTTGTTGGTGCAAGAAGATCTTCTATTTTGTTTCAGGTATCAGTGAGATCATCTCTATCAGACAGAATCATGGAAGCACAAAAGCAAGACAGTGAGTTGCAAAAAAAGGTAGAACTGGTTCAGAAATGTAATTTGCCTGAATTCAACACTGATAATGATTTTGTTTTGATATTTGGGAAGAGATTGTGTGTGCCTTATGATTCACAGTTTAAGAGAGAGTTGTTATGTGAAACTCATAGTTCTCCATTTTCAGTTCATCCTGGCAGTACTAAGATGTACAGAGATCTGCGAGAGTATTACTGGTGGGATGGAATGAAAAGAGATATTGCTGATTTTTCTATGAAGTGTTTGACTTGTCAACAGGTTAAAGCAGAGTGGCAGTTACCGAAAGGGATGCTTCAGCCTTTACCAGTGCCAGAGTGGAAATGGGAGAATATATCCATGGACTTTGTTGTGGGATTACCGAAGACATCTCGATGTAATAATGCAATCTGGGTTATTGTTGATCGCTTGACTAAATCTACTGATTTCCTTGCTATACGAGATACTTTTTCCCTAGATCAACGTTCACTTTTGTATCTTAAAGAGATAGTCAGGTTACATGTAGTTACCCTCTCTATTGTATCTGATCGTGATCTCAGGTTCACTTCTATCTTTTGGAAAGGCCTTCAGAAGTCGTTGGGTACTGAATTAAATTTTAGTACATCATTTCATCCTCAATCAGATGGGATATCAGAATGAAAAATTCAGACCTTGGAGGATATACTACGAGCTTGTTTGATGGATTATCAGGGAAGTTGGGATCAACATCTTTCTTTGGATGAATTTTCATATAATAACAGTTTTCATTCCAGTATACAGATGGCACTATTTGAGGAGTTATATGGTAAGCGATGTTGAACTCCATCTTTCTAGGATGAAGTGGGTGAAATGAAGTTGATGGGACCAGAATTGGTAGAAGAGATGGAAGAAAAGGTTCAGCTGATTCAGAAACACATGAGAACAGCTCAGAGTATGCAGAAGAGTTATGCGGACAACAGGAGGAAGGATCTCTCTTTTGAGGTAGGTGATCATGTTTTTCTCAAAGTATCACCATGAAAAAGTGTGATGCGATTTGGTAAGAAAGGAAAGTTGAGTCCAAGGTTCATTGGACCATATGAAATTCTTTAGAGTGTTGGATCAGTTGATTACTGAGTGGCTTTACCTCCGAGTTTATCTCAGGTACACAATGTTTTTCATGTTTCAATGTTAAGGAAGTACATGCCAGATCCATCTCATGTTTTGAGTCCAGAGGTAGTTCATCTGGAAGAGAACCTATCTTATGAGGAACAACCGGTCCAGATTCTTGACCACACGGAGCAAGTGTTACGTAATAAGGTGATTAATCAGGTAAAGGTTTTGTTGAAAAATCACATGATGGAAGAGGAAACATGGAAATCTGAAAATGCAATGAGGGATAAGTACCCCCATTTATTCGATAAGTAAATAAATTGCGGGGACGCAATTTTATAAAGGGGGGAAGGATGTAACATCCAAAGTAAGTAATGAATAATATATATTTTTATCTATGTCTATTAATGAATTAGATAGTGTTTTAGAGCCTTAAAATGAAAATAAATCTAATCTTAAGCATGAAATACACTAATATTTTTAAAAGATTGTTTTACTGCCTTTTGATGGAAAACCATTTTTAAATCTATCTTTTGACAATTTTATAAGCTATGTTTGTCAAAATAAACTTATTCTTTATGATTGGGACATCAATATTTACTTTTTGTGAATTTTTGGTATTTTTCTGACAATGTTGATTTTTTTATTGAATAGTGAAAAATACTGCATTTTACATCAATACTGCTTTTTAATATAATTTATTTTCATGATTATATTATCTTTTGAATTGGTTTTAAAGTGAAATTGGAATATATTTTTACCATTTAATCCAATAGTGGTCATTGGAATCAATTTCATTTTGAAATTGGACTTAAACTAGTGTCAATCTTTGGATACTTATTGTTTCATAAAAACACGCTATTTGTCATTACAGCGGGAATTAATTATTAAATTAATTAATGTGACTTATATGTTTTAAATTTTGTAAAATAGACTTCATTTTTGAATTCAGAATATCAAATATATATTAGGGTGAATTTTTGGTATTTTTCTGAAAAACTTCAATTTTTGATGAATAGTTAAACCAGTAAGTGGTACTTATAAAAACTGATTTTTTGTTTAAATGAAATTTTACCACCTCTGTGATTTTATTTTCAAAAATCCGACATACATGGTTGCCATTAAGAAGTAAAATGTGGTTCAATGAGATTAAAATATTTTTTTGGTGAATAGTAATTTTTATGTTTTTAATCGCGATTAGTGGTAATTAGTGTAGTTTATGGTAAAAATAATGTTTTAATAGTATGAGTTGAGCTTGACACATGTCCTACCCTCATTGGATGTGTCATGGCCGACTATGAAAATCCATGGGTCAACTTGGGGACCCCATGGAGCAACTTTGGTTGGGAAATGACATAAATAACTTTTTAGTTAATGTAAAAGTAAAAATGACACAAACATAATATGTTTTACTAAAACTTTTTTTACATGGGGTTATACAAGTCCTATTTTTTATTATAAATATTAATTGGAAAGATAAAAATATTTCCTACATCATAGTAGTTTTTTATAATTTTTAGACTTTAAATAAATTAAATTATTTATGACATCATGATGATGCAGTGATTACCTCTTTAATAAAGGATTTAAATAAAATGAGAAGATAATGTAACATCTATGACCCAAACATTTCTAAAACCTATTGGGTGGGTATATTTCGAACCCTTATCACCATATCCTAGAATTATATTAATTTGGGACCTTTTAAATCTGATACACATTTTCAAATAAAGTAATATTTCTTTACTTTCCAAGAGTGCCCCTCCTCTCCTCTTATAAAAGGCCCCCACCTCTACCTCCTTACCCACACTCCCAAAGACTTTTGCTCGGCCAAACCCTGCCCATTTTGACTCTCCACTTCCCTCTCTTACTCCTTGAAGCCTCACATTGGGCATAAGTCTTCCCAAGGAAGCCATAGAGCTCCAACCAAAGGGAGTTACCAGATTTTAAGGTAATGTCTTCACTTGAGTCCTTTTGTTTTATTTTGCTTCTCCAACCCCCTAAACTCTTTTTATTTATTTATTTTGTAACAACTCCAGTATCTTAAATATACTAGGATGTTTTTATAAGAAGTATTCAAGCTACACTTACACACACCTACATCTAATGGTTAAAGAACATACTGTTTCCGTGGATGGTGAATTTATGCCTCCTGAAACAATGATTGTTCAACATTCTTTTAACACCTTAAAAGGTGTCCATTAAGATGTCACTATATTTATATATGATATATAATATGTTTATGTTTTCCTTAAGCTTATGTATTTTTAATTTTTGGCATACCTTTATGGTTTCCATTATGTGTAAACGCGATATCTTCATTTGAGGAGGTGCGGACTACCGCCCCCTCAAAGTGATTTGATTCGTTAAATACCATATGAGGGACATATAAAGGATGGAGTTATGTTATTATATATTATATTACACTGGAATTATAATATACCTTTATATCATTATGATTCCATTCTATAAAATACGAAATAGAAATGAAAGTAGCGTACATGCGTACGTACGGCTTACCGTCTCCATGAACGGTGCATTTCATTTATTACCTCTAAATGAATATGTAATATTATAAATTCATGAATTTACTGGATATATATATGACATATATGATATCTACGTCATGAATAACATTCTGGATATAATGGATACATGAACAACTTGTAATTATAAAGGGCTTATTTTTGACTCAAGTACCAATGATCGTTAAAACGACCATTATTAACATAAATAATTACATAGTGTTCATGACATAGAAATAAGTGATATAAAAGGAATAATTAACTTGAAAAAGGTTCTTAAACAAGTAGAAATTAACTCAAGTTTATTATTCAGGAGATTAAAGAATGACCGAGTCAAGTCGGACCCGAGGTATGGGACTTTGTCTCATTCTCCTTTCATTGAGGCATATTTTGTTTTATACTCAACCTTCTTTTATATGGTGTATAAACCCCTTTGACTTTTACGTTTATTCAAAAGGAATCTTTTTTATATAAGGTATTTACTAAACGACAAAAGGGAATGTTTTTGTCGTACGTATGCGGCAACAACGACTTCTCCACCGCCGTGACAATTATTTGAGTTCTAGCTTCCTCTACAAGCCATACCTTTTTTTTAAAGAAAAATAAATACCATGTTTTAAATTTCTTTTATTTTGGTATTGAAAAGTGTTTTCATAATGTTTTTATATCAATGTGTTGTATTGATATCTTGTGATTGAAAGGTGGAAATGTTATGTTTCCTTTATGCATGTTTTATGTGATACGATTATGTTGAGGTTCTTGGGCATTATTATAAAGACGGGTGGTTCCATGATAAAATAAGGGCAGGTGAGCCCGATATAGCTCTCCAATGAATTGGGTAACGTGAAGGAGTGAAACTTTAAGGTTTCTCCAAAGAGATTTAGGGAATATACTGTGATGGGTATTCCAAACGTATCCAAGAGGGTTACTCCTTACGTAAGAATGTTATGAATTCCTCAAGTTACCTTTATGTCGTATGATTTATATGATTTATTCATGATTTTATGAGGTATGTTAAAGTGAATATGTTTTATGGGTAAATTATGATTTCATTCTTATGTATATATGTACCCATGTTGTCTTTCCATATTTTTATATCCCTTACTGAGATTTTTATGCTCATCCCAAGTTTTTTGAAAAGTTTTTCACAGGTCAAGGGAAAGGTACATGATATGATAATAGTGTCAAGGAAGTGTCAAGAATGAATCCATGTTTTATTTTAAATATGTTTCCATTGATGGGAAATAAGAATATTATCTTTATGTAACCACCTTCTTTTTATGTGGAATGTAATGCAAGTTTTATGATCTAATTCTCTAAAACTATAAACCTAAAAAGATCCTCAAGGTGTAATCTTGTAATAACTCAAGATTAAGTAAGGTTTAAGGCATGGGACTCATATTCTACCTCCCTAACTTGGTCATGAAAGTGATACTCATAAAGAATTATTCTTTTGCTTAATGTTATTTCTTCATTATTTATACATAAATATTATAATGTGATTATTTTTACTTATACTTAATAATTAAATGGTATATCATAACAATCACTCATTAATTGAGTATTAAATATTATTTACACCAAACTTATAATCTATTTCATTAATTATTTTTCTTCCAATTGATAGTATATATCCTATGACCAAATAATATGAATGGCCATATATTCCCAATGTTTATATTAACCTTTTTTTATTCTTATATATTTTATTACCTACCACTCAATAATTAATTCCCCATATTTTTTATATTAGTATCTAAATTTATTTTAAATTTTAAATTTTTAACTTCATTCAATAGATGTAATTGGTGTAATGATCTTTAAAGAAATCCTTTAGTATGTCGATTTCTTATTCATGGTCATTTAATTTCTTTCTGGATTTCCCACTTATAATTATAATAATTATGTTTCATATGAAATTCAAATAATATAGTAATTTATATCTGATATTGTAATATTTTATCTAAATAAAATATGTTATTTATTCATTTTTATTAAGTGTCGCATATAAATCATGTTATATAATAAATTGGGTTTATTAAAGTTAATCTTAGGATAAATATTTGGTGTGTTATGTGAAAAAACGCATGAAATTTTTATAAAAGATCAATTTATTTTCATATAAATATTAATGAATTACATTTTATAGGGTTATATTATCTATAATATTGTTATATAAGTTTTTAATCATAATAGGAAGTAGTTTTATTCATAGTAAATTTTTTACTTGTTCAATATGGTTTTATTTAATACCAAATTTATAAATTATTGAATTCGAATTTTATAAAGGATTTAATTTTTGAAATAATTAATCCAAAATTATCTGAAATAGAATTCTTGATAATTTCTTGAAAAGATGATTTTTGGGTAAATATAAAAAATAGTGGTTTTTAAAAAAATCCACCATTATTTTGATGTATTTACATAGTCTAATTTAATTTTTAATTTATTTTATAATTTATTTTTATCCTATAGATTCAATATATGAGATAAACTTCATTAGAATAAAAATCATAAATTAAACTTTTATAAAAATATTTTAATTCATAAAAATGTATTTTTTTAGAAAATGATTTTTCATTGCAATACGTGTTCTGATTTAAAAAATTGTTTTCTTTCAATTAGAGAATATTTAATTTCATAATATGGGATTTATATTCTGAATCATTATTAATTTTTTATGATCTCACCCTCATTTTTTGTCATTATTAATGGTAACATTGTTATATAATTTAGTTACCAATGTAATTGTTAAAATAGGTTTAACGGGTTAAAATCAAAATGATAAGTGATAAAATGACCTAAAACAATTATAAATATATTTTTATTCTCTTAATTTGACCCTATCTCATATAATATTAACATATGAGTCATTTTGAATCTATATTGTTCGATTAATACATTATTATAATTTAATCTTCTAAAAAACATTCAAGTGTGTCCTCTCACTCTCATAAAAAAGGACACCCCCTCATCTCTTCTTTGCACTTCAATATTATTTTATGTAATCCAATACCTACCATAATACCCTCCCAAAAATCCTACCCATGTACTAGATGTACTTCTTTTATCATAATACCATTCTAGGATGGATTTTGGTATAAACCAAAGGAGGTTTTCTAATTGAGAGCTATAGTTCTTAATAGTGTTTTTTTCATTTTATTTATTCTATTTACTCTTACAAAACTCTCATATAAATTATCATATAATACCATAATCATCTCCAATATAATTTAATTTTATTCTATTTACGGTATAATTCTTTTTCTTTACAAAATAATCTAATGAAAAATAAAAAAAATTCTATTGTATATGTGCGAACGATCACACTATGAGATGTTGTATTTCGTTGTTCAATATGCACAATTATCTATAGTCATAATAATGAATCCAATTAAATAATTAGATATAAATGATTAATTTATTTTTTCAGAAATTTTAATTAAATTTAATACTTCTTTTCCAACAAATTAAAAATAAAAACATCAATCGTGTGTAGGTGCATACTACCACCTCATGAACCGATGTATTTAATATTTCATTTCCACCTCACATGGATTGTATATATAGGTGGATTAAAAAAATAATTTATTATTTATGATATAGTTACCATTATTTAAATATAATATAATATATACCATATTCCCCTCGTGTTTATTGAAAAATTTATACTTCAATCATGTGAATGTAAGGACTATCACCTCCTTGTTGAAATATAATTCATGTTCCCTGACTATATTACATGGTTAGTTCTATAATTAAAAATAAAATAAAAATTGATAACTATAATATGACTATTTTTCTATTAATGAAATATTTATGATCCTATTGATCATATTCAACCTACAAGATCCATTTCTAATATATTATAGGAATATTCTCAAAATGTCTGACATGAACAAAATCGATTAGGTAGTTAAGTATGAATAGGATATAAGTAAAATAGAAGAAAAAATAAACTCAAAAATAATTATTAAAAAATAATATAATTAACACAATTTAATTAATCATGATGATATATAATATACATGGTACGTTAGAGTTGATGTAAGTGATAGGTTATCATAGAAACTTGTTTTAAATGTTTTAAAGATTTATTTTCATAATAATCTTCCTCCTTGTCCATTTTCAGAATGATAATGTGGATGTATTTATATTAAAATAAATAAATAGTATGGGGATTTTATTTGAGTTTTTTACATTATTCAGAAGACCTTTAGAATAATCCATTTACATAATTTAAATAGAATGTTTAAAATTTCATTACAATGTAAAAAACGATATAATTTATAATATACAATATTGATGTATTTTATTTACATAGTAATCTTTAACCTATGTTTAATTTCTTTTAAAATGTTCCTTGATTTATTTAAAAAGACTATACTTATCTTTTTTCTAGATATTCTAGTTTTGAAAATGGTGCATTAATTGAATGACATATATCAATATCCAAAAATGTTTTTCTTATGGTCAAAAAGTACATTTTTTAGAGCTTTAATTTGGAAATTCTTGATTTTATGACTCTTGTGTATGTTTTTCTCCTTTTACATTGTTCATGATGATGGGTGATCCCAATATATCTCTCCAATGGTTTGGGAATTGATTATAGTATCTATAGACATATGTTAGAATTAACTGAGTTTGTTATTTCATTTGTAGGGGTTATTCTATGGGTTTTATGAAGAGCATGTTGAAAGGAACCTACTATAATTACCTATGCTTCATAATGTGTTTTAATTTATGTATTTTAATTTCATAAGGTATTATAATGATCCTTCATTTAAATTAATTATTATGATTTAGAAGGGTGAAAAATGTATCCTCTTTTAAAAAAATGTTTTTTATGTGTTCTCACATTCTATAAGAATCCATCATGATTATGATTTTCCCATTATGTTTAATAATAAGGTTTATTATGAAATATATTTGGTAGAAAATATAATTATTTTTGACCTAAATAAAGTGTTTTATAAAAGATAGTTTTGTTAAAGGAATACTCTCTTAGATGATTTCAAGGTTTCAAAATACCCAAATGTGATTCTTCCTTCCATTTTATTTACCTCATACTGAGATTTTTATCTAATACCAAATTTTATTAAAAATTATAGGGTTTAAGTATAATTACATAAAATGGAATCGATATCGATGGAACTATAATTATTATTTAGGATTTTTTTCATATGTCACCCTATATAAATGTATTTGAATAACCTTAGATATATCTTATTTATGGAAAGATATAATGATGATTTCCTTAAATCATTGGTATATATGATAACACACCTAATGTTTTTAAAAACTATTTATATAACTAATGATTATAAAAATGTTTTTCAATAGTTGTTATAGAATTTAACACATATCCCAATAATACTCTGCTCCTCCCATCTCACCCACATCCAGATCACTATAACTAATTTTATAAGAAAATTGGAGATATAAAAATGACTTAGATATAATTCTTAGCAATTGAAAAATTATCAATTATTCATAGAGTACTATATTAAAAACATATGATAGAACATTATAATGAGTGAAATTCATTATTAAATAGAAAATGAGATATTAAGTGGTGATAACAAGGTATGATAATATAACATAGAACATAAGATGGAAGAATATAACCACTTAAGAATTATCATGAAATCGCAACATATATCATGGCACATAAATATGACACAATATTCGTAATAAATGGTGATAGAAGTATTTGGATTTGGATAAAACATAAGAATATGAAATCAAAACATTATGAACATGACTACACACATCATGTACATTCATAATGTTGTGAGAATATATAACCAAATTATACTCATCCATAATGTTGTGAGAATATATAAATATAACATACCCATACCCAAGGATTTGAATAGAGCTAACCACGTCATTTCCATGCATAAAAATAATTATAACATGAGGTATATAATTATACTCAATGTAAATAAGTGCAATATAAACCAATATAAAATAATGACAAACCATACATATTTTTCCACAATAAATCAATAACGCATTAAATGTTTATTAACAGATGGAAGGAAAATCAGTTATAAAAAACATTCAAATGGTACCCCAAATAAATTAATGAAGAATTTAATTGAATGATAACAAAAAATTATACAACCCAAAATAACTATGTCATTGTAGAATTTATATAGGAAAAAATGAAATATAAATTTATAAGAGATATATATTCTAGAATTAGAGAGTAAAATGGAAGAAAATCCATAAAAAGGTATCAATTATTTTATAATGGATTCATAAAAATTAACCTATAAATAATATTACAAATATTTTACATGTGGTAAAAGTATTAAATTTTAAATAGTTTTTTAATGAATTTAAAAAAATTGATCCCTTAAATAATGTTTTATACAAATTAATGTGCATATAAAAATTAAAAATAATACAATAATGGGAAAAAAATCTTATTATTTTTATATTTTTTTTAATAAAACCATAATGATAAAAAGAATTATAATTTTTATTTTAAAATAATTAAATTAATTTTATAATTTTTATTGAAGAGAATAAATATTTATCATTCAAAAAAGAAATAAAAATATTTTTAGTATGAAAAAATATATAAAAATTTGTAAAATATAAAATATTTATGATTCTATTTATTCTTAAAAATATCAAATATCTATGAGGAAATAAATCAATAAAATACAATACATTAATTTGAAAATGTAAATTCAATTTTAAGGATATAGAGAATATAATAATATGTGGATAATGGATATAATATAATAATCCTATAAGAACATATTCAATGTGTTTAGTGACTAAATCAATGAGATGAATATTGAGTCAGGAAAACCCTAACCTTGGATTCCTAGTTTGTTTGACACACTCTATCTTCCTATATAATCAATTTGGGTTTATTATTAATTTACATAAATTCCATATATATTTTTTTTTTACATTATATTATTTTTTAATAATTTCTTATTTCAAATTAATTAATCATTCTTTGTTAACATTAGTATTTGGGTTTCAATTGTCCCATTTCTTATTTGCTTTCTTCAACCTATAAATTATTGTATGCGATCATTTCTCATGTGTCAATAACATAGTATTAAAGTGTATTATATATTTCATTTCTTTATTTATAATTTACAATGTTATTTTTATATAAAGTATGTCAACCTATCAAAAGGAGTGGTTAAAATATTTTTTCGTGAAAAATGATTCAATACAAAGAATTAATTTTTAGTAATGAATATAATTTGATAAAACAATATAAAATTTTTAAAATATTATAATTTATACATTATTATAATATTTTATTATTATTTATCTTTTATTGAAAAAAATTTATGTTTATGTTTTAACATAATTCATGTAGTGAGTAACATTATCCCGAACAATATAGCATTATAACAATTGAATGAGAAACAAAATGTAATTCTATATTTATTATACCTCTCTTATAGAGGATTAATTATTTAGATTTATTTATTAATTTGATATATTTGACTGATGAATTGGTTGATAATAAATACAAATGAAAATGTTTATGCGTAGGATAAAACATACATGGAAGACTTAAATCATCACATTTAGGGTCTTTTAAAAATTATTTATTTGGGACTCTTTATTATGATCATATGTTCAATGTAATTTGAAATAATTAATAAGGACATAATTTTGGCGTGTATTCAAGAGGAAACCAAAGGAATTGTGTTGATTAAGGTAGTAAGAGTAGTGGTCTTTTTTATTGGTGATGTTGAGTGGGAGTTTAAAAAATATAAATTATTTTAAATGAATGGAATTAAATTTTTTAAATAAAGGGGCCCAATCATGTGAAATGAATGATTTTAGGTATATAATTCCATAATCAACATATTGATTGACAATTTAATTGTGATATTTTATGATAATAACCATTATTTAATCTTTTTTTACATTTCGTTTTTCTCTACCGTGGGAACTCACATTTATCTAGGTAACTATTTTTGGATTAAAAATAAATTTGACTACATTAAAATTTTATAAATGATGATTGAAAATATAAAACATAATTTATGCAATTAAATTTTAAAAAGTGATCATTTTTGAAATAAATCATGTAATGTATAATAACATATTTTATGTACACAAAAAATTACTTTTTTCATATTCCATCCTTATTAATAACGATTTGAGGGTCTTTAAATTTTTTTTGTATATAAAAATAATATAAATAATAAATTTCATTAATTAATGGTGGTAAATTGTATATTAAGAAAAAATACACAACACAAAATAATATATTTCTGGTAAAAATGTCAAATTTTCCATTGAATGGGTTTAGTAAGAGTTCTTAATTATTTAACAATTAATTTCATTTTATCAATAAATTTTTATTAAAATAAATATTTTTTATGAATACTTTCAACTAGAATTTTTTTAAAAAAGTAATTAATATTAAAAAATTAAAAAATGTATAATAATAATCATTACAATGACAATACATTTATTTTAGAAAACATATCATTTAGTCCATTATAAATTACTTAATTACAACATTATAACATAGATAAAAAATCTCAAAAACATTCACATAATACCTAAATGTGAGATAATTAATGGTGGTAGTCACTATTGGTGATATATATAGAATTTTTTTCATAGTGATTTCCGAGATCTTGAACATTTCCCTAGGTCAATTATTCTCAGGTTATACTTGTTTATTTATAGATTAATCATGTTGAAGTGAAAAACATAGTGATTATAGCTCCTATATAAGTTAATAAAAAATTTCCTTATAATGAAGGATTCAATAATTTATGTCATTATTTCTTTTATTATTTATTAATTTCACAATGTTATTACACTTATTTATACATCATAATTCCATTAAAATGTCATATCAAAAAAAAAATTTAATCGAGTATCATAAAATATTTATAATAATAATATATGTTATCAGATTAATCAATCTTGTACACATTGATATTATATATCCAATGTCTATATACTCCAAACAGCCATATAATCCTAATTTTCATATATGCCTAGTGGTTATATTCATCTTTCTTCGTTCATATATAATTCAATAAATGCCTATTAAAAATTCATTCAACCAATTTGTGTATTTCAATATAAGAAATAATATTATTTTTCTAATGAATTTCCTTCCTTATATACTTATAATTTGTGGTAAAATATTCAAGTACAACCATATGGAAAAATAATTATATTTCATGAAATTTTTTATTTACTTCTGTTTTTGTTTTTTTATAATTTTCATAATAATATTTGTTATTTTATTCACTTAATTTAATAATTTTATCACGTATGTTAATTTTTTATCTTAATTAAAATGGTAATTTTTCATTTTACATTAATTTTTTTCTTAAAAATAATACTATCAAATAACTGGAATTAACTTAATAGAATCTCTTGATAAAAAATGGTGTGATAAACCAGCCTCCCTATCACATGGACCATGAGGTGCGGGAAGTCCCCACAACCTTGATCCCTCATAGGGAAACATTGAAATTAGGATTGGTAATACTACATACTAGGTTAGGTCCACTAAAATATGTATTTTTATGGGAATGAGAACATGTGGCGCTGTATTCCATGTGTTTCCCCCTTGAGTGGCATCACCCATACCCATTTCATTCTATTCTCTTCCCATATATTTTCAAATGGTGTGTTATGAGGTTTTCCCAGGGGCCTGATTACTTGTATTTTTTTGGAATTTTCATTATCTTCCACCATGTATTTGATTCCTAAGAATAAATACAATATCTCAGTTATTTTTATACTTGGAACATGATTTTCTGATATGTTTATCCACATAAGGGCACATTCATGTTTTTCAGGGAGATTTATTTTATAATTATTTAAGGTTGATGATGGGGGTTGGGGACAATGATCATATATTGTGTGGTTTCGAATACCACCACAGCTTCATGTAGATTGATTTGAAGTGGGTACACCATATAATTAAAATGTCTTGAAACCCCCCACATTCCTAGAATGAGATTCTCCCATGTTCAAGCACGGGGTATGTACTTTAATTATCACTACAATATGAAAATCCCACACATGATCATTAGAGTTATAAAAGCACTGATTAATGGAGAATGTGTTGGAGTTGGTGGACTAGAACCAACTACATTGTACTTTATTCATTAATAAATGCCTTATCACATCTTGATTGTTCTAGTGTATGACAATGCATGTGATAATGTCCTAAGGACAATGGTTGCATTAATGGGTCATAGAGGATCCCTACTATGATGAGAACCCGGAAGTTCCATAACACTATTCTTGAATATATGTTCTATGGCCGGATGATGTTATTTGAGGGACACAAATAATATAGGCCATTAGGGATGAGGAATCATAAAACTTTGAGGCACATTCTCATGGTGTGCTCCCTTGGTAATATCCAAGAGGATATTATGAGAATGAGACCCACCAGTAGGAAATCCACATTTCATAGTTTCATTGGATGTCCCTATCTGTAGACATTTGTATTGGTCCTTAGGATTTAAGATTATTATTAATGTGTATTACAACTCCTGCACTTAGATGTATTGATGAAAACTGTGACGACACACTATTTATAGTGAGGTAGGATTCGTTGGGTGCATCACGAGTAATACCGCATTAATAGATAATGCGAGAAAGGATTTTTCCCTTTTGTTCCATAATGGAAGTAGATATCTCTGTCCATTTGATGGAATTGATATAGCCTAAATAAATCCATGTCAATTTTAAGGTACGGGCGAGTTCAATTTTGGAAAGTCAAAGAAAGAATAATCGAGCACATGGGTTGATAACAGTAGCTTGCAACCTACTTGATTTGAGATATCATGACAAAGGGATTATATTACATGGTATGTGTTCATATGAGGTGACACATCATTATGGCGTTAATTTATTTCTCTATGGGTTTCTTGGCGTGTTGTTAGACGCTAACCTTGGACTTTAGGAAGGCTCCGCCTAATTCCACTAAGAAAGAACCCTAGAGGGTCACACACTATGTGTGTTCATGTATCTCAGTTAAATATTAATTTAACAAGTTAAATAAATATTATTCTCGACTGTGGTAAATAATTATTTAAGGATGCCTGATTGCATTTATTTCAGCACTGGTAATTCGAGAGAATAAATTGTGGGTGAAGTATTATATTTATTATCGAGTAATTTAGTTACATTTATTTAATAAATAAATATCCATTACTCAAGGTCTAATAAATGTGGATGTGGAGATAAAGAAAAGTGGAAAATAAACACCATGTATATTTAATATACTGGCCGTGTAGTTTTATGGAAAACAATTAAACGTCGTGTATTAATGATTCCACGACATGTAGTTTTTCTAGTCGGGATTTTGAGGAAATAATATCATTATTGTGATATTAATTACACTCAGCATGGGTGCATGTCAAGGAATTAATAATTCGACATGGAGGTTTTCAAGAAGAGTTAATGAAATAAATAAAATGTGTAACGCATTAATTTATTGTCATAACTCTATAACCTCAAAACACGATTATAAATATCCTCACAACCATAACACTTTTCATCAATCATTGTGCACAACAATTCTAGATAATTCTTTCAAGACTGAAAGAACTCATTCCTCCAAGAACACTCTCAAGACCGAGATACCAAGGAGATCAAAGGAGGGCATCGCAAGCGAAGGTTCTTCTGTACAATCACGCAGAGATACCTTCGGCGACGTTCGGAGATATGTGGCACACATGTCGATCACCGCTAGAGGAATCATACATTTGGATTCTACTACGCAATGACGGATCATAGGATCGTGACCAGAGACATCAACGAAGAAATAATTCCACCAAGGAAATTCATGTTAATTAATTACATTAATTATAACCAACATATGATGATCCTATATCTATTGTTCCGGGATTCCATCTTAAGTTTTTCTTTCTTTGTTCTATTCTAAATATTCGGCTTTTTAAATTATAACAGATCTTAGATTGAACGTTACTTAATGTTAAAATTAAAGTTGGGAAAACCCACCAACGCTCTTCCGCTGTGCCTGGATCCTACAAGTGGTATCATAGCAGTCATATCGTTGATTATAATTACTTAGTTTTTCATTGATGTTTTACGTATTTAATAATTTTGATGTTTCAATTCACATTTAATCGTTCTGGAAATATGAATCTCGAGATCTGTTCCTCCTCCCTTGATTCTCGTTCACCTCACAGAAATGATTTTTTCTATTAATTTTGATTAAAATAAAATAGAGGAACTTATCCGGAGGAGCCCAATATTTCTGTTCGTACAACACTAGAATACACGGTGTGTATTCAGAAGTACATGTCGTGTAGTCTAGGGTCATGCATCGGACTGGTCTGCCAAATCATGCCATGTATTGATCCTATCTAAGTCATTTATGACACCGTGTGTTGACCAGGAACAGGTGGCACATAGTTTCCAGATTACACGTTGTGTGGTCCAACAGAACATGGCATGTAGTCCCTTCGAGTTAGGGTTGGACCGTGTACCTCGTACACTGCTTTCTTGGCAGGAAACCATGTAACATGGAAACTACAAGCCGTGTGTCCCACTGTACACACCGTGTACTCTGAAAATTTCTGAAGTAAATTAACATGCCATGTCCCCGTGCGTGTACTTCAAATGGACGGTGAAGAAAGGTACACACCGTGTAGTCGGAACTTCATGTCGTGTACTCACCCAAATTACGCAGATTTATTAAAATGTATAATTATATTATACAAACCCTTGAGACTTGTATGATAGTGTAGACATAAAGCTGAGGCACAACACGTGATAGGTGTTTTATATATATGTGTTTAATTTAACATCTTCCTAATAAATGGGAATTCACCGGTTCGCCTCCAAGGTACAAGTTATGTACAAGGATAATTTTAAATGAATTTATTTGTTTAAAATTTTGATGGATTAGAATCTCATGGAAGTTCATGAAAGGGTTTAAGATAAAACGATTGATTAATTAAAGATAATTAATTGATTCGAGCATGATTTTACTTAAACAAGAACAATTACAGAATTGAATGCTAGTTTTATTTATTTGTAAATATCATTTCATGTATGGATGATCATGATCTAGACCGAGACATTTGTATGTGAATGGTTTCTTTAATTTATTTATTTAAATTAGATTTATTGGTCTGCGAGCCTTCTCCTCATCAATATGTAGGGCCAGTGTGGCCAAGGATTCTTTTATGTAAAAACCCCGTTTTACCCCTCACCTACGTGTGAGATAAATGAATATGTAATGGATGGAGCTCACAACCTAGTGGAGGCGGCTCAAGTTAGGAGGCAAGGTGAAACCAATCCAAGGAGATGCAAAGGTGGATATGTGGAAAGCTGTAAACATGAACCCAAAAGGTTCAAGGTGTTTCTCCCCATGGTCTTGGGTTAGTTTATCAACCACTAGAGAAACTGACCAATAGGAAAATCTCATGATAATACCATTTATTTTAATTCTTTCAGTTCTATGGTTTATTTATTATGGGTGTGTTGTCATGATCACACAATTAATGAATTAAATGAGCATGCAAGATGGAACTAAAATAAAACCGGTTTATACGTAAATATTATCTTAGACATGGTTAATCAATTATGTATATCCGACTTAATAATAACAAGCATATAATAAAAGATAATAAATTTGGAAATTTACGTATAAGGATAAAATGCCTCAAAAGAAATATTAAGTCAGAATAGCCTTCCATAATCTTGGTTAGAATCGAACCATCGTTCAAAGTGCTTGAACAACCCTAGTTGGGGTGCTTTCAATTATCAAGGAATTATAATTCAAGGTTTTGGGTTGACTTGACTTGGTTCGCATCAAGGGTTGAGTGCCACAGTATGACTTGGTCTGACCAAGAGGCAAAGGTTGTGGAAATCCAAAATAAATGGATTTCATGATTGGGGAGTCCACTCAGTAGATCAAGGAGCTGTGAGTTAAGAATTTGGAACTTGGAATTCCTACCTAAAACCCTTCAAGTTGCATGACCAACCCTAGTTGGGGTAATTTGAAGAGAAATATGGATCCTTTCCACTAGAATATTCAGGAAACAGAATAATCTGAAGTCAATGGTGAGGGCTATTGGTTTTTGATAAAATATTAGGAGACTAATAAGTATTAATTTATTTATTTTTCTCAGTTTTGTAATAAAGTACTAAACCTTTTCTCATCTTAATTTGTAGAAACGATAAGAAATTGACTTCAAACATATCATTGAGAACCATACTTGAGAAGGAAAACCTTCTCACCAACACTAATTTCAAAGTGTGGTATAGGCATTTACACATCATCCATCGCCACGAGAGGAAATTGTTTGTTTTGGAAGAGCTTGTTCCAGTTGCGCCTAGATTGTAAATTCTTCCCTTAACTCACCAGGTAGATAATAACATGGGACGTGACCAACCCACAGTCCTTATGGTTAATAATAGGAAGGACAAGGAAAAGGGGCCAAAGACTTATAAACGGTCTGAAGCCCCCGAACACCGTCCCTCCAAGAAGGGGATGATCAAGAGGTCTGGTAAGGAACGAGAGGATGTGTGTTTTGCATGTGGAAAGCAAGGACACTAGAAGATGAACTGCACCCAGAAGCATCGGGACACTAAATTTACATTTGTTATCGAGTGTAATCTTTCTATTTCTACACATTGGGTATTAGATACAGCTTGTGGGGCTCACATCTGTATTCAAATATAGGAACCAAGTAGATTTAGAAAGATTGCCAGTGGGGAGGTGGATCTTTGAACTACTAATAGCGCAAGGCTGGCTGTGTTGGCTATTGGGAATTACCACCTCTCATTGACTAATGGCATGATTTTTGTTTTACAAAACTCTTATTATGTTCCTAGTGTTACCATGAACATAATTTCTGTATCTTGTTTGGATATGGATGCATTTATTTTCATGTTTGGAAATAATGGTTATATCTTTTATAAGAACAGCGTATGTCATGGTGTGTCACATATAAATAATGGTTTGTATGTATTAAATTATGAAAACCAAGTGTTGTCTATAGATAATGAAACAAACTCACATGACTCATACATCAACCTGTTGTGGCATCACCGTCTCGGTCATGTGAACAGAAGCGCTTGACAAAGCTCTTCCAAGACGGCTATTTAGAATCTACTAAGATAAAACCACTTGATAGATGTCATGATTGTTTACAAGGAAAAATGACAAAGCTGCCTTTTGGTGGAAAGAGTGAAAGAGCCACAGAGCTTCTAGGATTGGTACACATGGATTTGTCTGGACCATTTCCAGTAGAATTTATAGGTGTATATTGTTAATTCATTACTTTTACTGATGATTTGAGTGGATATAGCTATGTCTACTTAAGAGGTATAATTCCGAGGCCATAGAGAAATTTAAGGAATTCAAGAATGAAGTAGATAATCAGCTTGGTAAGAAGATAATGAAACTTAGATCGGATCGAGGTGGTGAATATATGAAAAAAGAGTTCATCGATCTTCTACGGGAGTATGGGATTCAATCTCAGCTCACTCCTCCTAATACACCATAGTGTAATGGTGTTAGTGAAAGGAGGAACCACACCTTGTTGGACATGGTGTGGTTGATGATGAGTCATGTAGATCTTCCATTATCCTTTTGTGGATATGCATTACAAACTGCACTATACAAATTAAACCAAGTACCAACTAAGGCGGCAAATGGAATTCCTTCCGAGTTATGGAATGGAAGGAAATCCACTTTGTCGCACACATGTGTATAGAGATTCGAGGAATTTGTTAAGGCCTTCTCAGGGAAAATACTAGCACCCCGGGGCACGAGGTGTATCATTATAGGATATCACAAGGAAACTAAAGGATATTACCTATATAACCCTTCAAACTAGAAAGTGATTGTTGTCAGACAAGCCATCTTTCTTGTGAGGGAGCACATCCTCAAGAAGGATAGTGGGAGCAAGATTGACATCGACGAATTTGATTCTCAAGATACACAGGAGTTGGTATAGGAACAAGTTCTACAGGTCCCCATGGAAGAGGTTCCAGAAACACAAGTACTGCGTAGGAGCTCAATAGAGGTAAGAGAACCAGAGAGATTTGGTTTCCTAGTCACTGAGGATGGTGAATCATTATTGTTGGACAATGATGAACCTCTCTGTTACAAAGAATCAGTAGAAATCTTAGAATCTGAAATATGGAAAAAAGCTATGAATTCTGAGATGGATTCCATGTATCAGAACCATGTCTGGGTTCTGTTCGATGATCCAGTTGATGTAAATCCTGTTGGATGCATATGGGTATTCAATATAATTCTTGACATGGAAGGTCATGTTACCTATTATAAAGCAGGGCTAGTGGATAAAGGGTTAAGACAACAACATGTAATTGAATATTATGAAACCTTATCGCTAGTTTCCATGTTTAAATTCATAAGAATCATACTCGCCATAGAAGATTACCATAACTATGATATTTGGCAGATGGATGTCAAAACAACATTATTTAATGGTAACCTTCAGGAAGATGTTTATATGACAAAACTAGAAGGGTTTGTGACATCAGGTGAAGCTAAATGGGTTTTCAAGTTGAGAAAAATTCATTTATGGATTAAAGAAAGCATCTAGGTCATGGAAAATTCGATTAGATGAAGCCATAAAAAAATTTGGGTTCATTAAAATGAATGTAAGCCATGTGTTTATAAACGGTTTAATGTAAATGTGAATGTTATCCTAGTAGTACATGTAGATGACATATTGCCTATTGCAAACGATGTACCAGTCTTACAGTCATTTAAGTACTACTTGGAAAATTGTTTCTCCATGAAGGAAATGGGTGAAGAAGCTTACATTCTAGGGATCAAGATTATTCGTGACAGATCCAAGAGGCTTCTTGGACTATTTCAGAGTACATACATTGACCTGATACTAAAGACATTTATCATGGAACAATCCAAGAGGGGATTGGTTTTAGTGTCACATGGCCTACATATTTCTAAAAAAATGTGTCCTCATACACAAAAAAAGAATGATATAATGAGTAAGATCCCATACGCTTCAGCTATAGGATCCATCATGTATTTCATGTTATATACCAGGCTTGATGTTGCCTATGAACCGAACATGGTAGGAAGATATCAAGCAGATCAAGGAGAACAACATTGGACTACTGTTAAGACTATCCTTAAGTATATGATAAGAACTAAGGATATGTTTTTAGTGTATGGAGGAGACGAGGAGGTTGTCATCAGAGGGTATGCTGATTCTGGTTTTTAGACAGATCAAAATGATCTGAAGTCGCAATCTGGATATATTTTTTGTCTCACTGGAGGAGCTGTGAGCTGGAAGAGTTCAAAGCATCCTGTTATTGCCGATTCTACAACAGAGTCCAAATATATAGCAGCTTCTTATGCAGCCAAGGAAGCCGTCTAGATTCCGAACATTGTCCAGGAGCTTGATGTCGTTCCTAGTAGTAAATTTCCCATTACATTGTATTGTGATAATACTGCAGTGGTGGCTCTTGCAAAAGAACCAAGGTCACGTCAATGGATGAAGCACATACTATGGAAGTATAACCTCTTGAGGGACTTCTATAAAAGGGGTGATGTTGTAGTGAGCAAAGTGTCCACATAAGAGAACGTGGTGGACCCCATGACTAAAGGCCTATCTCAGCAGAAGCATGAATATCATGTGAGAGCTAGCGGGTGAAAGATTGTTAGTAGTTGGCACTAGTCCAAGTGGGAGTCTATTGAAGTTGGTGGACTAGAACCAACTACTTTGTACATTATTCATTAATAAATGCCTTATCACATCTTGATTGTTCTTATGTGTGAAAATACATGTTACAATGTCCTAAGGACAACTATTGCATTAACGGGTCATGGCGGATCCCAGCTACGATGAGAACCCAGATGTGCCATAACATTGTTCTTGAATATAAGTTCTCTGGCCAGATGATTTTATTTGAGGGACACAAATAATACATGCCATTAGGGGTGAGGGGTCATAAAACATTGAGGCACCTTCTCATGGTGTGCACCCTTGGTAATATCCAAGAGGATATTATGAGAACGAGACCCGCCTGTAGGAAATCCACATTTCATAGTGTCATTGGATGTTCCTATCTATGGACATGTGTATTGGTCCTTAGACATTAAGATTATTATTAATGTGTATAAAAACTCGTGTACTTAGATTTATTGATGAAAACTATGACGACACACTGTTCGCAGTGAAGTAGGATACGTTGTGTGTGTCACGAGTAATACCGCATTAATAGATAATGTGAAAAAGGATTTGTCCCTTCTGTTCCATAACAGACGTAGATATCTCAGGAACTTTGATGGAATTGATATAGCCTAAATAAATCAATGGCCATGGTAATGTATGGGAGAGTTTAATTCCAGAAAGTCAAAGAAAGAATAATCGAGCACGTGTGTTGATGACACTAGCATGAAACCTGCTTGATTCAAGATATTGTGACAAAGGGATTATATTACACGGTAAGCGTTCATATGAGGTGACACGTCATTACAACATTAACTTCTTTCTCTATGGGTTCCTGGGCATGTTTCTGAACACTAAACATGGACATTAGGTAGGCTCCGCCTAATGCCACTGAGAAAGAGGCCTAGAGGGTCACACACTAACTATGTCCATTTATCTCAGTTAAATATTAATTTAACAAGTTAAATAAAGATTATTCCCGAGTGTGGTTTAATAATTTTTTAAGGATTCCTAATCGCATTAATTTCATCACTGGTTATTCGAGAGAATATATTGTGGGTGAAATAATATATTTATTAGTGAGTAATGCAGTTACATTTATTTTAGAAATAAATATCCATTACTCAAGGTCTAATAAATGAGGATGAGGAGATAAAGAAAAGTGTAAAATAAACATCGTGTATATTTAATATACACGCTGTGTAGTTTTATGGAAAACAAGTACACGCCGTGTATTAATGATTACACGATGTGTATTTTATTTAGTTGGGATTTTGAGGAAATTATATCATTATTGTGATACTAATTATAATCAGTGTGGGTGCATGTCAAGGAATTAATAATTCGACATGGTGGTTTTTAATAAGAGTTAATGAAATAAATAAAATGTGTAACACGTTTATTTATTTTCATAACTCTATAACCTCAAAACACGATTATAAATATCCTCACGACCCCAAAACTATTCACCAATCGTTGTTCACAACAATTTTGGTGAATTTTTTCAAGACCGAAAGAAATCCTTCCTCCAAGAACGCTCTCAAGACCGGGAGACCACGGCCATCGAAGGCATACATCGCAAGCGAAGGTTCTTTAGCGCTAGCACCCAGATATCCCTTTGTCAATGTCTGGAGATATGTGGCACAAGTGTGGATCACAACTAGGGGTATCCTACACTTGGATTCTATGACGCAACGACAGATCACATGATTGTGACCTGAGACATCAACAATGAAGTAATTCCACCAAGGAAATTCTTGTGAATTAATTAAATTAATTATAACCAACATATGATGATCCTATCTCTATGGTTCTAGGATTCCCTCTTAAGTTTTTCGTTCTTCATTCTATTCTGATGATTCAGCGTTTTAAATCATGATGGATCTCAGATTGAACGTTACTTAATATTGAAATTAAAGTTGGGCAAGCCCACCAACGCACTTCTGCTATGGCCGAAACCTATAGAATGTACCCTCCATTTATATAGTTATATATAACCTCCTTTGTTTTATTTTTCTAGTTGGGGCATGGGTCATCTACCTATTTTAATAATATCTCTCTATGTATCATTATTTATCAATGCCTAGTTTCCCCACAATAGACTCTAAAAGGTGATATGAGTTTTATATAACTAGGTAGCTTGTATTACATTAGATTTACTCATATTGTATAACTGTTGTGTATTTATTATAAAAATAGTAGGGGACAGAACTTCCATGTGTGTATTTATCATTAAATTATATCTGAGTATAGTTTACAATTTTTTGGTATTTAGATGATTTGTTATATACCCCATCATTTGTATTTCTAGGTATTCATTTGGGTTGTGTTTAATATTACATTATTAATATTTATTTATGTATAGGGCATTAGAATCCCTAAATACTCATACCCCCAAGGTACCCAGTTGGATCATGCCTCAATCCTCTCCTGAATGATTGGAAGGGACACATGAAGACCATTATGAATTTTATAATGAGAAATATACTCAATGGTGGTTGAATTATTGTATAAGGTTATGGATCTACTAATTTAAGATTAATTGAAATCTATTATTTACATATTGGTAATTATTTTTGATATATATGGATTACTAAAATCTTGATTCAATATTAAAAAATATTAAAATTATCGAATACATAAATTTTTCTAATCCAATTAATAAGATTCATTAGGGAAAATTTAAAATTGTTAAAAAAATTAGAGTTCCAAGAATATAGATAAGGCCCATATGTAAAGATATTAAAAATGTAATATTTATGGGTTTCTCTATAATTGAAAGATAGAAAAAAATCATCCTTCCATTTATTTGATTATCTTGGGAATATGATTGGAATTGGACAAAAGAAAATATTACAACGTGATATGTTAGGGTACATAAGAGTATATATTGAGGTACTCTAGAGTACATTATGAGAATATTGAAATACACACTGTAAAATTAATATGAGATTGTAAAATTTTTAAAATGTATGAGTCATCAATTCAATTTGTAAAGGCAACCAAATATTCGTAAAAAGAAATCATACGAATGGTAAATATCACATATATCATATTTTATATGTAATGGTCCCTAAAACAGGTTAAATATTGGTGTGTTTAAATGGGGATCATATATAAAATTAACTGAACCAACAAGATATTACTATAACTGATCCTTGAATACATAAGGGATGTAGAGATAAAAAAATAGATAAGTGTTAAACTAAACAATGATATGTAATGGAAACTAGACCAATAAATAAAGGTAAAAATGTGATACATAAGGGTTAATATCTATCATAAAATAATTTTGATATGTAATTAACAAATAGATTTTTATAAACATTACCATTCTTAAAATGAGAGAGATTATAATTTCATTTATTAATGTTTCATAACTATGATAGATAATTTTAGGTCTTGATTAAAGGAGGATTATGTCATGATATATAAATGATTTAAATAGGATATTTGGTTAGATAATTTTGATATAATGTTTTACAAAGCATCATTCTATATATAATAGAATCATGTTATGACTAGGACAAGGAAATTAGAGATCATGTCATAGTGAAGGACACAATGTCGTGATGAATGTAATAGTGATTATCTTGATGATTTAGTTATATTTTAAAAAGAATACAAGAAATGATATTTTAAATGGTTTAATTGTATTTAAATGATTTTTATACCACATAAAAATATGGTTCTAAAATAATGTGTTCATGGATAATGATGAAAATAAGCATTGATCCAAATCATTGTATACAATTATTGGTGCATAAATATTATTATTGAACTACTATTAGTTTATATAGAGAAAAAGTGATAGAAATATTGTGATAAATCTAATTCCTAAAACAACTTGAGTGTAGAGTTTTAGGGGATTTTCATTAACATATCATGTTAAAAAAGAATAATTCTAGAAAATTACAGTAGTTTCACTTCCATATCTATTTATATGAATTGAAATAATATAACTCCACTTGGAACATTATTCATTTGTATAAATAATTTTTACTACTATGTCATTATATAATTTATAAACACATCAATAAGTTTGAATATTTAATGCTTTCAATCATTAGAGGAGTGGAATAAGAATGAATGTGGAAATTATTGAAGCATAAAAACTAGAGTGATTACATAATTATATTCACACACTAAACATGGATATTCCCTCATTTTTATAAATATTCCTTTTCCTTTTCCACAGTAGTGCAGGGCAGAGAAAAATGGTATTGGCCATCATATGGAATGTGATTTTTTATACAGTAATGTATGGGATGTGCACCATGGAATTAAGTTTTAGTTAAATAAAATCATACATCAATTTAAATTGAGTTTAATTGAATCTAGTACAAAAACACTTCACCATCTGTATCTTCTTTGGATTATATCTTATAGGGGAACCATCTAAAACGATTATGTGTTTTTTTTTTGATTTTTTATCACTCTATGATATTGATTCCAGGAGAATGTATGGGATTGAATTTTTCCATTATAATGAGGGGATAGGATTCAAATAACCTAGTTAATGAAATTAATGGAAAATTCTTAAATATGGTGTTCTTGTTGATTCACCCTCCGCCCTCTTAGGGTGATTTCATTTATCCTTCGACCAATAAGTGGTATTATATCCAAAATCATGAAACCCACGGTTTAATCCATTATTTTTTATATTATTTGTGAAATTTTATTCAATGATTAATCCTATATTTTTCAATGGTATAAACCTTAATGGGTGGAAAATGGATATTCATACATTTCTCCAGTCTTTTGGAAAAGATATCATAATGTATATATGTCACAGTTATTATTTTAGAAGTTATAGTGTATGAATTTAGGATTTTGAGACAAAAAAGTTATAGAAAATATTTATACCAAATGAGGTATTGAAAATGACAATTCACTATTCGAGTTTATTAGAAATATAGAGTTCATTTTTAAAATATTATATAGATCAAGTAAAATTAAATGTTGTCACAAAACCTATATTAATAGATAAAAATAATTTTTTTCCTAGTGAAACACTATTGATAAATTTTGTTCCATATTTTTTAATGGAAATATATATGAAGGATAAAATGGGAGGAAAAATCTCAGAAATATGGAATCAATAATCGAGGTGTTTAGTGAGGAATTTTTTTATATAAATTCTATTGACACTACTATGGAATATGTATTCAAATAAATAATTTTAGATTCCACCATATTAGTTGAAGTGGTTTGTTACTCTAAAAATGAAATATCAACCACATAAATTCATCAATCCGGTGAATGTTCATTGTTGACCTCACCTGTTTTGATAATCCCAATTATGCTATCACATACTTTGATAATCCCAAATAATGTTTATCTATATATTCATTCTTTCAATCTAATACATTCTATTATCAATATGATAATAATATTAAAATAATCTTTGAAATATGCTAATCAATGTTTATCTAGGTTTATATGAATTTTGAAATAATTCTAACTCAATCGGATATGTTTTGTATAAAGAAGATAAGTGTTAAGTCACTGATATCCTCATAGCTACTAATACAGACAAACATAGACCTACTGGTACTCATTCTACCAATAGACATAGTCACCAATAAGAAAAGGTCACCAATACGCAGAGCTACCAGTATGTATAAGTCCACTGGTAAGAACATGTCACTGATTGATCAAGTCCACCGATACAGACAGCTACCGATAGAAGTAGTGCTACCAATTGAACAAGTCTACCGATATACACTAGCACTAGAACAGAACAAGCTACTGATACAGACAAGCTACAAATACAGACAAGATACCGATACAAACGAGCCATTGATACAAGCAAGCTACCGAAAGAAGGAGTCACTGGTACATAGATCTTCTGATACATAGAGTAATAGCTACCAATACAAGGAGCTGCTGGTACAAGGACAAAGAACTACCGATAGGAGCTCACTACTATATGAAGTCAACCGTTACATGTCTACCGATAGAAATCTACTGATGAAAGACTTACCAGTCACTGATTCCTAAACACTACTTTTGTCTGCATTATTTATTTTTTAAGCAACAGTCATATATAATGATTTTAATGCAATTAAAGTTAATTAATGTGAGTTGTTGGCATGTCAGGGAACCGTACCTCATACCTGTAAAAAGGTAATCATTGCCATTGTCGGTGCTGAAAGCTATAAAAGGAGGAATGAAAGAAGAGCAAAAAAGAGTGAGAAATAAGGGTTGAGGAGTGCTGAAAAGTGGTGCATTCACATAAAAAATAAAGGCTACATTAATATTGGAAGAACATTGGACATATACAAAGCTATTCATTAATGATGAGAACACAAGATGAATTTTTTTTAAGGGGTTAATATCTACAATGATCTCTTCATGCACTCAAGATAATCAAATAGAACTTGAAGAAAAAGGCCCTATGTTTTTTAGACAAAACCAGAGAAGGACACAAAAGAATTATTGATTAATCAAAGAAGTCCAAATCTGGACTTCAAATCACTAGAGCATTCTAAAACTCATATCTTCTCTCTCAGTGATTCTTTTATTTATATTTTGAGCAGTGTGCGTACTCTGTATATTTTTTACATACACTGTCTCCTGTGCTAAACTAGAGGATCTCTATATCCTCAGAAAAACCTTCCATAACTCTTTTTTATCCCACAGATAGTGGTAGAGGTCAAGTAAGACCTGGAGAGCCAGTGTGCTATTGTTTTGTTTTCCGACATAGAACTATGGTAGAGGTCTTAGTACCTAGATAGTCTTTACACTATTGTTTATCCCGATCCAGGGTGTGGATCAAATTTATATAAATTTTTTGAGAGGACTAAGTCTCGACTTGAGGTAGAACCCCTTGTTTTAAATCTGCTATTCTTACGTATTTTGGTTTTAACCTATATTGAATATTCCACTACTAATTACTTTGAAATATAAAATTGTTTTAATGTTACATTGATAGTTAATCTAGAAAGTGTTTGTATGTACTGTAAATCATTAGGTTAGCTTCAAAAGTTAATTAATCTTCAGATTAGATTAACTGAGAACTAACCAATATTTTGAGAATCTAACCGACCCTTTATAGTTTTAAAAATTCACTACAGATAATCTTGTTATTCAATTTGGGAGAATATAATAAGAATCTTTTCAAAGGAAATTTTATTTCGAACTCAATTCACCCCCCCTATTAAGTATCCACTCCGACCATCATTTTGTATTAGATGGGGGTTTATTGTAAATGGTTTTTGAAACAATCTTTTTTAACTATGATTTTAGTTGTATCTCAAAGATCTAAACATTCTTGTTAGTTATAAATTTTATCTCAGTAAATACATTTTCTAAAATCGAATTATGGATAATATATTAGAAGGTGCCGCTACCAATAGGACACCTTTTTTAATGGTTCAAATTATGCCCAGTGGAAGCTTAAAATGAAAATTCATTTAGAGAGTATGGGATTTGATATCTAGACAGCTATAGAAACTCAATATAAGATTCTAGAGACTGTTAGAACTAGTTGGGATGAACCTACTAAGACTGCTTACAATAATAATTGTAAAGCAATGAATTTCATATACTGTGCTTTATGTGATGAGGAATTTAATGTAATATATTCTTGTAAAATTGCTTATGAAATTTGCAACACTTTGGAAATTTATGATGATGGAACAACCAATGTCAATGAAGTGAGGCTAAACACCGATGAAATTAAGTATGATAATTTTAAAATGATGCCTGATGAACCCGTTTCTGATATGTATCTCATGTTCAATGAGATTGTCAAAAGTATTAGCTCACATGGAAAAGTTATTCCTGTAAAGGAACAGATTATGAGAATACTAAAATGTTTGCCAGAAAGATGGGGAGGCACATATGTTTACATAAGTGAATTGTGTGATATAAGTTCACTACATGTTAAGGAATTAATTGGTATACTAATGATGTATGAAGAAGAATTGAAGGTAAATAAGGAAGAAGATGATGTACCAAGGAAAAAGTCAATATCATTCAAGACATCTGCTTCAAAGAGAAAGGATAAAGAGAAAGTTCATATACCTACTAAAAGCTCAACAAGTGAATGTTCAGGTTCTGAAATTGATGCTGAAATGGCTCAGATAGCCAGGAGATTTAAGAAGTTCAATAAGAATAAGAAATTAATAAAAAAAATCAAATTATAAAGGAATGTATGACAAAAAAGGTCACTGGAAGAAGGATTGGAAAAAGCCTGATATTAGTGATGAAGTTGTCTGCTAGGAATGAAAAAGGAACAGTCACCTTAAATCAGACTGCCAGAAATTAAAATTCAAGAAGAAACATGACTATAAGGACAATAATTATAAGAAAGCTATGAAAGAAACTTGGAGTTCTTCAGAGGACAGTTCAACTGATTCTGATTCTACTCAGGATGAAAATTGTCAAAAATTTAACATGTGTTTTATGACAATCACATCTGAGGTAACACTGGATACTCCTGCTTTAAATTCATATTATTCTAGAGTTGATTCTAATTTGGAATCTACAAATATTCTTAGTGAAGAGTTATTTGAAAATTGAAATATGATAGAAGATACATGTAATTAATTGAAGTACATGTATAAATATTTAAAGAAACAACATGCTCTAACCAGTTCTGTTAAATCTTCCCTTGATATAGAAAAGGAAAAGAATGCTCAATTACTTATGGAAAATACTGAACTGAAATTTTCTAATGAGAAATTAAGGAAGGACTTATAAAAATTCAAAAATGGAATGGATACTCTTACACAAATGTTAGGAAAATGTGTCACCATAATATACAACTGGAATAGGCTATCAGCCTGGACATATACAGTTTACTAAAATTAAATTTATTCTTAAGTCTGGAAAGAATGCTGCTAGTTATAGTTCAGGAAATTCATATGATTCAACTAGTTACTCACATAATTATAGATAAAATAAAGTTTATCTTTCAAAATCTATTGATTCTATGAATTATTTGTGACCCATGAGACAAATTTGGGTACCTAAAGCTTTGCTTGCTAACCTATCTAGACCCAAAAGAATCTGGGTACCAAAATCATTTTCCATCTAAACCGGTTTTGTTGGAAACATGATTGAAGAGTTCCCATAAGAAGATATGATATTTGGATAGTGTATTTTGAAGGCATATGACTAGGGATTACTCATGTTTCAAAATCTTATTCCATGTTGATGGAGGTCATGTCACCTTTGGTGATAACTCTAAAAGAAAGATCATCAGGCTAGGATAGATTGTTAACACTGATTCAGTTTTAATTTCCAATGTTTTATTTTTTGATGCACTTAAATATTATTTGATAAGTATTTCTCAGTTTTTTGATGATGGGTTCAATGTTAAATTTGAAAATGATTATTATAATGTTTTTAATTATAAATATATTTTAGTATTTTTTGTTTTGAGAAATGAAAATGTTTATGCTATTTATTTGAATTATTTAGCCAAACAAAATGTTACATGCTTAAATGCTTTTCATAAAGAGTCTTGGCTATGGCACAGAAGATTAGGACATTTCAACACTTATTCACTTAGAAAAATTACTAGGAAGAACTTAGCTAGAGACCTACCTAAACCTGAATTCCCAACTAATAAAGATCATATTCCGTGTCAAAAGGGAAAGAAACATAATGTTTCTTTTAAATCAAAGAAAGAAGTTTCAACATCTCAACCTCTCGAGTTGGTTCACATATACTTGTTTGGACCTTCTAGAGTTTCTAGTTTAAATGGGAATCACTATGCCTATGTCTTAGTAGATGACTTTTCTAGGTACACATGGGTATACTTCTTAGCTCAAAAAAGTGAATATTTCTCTTACTTTATTTAATATTCCAATTCTATAGAAAACCTTAGAGGACTTATGATTAAGACCCTGAGAATTGATCATGGTCGTGAGTTTTAAAATCAGGAGTTTGAATCTTAGTTCTCACACAATGGTTATAGTCACAAATTTTTTGCCCCTAGAACCCCTGAGCAGAATGGTGTAGTAGAAATAAGAAGGATAACCCTTCAAGAGATTTCAAGAACTATGCTGAATGAGTATGAAATGACTATTTATTTTTGGGTTGAAGTTGTAAACAAATCTTTTTATATTATCAATAGAGTCTTGATTAGACCAGTTCTTAAGAAAACCCCTTATGATTTGTGGAACAATAGGAAACCTAAGGTTAATTACTTCAGATTTTTTGGTTGCAAAGTCTTCATTCTAAATACAAAGGATAATCATGATAAGTTTTCATCCAAAAGTGATGAAAGAATTTTTCATGGTTATTCTCTAACTAGAAAAGCCTATAGAGTTTTCAATAAAAGAACAAAATGTTTGGAAGAATATGTTCATATCATGTTTGATGAAACTGATCCACATGAACCTAAGTCCTCTATTGAAAATATTGAAGAGGATCTGTCTGTTCTGGACCTCAATGATAAAATCAATGAACCTGTTGTAAAGACAATAAGTTCTAGAAATATTCTAGAATATATTTATGCAGAACTAGAACATAGAGAAGAACCTAAAATTTCTAGTCCAAACTTTACTAGATCAACTAGAATTCTAAAGAATCATCCTTTAGAAACAGTTGTTGGTAATCTTGATAGAGGGACACAAACTAGAGCTTCTCTAAGAAATCAGGTTGAACATCAATCCTTTATTTCACAGTTATATCCTAAAAATGTCAATGATGGAATCAATGATGAATTTTGGGTAATGGCTATGCAAGACGGACTAAATCAATTTGAAAGAAACAAAGTCTGGGAATTAGTTGAAATAACCAAGGACACTTTGACCATATTCACTAAATGGGTTTTTAGAAATAAAGTTGATGTGTGTCGAAATATAGTGAGAAACAAAGCAAGGCTAGTTGCACAAGGTTATAGTCAAGAGGAAGGAATAGACTATGAGGAAACCTTTTCCCTTATAGCTATATTAGAAGCCATTAGGATTATAGTTGCCTATGATACTTATCTAAATTTCAAGTCATATCAAATGGATGTCAAAAGTGAGTTTCTAAATGGTTTTATAACTAAAGATGTTTTTGTTAAACAACCACCTGGAATTACTAATCCTTATTTTCCAAATTGAGTTTTTAAACTTTTAAAATATTTATATGGTCTGAAACAAGCTCCAAGATCTTGGTATGATAGACTTAGTAATTTTCTTATTTCAAATGGTTTTAATAAGGGGATTGCGGATCCAACTCTTTTTATAAAAATAATTTCTAAAGATGTTTTGATAGTACAAATCTATATTAATGATATTATTTTTTGATCATCTAAACATTCTTTATGAACTAACTTTTCAAAAAATATTCAAAATGAATTTGAAATGAGTTTAATGGGAGAACTAAAATATTTTCTTGGATTTAAAGTTTTTCAAAATGAAAATGGAATTATTTTGAATCAATGTAAATATAAAACGGATATTTTAAAACGTTTTGGTTTGGATAGTATTAGGGAAAGTGATAAACCTATGAGTACTGTCTGTATGTTGGAAGAAGATGAAATTGGGAAACCAGTGGATCAAACCAACTACAGAGGTATGATTGGAATATTACTTTACCATACTGCTAGTCGACCAGATATTATGTTTAGTGTGTGTATTTGTGCAATATTTTAAGCTAATCATTAAGAATCTCATTTTCTTGCTATTAAAATAATTTTTATGTATCTTAAACATACTGAAAATTTGGGTTTGTTTTATCCAAAGGGATAATCTTTTGATTTAATGAGTTATTCAAATGTTGTCTTTGCTGATTGAAAGTTGGATAAAAAAACACATCTGGAACATGTCATTTATTGGGAAAATCCTTACTATCTATGTGTATTAAGAAACAGAATTCTGTAGCTTTTTCTACTATTGAAGCAGAGTATATAGCTGCTGGCAGTTTCTATGCACAAATTATGTGAATGAAACACACTCATTTGGACAATGAATATAAATTTAGACATGTTTCAATAAATTGTGATAACACTAGTGCAATTAACATCTCTAAGAATATTCTGTCTTGCTCTTGGACCAAACACATTGATGTAAGGCACCATTTATTGAGAGATAATTACCAAACAAGTGATATTACTCTTGAATTTATAGGTAATGATCATCAATTGGATGATATTTTCACCAAACTTTATGTTCAAATAGATTAAGTTACATTAGACATGAATTAGGAATGATAGACTCTATTAGTTAGAATCCTCACCGATATACCTCACTGGTATGAAACCTCACCGATATACTTCACCGGTATGAAAACTCACTGATATACCTCACCGGTATGAAACGTCACCGATATACCTCACCGGTATGAAACCTCACCGATATACCTCACCGATATACCTCATCAGTATGAAACCTCAGCGATATACCTCACCGGTATGAAAACTCATCGATATACCTCACCGGTATGAAACCTCACCAATATACCTCGCTGGTATGAAACCTCACTGATATACCTCACCGGTATGAAACATCACTGATATAACTCACCGCTCATCGATATACCTCATTGGTATGAAACCTCACTAATATAACTCGTCGGTATGAAACCTCACAGATATACCTCACCGGTATGAAACCTCACTGATATAACTCACCGATACGGACCTCACTGATATACCTCACTGATTAGTGGATCTCGTCGTTAGAAATTATCACCGTTATACACTACCGTTAAGTATGCGCTATTTTAAACTTTAGTTTTCTGCCATAATGTATGTCATTTTTACTTATTATATTTTTATTATTTATTTTATGATTCCTAAATGATAAAACTATGTCTTAATTACTTCTCGATCCACCTTAAACCCTTTTCCCTCCAGCCTTAGCTCCCGAATCTCACGAAAACCATAAGTTCCTCGAACCAAAAATGGCAAAAACCAAAATTCATACTGTCATAGATGACATTGTTAAGCCGAATGTGGAGAAGAAGAATACAAAGCAATAAGGAAGTAGCAGTTTTAGTAGAACAAGGCCAGGGAGGTGACAAGTGAACCCGCCTTTACAAAATAGAGTTATTGTGATCAAAAAATAGATATGCGTGCAATGGCTGTTGTCCAGTAAATCATTAGTTCTAGATGTTATGGAAGACCAGAAGTGGGTATAATTATTTTCAAACAACAATGGCCCCTACTATCCAAAGCTGGTGAAACAGTTCTATGAGTTTGTATGTTTTGAGAAATCTGATGAAGAAAACAGAATGGTTTCATGGGTACAGGGAAAGGTGATAGAGTTTTCATCTGTTTGGTGGGATTAATGCCTAAAGGTTCCACACGAAGGGGTTTCTGGATATTTCTCAAAATCATTACCACCTACAAGTGACATATTTGATTATGAGACTGCCTTGGAGGAGCTCACTGGTAGTGGAAAGCAAAGATAGGTGGTGGCTGCTGAAATAGATGGAGAGAACAGATTGTCGTTCACGTTTGTGCAACATGTGCTAATTCTAAGAAGAGGGGAATTTGAAAATTTGAGATATCAAGATATCTATCTATTACATCTCTTGAGACATGGTGTGAATGTAAATCTGTGTAGGGTGATAATGACTCAAATAGAGGATATGATTAAACCAAAGTCAAAAAAATTGCCTTATTCTTTGCCAAGTTAATCTCGTTGATGATTAAGGTAAGGGGAGTAGCTGAGTCTCAGGATGAGACAGTTGTGGTAAGAAACAACTTTTGTATCACAAGAACTATATGTAAATACATGAAGATAAACTAGGACCCATAGAGAGGAGAATGGGTAACTGATGTAAAAAAAAGTTATATGATAAATATAATCATGTGGATCATCCTTCAAGGCCAAAGGATGTGAGGGATCCAGGTCTGGGACCTGATGAAGAAGAGCCATAGTATAGTGATGATTCAGAAGAAGAAGATTCCTCTGTAGAAAATGGGGGAGATCCAGAGTTTCCTCCCAGCCCGACTACTGAGATTATATCACAGAAAAAGAGAAAATTTTCTTCGAACCAACCTAGTACAGAAACTATTTTGGGTATAAGAAATAAAGAGGCACCTATAGATGAGGAAGTCATACAGAAAGCAGATCAGGAAGAGGATTCTCAAGAAAATGAAGAAGAAATTCATTCAAGTGAAGCATCTATTTCTTTCACCTTGAGCCTTAGTCCACTGATTGTTCATTCCCTAATGTGTGCTGAGGAATTGGATGAAGTTGACAGATATTTACTTATTCCTGATGAACCTCCTTCTTTTGCAGAAATAAAGATTGTTGTGAAAGATTATGATGATGAATATATAACTAATGATGGTGTTGTTCCTATACAAGAGAATAAACCAGTTGAGGGGGAGAATCCAACTAGGCTTGGCACTGTCTCAGTAGCTAATGAAATTGAGGACTGCGCAAAAGACCCATGTTTTTTGGTTTTTAGATTAGATCATCCTAATTCTAATAATGAGGCATCCCTTAATAGACCAAAAATCAATTATGATATTCAGTCTGAGATATTACCTGGACATGTGGTAAGAATACATGATCTGGATAAATTAATGTCTGATCTTAAACCTAGTTTTGTGGTAGAAATAATAAAAATGGAAGTATCATTAGTGTCATCCATTAAATCAGTTATGACTAACTCAGTGGCCAGTATTGTATCTGAAAGAGCTCATGTTGTGGTTGCACCTGCTCATATGATCACTAGGGATTACATATCATCTTTAAAGGGTGAGATGAAAGAGCTTTTGAGTGCTTTTGTTGATGAATTAAATAGTTTCATTGTTGAAGAGATGAGCAATTTGGAAAAGTCCATCAAACTCTCTCTTGGTTGTAATGTTTCAACCTTTGTGGTAGAGATAGTGGATGAAGTTGCAGCTTGCCAGACTCAGATATCTAGACTGGCATAGACTGTTGAAATTCTAAAGCAATAAGATTTCCCTCTGGATTCATATATGAGTTCTAAATCTCAATCAGGCAAGGATTTTGCCTATGTGAAGAGTGTAATGAGTCAAAAGGTCTTAGTTTTTGAGGATTTTAAGCTTTCCATAAAAAAGAATGTTAGCACCCAGGATTCTCAAGTGAAAAATCTTATTAGTGGGTTGACCAAAAACTTTAAGGAAATAGTAACCTTTTCTATTGGTTCTCTTGCTTCAAGAACATCAGTGGATTTGGATCAAATTAGAGCCTTGATGAAGGTGGAGATTGGTTCAGCATTATCCAGTGGCTCTGTGGACTCATCTGATCTGACCAAAGAGGTAACTTCTTCTAGAGATACCTCTAGAGTTATCATGAAAATTGTTCAAGACTATATGAGAGAAGCTTATGCTTCTCAGAAAGAGGTGAATTACAAGGTAGATTATTATTTCGAAAGGGTTTATACCATGCATCAGCTCAACAACCATTTCAAGCTTATGTTAGAAAACATGAAGCTACCTCTAGTCAATCAAGCCTTCTGAGAACAAGTTAGCAAGCGTAGAGAATTGACACCTGCACTAGAAAAATTCATGGAGAATAAGGACGATTTAATTTCTACAATGGAAGGAGGAGGAGGAATCATTATGGATTTCATAAATCACTTATTGCCTTTTTTGCATGTTGATGCTTGGCCAGTGATTATACCTTCAGCATTACCTGCATCTGCCTCTACTACATCTACTGTTCAGATGACTCCATCCCATGCTATCTGATGCCTTACTCTTATGATCACTCAGAGAGCTACACAGTACAGGCCAGGAACAGTTTCAGTAGCTCAGCCACCTCTGATCATTTCTGGTGTTCCTAAGCCTCCGCCTGAATCCACCACACATAAATCCTCTTCTGATCCCAAGGGGAAATATCATACTGAGGATGTGGATTTATTAGTGGCTAGGATATTTTTGATAGGAATCACCAGTATTTCTTTTTGTTTCATTTATGTATTTATTTGTATCTGTTTTCTCCATGGAATATATATGATCATACCTTCTTCCAATCTTTGTTACTTGTCTTCTCCTATATTTCCTTTTTTTCCCACTATTTATTATCACAAAGGGGGAGAAATAAAATCTAATGGTAACATATCTTGGAGATAACTAATATATTTTATGAAAAAGGGGGAGTAATACTATCATTAATGAGCTCAATTCATTTTCCTCGAGTACATTTGTTTTGTTTTTTATCTTTGCAATATATGTTTTATAATACATTGTTTTCTCTGATACAATTCGATCAAATAAAATATCCTTTGATACATTTCTAATTATTTTGGGCTTATAATATCATAAGTTGTGACTATCAAAAAGGGGGAGATTGTTGACCTCACATGTTTTGATAATCCCAATTATGCTTTCACATACTTTGATAATGCCAAAAAATATTTATATATATATTCATTCTATCAATCTATGATATTCTATTATCAAGATGATAATAATATTAAAATAATCTTTGAAATATGTTAATTAATGTTTATCTATGTTTATATGAATTTTGAAATAATTCTAACTCAATCGGATATGTTTTGCAAAAAGCAGAGAAATGTTAGGTCACTGATATTCTCATAGCTACGGATACAGACAAATAGAGTCCTACTGGTACTTAGTATACCAATAGAAATAGTCACCAATAAGTAAAGGTCACTGATACATAGAGCTACCAGTATGTATAAGTCCACCGGTAAGCACATGTCACTAATAGATCATGTCCACTGATACAGACAGCTACCGATAGAAGCAGAGCTACCGATAGAACAAGTATACTGATATACACTAGCACTAGAACAGAACAAGCTACCGATATAGACAAGATACCGATAAAAACAAGCCACCAATACAAGTGAGATACTGATAGACCAAAGCTACCAATAGAAGGAGGCACCGGTATATAGAGCTACTGATACACAGAGTAACAGCTACCGATAGAAAGAGCTACCGGTACATGGACAAAGAGCTACCGATAGGAGCTCACTGCTATTCGATTTCCACCATTACATATCTACCGATAGAAAGATACTGATAAAAGACTTACCAGTCACTGATTCTTAAACTCTACTTTTTTCAACATTAATTATTTATTAATCAACAGTAAAATTTGATGAATTTAATGCAACTAATGTTAATTAATGTGAGTTGTTGGCATGTCAGGGAACCGTACCTCATATATAGCATCCCGCATTTTTATCACATAAACATTCATTACATTTTACAAAACCGAGGATCTTTAAGGTTTAGTGTCTTGGAAACCAGGAACTTAAAACATGAAACAACAAAAAAACATTCTTCTTAAACACTTGAAAGGCTTCTCCTTATGTTCATCCTAGGTTCATTACTGCATCTCAGAACGTGGGGACATACATCAAAGGAGAGGGTGAGCAGAAGGCCCAGTAAGGAAAACAAGAGAAACATTTTACATGTGAACTTGAGATACTTCAATAAGGTAATGAAAAGAACTTTAAGGCATGAGAAAGAAGTCATGAGATATATCATAATAAAAGTAACATTTTTCATAACTTGAAGATGTGTCTACATCATTTAACATAGACAATCATGAACATATCACCAAGGTCCATCCCCAAGGTGTCATTTGAAAATTACCAAGGTTATTCACCAAGGTATCGTGAAAATTGTAATCTCTAGTGGTTACATCATTACCCAATGCATTGGAGCGCTATCAGGGAGCACCCTTAAATTTGCCATTATTATCATGTGAGCCACATATATCATCATCAAAAATTTCATAAATAACCCATATAGCATAAAATAAATAGGTTTCATTTCATAATCACAACGTTTTAAAAACTGCTTTAAAGACATGATCTTTACGTCACTTTAAAACCCACAGAAAAGGAAGGTGGGTTTCATGTATGTAAATCCCAGAATTTAAAATAGAACATTTTGGTATATATGTGAATACCCCTTTAGAAGAAAGAGCTTTGAGTATTCACTTAATAATATAAAAGAACTTTAGAAAAAGAGAGACATTTTGAGACGGAAATTCTGCAGCATAACGGCTATGTTATGAGGTTTTAGAAGACATTAAAAGGAGAGGGAAAATGGGTAAAACATTCATAAATGACCCATAAAACAGTATATGGACAAACTAAGAAGGATACATGATAATGGTAATGAAATTTCAAGGACATAACATTTGAAATGAAAAACATGGAAGGAAGACAAAAATTAGATCTCTCTTATGAAAGTTCGGCAGCCCAACGGCGTTACTTAAACATCAACAAAAATGATTTGAAAAGATCAAATAGGGTCTATCATAATGTGAACATAAGAGTTCAGTATGATAGATATAGAGAAAATTCCCCAACATAATTAAAAAATAGCTTGAAATACTTGACATGAAAGTAAAACTTTGAAAAGAATGAGAAGGGTGAAAGAATCCCCTAAAAATTCGGCAGCCTAACGGCGCCACTTAAAACTTCAAAATACTGAATTGAAGATATCAAATGGTGTCTCTCATCATATGAACATAAGATTCCAGTATGATATATATAGAGATCATAACCCAACATAAAAAAAAGGAACTTGAAGGAATTGACATGAAAGTATAACTTCAAAACAAGAAGGGTGAAGAACCACTTAAAAATTCGGCAGCCTAACGGCGCCACTTAAAACATCAAAATACTGAATTGAAGAGATAAAATGGGGTGTCTCATCATATGAACATAAGATTCCAGTATGATAGATATAGAGATCATACCCAAACATAACAAAAAGGAACTTGAAGGAATTGACATGAAAGTAGAACTTCAAAACGAGAAGGGTGAAGAACCACTTAAAAATTCGGCAGCCTAACGGCGCCACGTAAAACATCAAAATACTGAATTGAAGAGATCAAATGGGGTCTCTCATCATATGATCATAAAAGATCAGTATGATAAATTTAGATATCATACCCCAACATAATAAAAAGGAACTTGAAATACTTTACATGAAAATAGATCTTGAAAAATGAGAAGGGAGAAAGAATCCATTACAAAAATTTCGGCAGCCTAACGGCGTCACTTAAAACTTCATAAAACGAAATAATGAGAGTAAGAGGAGATCTATCATTATTTGAAAATAAAAAGGGATGTAAGAGGAGTAAAAAAGAACATCCTCAAACATAAGAACATGTAGCATAAAAGGAATGACATAAAAGAGATTACTTGAAATGAAAGAGAGAGGCCGGATCCCTTACCTTAAAATGTAACTCTTAAACCTCAAAGGATGGGACCTTGAGGGCTTGGGGAACCTTGGGAGGACTCCTTGGGAGGTAATGAGACCATAACTTCGTTGGGGAAGAGTGGGGAGTCGAATGGATGAGAGGAGGGCTTGGTATTTATAGGGAAAGTGAGAGGACAAGGCATTAATGGCCAAGGGACACCTCAAAAGTGGTTTTCTCAAAAGCATGGGCCCTCCCATGGTACTTCCCATAAAGTTAGGCCACATGGGGACCCCCACACAATACTTCATCACCCATGGCTGGAAAACCCTTAAAAAATCTCATGACATCATCATGACACAGTTATGATGTCATTAAACATACCGAAACCCTAAAATTGTATTTTCACTATTCACTGAAAATTCAACTTTCTCAGAAAGATCCCAAAATTTCACCTTAATCAAATATCAAAGCTCTGATTACAAATATGAACTCCATTTTATAAAAATAATTTTCTAAATATTTTTAATTTAATTTTTAAATAAAAACACTATTCACCGAAAATTCATTTTTTTCAGAAAAAACCCCAAAAATTACCATAGCATAATATCGGTGCTTTGAGTTCAAAAATGAAATTCTTTTTATAAAAATAATTTTCCAAATATTTTTAATTAAATTTTTATTTAAAAAACACTATTCACCCGAAAAACTAATACTTGAATAATAATTTATGAAACCGTTATTTAACCATTTTATTGAATCACATTACTTAATCAAGGTGCCTATATTATTTTAAAACTTTCTTTAAGTGAGATTACTAATCCATTTGGTCATATTACTAATCCTAATCATAAAAGAACTATTCATAATTTACTATTCATCAAAAATCAAGTTGATCTTATTATACTCTAAATTTTGTACTGAACATAATTGTAGCAGACCATTTTTTGAAAATCATTACACATTTTTAATTATTTAAGGTTTACATAAGCATTTTTAAAATAACCTTTTTCTAAAATTCATCAAAAATATGCATACTATATTTATATGGTCATTTGAAAATTCATAAACTTCATCATAAGAAGAAATCCCAATTTTTATTTAAAACAAAGGATTACACAAGGCAGTTACAGTCTCCTTACATAGCCCCTTATCACACCATCATATGACCTAAGTGTAAGGTGTGCTAAGGTGAGAGAATCTGAGGGAGGCTCGGCTAACATCGCATGAGTAGTAATTTCTATTAGTTTGAACTTCTCACAAAGGCGATTCCGTTCTAGCTTCACAAGATGAAGTTCGGCTTGGGTTTGGTCCAGAGCAAAACCCAGTGGTGCTACCTCCTTCCCAAGTTCTGTTAGATGGGCTTCGATCGGTCCAAGACTACTGGGTGAGGCCATCAAATCTTCTTTCTATAATAATTAACCAAGATTACTTGTATTTAAAGACAATAATCAAAACATTTTGTTCACAGCGGTCATATTGACTGATGGTCATATAACAGTCAGAACCCAATGGTCTCATTTTAATTATAATCATGTTTATCAAAAAAAACATTTTTGTTGAGTATAAAAATAAAATAACACATGAAATTAGGAAACAATATTTATTCAAAATTTCGGGTCGTTACAATCTTCTCCCCTTAAGAAATTGTGTCCTCGCAATTTTAAAAAAAATTGGGTTTTGAAATTTCATTTAAAGTCCCACATTGGAAAAAGAGTATGTGACACCATTACTTTAAAAGAAAGAAAAGTAAGTACAAAGGCCACCCGAGTTTACTCATACTAGGATTCCATGTAGGAAACATGGACATGGAGGAGAAAACAAAGGGTCACGTCCTAAAGGAGAGTGATAGAAAACATGATTAGGAGGAAGTAAACCACCAGAAAATCCCAAAATTATGATGTGTGCAAGCGGTCTTTGATTACCTAGTATGAAACGCAAACCAACAACGTTTTTGTTTTACGTTCCTTTTCATAACTTTGAGGAATTCATTTACAACATAGAACAAAAACAAAAGGAAATATATCTACCTTCATGTAGAGTTTCATCCTTTAATAAGTTTCTACCCAAAACTAATCTTTTCTCTAAACTATGAGCATTCAAAACTACTTGGTCTCATCAAAACACAAGAATCATCTTCTACAGAATCACATAATCCACAAAAGATTAACTATCTATTTCCTTTATCTTTAAACATTATCCCAAAAACCGAAAGGGTAAGGTAAAACAACTCTTCAAAAAGAAAGAATACCATAGGAATGGAAACTACTTTTAAATCTTCAAAGTTCCATGGTACTACCCAAAGTTCATAATAGTCCATTCCATAAATAACGGTCCTTAAAATTCCTCAAAATAAACCAAACTAATATTGAAACCCAAATACAAGAAGGATTTGATAACATTGCCTTCCCAAATAAACTTCATTGTTCATCTCCAAACAACATCAACCACTCCGAACATCTTATAACAAAAGTATCTAACCTAAACATATTTAACCCAAGATAGGTTAATCATTCCCATAAGTAACCTAAATTAATATAAGTCCACCTTAAATTCATCGATTTTTCAAATATAAGTCAACCTTACTCCTCAATGAAAATATCGTTGTAATCTATTTACCTCGATCATTTAGGGTCTCCAAAATAGTGAACATATTCCAAAATAAAAATCATATTTTAATCCCCTAATCATCTCTGTCATATTAATATGGAAATCGTAGCATTTCCTATCATATTGGTTGTTGAGACATGTTCTTCCATTTCCCGCCATTAACTAAGAAAAGAAACTATAATTAGGGGCTTAAATACTTAGCGAATAATCATGAAAAGAAACTTAAAGCATATAAGGATAAATTGTAGTTGAAAAGTATACCCTAACTTGTGATCCCCTAGGTTCCCATCTAGGTTACCCATGATCATATATTATTATGTGAATCTTCATTTTATTTTATCTTTGTTCCTTTAACAATGGTTAATACTAAGCTTATGAATTTACCAAAGAATATCCCCCGGGAGTGTCGTAACCAAGAGTGCAGCAAGGCCCGTTGTCATGTACCAGTTCCCATTCGAGTCTAGCTCAAAGCGGTGTTTTCGGGTTTTACCCCTATGTACATCTGTGCCAGAGCCACCTCTACCTGCTCGTATCCAGACAGGGATGTATTTGCTTGGAAACCCCTTACTCAATACTCACCAAAATACCAGGAATACTTACTATATTTTAACTTTTCTATAGGATTCCTCCTAAAGTTTTCATAACCTAATTTCCACAAATAACTAAACCATCCTTTGATACCAACTATAGCATCCCGCCTTTTTATCACATAAACTTTCATTACATTTTACAAAACTGAGGATCTTTAAGGTTTAGTGTCTTGGAAACCAAGAACTTAAAACATGAAACAACAACAAAAAAACATTCTTCTTAAACACTTGAAAGGCTTCTCCTTATGTTCATCCTAGGTTAATTACTGCATCTCAGAACCTGGGGACATACATCAAAGGAGAGGGTGAGAAGAAGGCCCAGTAAGGAAAACAAGAGAAACATTTTACATGTGAACTTGAGATACTTCAATAAGGTAATGAAAAGAACTTTAAGGCATGAGAAAGAAATCATAAGATATATCATAATAAAAGTAACATTTTTCATAACTTGAAGATGTGGCTACATCATTTAACATAGACAATCATGAACATATCACCAAGGTCCATCCCCAAGGTGTCATTTGAAAATTACCAAGGTTATTCACCAAGGTATCATGAAAATTGTAATCTCTAGTGGTTACATCATTACCCAATGCATTGGAGCGCTATCAGGGCGCACCCTTAAATTTGCCTTTATTATCATGTGAGCCACATATATCATCATCAAAAATTTCATAAATAACCCATATAGCATAAAATATATGGGTTTCATTTCATAATCACAACGTTTTAAAAACTGCTTTAAAGACATGATCTTTACGTCACTTTAAAACCCACAGAAAAGGAAGGTGGGTCTCATGTATGTAAATCCCAGAATTTAAAATAGAACATTTTGGTATATATGTGAATACCCCTTTAGAAGAAAGATCTTTGAGTATTCAGTTAATAATATAAAATAACTTTAGAAAAAGAGAGAGACATTTTGAGACGAAAATTCTGCAGCATAACGGCTATGTTACGAGGTTTTAGAAGACATTAAAAGGAGAGGGAAAATGGGTCAAACATTCATAAATGACCCATAAAACAGTATATGGACAAAATAATAAGGATACATGATCATGGTAATGAAATTTCAAGGACATACCATTTGAAATGAAAAACATGTAAGGAAGACAAAAATTAGATTTCTCTTATGAAAGTTCGGCAGCCCAACGGCGTTACTTAAACTTCAACAAAAATGATTTGAAAAGATCAAATATTGTCTCTCATCATGTGAACATAAGAGTTCAGTATGATAAATATAGATACAATGCCCCAACATAATTAAAAAGGAGCTTGAAAGAATTGACATGAAAGTAGAACTTTGAAAAGAATGAGAAGGGTGAAAGAATCCCCTAAAAATTTGGCAGCCTAACGGCGCCACTTAAAACTTCAAAATACTGAATTGAAGAGATCAAATGGTGTATCTCATCATATAAACATAATATTCCAGTATTACAGATATATAGATCATAACCCAACATAAAAAAAGGAACTTTAATGAATTGACATGAAAGTATAACTTCAAAACTAGAAGGGTGAAGAACCACTTAAAAATTCGGCAGCCTAACGGCGCCACTTAAAACATAAAAATACTGAATTGAAGAGATCAAATGGGGTCTCTCATCATATGAACATATGAGTCCAGTATGATAGATATAGAGATCATACCCCAACATAACAAAAAGGAACTTGAAGGAATTGACATGAAAGTTGAACTTCAAAACGAGAAGGGTGAAGAACCACTTAAAAATTCGGCAGCCTAACGACGCCACTTAAAACATCAAAAGACTGAATTGAAGAGATCAAATGGGGTCTCTCATCATATGATCATAAAAGATCATTATGATAAATTTAGAGAGCATACCCCAACATAATAAAAAGGAACTTGAAATACTTTACATGAAAATAGATCTTGAAAAATGAGAAGAGAAAAAGAATCCATTACAAATATTTCAGCAGCCTAACAGCGTCACTTAAAACATCATAAAACGAAATAATGAGAGTAAGAGGGGATCTCTCATTATTTGAACATAAAAAGGGCAGTAAGAGTAGTATGAAAAAACATTCTCAAACATAAGAACATGTATCATAAAAGAATTGACATAAAAGAGATTACTTGAAATGAAAGAGAGAGGTCGGATCCCTTACCTTAAAATGTAACTCTTAAACCTCAAAGGATGGGACCTTGAGGGCTTGGGGGCACCTTGGGAGGACTCCTTGGGAGGTAATGAGACCGGAACTTCATTGGGGAAGAGTGGGGAGTCGAATGGATGAGAGGAGGGCTTGGTATTTATAGGGAAAGTGAGGGGACAAGGCATTAATGGCCAAGGGACACCTCAAAAGTGGTTTTCTCAAAAGCATGGGCCCTCCCATGGTACTTCCCATAAAGTTTGGCCACATGGGGACCCCCACACAATAATTCATCACCCATGGCCGGACAACCCTTAAAAAATCTCATGACATCATCATGACACAGTTATGATGTCATTAAACATACCGAAACCCTAAAATTGTATTTTCACTATTCACTGAAAATTCAACTTTCTCAGAAAGATCCCAAAATTTCACCTTAATCAAATATCAATGCTCTGATTACAAATATGAACTCCATTTTATAAAAATAATTTTCTAAATAATTTTAATTTAATTTTTAAATAAAAACACTATTCATCGAAAATTCATTTTTTTCAGAAAAAACTCCAAAAATTACCATAGCATAATATTGGTGCTCTCAGTTCAAAAATGAAATCCGTTTTATAAAAATATTTTTCGAAATATTTTTAATTAAATTTTTAATTAAAAAACACTATTCACCCGAAAAACTAATACTTGAATAATAATTTATGAAACCGTTATTTAACCATTTTATTGAATCACATTACTTAATCAAGGTGCCTATATTTTTTTAAAACTTTCTTTAAGTGAGATTACTAATCCATTTGGTCATATTACTAATCCTCATCATAAAAGCACTATTCATAATTAACTATTCATGAAAAATCAAGTTGATCTTATTAGACTCCAAATTTTGTACTGAACATAATTGTAGAAGACCATTTTTTGAAAACCATTACACATTTTTAATTATTTAAGGTTTACATAAACATTTTTAAAATAACCTTTTTCTAAAATTCATCAAAATTATGCATACTATATTTATTCGGTCATTTGAAAATTCATAAACTTCATCATAAGAAGAAATCCCAATTCTTATTTAAAACAAAGGATTACACAAGGCAGTTACAGTCTCCTTACATAGCCCCTTATCACACCAGCATATGACCTAAGTGTAAGGTGTGCTAAGGTGAGAGAATCTGAGGGAGGCTCGGCTAACATTGCACGAGTAGTAATTTCTATTAGTTTGAACTTCTCGCAAAGGCGATTCCGTTCTAGCTTCACACGATGAAGTTCGGCTTGGGTTTGATCCAGAGCAAAGCCAGGTGGTGCTACCTCCTTCCCAAGTTCTGTTAGATGGGATTCGATCGGTCCAACACTACTGGGTGAGGCCATCGAATCTTCTTTCTATAATAATTAACCAAGATTACTTGTATTTAGAGACAATAATCAAAACATTTTGTTCACAGCGGTCATATTGACCGATGGTCATATAACAGTCAGAACCCAATGGTCTCATTTTAATTATAATCATGTTTATCAAAAAAAACATTTTTGTTGAGTATAAAAATAAAATAACACATGAAATTAAGAAACAATATTTATTCAAAATTTTGGGCCGTTATAATCTTCCCCCCTTAAGAAATTGCGTCCTCGCAATTTTAAAAAAAAATTGGGTTTTGAAATTTCATTGAAAGTCCAACATCGGAAAAAGAGTATGTGACACCATTACTTTAAAAGAAAGAAAAGGAAGTACAAAGGCCACCCGAGTTTACTCATACTAGGATTCCATGTAGGAAACATGGACATGGAGGAGAAAACAAAGGGTCACGTCCTAAAGGAGAGTGATAGAAAACATTATTAGGAGGAAGTTAAACACTAGAAAATCCCAAAATTATGATGTGCGCAAGCGGTCTTTGATTACCTAGTATGAAACGTAAACCAACAACGTTTTTGTTTTACGTTCCTTTTCATAACTTTGAGGAATTCATTTACAACATAGAACAAAAACATAAGGAAATATATCTACCTTCATGTACAGTTTCATCCTTTAATAAGTTTCTACCCAAAACTAATCTTTTCTCTAAACTATGAGCATTCAAAACTACTTGGTCTCATCAAAACACAAGAATCATCTTCTAGAGAATCACATAATCCACAAAAGATTAACTATCTATTTCCTTTATCTTTAAACATTATCCCAAAAACCGAAAGGGTAAGGTAAAACAACTCTTCAAAAAGAAAGAATCCCATAGGAATGGAAACTACTTTTAAATCTTCAAAGTTCCATGGTACTACCCAAAGTTCATCATAGTCCATTCCATAAATAACGGTCCTTAAAATTCCTCAAAATAAACCAAACTAATATTGAAACCCAAATACAAGAAGTATTTGATAACATTGTCTTCCCAAATAAACTTCATTGTTAATTTCCAAACAACATCAACCACTCCTAACATCTTATAACAAAAGTATCTAACCTAAACATATTTAACCCAAGATAGGTTAATCATTCCCATAAGTAACCTAAATTACTATAATTCCACCTTCAATTCATCGATTCTTCAAATATAAGTCAACCTTACTCCTCAATGAAAATACCGTTGTAATCTATTTACCTCGATCATTTAGGGTCCCCAAAATAGTGAACATATTCCAAAATAAAAATCATATTTTAATCCCCTAATCATCTCTGTCATATTAATATGGAAATCGTAGCATTTCATATCACATTGGTTTTTGAGACATGTTCTTCCATTTCCCACCATTAACTAAGAAAAGAAACTATAATTAGGGGCTTAAATACTTAGCGAATAATCATGAAAAGAAACTTAAATCATATAAGGATAAATTGTAGTTGAAAAGTATACCCTAACTTGTGATCCCCTAGGTTCCCATCTAGGTTATCCATGATCATATATTCTTATGTGAATCTTCATTTTATTTTATCTTTGTTCCTTTAACAATGGTTAATACTAAGCTTATGAATTTACCAAAGCATATCCCCCGGGAGTGTCATAACCAAGAGTGCAGCAAGGCCCGTTGTCGTGCACCAGTTCCCGTTAGAGTCTAGCTCAAAGCGGTGTTTTCGGGTTTTACCCCTATGTACATCTATGCCAGAGCCACCTCTACCTGCTCGTATCCAAACAGGGATGTATTTGCTTGGCAACCCCTTACTCAATACTCACCAAAATACCAGGAAGATTTCCTATATTTTAACTTTTCTATAGGCTTCTTCATAAAGTTTTCATATCCTAATTTCCACAAATAACTAAACCATCCTTTGATACCAACTATAGAATCCCGCCTTTTTATCACATAAACTTTCATTACATTTTACAAAACCGAGGATCTTTAAGGTTTAGTGTCTTGGAAACCAGGAACTTAAAACATGAAACAACAAAAAAACATTCTTCTTAAACACTTGAAAGGCTTCTCCTTATGTTCATCCTAGGTTCATTACTGCATCTCAGAACCTGGGGACATACATCAAAGGAGAGGGCGAGCAGAAGGCCCAGTAAGGAAAACAAGAGAAACATTTTACATGTGAACTTGAGATACTTCAATATGGTAATGAAAATAACATTAAGGCATGAGAAAGAAATCATGAGATATATCATAATAAAAGTAACATTTTTCATAACTTGAAGATGTGGCTACATCATTTAACATAGACAATCATGAAAATATCACCAAGGTCCATCCCCAAGGTGTCATTTGAAAATTACCAAGGTTATTCACCAAGGTATCGTGAAAATTGTAATCTCTAGTGGTTACATCATTACCCAATGCATTGGAGCGCTATCAGGGCGCACCCTTAAATTTTCCTTTATTATCATGTGAGCCACATATATCATCATCAAACATTTCATAAATAACCCATATAGCATAAAATAAATGGGTTTCATTTCATAATCACAACATTTTAAAAACTGCTTTAAAGACATGATCTTTACGTCACTTTAAAACCCACAGAAAAGGAAGGTGGGTCTCATGTATGTAAATCCTAGAATTTAAAATAGAACATTTTGGTATATATGTGAATACACCTTTAGAATAAAGAGATTTGAGTATTCAGTTAATAATATAAAAGAACTTTAGAAAAAGAGAGAGACATTTTGAGACGGAAATTCTGCAGCATAACGGCTATGTTACGAGGTTTTAGAAGACATTAAAAGGATAGGGAAAATGGGTCAAACATTCATAAATGACCCATACAACAGTATATGGACAAAATAATAAGGATACATGATCATTGTAATGAAATTTCAAGGACATATCATTTGAAATTAAAAACATGGAAGGAAGACAAAAATTAGATTTCTCTTATGAAAGTTCGGCAGCCCAACGGCGTTACTTAAACTTCAACAAAAATGATTTGAAAAGATAAAATAGGGTCTCTCATCATGTGAACATAAGAGTTAAGTATGATAATATAGAGACAATGCCCCAACATAATTAAAAAGGATCTTGAAAGACTTGACATGAAAGTAGAACTTTGAAAAGAATGAGAAGGGTGAAAGAATCCCCTAAAAATTCGGCAGCCTAACGGCGCCACTTAAAACTTCAAAATACTGAATTGAAAAGATCAAATGGTGTCTCTCATCATATGAACATAATATTCCATTATGATAGATATAGATATCATAACCCAACATAAAAAAAAGGAACTTGAAGGAATTGACATGAAAGTATAACTTCAAAACGAGAAGGGTGAAGAACCACTTAAAAATTCGGCAGCCTAACGGCGCCACTTAAAACATCAAAATACTGAATTGAAGAGATCAAATGGGGTATCTCATCATATTAACATAAGAGTCCAGTATGATAGATATAGAGATCATACACAAAAATAACAAAAAGGAACTTGAAGGAATTGACATGAAAGTAGAACTTCAAAACGAGAAGGGTGAAGAACCACTTAAAAATTCGGCAGCCTAACGGCGCCACTTAAAACATCAAAATACTGAATTGAAGAGATCAAATGGGGTCTCTCATCATTTGATCATAAAATATCAGTATGATAAATTTAGAGATCATACCCCAACATAATAAAAAGGAACTTGAAATACTTTAGATGAAAATAGATCATGAAAAATGAGAAGGGAGAAAGAATCCATTACAAAAATTTCGGCAGCCTAACGGCGTCACTTAAAACTTCATAAAACGAAATAATGAGAGTAAGAGGGGATATCTCATTATTTGAACATAAAAAGGGAAGTAGTAGGAGTATAAAAGAACATCCTAAAACATAAGAACATGTAGCATAAAAGGAATGACATAAAAGAGATTACTTGACATGAAAGAGAGAGGTCGGATCCCTTACCTTAAAATGTAACTCTTAAACCTCAAAGGATGGGACCTTGAGGGCTTGGGGGCACCTTGGGAGGACTCCTTGAGAGGTAATGAGACTAGAACTTCGTTGGGGAAGAGTGGGGAGTATAATGGATGAGAGGAGGGCTTGGTATTTATAGGGAAAGTGAGGGGACAAGGCATTAATGGCCAAGGGACACCTCAAAAGTGGTTTTCTCAAAAGCATGGGCCCTCCCATGGTACTTCCCATAAAGTTAGGCCACATGGGGACCCCACACAATAATTCATCACCCATGGCTGGACAACCCTTAAAAAAGCTCATGACATCATCATGACACAGTTATGATGTCATTAAACATACCGAAACCCTAAAATTGTATTTTCACTATTCACTGAAAATTCAACTTTCTCAGAAAGATCCCAAAATTTCACCTTAATCAAATATCAACGCTCTGATTATAAATATGAACTCCATTTTATAAAAAAAAAATTAAATATTTTTAATTTAATTTTTAAATAAAAACACTATTCACCGAAAATTCATTTTTTTCAGAAAAAACCCCAAAAATTACCATAGCATAATATCGGTGCTCTGAGTTCAAAAATGAAATCCGTTTTATAAAAATAATTTTCTAAATATTTTTAATCAAATTTTTAATTAAAAAACACTATTCACCCAAAAAACTAATACTTGAATAATAATTTATGAAACCGTTATTTAACCATTTTATTGAATCACATTACTTAATCAAGGTGCCTATATTATTTTAAAACTTTCTTTAAGTGAGATTACTAATCCATTTGGTCATATTACTAATCCTAATCATAAAAGAACTATTCATAATTTACTATTCATCAAAAATCAAGTTGATCTTATTAGACTCCAAATTTTGTACTGAACATAATTGCAGAAGACCATTTTTTGAAAATCATTACACATTTTTAATTATTTAAGATTTACATAAACATTTTTAAAATAACCTTTTTCTAAAATTCTTCAAAAATATGCATACTATATTTATCCGGTCATTTGAAAATTCATAAACTTCATCATAAGAAGAAATCCCAATTTTTATTTAAAACAAAGGATTACACAAGGCAGTTATGGTCTCCTTACATAGCCCCATATCACACCAGCATATGACCTAAGTGTAAGGTGTGCTAAGGTGAGAGAATCTGAGGGAGGCTCGGCTAACATCGTACGAGTAGTAATTTTTATTAGTCTGAACTTCTCGCAAAGGCGATTCCGTTCTAGCTTCACACGATGAAGTTCGGCTTGGGTTTGGTCCAGAGCAAAGCCCAATGGTGCTACCTCCTTGCTAAGTTCTGTTAGATGGGCTTCGATCGGTCCAAGACTACTGGGTGAGACCATCAAATCTTCTTTCTATAATAATTAACCAAGATTACTTGTATTTAGAGACAATATTCAAAACATTTTGTTCACAGCGGTCATATTGACCGATGGTCATATAACACTCAGAACCCAATGGTCTCATTTTAATTATAATCATGTTTATCAAAAAAAACATTTTTGTTGAGTATAAAAATAAAATAACACATGAAATTAGGAAACAATATTTATTCAAAATTTCGGGTCGTTACATCGTACCTGTAAAAATGTAATCATTCCCATTCCCAGTGATTAAAGATATAAAAGAAAGAATGAAAGAAGGGCCAAAAAGCAAGAGAAATAAGGGCTGAAGAGTGCTGAAAAGTGGTGCATTCAAACAGAAATGAAAGGCTACATTCATACTGGAATAACATTGGACATACACGAAGCCATTCATTCAAGAAGAGAACACAAGATGAACTTCAGTCAAGGATTGAAAAACTACAATGAGCTCTTCATGCACTCAAGCTGATCAAATAGAACTTGAAGAAAACGAACCTCTGTTTTTTAGACAAAACCCAGAGAAGGACACAGAAGAATTCTTGATTAATCAAAGAAGTCCAAAGTTGCACGTCAAATCACTAGAGCATTATAATACTCTTATGTACTCTCTCAGTGATTCTTTTATTTACATTTTTACTAGTGTGCATACTCTATATATTTTTTACTAACACTATCTCTTGTGCTAAACTGGAGGATATCTAAATCCTCACACAAACCTTCCATAACTCTTTTGTATCCCATGGATAGTGGTAGAGGTCAAGAAAGACCAAGATAGCCAGTGTGCTGTTATTTTTTTCCCACATAGAACTGTGGAAGAGGTCTTAGTATCGTGATAGTCTTTGCACTATTTTTTACCTCTATCCAGGATGTGGATCAAATTTATATAAATTGTTTCAGAGGACTAAGTCTCGGGTTGAGATGGAAGCTCTTGTTTTAAAACTGTTGTGCTTACTTATTTTGGATTTAACATATATTGATTATTCCACTTCTAATTACTTTTTAATATAAATTTTTTTTAATGTTACATTGATAGTTAATCTAGAATCTGTTTTTATGTACTATAAAGCATTATGTTAGATTCCAAAGATAATTAGTCTTCAGATTAGATTAGCTGATAACCAATCAATATTTTTAGAATCTAACCGACCCTTTATAGTTTTAAAATTTTAATATAGATTATATTGTTATTCAATTTGGGGCATTTTAATAAGAATCTTTTCAATAGAAATTTTATTTGGAACTCAATTCACCCCCTCCCCCTCTTAAGTATCCACTCCGACAAACATTCATGTAACAACTAAGATGTGATCCAATACAAGTATGTGATTTTTGAGCCCCTAAATATCATGAATGGAAGGAATTATTAATCATGGAAGATTTATATTTGGTTATAAATAGATAAATAAATTAGATTTAGATTTTAATGGATTTATTAGGTAAATGGGTTCCACGACGAATGGTTAAATTTATCTTCTTTAATAGAATAACACTGATTTGGAAAAACAAATAGGAACTTGTTAAGAACTAATATATATAACATAACTCTCAAAACACATCATTAAGAGAATATAAATTTCATGAAACTGGTTGTAATAAGGTTATAGGATATGGATTCCATAGTAATTTAGAAGGTTGTTACAATCTATGATATCGAATTCATGTTAACATCATTGAATGGAAATTAGAAGGAAGGTACTCCTCTCCTGATAGAATCATCAAGTGGGGTATAAAAATATTATAATAAAAATTTAATAATTATGTGTAATATTCTTGATAATTTCTCAATATATGACTCTCAGAATAATATATCTAAAAGTTTCTAATTCTAGGGAACACCGACACACATTATGAGTCGCTGTATATAATTTTAGTTACTCAAAACATATTGAAACCTAAGGGTCATAAATTAAATATGTGAAAGTAACTGTAATTCAACATGTCACTATAAATCCCTTTTAAAACCCAATAATACTTCTTAAAAATCTAGAAAAATCAAGAATAAGATCACTAATAACCTCTCAAATATATATATAACTCCACACTCTAATACCATGTATTCCATTATTATTAATAATCAATTATATAATGGTGGTTCCATTATGAATAATATAAATATTTACTTTTTTATATAGGTCACAGTATCTTCTGAAGTAATCAATAATTAATTTTCTAAAAGTACAATATTTATTATTAAAAACTATAACATACAACATCTTATTATTAATATTCTATGGAATTTTATTTTTTAAAGAATACTACCATAAATACTACTACACATTCAAACTCTAAATCCATCAGAACAATGTTTGGATTTAAGGTGAATTGTACTCCCCAAACCATTGTTAATAAAACTAATATGTCTTCTTATTTATATTATTTCTTTTAAATCTCATCCCATTTCTCATATAATTACCAAGGGGATATCATCTCATCTATACTCACCATTCACCTATAAAATAATTTATCTTTATTTTCAATGTTCTCTAAACAAGAGATGTTGGGTCATGCTAATTATTCATAAATTTTGAAACAAAATTTAGAGAGATTTACCCCCATTGTAATAAAATTATTTTTAATCCAACTTTATACCACCTATTGACATAAAAAAAATTCCATTGTAATCATTTGATCAATTTGTTAAAAAAATTAATTTGTTTTAATCCCATTAAAATCTGCTTTAGAACATAAAATTTTGGCTATATTAACCACCTTATAACCTTAATCCTCTTGTAAATACATTTTGATTGTTCTTTTGGATCATTTTTACCTATTTTATATTTATGTTTTTAAATTTAGAGATGATATATATAGTTTAATAAAACATTTCTAGGTTCCAATATTTCAATATTTGAACAAATTCCTATTTATAACTATATTTTAATCAATGATTTTCACTTAGTGAATTTACCAAATTTCCATTAGTTGGTAAAAAAATATACAATACACTTATGTTTAAACTCATTATAGAAGTCATGAGACAAAATCAATAATATCATATATATTTTTATCAATCAATTTTATCCATAATCATTTATAGCATGATATATGAATTCATCCTACAAAAATATTATGTTATGTTAACCAAGAATATACAAAAAATATTATTTAACAGAAAATAGGGTATGAATAATTTTTCACATTAAAAATGTTGAAAAAAATAATACCACTTATTATTGATGAACTTTTGATGCCGAAAAATATATGAGTTCATTATTTTTATTACATGGTCTTATTAAGTTCAAATTAGACTAGGTTTCCTTTGAGTTCTCATTAGTAAAACTCAATTAATCATTTGAGTTTTAGACACTAAATAATGAGATAATAATAAGTATAGGTAAACCAATTTTTGTTCAAGAAACCTTATTTCATGATGCTTTTGTTATCCTAAAAACAAATAGTTTATACCATCTAATTAGTTTATAAAATAATAACCATGAACTCCATGAAGATAATTTCTTCTCTACTTAATTTAACTTATCTTTATTGTAGTTGTATGATATAACTTGAGAAAATTCATGTTATCATTTTATTTTAAAACTAAATATTTCTGGATACGACTGGATATTTTTTATATTTCATTGAAAACACTTTGAATCCATATCAAAATTTATGTCATTTGAACTTATTCAATGCAACATGAAGTTATTTATTTTTCCTAGAAATATAAATTGGTTTCTTGGTGTTACTTGTTTAATCATAGGATTATTTTTTACTATGTATACATTTTTTATTCCTGATATTAATTAAAAATAATAATAATATGAACCCCATTTATTTAATTTATCTTTGTTAATAAAAACCACACACCATGGATCATATTTCTCTTATAAATATATATCAAATATAATAATTAAAAATAAATGTAACAATATTAGGATATGATTATTTCTTAGAAAACCTCATGTTGATAAATTTGGATGGTCATTGTGAAAAAACCATTTTTCTCTAATTTTCACTATTTAATTTTTAGTGTCTCCCTTTACGTGAAAACACTTATATAGATTTCATTCATGGTATTAAAATTTCTTATTTATATATATTTTGATTCATCTTCATCATGAGACTAATACCACAAGGGTATGTTTCTTCATTTGATGCACCACCATGGTTTCTTTATTCATGGTCCCTTTACTATAAGATGTATGTTGCCCTAGTTTAGTCACATTAAATTGTGATTTGATTGATAAAACCACTATGGAAATCATTATGTTTCACATCTTCAATTTCCATTAGGGATCCTGAGTAATTTTCCTCATGGATGAGTCTTTCTTCAATTGAAAATCCATATTTTTAATATTTGATCACCTTCAATAATATTCATTTATATTTAATTTTACCCCTATATTTGAGACAAAATTAGTGTTCTACAAATGGTGCATGGATGTATATTATTGGGGTTCTAATACATTCATCCAAATTTGTATGCCAATGTTCCAACTTAAAATATTCAATTTTAGTGATACATTGCTTCCCATTTTTTATAGTAATTGTGTAATTTATTATGAAACATTATTTACTCTCTTTATATTATTCATTGACACATGTATAATGTTATGAAAATAAATTATCTTGCTTTAATTTTATACCTTCTATAGTGATTTATTTGTTGAGATATTGATTAAGTAGATTTTATTTTTTCCATTGAGCCCTTGGAATTTAGTTGGGTATTATTATTAATATATAATTTTTATACATTTAGGGATATGGGAATAAAAATTTCAAATAGTGAAAAAACTGACAGTTCCCAAGTGGGGTATGCCTCATCACTACACATAAATATTTTTAATGTCCCAGAAGGACTATTATAATTTTTCATACTTGGGTTTTTATACTCACCCAAACATGTGAAATATGGCTCCAAATCTAATTTCATTTTATGATGATAAAAATTTATAATTTGATCATGGTGGAAACTGTGTTAGTAGAGAAATAGATATGTGATTTTTTATATTGATTGAAATGGTTAGTATTTATTTTGGGATCTCTTTGTTGAATATTTCATTGTATTTTTGTTATTTTAGGTTTTTTAACAATTCATATATTGGGATCTTGATGAAAAAAAATTTTCTTCATATTTACAAAATATCCCTAAAAGTGAATAGGGTAATGTATAACATTACTTTGTTTTTTTCTAGGCCTCATGTACAATAATAATAATAAAAGAACATTCATGAATTTCATCTATTATAATCATTAAATTGTCACTATGTGTGAGTTTATATTATTTTAATTGATTTATTGATGGATGATTCTTGGGTATAAAAAAATTAATAAATAGATGGTTGTAAGTGTACGTTATATTGGTTATAACAAATAAAATGTTAAATAATATTGTGTAGTGACCCATTTTATTTCCTTATACTATGAAAACATGAATATTACAATTCATATCTTGAATTATCTCTTTATTTTCAAAGTCATATCATGATTTTACAAATGAATATTTAGTATAATCATTGTTCGTTTTTAGGTGGTGTATACTAGAAAGACTAAAAGAATATTTCTTTTATTCTTTGTGATTTTTATGTGGATTAGACTCTTATGAAATTTTCACCTTTTCAATGATAAGTCCCTTCTTATGTGAAAACAATGAAAATAAACTTGTATTTATTCACCTAACCCCATGTATAGATCTTGTAATGTCCAAGTTTTGGGTACCACCCAATGGGTGCCCAAAACACGGTTCACCATGTGACCTCAAAAGCGTTTCCCCAAACGCCAGAGGCTGCTGACTAGCAGTGAGGGCCTAGGTCTGATAGTGGGGAAACTATTCCCTTATTTGTCAAAGTGTAGTGCAACGGATTTCAAAATAAAACATTCAACAAACAGCAGAAGAAGTAAACCATACAAAACTGAAATAAACAACATCAGTGGATATTACCAACGGTATATAAATGATGATTCTACATGTCTCATGTTATATAAAAATAGCCAGAACATGTTATACATCTAAAGAGTACAACCAGAAGTAGAGTATAGCAAAACAAAGCAATACAGCTAGCAGCAGCATCACGAGCCTAGGCTCGCTCCCATTCCCTCCTACTCCTCAGCAGTAATCATGTACCTGTACAGGGACTCTTTCCCCTATCCACACATGCAGCAATGTAATTTTTTTGGGCCAAAAAGCGTGACCCAAACAGGGTGTGAGAAATATATCTTAGTAGGCACCCACCAAAGGCCCGTGCCCAACTGTGTGTAAGCATGCAACAACAGTGTGCAATAGTAAAATGCAACAAAGTAAGAAGTACTGAAAAGTAAGTAACTTAACAATTAAATTTCCATTTTATTATTCATTTAATATATTAAATATTAGAAATCACCACAGTGCATTTCTAAGTAAACAGTCCATGTCCTCAAAAAAGAAAACTCTAACCTCAGGTAAGCAGAATCCAACCTGCAGGTATAGCCCTTAGGCGTAACAGAATTTTCCCTCAGGCGTAGGAAGTGTTGGCCTCAGGCACAAAAGTCAAGCCCTCAGGCACGAAAGGTTTCCCTCAGGCGTAGGAAGTGTTGGCCTCAGGCACAAAAGTCAAGCCCTCAGGCACGAAAGGTTTCCCTCAGGCGAAATAACTACAGCCCTCAGGCTAAACAGTGTGTTTCCCACAGGCTAATCACAACAACGCCCTCAGGCCGAACTGGAAATCGGGCCATGCCCAATAGGTAAAAAAGCAGTAACAAGCAATTCCTCTCAAGTTAATTCTATAATTACTACTTTAAAGGCATACCCTCGGGTATCCTGACCAAACGGCTAAACAGTGGAACACAACCCTAGGGTGGTTCCGAATCCACGCAACGATCCCAACTAACATTTTAATATCATAATTAAATACCAAATCAATTCTAGGTGTTTAATATGGAAAAAGCCTCAGCCACACAACACCCCAACATGGGTTCATGGCACAAAAACGCACCAAACACATAGCATTTGGAAAACTAAACACCAAGCCACCTACCTTAGACACCAATGAACTTTATACCCAAACACCGACTCCAGAAACTCCCAAGAACGGCGTAGATCTGATGAATAAAAAAACCCGATTAACTTCAAATAACTCCTGTTAGGAGAAGAATTGGTAAGAAGCAGCCTAAGAGATAGAAGCCCTTACCCGTGCGGTTCCAACGGGATCTTCCGAGGCAAAAACCAATTACCAATGAACACTCAGTGGATCTTCAAAGGTTTATCCTCCTCCTTTGCCTCCAATACGGCTCAAATGCCTCCTCTTCCAAATGAAGAGGCTAATGCCTATTTTAAGCTGAAAAAACAAAGTACACGGCATGTACTTCCAAGTACATAGCGTGTACTCCTTTCATTTAACTGTTCCTCTGGCAGCTTTCCACCAGTGCGACACTATTCTCCTGCTAACATGAGTGCACGACATATACTCCTGAGTACACAGCGTGTACTGCTGCCCAGCTGGTGGCTGCTCCACCGCCTTACTACTTTGGCATGCCAACTGACTACAAGGCGTGTAAAGGACCACTACACGGCATGTAGTCGGTTCCTACACCCTTTGTCACCGATGTGGCTACACCTACCGTGTACTCATCCCAATATGGCCAGAAGTACATGACGTGTGGAAAAAGTACACGGCGTGTAGTTCCAAAATTTAGGATTTTCCCCATTTTCCATATTTTATTAAAAACACTTAAGGAAAAGAGAAAAGAAGAAGCTTGTACCTCAAAGAGAAGAACCGGGTTCTTACAAACTTCCCCCCTTATGTCATTTCGTCCCCGAATTTCCCTTCCACGGGTGGAGAAGATATAGTCGTGAACAACTCCGACCATTGAGCACGTATGTCAGTCTCCCACTCCCATGTTTTTCCCTACACTCAGTCATGCTGCCATAGCACCCGTACGAGAGGAACTGAACAGCCTCAGAGAACCTCTGTGCTCCTGTCAATGATATGAATTGGATGCTCCTTAAAGGACACATCCATCTGAAGCTCAACCTCCTCAGGCTGAAAGGTGTGAGATGGGTCTGAATGATAGTGGTGAAGCTAAGATATATGGAAGACATCCTGCATGGCTCAGTATCGCTGCGGTAACTACAACCAATAGGAAACCGGTCTGACTCTCTCCAAAATCTCAAATGGCCCCACATACCTTGGTGAATGTTTACCCTGTCTCCTGATCAGCTTGTGTCCCATCCTCGGCGAAACACACAAGAAAAACTGATCCCCAACCATGAACTCCAAAGCTCATCAGTGGTGATCAGCATATGACTTTTGATGATACTTTGCGGTATCCATCCACTTTTGAATCAACTGGACCTGCTCAGATGTCTCCTGCATGAGACGTTGTCCCAGCAAAGCTGCCTCACCTGCCTCTATCCATCACAAAGGTGATTGACACGACCTACCGTATAAAGCCTCATATGGTTCCATCTCAATGGTCCCCTGGAAGATACTATTATATTAAAACTCTACTAAGGGTATATTCTTCTCCCAAGAGCCCCCAAAGTCTAGGATGCATGATCGCAGCATGTCCTCTAGCACCTTTATCATACGCTATGACTGGCCATCGGTCTGAGGGTGGTATGATATGCTCAGAAGCACCTGTGTACCCAGCACCCTTTGTAAACTCTACCAGAAACGAGACTTAGATCGGGCATCCCTATTAGAAATAATAGAAAGAGGAACTCCATGAAGATGTAAGATATCTTGGATATACAGCCTTTCGAGCTCATCAACCCTGAAGGTCTCCTTGATTGGGAAAATGTGAGCTACCTTCATGAGTCTGTCCACAACAACCCATAAAGAATCATTACATCTAGGTGACCTCAGCAACCCTGTTACGAAATCCATCGCGACATCATCGCATTTCCATTCCTGAATGGGTAACTACTGTAACAGTCCAACTGGTCTCTGATTCTTTGCCTTCACCTACTGACAAGTGGAACACCTCGTAACAAAACCAGCTACTTCTATCTTCATACCCGACCACCAGTACTGACGTCTCAAGTCACGGTACATCTTCGTAACCCCGGGATTAACTTACCAAGCTGATTCATGAAACTCTCACATCATATTTTTGCGTATATCCACCGGAACCCATACTCGTCCATGGAAATGAAAAACCTCATCATCGCATATCGTCCAACCAGAAAAAGGGTCCCCACTTGCCACCGACTCCCATAGAAGTAGGACTTCTGAATCTAATAGTTGTCATATCCTCACTCTATCCAGGAGGGTAGAAGTCACAAGTAAAGATGAAAGATAAGTCTTCCCCTGCCTATTGTGCACCACCAGATGCATCTCAGAGAACAAGGCCATGAGCTTCCAGTCACCGCTGGCCTCCTGCACTGCCTATATCTGAGTCTTCCTACTCAGTGCATAAGTTACTACATTACCTTTACCAGGTGTATATGAAAGCTCAAAATCGAAGGACTGTAGGTATTCGACCCACCTCCTCTGCCTCAGATTCAAGTCACACTAAGTAAAGATATACTTGAGGCTTTTGTGGTTGGTGAAAACCACAAAATTCTTCCCCAATAGATAATGTCTCCAACAGCGCGATGCATATAAAACTGTAGCTAACTCGAGATCATGCGTCGGGTAATTCCTCTAATGCGACCTCAACTGCCGAGACCCGTACGCAACAACTCGATCGCTCTGCATCAACACTGCTCCCAGCCTAATACCTGATGCGTCACAATAAACTGTATAGCCCTTCCCCTGCTATTGGAGTATCAGGATTGGTGCCGATGTCAACCTTCCCTTCAGGTCCTGAAAATCTTCCTCACAAGCTTCCGACCAAATGAACTTCACACCCTTCTTAGTCAGACCTATCAACGGTGCTGCTAAGCGGGATAATTCCTATATGAAACGTTTGTAGTAACCATCCATCCCTAAGAAACTCTCTATTTTGAACACGTTCTTAGGATCCTCCCAAGAAACCACTGCTCTTACCTTCTCTGGGTCTACTGAAACTCCTGGCTCAGAGTTGATATGATACATGAAGTGAATCTAGTCCATCCAAAAGTGGGACTTTGAGATCTCAGCATATAGATAATGATCTCTCAGTTTACTCAATACGATCTCAATATGAGTGGCATGGTCGTGTCGAGTGTGAGAGTAGACCAAGATGTCATCCACGAATACTACCACAAATGAATCAAGATATGGATGGAACACACAATTCATCAGAGCCATGAAAACCACTGGCGCTTTCGTGAGTCCGAACGAAATAACCGTATACTCGTATAGACCATACCTTCTCCTGAAAGTAGTGAGAGGTATATCATACGGTCTTACACACAACTGATGATATCCTGATATCAAGTCAATTTTCAAGAACAATCGTCCTCCACGAAGCTGATCAAAATGATCATCAATCCTCAGTAAGGGATATCAGTTCTTAACCGTCAACTGGTTCAGCTTCCGATAATCCACGCAATGTCTGAGGGTACCATCCGCCTTCTTTGAGAAAAGGACCGGCAAACCCCAAGGAGAAGTGCGGGGTCGGATAAATCCCTTTGCCTGTAACTCCTCTAACTGCCTCTTGAGATCCTGCAACTCAGGTGTGGCCATATTATATGGAGGAATGGACACGGGAGCTGCTCCTAGCACATGATCAATGGAGATATCCACCTCTCTCTCCATAGGTAGACCCAAAAAGTCTTCTGGGAAGACATCCCTGAAATGACCAACAATAGGAGGGAAATTCACCTGACAAGTCCCCTGGTCATCTAAATATAATCTCCCAACCTGGGCTGTGACTCCACCTCTCCCATGATGCTCCAGTTAAGCTCGACTCACCTGAAGATCCCATTCGCCCTTGTATAGAAACTCTCTACCCTTTGGTGACGTGAAGCACACCCTGCGACGACAGTAGTCTACAAAGGCCCGAAAGGGAAGCAATCAGTCCATCCCGAGAATGACATCATAAGCTGTCATCTCTAAGACATAGAGTTCCCAAATAAAGTGACACCCACCAACCTCATGGGGGAACTCCTTGCACTGGCGCACACCAGCCGTTCTAGTCCCCAACGGAGTGTCTAGCATCATGATATCAGAATAAGGAGAAACACAGAGCCCAAGGATCTCTACAATGGGTACATATGTGAATCTATGTGTATAACCCATATAAAAAAGTACTAAAGATAAGATAGAAGCTACTAAAATAGTACCTCTGACAGTAGAAGGTCCGGGATCCTACTTCTGCTGGGTCTGTTGCACTGCATATGCCTTCCCAGTGTTGTAGCCCTATGACACAGCCTGTCTACCCAGAGTTGTCCCGCCCTACTGCATCTGAGATCCTGGTGTCTGGCTACCACGGCCACGACCACCATCTCTGCCTAAACGCCCTGACGTATTCCAGTTCCCAGACTGGTAAGAAGCTTCTGGTCTTGTTCCCGCACGCGGAGTCTGCAATGAACCCCTCTCACTAGCCATCGATGGAAACTCCCTTCAAAAGCACTGGAGATGACCCATCTTGCCTCAAGATCGGCACTCCACTAGATCATGTGGACATTGTAGCCTCTTTTTTCCCTCTCTACCACACTGGTAGCACCTGATCGGGCCACCTGAAGAAATTTTTTAGCAGGTACTGCCACGCTGAGAGAACTCCATCTGCCTCTTGCTCTTACTAGTAGAAAAAGTTCTAGTAACCGGTGTTCAACCGCCCTAGCCCCCACCAATAGATTCTCATAGGTTCCTCTATGTAATCAGCGCCTAATTTAAAATAGCATGGATAGTAGGAAACCTGAAAACATTTACCAGTGCTCAGATGTCATAATGATGACCATCCTCAAAACGTATGGACCTCAACGTCTCATCACCAACTAGCACGTGTGAAAAGCGCTGAAGCTCGGTAAAGTGAGCATAATAGTCCATCACCGACATAGCGCCCTGCTGCAGATTTATGAAATATCAATATCTATCTACACTCAGTGTCTCTGAGAAAAAAAAGTCATAGAAGACTGCCTAAAAGTCCTCCCACTCCATGTCCCTATGATGCTCTGACTGGGTGGTAACATCCCACCACCTCTTGGCGGAATCACGCATCATGTATGTCGCGAGCTTGACCCCCCACCCTGGAGGTGTCTCAAGATGCTTGAAAATAGTCTGTATCGACCCCAACCAATACTCTACAGCCTATGGTCCGCCATCCCCATAAAATGTAGGTGGATACTGCTGCTAGAAGATACGTGTTAGCTCGGCCATAGATTTGGAAGCATGCGGTGCTCTCTGAAAGGTTTGCATGAACTGCATAAAGCCTTCATGGAACTGCGCCTCCGCACCTGTGTCAGGTATAGCAGCTGGCGTCACATCTAGCTCTGCTGGAGGATCATGTGGTATTCTATGTCCCACCATCTCCTGAGTATTCTCATTGCCTCTCTCCCGGAAAACAACTTGCGGTCATCTAGGAGGCATGACACTACAAGGTCAAAAGCATGCCTTAGACTCATGATCATCAAAGACCGAAAATGAAGAAACCCAAAAAGGGAACAGGAGTAATAATGCATTAAAAATTTGCAAAATAAGACTACATGGTGTGTATAATGACTACACGGTGTGTACTTGAGTTCCCATCCCCTGCCTGAGTCCTTCTACACGGCTATTCCATACGGCTCCCGTTGAACAAAAACTACACAGCATGTATAATATCTACATGGCATACATGGTGTTATTTTCCAACTGCCCGTGTCACTTGTGACACAGCCGACTACTCGTCTTGACACTACACACTGTGTTACACCCACACACGGTGTGCCAACAACCTCACTTCCCAGCCACACAACTTAGTCCACACGGTCTGTCCTCGGACAAGACTACACGGTGTGTCCCATTGGTACACGACGTGTTCAAGGAGAGGTGAAAACGACCCGTGTCATTAGTTACACAGTTGAGTCCCCAGGTCACACTACACGGCGTGTTCATCATTGACACCATGTGTTTTGTAAAGGAGTTCTTCGACCCGTGTTATTAGTTACACGGCCGAACTCTGGGTCAAAACTACACGGCGTGTATATAGGGTACATGGCGTGTTCTTCCCAAGCACTTCCCCACCCCGTGTCACCACCCACACCATTTGTGACACGAGAAGAGACTACACGGCATGTACTCAGAGTACATGACGTGTACTTAAAAAGTTCATTTTTCTTCCCGAACAGAAGGCCATACACGGCGTGTTTAAAATACTACACGGCGTGTATCCTGGGTTTCCGGACAGTATGCCTCAGAAACATCCCCAGAACCCAGAAAATACTGAAAAACAATAGCTAAGTGTCAAATTCTGATCCGTGAGGGCCCATACTCCCCATGAATCTAAGTTTTCCATCTTATCTATGTTATAACAAAATAAACAGTCAATGATCCGCCAAATTCCAGCAAATGGGGGCCCATACTCTCCAAAAACCAAAGTGTGGCGTTCATTCAATAAACATGCTTACACAAAATACCTGATCCAACAGCGGGTATTTATCAAGAAGCTATCACAACAACATGATTTTCTAGCACAACTACTATCACAACAACATGAAATTTCTAATGCACCTACATGGCATGGAAACTATACATGGCATGTGATTCTAGCATGTGCCTAAATGATGCATGAGATAGTATACCCTCATCTCATAGGGTTGCAACTAAATAGAACCCATAGATAAAATTTAAACAACATAATATAAGTGCATCGCCCAATGATGAAATCATGTCTACTATTAAATTTGCAAAATCAGAAGAATTGCAAAATATGAGGTAGACTGGCTTTTCCCTGTACGCGGGTTAGCTACGCCCGAGCATATCTTATTACCATCTACCGTTCGCCTCATCCATGACTACGGATCCAAATAGTAATTCAATGAAAAGAACCACTCTGATACCACTTTGTAACGTTTTGGTTTTGGGTGCCACCCAACGGGTGCCCCGAACCCAGTTCGCCATGTGACCTTAAGCGTGTTTCCCCAAACTCCAGAGGCTACCGACTAGTAGCAAAGGCCCAGGTCTGATAGTGGGGAAACTATGCCTTCATTTTTCAAAGTGTAGCGCAGCAGATTACAAAATAAAACATACAACAAACTGCGGAAGCAGTAAACCATACACAACTGAAATAAACAACAGGAGTGGATATAACCAACATTATATAAATGATGATGCTACATGTCTCAAGTTCTAAGAAAACAGCCAGAACTTGTTATACATCAATACAGTAAAACCAAAAGCAGAGTACATCAAAACGAAGCAAAACAGCTGGCAGCAGCATCGTGATCCTAGGCTCGGTCCCATGCCCTCCTACTCTTCACCAACAATCATGTACATGTATAGGGACTCTTTCCCGTATCCACACCTGCAGAAACGAAATCTGTTTGGGCAGAAAAGCATGACCCAAACAGGATGTGAGAAATATATCTCAGTAGGAACCCACCAAAGGCATGTGCCCAACTGCGTGTAAGCATGCAACAACAGTTTGCAATAGTAAAATGCAATAAAGTAAGCAGTACTGAAAAGTAACTATCTTAACAATTAAATTTTCATTTTATTATTCGTTTAATCCATTAAATATTAGAAATCACCACAGTGCATTTCTAAGTAAACAGTCCACATCCTCAGACAAGAAAAACCATACCCTCAGGTAAGAAGAATACAACCCGCAGGTATAGACCTCAGGCGTAACAAAAGTTCCCCTCAGGCGCAGGAAGTGTCACCCTCAGACAAAGAAGTCAAGCCCTCAGGCACGAAAGGTTTTCCTCAGGTGAAATAACTACAGCCCTCATGCTAAACAATGCAGTGCCCACAGGATAATCACAACAACACCCTCAAGCCAAATAGGTAACCGGTCCATGCCCAACATGTAAACAAGAAGTAACAAGCAATTCCTCTCAAAGAAATTCTATAATTACTACTATAAAGGCATACCCTCGGGTATCCTGTCCATACGGCTAAACAGTGGAACACACCCCCGGGGTGGTTCCAGATCCAAGCAACAATCCCAACCCGCATTTTAATATCATAATTAAATACCTAATAAATTCTAGGTGTTTAATATAGCAACATCCACAGCCACACGACACCCCAACATGGGTTCAGGGCACAAAAATGCACCAAACACACAACAGTTGGAAAACTAAACACTAAGCCACCTACCTTATACACCAAAAAATGGTATCCCTGAACGTAGACTCTAGAAACGCCCATGAACGGCGTAGATCTAATGATGAAAAAACCCTCTTAACCTCAAATAACTCCTTTTATGAGATTAATTGGTAAGAAACAGCCAAGGAGATGGAAGCCCTTACCCGTGCGGTTCCAACGGGATCGTCCGAGGCGGAAACCAATTCCCGAAGAACACTCGTAGGTTCTTCAATGGTTCAGCCTCCTCCTTTGCCTCTAAAATGGATAAAATGCCTCCTCTGCCAAATGAGGAGTCTACTTCCTCTTTTAAGCCGAAAAAAAAAGTACAGGGCATGTACTTCCAAGTACACGGCGTGTACTCCATTCATTTAACTATTCCACTAGCGGCTTTCTTCCAACGCGACATTGTTCGCCTGCTGACATGAGTGCAAGGCATGTACTCCTGAGTACACTGTGTGTACTTCCGCCCAGCTGGCGGCTGCTCCACCGCCTTACTGTTTTGGCCTTCCGACTGACTACACGGCGTGTAAAGGACCACTACACGGTGTGTAGTCGGTTCCTACACCCTTTCTCGTCGACATGGACACACGCCCCGTGTACTCATCCCAACATGGCCAGAAGTACACGACGTGTGGAAAAAGAACACAGCCTGTAGTTCCAAAGTTTTGGATTTTTCCTTATTTTCCATATTTTATTAAAAACGCTTAAGGAAAAGAGAAAAGAAGAAGTTCATACCTCAAAGAGAAGAACCGGGTTCTTACATATCTTTAGTTGAACAAGGTAATGAATAAATAATAAAATATGGACAATATTCAATGAGTAGCTAAGTAATTGAATATATAATTGAAATAAAAAACAACCCCTTAACCAAACCCCACTACTAGTTTATTGTAGTATACACATGCTAATACAACGAATAAAATTATTGTAATAAAATAATCTCTAATAATGATATACAATTTCATATTTAATACATTGTTTATTTCTCCCAATTCTCATTATCTTGTAAAGTGATGACCCCTATCATTATGCATGGGATCTCATTATACTTCCCATTACTATTCATGACCATTAAACATAGAAAGAAGTTTTTGATATAATTACAGATGGGTAACAAATTTTATTCTATTTTTAAAGAAAAACTAACATTTTCAAAGAGTATGAACATCACCCTCCCTTGAATCATGTTCCATCTATCTATATTTTTAATGAATTGCATGAATTGGTTATACAAGAATGGAAGGAGATTTGTTTGGTATATAGAATAATTCCATGTTCTATATGTATTCCCTGAATTGATAAATGATCCCCATTACATTATTATCCTCAATTTATACATCATTAATATTTTAAGATCATCATCCTTTGTTTTGTTAGCCACACAAAATCATTTTTTAATATCAAATAGGACAATTGTATCTTTTTCTAAAATCAACACCCATAGAGTCCATTCGTAGTATTGTATCCTTTGTAATCATGTTAGATTGGGTTGGTATACTTGAACAATATAAAGATAACTTCCCCTATATTCTATTATGATTCTAAAATATAATGTGTTGTTGCCACACATTACAATGGGTTGCAGAAACATTCTGAAGAACCAATGATCACAGTGATTGTTATTTCAGCTTCACATTGTGACACTTCATAAATATAAAAAAATTGAATATATATTAATTTTAAATAATTTAAAAAAAATCATCTTTAATTATCACAAACAATAATAGAATCTAAGGAGTGTTAGTATTAGAGTCTTTGAGGACAATATACAAGGGAAATGTAATTTTATTATTATCATGAAAATTTCTCCATTATTGAACTGCAATAAACCCCATTCTATACTTCTGATAAGTTATACATATCATAATAACCTAGGGAATGAAAAAAAACAAGGAGTTCTTCTCAAACACTCAATAATGAAAAAAGAAACATATTTCATCTAATGTTTGATGATAATTATATTGAAAAACATGATCAGTAAAGAAATATCTTATTAAAAGAACATGAATAATCAAGAGTTCTCTACAGAATAGGATAGAATGACATATAATCTAAAAACAACTAGAATTTACAATTAATAATAATAGGAATATATAATAGAGATATTACATATGTATAATAAACAACGATAATACAAAAAAAAAATTGGTCATGTCTGGACATAGTTTTCTGTTAAATTATATACATGATCATATCCATGATCCATCATGTGAAAAAAGATATATTGTCATGTCCATGAACAACCATTTAAAAACGGCCATAAATGATCATGTCCATGAAAAATCATGTGCATAAATATATAAGTGATCATGTCCAGTGAAATCCATTTCAACATGGCTATAAATTATGATGTCTATAAAAAATCACATGAACAATGAAATATGTGATCATTCCCCTCTAAAACTATATGAAAAATGAATAACACAATAATTTTCACCCACATGATTCATATATCACGAAATATATAAACATAACAAATGAAATTATGGGTGAAATGGGACTCACCATTCTATAATCCATATAAATATGTGTAGTAATTTAATATAATTATTCTTCATAAGATAAATAACCTATTGAAAAAAAATATTTTCAAAACACTTATAAATGGAATCAAAAAATTAAATCTCATGAATTTAAATGGATGATAACTAAATTTAAATCACCCTAAATGTGTATTGCATACGATCATTTATATGTTGATTCATCAAAAATAATTTCCAAATACATATATCATTTAGTGATAAAGGGAAAATTTAATCATAATAATAAATGTATTTTGAGAAAATTATTTTTTCTGTAGACTATAGTGTGAAAATATGGTCAAATTGAATGTGTAATTTTCAAAATTATTTGTAAGAATATTTAAAATCATATACATTTTTTAATAAATTTCAAAAGTAGAGAATTGAAAATAAATAAATATCTCTAAATTATGATGGGAAAACATAATGAAAAATTTCAATTTTAAGAAGAATATTCAATAATATAACACTAAAAAGAATTTATGGTTTCAAAAATATGAAGAGAAAAGATTTTAAAAAATATAATATAAAAATAAATCCTTAATAATTTATAAATTAAAATATATAAGGTGTTTACAAAGAATACATGGTGTGGAAGTAAAGACATTTTCTTGTTAAAGAATGGAACACCTTTTATATATTTTCAATTTCTATAGTTGTAATCAAATATCATCATAAGAGGTTTTAAAATTTTCTCTAGAAACTTTGTAATATAATATAAAAAGGTCTAAGGAGTAAAAAAATTTAATTTTAAAATATTATTGGAAACTATTTTTTGGAATAAAAAACATTAATATTCTGGTAATGAAATATTTAAAAGAGATGATATATTTTATATTATATAATTTCAAATATATTATAATTAAATAAATCTTTAAATAATAATTGAGTTAAAAAAATTATTTCACCAATAGTTAATAAAAGAGATTTTTATAAAATAGGAAGATGAATAATTTTTTAAAATATAAACATGATACTAAAGGAATAATATTTTACTACAAATAAAAGAAATTTGAGATGATGAAATCTCTTATGAAAGTCAATGTTTAGGAATCCTGAAACATTTGGAAAGAGTTTTATATTGAAGAAATGTATATTCCCATAATGAAAAGATAAAAATAAACATAATAAAATAAAATAGAATAATTCTCCAAACTTATATGAAATACGTCCATGATGAGAAATCATAACACTATGAATAATAATTTAGTTTTTAAAAAATCTTTACTATAGTTGTAATATAAAAGTTGTAGGGTTAATATAAAATGGGAATTAAAATATTATTATATTAATAATTTTAATTCTAATTTAAGTAAATGGGATAGTGAATACACCAAATATGATAAATTGGTTTTCACAATATAAACCATGTCTCATTAATTTAAACATGAGAAAAGGAAATGATTAACTTAATTCCTAACATCCATTAATTCACTTTAATAATATGTATAAATAATATAAATATTTTATATAAATTTTAATAACTTAATTAATATAGATATAACATTTAATAATCATTATTTATAATAATTCTCCGTACGTATATTAGTTATTTATTATCTATTTACAATATCGGGTGTGAGTTGTCTTGATTATTTTGGAATAATTTAATATAAATGTGTAATTATTTACTATTATCATAAATATAACAATTAAAAACAAAAACAAAATTATTATAGTTGGTGTTTTATGATAGTTTATACCATTTTAATTCTATCCTATTTAAATTATATTTATGGTTCTTGAAGAAAATATTAGAGTGGGGTGTGTTTTGATGAATTTTAACAAATAAATAATAATATCTTATTTAATTTGTTTAATAACATTGTTTAAATTATTGAAAAAAATAAAACATTTATTTATTTATTTATATCATATATCATTAGTAACTTGTTTCTCATTTTAAAACATGATACAATTTCATTTCATTGATTTTTTAGGTTTTTAAATAATCCCAAAAAAGAACATTCCATTACTAATGGATGAATATAATTATGAAAATGATTTATTTTAAAAAAAAATATCCTTATTTTTTAAGAATAATTATATTAATTATACATTATTATTCCAATAAATAAATTTATTTGTGTTTCAAACAGAATATTAAATAATCTAGATTAATAATGTCTTTCATTACATAATGGAGGCGATAATTCGCACAACGCATAGTTAGCACTTTAATTTCTTAAGGAATAAAGGGGAAGGAAGGTGAACTATAAATTTTATCTTAAAATTAAATATTATATTATATATTTCACATTTATTCTTTATTTATATCCATATAAATTGTTAATATTGGATTTTTATAAAATAGAATATGTCACTTTGTTTGGGAAGTAGTTCAAAGAAACACACAATAAATGTTACTTTATTTTCCTATGTGTATTGGAAGGAATAAAATGTGGATATTAAGTAAAAATAATAAAACATCATTATACTAATTTTTATTAGGTAATTTTATTATTATGGTTATGATGTGATTGAATTGAAAAAGTAACAAGAAAAAGATAAGGGTTATTTAATACTCATGTTTGGACATTGATCTTTTTCTTGAATGTCTCCATGAATATAAATGGATTATTACAACTATTTAAGACCATTGAATTATAAAATTAATATGGAAGTATATATGGAGATATTTTTATTAATTTTTTATTGTTTGGTAATAATTGTGGAACAAAGGGGTGGAAATGTTCCCCTTTTATAACAAATTAAATGGAACTTTTGAGAATATTGATTATTTTTCACTAAAGTAATTACACAAATCAATGTTCAATGGATCCAAAATCACATTATAATTGATTTGGGGGAGATATAATGTTGAAGAATACTCCAAAACTAATTTTATCTAATTTTTTAAACATGTTTCAACCCTTTTAATTCTTAAATTTTATGGTTTTATATTTTTATTTTTTACATTGGTAACTGATTTTTACCCCCATAGTTTATATGTTATTAAAAATATAAGATAACATTTAAAAATAGTTGTGTTCTTTTAAAACTAAATTTATTATTCATAAAATTATGTTCAATTTTAAAATATGTGAAAATTAACATTTTTATCAAAAAAAGTTATTGCATAGAAGAAATATTTTATAAAAAAAGATTGTTTTTACAATTAAATATTATTAAACATATTTACTATAGATTACATGTTCAATGAAGTATAATTTATTAATAAATTTATCTACAAGTTATATAACATTCATTTTTGAGTAGCTCTAAATATATTTTAATTGATAAAAATTTAAAAAACCTTAATAAAAAATAGCTTTTAAAATAATAATATAATCATTATCTTATGCATCAATATTAATATTACATTGCATGATTATATTCTTAATAATTCAACTGAACATAACACATGATGTTAAAATCACTATAATAAATATGAAATCCATTTTTCATTTTATGTTTTACAATTGATGAAATCTAATTTTTAATATAATCTTCTAAAAATAGTTTCTAATGTAAAATAGTACATAAGTTTACCAAATAAAAAACAATGTGTTTTCTAAATTCAACATTAAATTTTTAAATGACTTTTTTTAATATTAAGTATATAAATTAATGTATAATGGTTAGAAAAATAATATTTTATTCATATAGAATATTAATTTTTTATAAGTAGTTATATTTGAAAAATAATATTTTTACAGTTCTCCTAGAAATAAAATATATTATTGGAAAAAAAAATTTCACATAAAATATTTTTAATATGTGAAATTAAATATCTAAGTTCATTTTTCAAAATTATAAATCTAAAAAATAAAAAATATTATTTCAAATTATTATTAAATATATATAAAGAATGAAAATCCTTTTATTGAAAAAATAATTTTAAAAAATTTAATTATTCATAATAATTTTATATATTCATTTTTAGTAGATCATAATATATTTCTTTAATAAATGATTTATTATTTTTAAATATTATTAATAATAAATATTTCATGGTTAATTTATGTTTGATATTGTATATGGAGAATGTTATTGAACAAATTATTAAATTAGAAAAAAATTCTAAAATCTAGTGTAACTAAATTATCCCACAATAAATAACTATTCATCCTAATTTTTGTTTTCTAATTACATGCTGACAAAGTGTATCTAATAGATATACATGAATAGTGATATATTATATTTCGTTTTATCAATAAACATTGTAAATAAATCTTTTCACCTGAAAATAAGTCAATCCTAATATTGAGTGTATATTTAATTATTTGAACTAGGCATCTATCAGGATTACATATAATAACTCCTATAATTGAATTATTTTTCAAAGAGACCTCAAACCCATTCTTTCAGAGATATATGGTCACTGTTTTTTATGTTAGAAAAGAGATTTCCATATTTTTTTGATGGCTATATATTCTATGCGAAGAAAAACATTAAATTTCAAAAATAAAAATTAATTAATATAAAGGTGAAGTGAATTATTTTGAAGTTATTTACTTTTAAAAATTACTTATTGTAGCTATTCTATGAAAATGATTTAATTATTTCATAAATTTTAATTTAAATCATCTTTAAAATGATTAATTTTAAAAATATTATTAAATATTTGATCCTACAAAAAGAAAAAAGTTCTTTAAAATTTCAAATTAAAAAATTCAGAAAAAATTAACATTTAAAAAAAATCAATAACATATCCTTATAAATAAATTATGGATTTATAAATATTACATTTAGGGGATGATAAAAAAAATTGTTTTGAAAAGACGAAAATATATTAATAATATTTTGAAATATAACTATTGCAAACCTAAATCATAAACAGACTTAATAAATCATTCCCTTGAAAGTTTATAATGTATATTAGTAGGATCAAATGATTAAACCCATATTTGAATTTCAAAATAAAAAAAAACTTTTTCTGAAAAAATGGACATAGAAATTGTGGAAAATAATCTTTAATGGAGATAGGGTTTTAATTAAAAATTAATTACAACAATCATAGAAATAAATTCATCATGAGATTATATATGAGTTAAAACATAATTTTGAAAATATATAAAATAATAAATACCCAATAAATAAAAAATAAGAAATTTTATGACACATTAGAGAATGATTCATGAGGATTAAAATTTTAACTAATATAAAAAGAAATTTGGGTAAATAATTTCCTTATAGATTACATTATTCATGAATTAAAAGAATTTTTAATGGGGCTTATGTGGTAAAAATATAAATTTCCAACAATAAAAGAGAAAATACCTTATAGTAAAATATATTTTAATAATTTTATAAAGTAATATGAATTAGGACCAAGAGGAATAATCAAAACTCAAGGAATGAGAATTGACTAGTCTAAAACCCATTATGGTAATGGAAATGTAATAAATAGGGTAATCATGAAATAGAAAATAAAATATCCTGAAATAAATAATAATAATAAATATTATTTAAGGAAATATTGATGTTAGTAAATCATCTAATTTTTTTTATTCATAAAATTAAACATATCTGATAGATTTGGAAATGCTATAAAGAAATCCTTATCTCAATTCGAGACTTTACCTGAAGTGAAAGAATCATCTTTCTAATAAAAATAAAAATAATTATCACCTATTTAAAACAAATTATTCATATATATAATGTTCTATAAGTTTAATTTATAATTTTCTTTTTTGTTTATATTAGTTAGTTGCAAAGATACTTTTTATTATTATTTCAAACACTTTTAGGAAAAGTGAGAAACCCAAAGTCACAGTTTATATTAGTTAGTTATTTTATATTATAATTATCGGTTGTGAGTAGTCTTGATCATTTTGAAAATGTTTTGTAAAAGGGTTGTTTTTTTCAATATTCTCCAAAAGTTCATTATTTTAATATCATATAGGTTATCATAATTTATTTTATATGATATTTTATAGCATCTTAGTATCATAATATTAGAGTTTTAGTTATGGTTCTTGTAAAATAAATTAGCAAGAAGCATGTTTTGGTGATTTTTAACCAACGAATGGGGATATATTAATTAATGAGAAATTATTAATAATAGTTGTTTAGAATGAAAAATATTTATTTATTTACATATTTATAAAATATATTATCCCTATTTAAGTTCAAATATTCATCCATGATATTATATTATATCTTTTTTCATGGAGGTGTTTAGACCAACCCAAACATTATCGTATTATAATTAATGGTCATGTATGGTTGTGGAAATAGTTTATTTGGGAATAATATGTATATTATAGAACTAAATACTTATTAATCAGGTATTTTAATGTTATTTTATTATATTTTATGTTTTATTTAAAGATAATGAATAATATTGATGAATATGAGATATGTTACATTTTATGGGTAGTAGTCTGCATGGCACAGAGTCATCCTTTTTCATTTCCAAACAAATGTGGTGGGAAAATATGGATTACAATTTTTCCCATAAAATTAATGAATAAATTATACATGACCCATTTATTCTTTAATTAGGTCATTATTACCAGTATAAGTTGGTCATTGTTAAATAATAGAATATGTCACTTCATAAAGATGGTAGTCTGCAAAACTACAAGATGAGCATTATTTGGTTTTTCTATATAGATAAGAAGGAATAAAATATGGTTATTTAGTTAATATAATTAAAGTGAATAAAATTAATGATACTTTGGGTATTATATTAATAGGTTTAATATTTTTTTTTGAATTGAATAATTAGGAATAAAATGTTAAGGGTTATATAATACTCAATTTGGGACCTGGGACTTTCTCTTGAAAGGATCCTTGGAAAATAAGGGATTTGGATAAAAAATTATTACCATAAGCATATAAAAATGATATATTATTATACGAGGGAAAAAATTTCATTTTTTATGGTTGAAATTTTATGTAATAATGTTTTAATGTATAGGTATAATTAATCCCCCTTTATAGGTGAAGAAATGGGAACAATTCTGATTAACCATTATTTTTCATTGTTTACATGAATCTTTTAAATGTTAAATTACTGAATAATATTAAAATAATAGATTTTATGGTTATATAAGGTCTAAAATACTATGCTATGTATTTTAAAACATGTTTTTAACATTTTATAATCCTTTATAAAATTGATTTGTCACATTTTACAACTTTGGTTTTTACCTTCATGAATGGTTTATTCTTTCATAATTTATATTTTATATTAAAAATAAAGTAACATTTATAATAAAATTTCTATTCTATAATACTATATTTATTCTTCATATAGTTCAATTCAATTTATAAATAAGGAAAATTGATCTATTATATTAAAATATTTAATTTAAAGATTAACTATTATGAGAAAAATGATTTTTAACCACCAAGTGTTATTAATCATATATTTCATTGATTTTAAATTGGTTCAATGAAAATATAGTAATTAATAGGATAAAAAATATTTAATTGTTTCTTTTGAAATATAATTATTTATCTTCCTAGATAAAACAACTCTATAAAAATAACAGTTTTACTATTAGCGTGGTTATTAACATTAATCTTTGTTATAAAAATTTTATAAAAAATGAAATTTAACATATTATATTTTTTAAAATATTTGATTTCAAGTATGAAATCCATATTTAGGTTTTATTTTTATTAGTTATGAAAAAAAAATTATAATATAAGTTAATAAGAACATGTTTTAGAGTATAATATTACTTATGTTTCTAAAATGTTAAATAAATGATTAATAAATTTTAAATAGTATTTCTATGTAATTTATTTTACCACTTAAATATAAATAATCATATAAATATGTTTCAAAAACTATTAATTAATCCTTATGATAAGAAAATTTCATAAAATTCATGCTTATAAAAAATTGTATATTTTTAACTTTTCACCAAAAATCTTTTATTTTAGAAAAAATTTAAAAAAATTAAACTATTATTAATTTTGATATGTGTAATTCATAATTTATGTTTAATTTATAAATATAAAATATAAAAAAATTAAATTTATTATTTTAATAAATATTTAATATATTTATGAAAAAATATTGAAAAATGTGTTTTAAAAAATTTATTCTTTCTTAATCATATTTTGTTCTCATTTTCTAATTGATAGAATAACTTTTTATTTGCTATATTAATTTATATTCATAAATATTCATAAAAATTAATTTTACATTGATTATATTAGTTCGTTGTTGTGTGTGTATGAAAAATCAAACATAGTATTAATTTTGAATTTTTTTTTATAAAATCTCAAATAATTACACATGATGATTGGGATTATTAACATAACAAAAAATGATTGAAATTGAAAATTTAAATAGAGTAAAATGTCCATATTATTGTTATAGTCACTAGAGAATATTTTATCAGCCTTTGAGATTAACTTTTATTTAGTTGAGAATATAATTTCAGAAGTTAGCGTATTATTAGGAAATATAGAGATTCTCTCTTGATTCCACTTTCTGATATCCCGATGGTAAAAATTCAAAATTTATGATTCCATAACATGGTAAATGTTTTTGTAAATTAGTTATTGAATATTGATAGTTAGGTTTAGAGGTTGGTGATCTATAAATAGATGGAAAATCTTTCATTGCTCAGATGATGGTGTGGGTATGTTATAACTTTGGTAAAGGTTCTCTATTAATGGTTTGAAAGTTTATTCTATGCTATTATATAGAAATGAAATTACATATGATTAATTTATAATATTATATAACAAAAACTCAAACATTTAGTAGGAGTTATCATTTATGGATAAGGAAATTATATGAAATAAGATTTGACTGATGGAAATTTTTCATCTCCCATAAATATCTAAAGGTATTATAACTGATTAACTAGTTATACACCATGATAATGGATGTGTGGTATAAATAATATATATTAAATCGAATTTGTGATCTAATATTGTTTTGGTTTTTTCGAAAGTGATTTCAGTATTTTATCCTCAATTTAAATGAAATAAATAGTGTTCTCATGTGAATGTTGGACTTAATGTTCAATCCATGTTAACTAGTTGGTTTTTTTAGTTATATATGGTTGAATATTTTGTTTCGTGATTTTTTTCATTTGTTTGTGTGTGAAAATAGTGTCATTCCAATTTATTGATTTATAGTTTATCTGGACATTTTGTGTTATGGGACATTAGTGCTAAGAGGATTCAATTGTTTCTTGGAATATTTAGAGTGTTTTCTCAATTTGAATTTTCTAGTGGATCTATTAGTGATTTATCATTCTGGTTTTCCCAATAAATTGATATTATAGAATAGATTTTATAAATTATTTTAAACAAACTCATAATTAAACTCTTTTGGGGAAATTATTGCCTCTGCACTTTTTAGATTCTTTACGAATTAACTATTTCAAAATGTATGGTGTTAGAGGATGGAAAGGACCAAGAAGAAAAATTTGATGGGTTTGGAATTATCTTCTAGAGGATATAAATGAAATAAAATTTATATTAAAAGGATATTTGGTTTTTTGTGGTTAAATCATATGCAATGAAGAAGAGATAAATCGAAAAGGAGGCCTACAAGGCACATAGACTGATTCTGATGTTATCATTATATATCATTTGCTGTAACATCATAGAAGGGAAGAGCATAAAAGAGTTCATAACTTATCTATCTAGAATGTATGAGTATAAAATAGTAATAAATATATTTCATATGATTTAGAGGTAACTATTAATGTTTATGTGGGATGTAATACCATTTATTGATTGAATGGATGACATTAAAATGATTTGGAGTCTGATAGAATCAGTTAAACTAATGTTCTCAAAATATGTGTGTTTGTTTTTTATTTATCCTCTCTTTTATAATCATTGAAAAAAATAATGAATATCATAAGTTAATCATATGGGACCCTAAATCAAATATTTTATTATTTTTTGATCTCTTGTTATATATAAAGAAATTTTAAGGAAGTTAGTATAGTCACATAATGCAACAAGACTCAATATAGATGGTGGATGATTTTTTCTTCAACAAAAATATAGCTGAAATCATAAGATATATTGATAGATATAATTTGATTTCAATATTTTGGGATAATACCTATATGTTTAAAATTTATAATAAAATGAAACCTGAAGAATATTTCAATGATTATGGGATGAATTATCGAGGAGGTTCCCTCCAAAAGATTAATTTAAATTTATTCCATAGTTGGTCGTGTGTCTTGTATAATGTTATTTGTAAACAATCATTTGGAATTATTGAATAATGAATTAAGAGAATTATTTAATATCATAAATGTGTTGGGGTTCTTGTATAATTATATATATATATGATACAATAAGGTTTATCTCTCTCATGATGAATCTCTTAAGATAATTGTTCAGGAAAATGTTATACTTTGAATGAAAAAATGAAATCTTTGTAAGGGTACAATGAATTTGAAACATAACGGGTTTATAGAGGAATATAATTTAAAGAAGCTAACTAGTTAATGATTGATTTGGAAATATCCTAAAAAATATTTTATGTAAGATAACATTGGATTGTTTAGTTTTATACATAGGTGTAAAACAATTGATGTTTTATATGACTGTAATATTAGATAGAGATGTAGTTCCTCAAAAGATATATTTTGGACATTTGGAGTTATGGAACTACTTTTTTTGGGACCTTATTGAGAAGAACATGTGATTTTTAGTGTCAATGATTATATTAAATTTTAATCATTGATAATTTAAAAAATTTGAGTGGATTATAATTAAAATTTTGAAAAAAAGGTTGTTTCATAATAATTGTAATACACCTAGGTTTAAAAAATTATAACTAAAATTCATAGATGATTGGGGATTGTACTGGCTCATTTTCATGCTGAGTCAACATAATTTGTTAAATAAATCAATGATTCAACAAGGAGAGTATGGTTTTAATTATTTAAGAATAAATATAGTTTGTTTAATGTGGATATTAAATTAAGTTTCATGTTCATAAAGAAGGATGGATGAATTTTTAAATTCATACGATCTAATATTGGTGGGGAGTATGGTAGATGAGATTTTTTTAGGGCATTTGTACATAATGGATTAGTTGAGCTAATGAATTAGATACTTGATGTGAAGGGTCAACGCACATCAATATAATCTAAAATTTTTATGATATTATTGGAAGAAGAAGTAAATTTTGTTTAAAACCTTGTGAACATAAGTCCATTTAAATTATTGAACCATGAGATTTAAAAATAAATATAATATTTAAACAAGTCAATGACTTACACATCAAGTTTTATAAAATCCATTATAATGATCATGTTGAATACATGGTTAATGAAAAAAATAAAGAAAATTCCTATGTATTCATTTTATTGGATAATGTGTTGAAAATTTTAGTTTCAAACACTATTATGATGATAATCATAAAATCATTATAAGAGAAAATGATTTATTAAAAGAGATTTCCTATGAAAAACATTATCTTAATGGAATGTTGTCTTCGGAGCAGTGATTTAGTAGAGAATATCCTTATTGACATGGATGAAAGTTCTAAAAGGATATAATGTTATGGAATGTTTTGAGATCATGGAAAGGTTAATGTAATATGTAATTCTGTTACATGTACCATAATATTTATGGAAAAAAGATTATCATGTAAGACTTTCAAAATATTTATTTTTGGAAAGAGAAGAAGAACTTGTTGAATTATATAAATATTCTACATTTAGATGATATTTTTGTAGTATTAGAATTTAATTTCATTAATTATATCTTACAGATAAATGAGATCCCATGATCTGGGAATAATTAGTGAATATCAATAATTCTAGAAGGTGGGTGTTATCCATAAAAGATTAAATGGATTCAATATATGAAAATGGGTCATAGGTTCTTTCAAAATTACCATAATGGGAGAAAGTAATTCTGAATAAGTGGTTATCCCTATTCAATAAATATGATGAGGGTATGAAGTGGTGCCATGCTAGGTTGGTTATAAAAGGGTTCTAAAAGTCAAAAGGAGTTTATTTATACAAAATTTTATCACATAATTTAAAACAAAATTGGGAACTATTAAAAAATGTTTATTATAGAAGTATACATATTGAACAATTATATGTAAATATGGAATATAGTTATAGTGATTTTAATAAGTAAATATAGATGAATCAACTAAAAGTATTTGTTTAAAAAGATAATGAAGGCTTAGTGTGTGAGGTAATATAAAGACTTTACATCGTGATGTATTTTCTAAGGAAATAAAAGAAATAGGTTGATATTTTTAGGGATATTAAAGGGTTTAACTATAGTAAAATTTGTTATTTAAATAACTAGAAGGTGTTCAAGGATGATTCCATTATCATCATTCTATTATTTATAAATGGAATATTTTTTGCCAGTATGAAATAGTAAATCATTTAGGATGTGAAAGATTAGTGATAAAAAAATATTTGATATGAAGGATAATCGTAGAGTGAAAAAGAACATGGGTACATAGATTTAGGGAGGTGGAATAAATAAACTCTTGGGGTTTTCAAAGAATTATTTGTCACAAATTAGTTTTTACACCCATATTTTGGACACTTCAATTTGTCTATTGAGAATTAAATAAAAATGGATGATGAGTATAATTCAAAGGGAAACATTCTATTTTAATCATGAGAATGTAGACTGATGTATGCAAAGGATTTTATAATTAGAACAATATAATTTGTATGGGAGATTTTTTTGTGTTAATAATGATTTTGGGAAAAAATAATTCGGAATAATTGTAATGTAATTTTGAATATCTTAGAGGATTGAAAGATTTGGTATTATATTTACAAATCGATGATCCGTTATAGTCTTATATTAATTCTATTTTTAGAGGAAATATGGTTTCATATTAAAGTATAACATGATTTATTTTTATCTTTTGAGGTGAAATCATAAGTTGAATGTGATTATTATAGATATTAGCAGCACCATCCAAAATGAATGTTGAATTAGTGGACCAAAAAATGAATATAATATATAGAAATTATTGATTTTTTTGAGGAAATAATGAGTGTCCGGGAACTGGTTACACATTATAAGAAATTAAAAGTGAAATTCATTTGTTTATGAAAATAGTGTTTTACACATAAGAAAACACATTGATCCAAATATTTTTTTTCAACTAAAATATGTAAAAGAAGTGAGATAGAGGTATAATATTGTAAAAAGTAAAAAAAATGAAATATGTTTTAAAATGTTTTATTCTAGAAATTGTTTGGGAAACACTATGTGTTTGTTGGTCTATGGTGGCTATAATGTGTAATAGATATGTTTTTTATTAGATGTTTTGGATGATCTAGTTTATTTATAGTATTTATGGTTACCTTTTTCATTGAAATGAGACCTTAAGCGTGATATGAATAAATAATTTAAAACCCTTTCATGTTTTTGGTTCATGGAATTTAAAAGGATGAAAATTTGAACTTATGATTCTACAATATGATGAAATATTGTAGAATTTTAAATCTTAAAAGATGTAGAAATTTAGTTAAATATAGGTGTTATAGAACTAATTTGATGTGTATTCATCAGAAAAATGATGGTTTTGTGACATTTTGGTTTATGTAAGGGTTATATGTTGAAGTTATTTCTGGTTTATATTAGTGGTTTTTTGGGAGAGGAATTGAGTAGGGTTTCTTAAGAATAATACATATTGGTTACAATTCCAAATCATTGAATGTTTGTGGTTATGGTAAAAATCAAATGGACTGGTTTCTAGAGAAAATTTTTGTTCCATATAAAATAATAGAAGGTAGATGATAGAATATCATTTATATCTATGAAAAAAAATTAATAAATATAACATAAAATACAAGTGTTGTGGTAATTAAAGTCTATTAACAAGAAAAGAATATTTTTTACAGACAAAAGATAATAAAAAATATTAATGTTTTTTTTTGAATTTATTTATTGGATAATGTTTATATGGATTAAAACCATAGATATGTTGTAATAGGAAATAGAAATAAGATCATGCTGACATTCGTGAATAATGAGTTAATTAAAGTGGAATTTGGATTGAATAAAATTGTTAAATTATGCTATTCTTCTATCGAAGTTGATTTTGGGGTAAAAATATTCTATAGAAGAAGAAATATTATGAAGGGCCAACCTATTATTTGGTTATAAATTATACTAGTGATCTCCCATAATTCTGACTTGTATATCAAGACTCAAGATATGACTAAATTTTAAAGGTTAAATTATAGGATCAAAATTTTTCCAAATGAAGTTCATGATTTGAAGAATCTATAGACAATGGACTCCCTAATGTGCACTTGATGGTTCATAAATTATTTTGGAATACATGATCATAGAGAATTGAAAATGATAAAACTAGAATAAAGAACACACTACTGAACTTAAAATTATACCCACTTTAATTTTTCAAATTCATTAGTGAAAAAGAAAATTTAATAGTAGGAAAATATTTACTATAAAGATTACATTTCAACTATTCATTGAATATTATAGAAAAAACATAGTGAATAGACCCCAATACGGTAAAAAAACCATCATGACTCCCTGAAAAATATTAGGTTAAAGAATTATCTTTAAAACATTCTTTTATCCAAAAAAATATTTTGCTACACATGATCATTATGACAAGAATAATTATCAATGAATACATTTTGAATAATTATTAAAATCAATTAATTTATAAATTATTGAAGATACTTCTGTGTCGAGATATCTTTTCTTCTCAAGACCCAAATTCCAAAATTTCTTCAACTCTATAGGATTTAACATTACCTATAGTTTGGTTATTTCTTTTAAGAGTGAATATTATAGATGAATAATTTACTCCAAATTGAGAAGATGTCCTCCTTATAAAAAGATCAATGTTTAATCATTGAGAATCATGACTCATATCCCATATATTGGATCTTACCTCCCATATCTCAATGTGGTGCTTATCCTTATTCAAAATTTTCCCTTGGTGACTCAAGATGAATTAATTTAGAAAAATATTCTGCACCTATATTGGATTATTAATTTTGTTTTTATTACTCAACAGGATGATTCCCAATTAATGTTGCAGCCTTACATGCATTCATGAATTTACTTATTTCTTCACTGAAAATATTTGATATCTTATTAGTATTCTTTACATAACATCATCATATGTTTCATATTGAATTGAAATTAGATTTAAATCATAGGGATCTATGAATGAGAAATCCTTTTACACACATGAGTTATTTTTAGCCAATTTGAGGGATAATTAAAATTCTCGGTAGTATGATTGAATGAATAATCATTCTTCATGTAGGGAATGTTTCAAATATGGTACCATTTATAATCATATTTAACACATTTTTTTGAGCTTAAGAGCTTAAATGATACCCATACATGAGCTTTACAGTACCGTGGTGTATTGAAGATTTTATTTGATTGACTATTATATGAGAAATAGATTCAATGAAACCATGATTAAAGCCTCCATTACTTTTAAAAAATGGCAAAAGTAGAAATTATACCAATAAAAAGGTACTTTATGTGACCTTACATATCCCTTTTTGCTTCATCCATACTATTATCTATCCTTCATAATCATGGGTTTTCCCTTCTATATCACTTTATAACATCATTTTACCATTTAATAAGTATTTTTTTACCCTAATATGCATACTCAATAATATAGACTTCATTATAAAAAGCATATACCATTTCATAACAATTATAAATAATTGAAGACCCATATGTAGTTGGATTTAACCTTTTCAAATAAATGATATAAAAACAAAAAAAAGAGAGAGATTAATATATTCAAATAAAGAAATACCTCTACATGATCATAAAAAATGAAGTCTAAAATTAAAATGATTAATTAATATGGGATCTAACAATATAAATTTAGTAAATATATTTGTAATAATGATATAATTAAATCCAAAAATCCATTTAAAATCTTTCTCAAAATGGTAAAACAGTAATTTTCCTTGTAAAAATCATTTGATAGGTTTGATTAAAAAATAATATAGAAATTAAAAAAAATATAAATTTATTTATATAACAAAAAAGATAAATTCATTTTCATTAAATTATTAAAAGGATTATGATTTTAATGAAAACATTATCCAAAATCATAAATTTATCATTTAAAAACACATTTTAACATTAAAAACACTATTATTTCTCAAAATGGATATGTAAAACATGTATAAAAATAATTCCAAATCATACTAACCAACACATAAATAATTGTTTTTCCACAAGATAACAGTTTACCAAAATTAATGGAATTTTACTCATCTTAAAAAATAATAATTTCTCTGCCAATAATGTAGTGATTTAAAAATATATATTCCTCTATGTAATCTTTCCAATAAAAATTGATAATTTCAATTGAATAAAAGTATATTTATTTAATAAAATTTGGTATTATTATTTAAAATTTGGTGATATAATTTAAATAAAATTCACTATTCATTTTTTTTATTATAAAATAATTTTTTTTAAATGCCAAAAAACTCCCAAAATTAGAATAAATAATTTTATCCATTCAATGATTAATTGATTCTAAAATATTAAATTGAATAGTGATTTAAAAATCAACTATTTTTATCCTGAATAAAAAAAGAATATGTATTATGAGTTCATTTCATATCCCATTTTGAAGGAATGTGTAATGATTTTAAAATACTATTAAAAAAATAAAAATAAATTATAAATAAAAACATTACTCCCAATGTTTGAATAAAAAATAATGGGATAAAGGTAAATAATTTTAATATATTAAATTCATGGTAAAATGGATTATTTTTCACCCTAGGTGGAAAAACACTCCACAATTTTAAGAATAGGGAACTGGCACTAAAAAAGAAAAATGTGTCTTGAAAATAGTCCTTTCAAAATAATTACTACTGAGTATTACATTGAAACATAGTTTAGAATAATAAAGGAACCCTATACCTAAAACTCAATGTTATCCTAAATTTTGATCTTAAATATGGGAGATCATTTGAAACTCACTAGTTCAAAAAATTTAGAAAATTCCTTAGTGAAAACATGTCTTAATGTTATTAATGATGTTCAAACTCCTTCCTTCCACAATTATAAATGATACATCAAAAGTGAATTTAAATTTTACTCATTTTTGTTTGATAGAAAAAACAATTTTTTTCAAGATTTTCGAGTAAAATAGAATTTTAAAAAATGTTTAATAGATAATGAATTAGTTTCAAATTGTTAAAAAAATTTACAAATAAATGCAGTAATTTTTTATGGTGTTATGCTTAAATTACAAAATTTATAAAAAATGAATTTTAATTGAAATTATTTAATGAAATATTTAGTCCATTAAGTTCTTATTCAAGTATATTACAATAACTCCCCACCCATACAGTTATTTTTAAATAATAACATATTTTATAACATCCCAAATTTTTAAAACATAAAAATTTAAGAATGAAATTTAAGTGAAAATTGCCATAAATATTCTTGAAAATTGAAATAGAAAACTCTCCAAAGAGTTGTTAATTTATTCTTCAAATGAATATTTATATCCTCTATAAATTAAAACACTACATGGATTCTCCCATCAAGGAACGCAATGAAATGTAAATAAATTTACTCATATTAAAACATTAAAAATATAAATATAAATCTTCGTAAAAAGTAGGGAATGTGGTAATGAATGATCTAGGAAAAAGATAACATAATTGGAGTAGAGAATATGTGTGATTATGGATGAGGAAGGGGTTTAGAGAGAAAAATTAGGTTTTTTTATTTAAATGGTATGAAACATGATGAAATTAATAAAACCATTGGTTTCCTCAAATACAGGGCTATGTCAATTGTCTCTAGCTAGACCCCCCTTAATTTCAAATCATTATCATTTGGAGGGAATATTTATTGGTGATGTACACTTCACTACTTTGTAGGAAAACATTATTTTAATATATTAGAATTTAAAGAACACAAAAGTATATAAAAATTTTCATCAGTTCCACCAATCCCATGACAGTTATTTTTTTCTACTATTCATTCATTTACCAAAATCTAAAAAACTATGATGACCCCTAAAAAATCACTCGATAGTTACAAGATTTAAAACATGACTTTATATTTTTACATTTTTTGGATATTTTTATTTTTGAGTGTTAGACAAGTAGATATAAAATTATATATAAATATTGACACTTTCATATAGTGTATAATTGTTCATAGAATTAGATCATTAAACATACAACCCTATTTAAATTAATATAATTTTTGTTCATTGAATATGAATAAGTATTCTAGAAGTTATGATCCTTATAAATTTTCTATTTATTCTTGGTCCTATGATAATCATTTAAAAAAATTTATAAACAAAATAATTCACACTAAGTGATGTAAAACTAAAATAAATACCTTTATCCAATTTAAATAAATGAAAATCCATGAAGGAGTTTACCTTTCTAATAATAAAACATTGAGCACCCAAATATAAAATTTCAAGATGTGAAACTCAATATTCTCTCAAATAAAACCTTTAAAAAGTAATCAAAATTACAATAAAACTATGAATGAATCCATAGGTATATGTGAACTAATGAAAACAATCCTTTAAAAATAAACATTTAACCTTTAAACTTTCCTTCACTTATGAAATAAAAAATTCCATAAATCCCATTTTTATATCATAATATGGGTATCATATTGGATCATATTATTCAAACACGTACAAACATGATAAACCTCTTTTAGGATAACTAAATATCTATTTATTCTATACGACTAACCAACTCATTTATCTCTGTTATTTTTTTCCCTTTGAAGACTATTCATTACCAAATTCATTAAGAAGTTATATCATAGTCAATCATCCCCATGGGTTATATCAGGAACTCCCACCGTCATATATAATTCTCAAGAACCATACCATCAATAATTATTTTAATATTTGACTTTTTCATTATAATACCATTGAAAAAATCATTTGAACCCAAAAACACATTAAATTTTCGTATAACCATAATATGAAATATCATGTTCTATGAAAACTTTTAAAATTTCCAAGTGCATTGATGTGTGAAAATATAATTTTTCTAGAAAATAAAAGATACCATAGAGGGGAATATTTATAACGAATAACGGGTATGAATATGGAAGAACACATCCACATCATATCAGTTACGAAAACTTTATATTTGAAATTTTTAATTTTTTTTAAAATTAACCTATAAATAATAAAATTTAAAAAAAATTCATTGCATTGTAAATAAAGTAACATTTATTTTAAAATGAAATTTATAACCTTTTTTATACCTATATAAGAACATTATTGAATCATTTAAAAGAAAATTTCTACATAAGAAAAATATTATAAAACATAAAAAGAACATTTTAGAGTAAAATCCCTTATCTTAAGTCACCTATCAAATTTTTTATTAACTAAATCCCAAATAAAATAATTATATTAGTTTTATTTTTTATAAATAAAATTTTTTAGGTTAATTAAATTATCATTGTTTTTATTATTACATTTATTATCATGTTTCATTCTGTTACAAAAGTGGTTAAGTTCATATTGGACGTTTTGAGAACATTTTGTTGATAACCACAAAATAGCATTGGTGTGTTAGAAATGGTCAAATGTTTTATATATTTTTTACTATTTAATCATAATATATTTATAATTATCATACTAATAAATTTAATGATCTTTTAAAATAAACCATGGAAGTCATTAAAAATGATCCTTTTATTTTCATGGGGATGGTAATCATTACATTTGCAAAAACAATGATTTTATTTTCATAGTGGGTGTAAAAGATAAAATTTAGATTATATTTTAAATTAAAATAATAATAATAATATTAAATATTTCAAATTTATTCTAGAAGTTCTATCCTTTTGACCAACCCTATAATATGGAGAGAGAAAATGAATCACATTTCCTCGAGGAGGTGGTTTTTCCCACACCTGCATGAGCGATGTTTTCATTTTACAATGGATGGTAGGGTTATAAATTATATAAAATATTATATTAATAAAATCATAAGTATATCATAAATATCATATAAATTAATTGGACAATAGTTTTAACCATTCTTATAATCAGGTGATGAAAAACAAAACAAATCACATCATGGAGGTGGGAGATCACACATGCACAGAAGCAATGTTTTCCTTCCCTATAGAATATAAAAGAAGAATATAAATGATTTTACCACCATCATAATATAATTTCATAATATTTATTACGATTTTGTAATTATTTCATACTTTTTATAAAATATTTGTTCATGGAAGAAAAAGAAATAAACATGAAACTCTTAGTTAAGAGTTATACCTTTTTATTTGGTAAAACTTTATTTGACATGCACCTTAAGCCTTCTAAGGATTGAATTTTGGTATGATTAGTAACTCTAGAATATAGGTAGGGTTATCAGAGGAGATTTAGGTAGTTATTTATAGATTTATAGTTTTCAATTTGTATGTGTAATATATAATATGAGTTTCCCATTTATAATTAAAAGGAGTAGTACACTTATAATTTTTTATTTTTTAAAATAATATTAAGTTAAACTAATGGTTATTTGGATGTTAGAAAATTAAAATTATAATATTTTCTTTTAAAGGTCAAAATAACATCACTAAATAAGAATTAAGATGATATTTTGTGGCCTTATCATTTAGTTTCTACCTTAATTAACAATTTTTAACCATTGACAATGGTAACACATTTTTGTACCATAATTTCTATTAATAATGAAAAAATTATGAAATTAAACACATTAAAAAATTAAATAATAATAATTCAAATTATATAATTTATTATTCTATATCCAACTTTTGCATTTTGATGGAATAAATTTTAAAATATGATTCAAAAACTCAACAAACCCTATTTATAGAAAATTATGTTTTATGTGAAAAAAGGAACATGTAGAAAAATAAAATATTAGGATCATTATTATGAAAATATATAATGTCCGGACCCATCTCACCATTAAGACAGTGGTCAGACCGGTCGTCACATGACCTCAAGTGTGCCTCCCCATTCACCAGAGGCTTCCCACTAGCAGCAAGGGTGTATGGATAGTTAGTGGGGAGACTATACACTATTATCATAATTGTGAATCAGTATAATAGAGTAAGTATTAATCAAATTCATAAGAATTAATTCATCATTTACAAAGCAATAGAAGGAAGATTTTATAATACTATAAATACAATAGAACAACAGTGTTCAACTCCAGTTTATACAACAAATTAATCCATGACATGGTATTGATAAATGATTTAAAGTCATAAAAAGTATAACATGATTTTCAATATTTTAAAAAAATAAGGAATGTAAAACGAACCCCATAGGTGATCTCCTTGAGTATCTGGAGATCCATCTCGGTACCTTTCTACTACCCTAGGTAAATGAAATACAACAATAAATCATGGTACACAGTCTTGCAAACAATATAGGTCTACTTAGGTACCCCTATGAAATAAAGTCCCATGTAGTGTGTGAGATATAAATCTCAGTAGGTTGGCACCATCAGTGTCTATCCCAATATCGACAGTGTAATATAAATTAAATAGTGTACAGGTGTTCAAAAAAAAGTAATAAGTACAAGGTAACCAAATACTCAAGTACCTACTTCAGCCCTCAGATGGTGTCTGAACATGTAACCATTTCATTAACTAAGTAATTATAATTTTATATTTAATGATAATGTGAAGAATAACCCACACTGACATCACCTCATGATAGTATAAATCATGATGGTTCCATGATTTAACAAGGAAACATGAAAATCATATTTGGTAGGGTATTTCTAGGGAAATTTACAAGGTAATGTAGATATCACATAATGATAACTTAGTAGTATCAAATTCTAGATAAGGGATAAAAGTGTAATCCAAAGAGTGTGATCAAAGGAATTCCACAATAAGGTGCCTACCGAGTCCAAGGGTATCGACCAAGGTAAAATGGTGTTATGAAATGAAATTTACCTATGGGCATTCACCATAGAACCTACTAGTCAATACTAGATCCAAGGACTGTATGTAAAGAATCTTGTAAAAAGGTAAGAATATATAAGGACCAATGTCTAGGTGGGTATTAACATTGGAAAACTGTAGCCTTTAATCATAATGGTCATCCCATGTCCCAACATATTCTTCTCTCAGAATCCAAGTTGAGCCCATGTTAACTCATCCCATTTGATATGGAAATCATGTAGTAATTCATTCAGTCCATGTAATTCCATCCATTAGTCAGGATTGGTCAGGAAGAGTTGAAACCATTTATTTATTGGTCCAATACATGTCTTCCCTTGGTGTTGATAGGCCAAGTAGAATTATAACCATTTATTCAATTCATAGATAATAATTATGTTTTTTTGATCGAAGCATATCCATTAAATAGTGTGACAATTCCATGTTTCATGCAACCATTTAGTAAAATCCATTAATTCATTTTCAAACTTCATTGTCCACACTACTACCTTCCCTTAACATGGTAGGGGTTTCCCTAGATGGGGAACCAATTTTTTCTCTCATTAACTCGTGTTCGTCCATTGAATTCCAACATGGGAATCCACATATCTCCCAAGTTATGAGTATGAAAACCCATTTATTCCATCCATGGAATTCCTACATGGGAACCCACATGTCACCCAAGGTGTTATTATCATTCGAAATATTTGAAAAAAAATTGGAAATTTGTTTTTAGGTTCAATCATTAAGTTTTGACCATTCATTTAACTCAACTCATTCCATTTACCAAAACATATCAATTTCATTTTAAGGGCTCAAAGTATCCATGTAAAAGGATAATTACATACATGGGTAATTCCAATATTAAAACTAGACAAAACACATAGATGGTTCCTTAGACCCCTAATAATTTTAAAAAGTAAAACTCAATGTTTCTAATGCCAATTTGGTCTATGTTTTAAACATGTTGTATTTAAACATAACATTGAGGAATAAAAATTATAAAAATGACAAGTCAAACTGAAAATATCTAAAAACTACTTTTTAGATTGAAGGCATCCCACCTCCATTTGAGGGTTTTTATTTTAAAAACATGATATTTTTTATCCCAAAAATCATTTTTCAAATTTTTCATTTTAAATATGAAACATGCTAAATTGCATTTAAGAGAGTTTAATATTGATAATTCACTATATGAATTTAAATTATAACAAATGTGCATTAAAAAGTTTATTGAAGAATTTATAATATTTAATGGATTGTAAAAGGGACCCTACCTCATGTTTGAACTAAGCCATAGACTTCATCTCTTGGTTCTTTCTATCACAATGCTACTACTCCCCCAAAGAGTATATACACTTCCACACACGTGTAAGGACACCTATCCCCTATGAACACACCTACATGACCATAGGCATGTGCGAGGGGATCATTATAGATATGATTATATGAACATACGATTCACCACTCGCCTACACATGCATTTTTTTATATATACATGGGAACACGTAGCCCATACATTTGTAATCACTATCATGAATATTTACACATGTAACGGGGGAAACAACATACATATATTTGTTTAAATATACCAACACAGGCTACGTTCCTTTGACTTGATGTCTCACAACAAACAAGAATGGGACAATGCACTATAAATTTAACACTACAAACCATAGAATAATTAAATTACAAAATTTAAATTGTTTGGGTCCAAGAAACATAGTAAAATCCTCACCTTAAAAGAAAAAAGGAAATCCAAAATCATGTGAACTACCTCACATTCAGTGGTGGATGCCAGAATGTGCACCCAAGGGTCTTGATAAACATTTTTCATGACCTAATAACTAAAGAAAATTGAAAAACCCATTAACCCTAAAACCTAGGGTTTTTCTAAACCTCACGACGCACCGATTAGGTCGATGAAAAGATAGAAGAAGGAAAGATAATGGAGAAGAGGATTCACTATGACAGATCAGCCTAGAAAATTGAAGGAACTAGTTGGAGATCAAATAGGAGAGGAATTCGAGAGGTGTGTTGAAGGGGAGACCTCTTTGGGTGTGTTGCGTGCAAAAAATGGCAAAGGATGAGTTGCGAGATTGTTTAGTATAATTTTAATTTAATATTATTTTATTTTAATTTAATTTATTCATTTAAAATAAACTGTCAATGTGCTTTGACCATCATGGTTTTCTAAACTGTGTGGAAACTATGCAGAGTCTAATACGACCAAGACACACCCTACACAAGACATGAACATGGTTTTAGAAACCATGTGAAGACTGTGAGAAAATCCACTACCCCTTTTTAAATAGGGTTGCACGGTTACCTGTAGTGGGATACATTATTTATCTAACCATGCACAAACTATGTTCCCTCTACTATATTTTAAAACATGGTGTCTTTCTAGTCCAACACTCATGGAACTTCTAAATCCACTCGGGAGACTTCTCGGGCCTTCGACCACACCCAAAAACATTACATAGAAGTGATACCACTCTTAGAATCTCATCCAAAGATTTGGTTTTAAAAACGTCCAGTTTCATAAATGAAAAAGTTCAAAAACATCTACATTTTAGTCTGGTTTAAAAACATGATATTCTACATTCTACCCAAATTAAAAACTTCTTATCCCTATGAAGCTTTCATGAACAATGTAAATCTCACCCTACCTATACGTGTCAGGATGTTTTGTTTAAACTATTGAATTGCATTCCCAATTCCTGATGCACCTTAATAATTTCCTATGCATTATACATTTTAGCCTTTTCCACCCAAGTCAGCATTCAAAGTTCAACTTAATGATAGAAACAGATCTTATTTGAGCTCATTTAGAAAAGGACGCAATCAAGTCTAGGTCTCGATAACACTTGACCGATGGTGTTTCCCACCATACATCTGAACATAAATAATTGAAAAAAATTCAATCCTAGGTACCTCCACCATTTGAAATTTTGAAAAAGGAACTACTTTGAGTGTTATTAAAACACTACTGGCATGATTTAATTAAAAAGGAATGGTCAAATCCAAATCATCCTAATAAAAATTCGTCGTGAATGATTTTTCAAAAGACACTATCGACCTTATAACCCTACTTACCATCAAATAGAAACATTATTTAAAACAATTTCATCTACTTTTATGAACATTAAACAGAATAAATTAATAACTTGAGCCATTTTTCTGACTTATCTTGATGAATTCTAGCTTAGGCGATCGGCACAACTCAAAAGAAATTAGGGGAGTCCATGAGTCTGAAAAGGTGTTCCTAAGTGGGAATCTAGGAAACAATCAAGACTTACCAATCCTCGATAAGAATCACACATTATCATGTAAAACTAACAAATATCTTCCAACAAGTTCAACAACTTATAAAGATTTAGTATGGTATAAGGCCAATAATATCTTAGTGCATCGAGGATGATTTCAAGAAAGGGGACATGATCTTCTCTTAACAAGAGTAGACATAGAGGATTTAAGATGGGGTTTCTAGTCCTACACACCCATAAAATGGAAATAAAAATAGTATAACCAGATCATAATCATACTTCCAAGTAGGCACTGACACAATTTTATACTTGTAGGCCTATATGGAATTCAAAAAATAACCAACCATTTAACAATTGTTCCCTTAGGTTGTGATCCTTCTACAAAGAAGGACATGTTATACAAAATCAATATGAACCTACCCACTATAGGTGTGTCCTAGATAAAAGGGAAGAAAATTAGTTATTAATAATCACGCTAGATAATAATAACAAGACCATCATGTCAAAACACATGAGTCATTCGAGAGTCATCCCGAACAATGATATGTCACTTGTTGATAAATTCATGGCCACTCTAATATGAAGATGACCCTAGATTCATCTCAATAGCACAAGGGGTCTATTCTAGATTTTCATTTCCTCATAAGATTATCGTCCACAATGATTCCATAACATGTAATATATTACTATGAAATGAAATGGTGAAACTACCAACAAGGACCCAACCATGACTAAGGCATGCCTAACCTATTTAAACAAGAACTACCAAATAATCAATCTCAAAAAAAGGTAAAAAAGCATGACAACCCATCTGAACAGCAATGTCACAATAAAACTGAATGTCTTACATTAGACAATGGCTCCCCAACAACACCTAATGTGAGAAAAGTCATAGCACTAGCATGGTATTTATGTTCTGAGGGGGATACCTACCATGTGTTAGCCCCATACAAAAAAAAACTGTTTCAACCTTAACACTGGGTCACATCATGAAAAATTCAATAGGCTCAAAAGATTATCATATAAGTCATTTCTAAATTAAATAAATTATATGGAAAACAATCATGCTTCCATTCCATTTAAAATGAAAGAGATGTCCACACTACCCTTACATGAGGGTTTTAAATAGGGGACACCACTCCAGATTCCATTCGAAGCCTCTTAAATTTAATCACATTTAATATTTAAGCCTAGAAGATTTAATCAAAACATCAAATTAATATTTTCAAAAATAACACAAGCCACATGATTTTAACTAATACCCTAAGGGAAAAAATGACATGTTTTATAAATCTCCATTTATAAGTCATTTTACATTATTTGACCTCTTGTGATTTTCCAGAAAATTATCAAAATAAATTCATTTTAAGTGGATTATGGACTTATGTGGGTCACATTTTAACCAACACGGGTTCTCAATAATTAAATCCCATAACAATCACACAAATTATTAAAATTTAAAGTCCCTAATAGGTAATATTATAAAAACATTCCTCAACTGGCCTACTTGGGTCTAGTGGCATTTTTAAATCTAACCATTTGATTTCAGATCCCCATTATAAGTCTTTAACACTTATAATCATTTCACAAAGCCTCATGCCACTTAATTTGATATGGGTTTTCATTTTCCTTTTCATGAATCAACCATATACTCCATGGATTGATAATTGGCTCCCATTAATTGATACGAATGTCAATTCACAATTTAAAATGATAAAAAAATAATGGTCCAAATTATATGGGTGGAAATATACCAACCAGAAAAGCACCCATACACATTAAAATTTAGCATTTTGATCCCTTTAGTCAAAACCAACATAGCTTAGCGAATGAATTTAGAATTTTTTTTCAATGGTTCAATTACATGAGTTACATTTTCCCAGCTATAAGGTTCCAATTAACCTTAGAACTAAAAACTATCTCCCATTGTAACCACAACCAATAATTTACCTCGTACAACAATTATGTATATAAAAGTAAGCTACCATGTCACAACAAGCAGATAACTTTGAGAAACATGTTAAAATCATGGAAGTGTGCTATAATGAGTAGTAAGAATAGAATGCATGATAATGAATTATCTAACCAGAAATAAATCGATGAATGGAATAAAAATAAGGCATAGAATCATACATAGTAGACAACGTACTGATGCAACTACATGGCATGTCATATATGCATGGAACGTGAATTACTATGTGCCTAACATGATGCATGTATGTTTCATCCATACCATAATTGGAAAAGTGGTATATTCATAATTCCAATAACCATAAGCAATATAATGTACACCAATAACTCTAGGTAAAATCATATTAATTGTAACAGTGATAAACATATATAGTAGTCCCAACCCTAGACACTCTGTCCTTCCCCATATGTGGGGTGATCAGTACCAACATGACTATTAACCAAGAACTGACACTTTCCTAGTCTCCTATCTTCCAAACGAAAAAGGTTATACAAAAAGGAAAAACCCTCTAATACCACTTTGTAACGTCCCGACCTAGATCACCACTAAGACGATGGTCATACTGGTTGCTACATGACCTCAAGCATGCCTCCCCATAATACAGAGGATGCTGACTAGTCGTGATGTTGTATGAATAGTTAGGGGGAGACTATACCCACTTATCAGAGTAGTGTCTCGGTGTAATAGAGTAAGTTAAAATAAAAAATGGAAGCAGTAATACATAATTGAAAAATCATTGGATTGAATATTTTATTTTACTATATTTATAGCTGCACAATATTATCCAACACCAGTTTATACAACAAATTAATTCCCTACATGGTAATGATACATGTTTGAAAGTAGTAAACAGTACATCATGATTTTCAATATAGTATAGAAAAATAAGGAAGTGATAGAAAATCCCCATGGGTGATCTCCTCAAGCATCCTGAGTTCCATCTCGGTTCTTTGCTCATACTCCAGGTATATGAAACACCAAAAATGGATTGTGGTCTATAGTGCAATGAATAATAATGGTCTACTCGGGTACCCCATGCAATTGAGTCCTCAGTAGAGTGTGAGATAAAAATCATTGTAGGCTATACCATCAGTGTATTTTAAAATACCAACAGTTTAATATAAATTAAATAGTGTGTAGGCATGCATAATAATGTACATAGAACCATGTAACCAAATACTCAAGTACCAGCCTCAACCCTTAGCTGGTGTATGAACATGTAAATGGTTCTCTAATTAAGTAATTTACATTTTATGTTTAATGGTCAGGTGAGGCATATCCATCATTGGCATCCCCTCATGATAGTATAAACAGTGATGGTTCTATGATGTAACAAGGCAACCTAAAAATGATATACGGTGAGGGAGTTCTAGGTTAATAACCAAGGAAACATACATCTCACCTAACGTTAACTCAATGGTATTTGATTCTATCTAAGAGATAATAATGTAATCTAAGGAGCGTAATCTATGTCATTCCACAATATGGTTCCAATCGAGTCCAAGGTGATCAAACACGGTAAAATAGGGCTATGCAATAACATGGACCTATGCGATTTCACCATGGCACACACAAGTCAATACTAGATCCAAGGAGTATATCCTTGGTATCCTGTAATAATTTAATAATTGACAAGGACTAGAGTCTAGATGGGTATCAACATAAGAAAACTATATCCTTGAACTAGAATGGGGTTCACAAGTCCCAATGTGTTCTCCTCTCAGAATCCAACGAGTGCCAAGGTCAACCCATAACTTTTGATATGTATATCATGTAGAAATTAATTTGGTCCTTGTCTTTCCTTCCATTAGTGTGGATTGGTCATGTATAGTAGAAAAAATTTATTTATTGGTCCTGGATTTGTCTTCTATTATTGTGGATAGGATATGTTGAATTGCAACCATTAAATTAGGTCTTAGTTTATTATTATGTTTATTTGATCTAATCCTAGCCTTTCACTAGTGTGACATGGATATGTAGCATGCAACCATTTATTAAAATCCATTAAGGCATTTTCAAAATTCAAGGTCCACACCACTAACATCCCCTAACATGGAAAGTGTTTCCATGGATAGGGGTCCAATTATTCTCTCATGAACCCAGGTCATTAAAGGTAATTCTTACATGGGAATCTATGTATCTCCCAAGATATTAGTAAGAAAACCCATTGAGTTCATCAATGGCATTCACACATGGGAACCCATGTTTTAACCAATGAGTTATTAAAATTCAAAAAAATTGAAAATGATTTGGTTACTTGATTTAAGGGTCAATCCTTTAGCCTTAACCATTTATTTAACTCAACTCATTCCATTTACCAAAATATGGAAATTGAATTTATAGGGATCCATGTATCATTGGAAAAGAGTAGTTACCTACATGAGTAATTCCAATCTATAAACTTGACCAAACACTTAGACAGTGCCTTGTTCCTTTAATCATTTTAATAAGGTGAAATCAATGTTTCTAATTCCATGAGGTCCATGTCCAAAACATATTGTATTTAGACATAACATCAAGGCATAAGAATTATAAACATGACAAGTCAATCAATCTAGGTCTGAAAAATAAATTTTAGCATGAAGGTAGTGCACCTCTATTGGAGGGGTTTTGTTATAAAATCATGATATTACTTATCAAAAAAATAATTTATCACCTTTAGCATTTTAAAAATAAAACATGATAAATCACATTTAAGAGTGTTCAATATTGAAACTTCACTGCATGAATTTAAATTCTAACTAATGTACAGTATGAAATTTATTGAAGCATTTATAATATATAATGGTTTGGAAAAGGACCCTACCTCCAGGTGGAACTAATTCTCCCACTTTGGCCATTTTCACTTTATAACTAAAGGTTGATACTCCCCCACTGAGTTTATGCACTTCAACACACGTACAAGGACACCTAGACACTATGCACACAATTGTATGGTCATTGTCATGCCTAAGGGGTTCTATACACATCTTCTTATATGAATATACTAGTGTCTACTCTACAAAGAATTCAGTTATATATAAATTCTTTAGAATACCTTTACCTATACGTGTGTAATCATAGCCCTACATATTTACACATGTAATGGGGTAACACAAATACATATATTTTATTACCTATGAAAACACAGGCTAGTTTCCCTTGACTTGGAAACTCAAACCAACATGAAGAGGCCAACACACTACACATTTAACACTAAAAACCTTCAAATAATTAAAGAACACAATTTAAATGGTGATAGACCAAGAAAAAAATTTAAATCCATTACCTCAGAACAAAACGTATAGATCGAAATCACGCGAACCACCTCGCCTTTAGTAGAGGATTCCGGAATACGCATCAAAGGGTCCCGATAGACCTTCTGCAAAACCTAAGAACTGATGAAAATAAGAAAAACCATTATCCCAAAAGCCTAGGATTTATCTGAACCACACCAGGCACTGATTAGGTCGATCTGATGCCAGAATAAGGCAGGAGTAGGGAGGAGAGGACTCACTGTGATGGATCAACCTATAAAGTTGAAGGAAACCAAATGGGCATCGAAGAGGAGAGGAGTTAGGGGGTTAATCTAAGGTAAGATCCCTTTGAGGGTGCTCCACAATATGGGTCGAGTCTAAAAGGGGGTCCAGAGAGTTTTTATTTCATATTTAATGTTATTTTAATTTAATTTATGTTAATTTAATTTAATTACTTAAAAGAACCCATCAGCACATATTGACTCACACTATTTTCCAAACCACGCACAAACTGTGATGATTCTACTTCCCCAATACACACCCCACACAGGCTAGGTTCACAGTTTAGGATACCATGTGCATCTCATGTGCAAAGCCACATCCCCTTTTTAAATTGGGTCGCACAGATACCTATAGTGTACTGCACGATTTAGCAGACCTCGCACAAACTGGGTGCCCTATACTGTCTTTTAAAATATGATTTCTCTTTTATGATCGACACTACCAAAACATCTCAAGAAATTAAGGAGACATATTGGGACTTCAACTATTCCCAAAAACATCACTTAGGAGTGATTCAACTCTCAGAATCTCTTCCTGAGACTCAATTAAAAGAGCCGATATAGTAAATAAAAATGCTCAAAACATATGTATATTAGTCTGATTTAAAAACATAGGATTCTACAAAATATTTATTTTTTTAATAAAATTAATATTTCTTAACATTTAATAAAAAAAATAGAATTTGTTTTTAAATAACCTGATTTAATGAAATGAAATGACAATTCTACAAAAATTGAAAATTTTCACGAATCATCCAAAATCTATATTTTTAGTAAAATCCCAAATGTTCACCCAAATATAAATTCAATATGGTTATTATTTTTTCATTTTATAATATAAAAATTACAAAATCAATAAATTAAATTTTTAAATAATGTCATGTAATATAATGAAAATAAATATAGTTAATAAAAATCATTCTTTTTTTAATGAAATATTATATATAAAGTGTTCTATAAAACTATGCAGAATATGAATGAATAGAATGAATAAATATAATCATCATATTAATTTTATATAATATTACATGTTTTTTAATATTATTTCCCTTTATGAAATGGAATCTACACTATTTTTTTCATTACATAAACAAGTAAGGGTGTTCTTCTATCTCAACATTTTCTTATTTTCATGTTACTTCCACAATCATGAAATTATAGCTTTAAACTATGTTCTTGAATTAAATTAATTAATATTTTTTTATCTATGTGATATTTACTATAATTAATTTATAATATAGATTCCATTATAACTATAACACACTAGGGTTCAAAAACATGAGATGCTTATTGTACTACTTCTTATGTAATGAAACAATAATCACATAACATTCATAAGATAAAATTGTATGCAAGGATACAAAATAACAAAACAACCCAAAATTATCAAGAATTTAAAAGTTACTAATGAACTATAGAGTTATCTTTCCCAATTTACCAAAAGTTGCAGCAGTTTTTCAAGGAGATACAAGAAAACAAGATCACGTACCTCAAAGAAATGTATTTCCTCCTGTTATATACAAGACACTACTTTACACTCTAAGATACCCTCATATGTTGTTGAATCACATTTACCTTTTCAATAATATCATATACCAATTATTATCTATGAAACATCCTTTCACTGACATCATCACAATATGATGGAGCTCGACACCACTTTCTATATAATTGTTTTAGAGGTTCTATCTATATAATGGAATGGGATTACTTATTATAAAAAAATCCCCCCAATGAAAAATATTGATCTTAACATCCCTAATAATATAATGAGAAAAAATGAACTATATATTTATAAGTTTTAATTTTTCATTATGAATGTATACCAAATTTAAAATGAAATATTGTATTAAAATTTAAATCAGTACCAATATATTTTTTAATACCATTCCAAAAATATATAGAAAAATTTAAATCATGATATAATACAATAGAGAGAGGTAACCAATGCGATTTAATTATATCATTAAGATACAGTGTAGATATTTTATCCAAATATTATGTATCTCGATTTTGAAGGATGTTAACTGATATAGTAAAATGATCCATACTTACACAATGTTAATTGTTATCTAAGAATTCTTTTCTAATCATAACAAAACCACCCTTTTTATATTCTCCCATTTTGATTCTCACATTTGAAAAAACAAAATTATCCCATTCGGTAGTATTGCATAAACTTTAATGTATTGAATAGTTAGAAATTTCATGAAAAAATAAACCATGAATTTCTTCATACATTCTAAAAAATAATATTATAGATGGTATCTATACATTTAGTAATGACAATAAGAATAAAAAATTGAGTGCTATGAACTTCAATTAAAAATAATTTCTTGAATTGGGAATTACTCAAAACATAAAAACCATTTAAAATATGATAACACCATATTTATCAAAATTTATGTCAGGAAAAACACCCTTCATGATTGTTCCTAATCATTATTATAAACCTCGATCTTACTTCTAATCCTATAAAATTGTTCATGTCAAAGTTTAATTCATTGATACCTGATCCAAAATAAAATATGATTCTATATATAAAATTTCAAGGCCAGCATTCATTAAATCATTAACCAATGCATCACTTTTCAAACATAACATATTTGAAAATTCATTATCAATTCCACTTAAGAAAACATATACCATGTTTTATTTAAATTGATGATCGTGAATCATATAATGATAAACCTTTATGTGTTCAAACCATCTTATCTACCTAATTTTCAACTATTTGGGAGTAATTATATTCTTTAAAAATTTAAGGTTACTATATATTTGAAACTATAACCTGTATAAATTATTACACCAAAATTTTAAATTAAATAAAACATGTACAAGATAAATATCACGTGTAGGATAATTACACTAATGTAGTTTCAATTGTCACAAAGCATATACATTTACCAAAAAAAATCAATAAAATATAGCCATGTCCCTTAGAATATGCAAAAATGTAAATTAACAAATTTACCATTTGATATTTTAAGGGATAAAACTAGTGAATTAACCAAATCAATGTTAAATTCCTATAAATATTTACCACTTTATTTTATCCATAATTATTTAATTCCTTTATGTATTAACATATTTACTGTGTATGATAACCGATAAATGATTCCAAAGTAATTATCAATATTAATATACCAATCTGGGAAAACCATGAATCTACATGAAATTTATGGGACTTCAATATTATTAATACACTTTAGTTTTATCATGATCAATAGTTATTATATCCCTAAAATAAATATTCCCATGTAAAATAATTTTTCTAAAACAAAAATTCATATCTATTGAATGTTTTATACAACTTCATTAATCATAATGTTTGTATAACAATCCCAATGTGCTTCTCATGTTCCTCATAACTTTTAAAATAAACAATTATTTCATTCAATAAAGAAATAATGAATTTATCAAAATATACATGAAATATTTCTATTCACATGATCCATAAATTAGGAGGGATTGTTTTTGTAACCAAAATGAATTTATAAAATAATCATAATGACTATACATTGATTTTAATAATGTGTTTAGAATTTCTTCCTCTCCCACTATTATCTGGTGATACCTCATCCTTAGATCAATCCTCAATGAATAATGGTCATGTTAGAGCTGGTTAAGAAAGACATCAATGTGTGGTAACTAATAAGTCTTCCAAACCGATATGTTATTGAGTGACATATAATCAATAAAATCCTCAGAGAACAAACCCAGTTAAAAAAATAAGTACACCACAAGGAGAAGTGAATGGGTTGATTAAACCCTTATAAAGAAACTCTAACAACTTATTTTCAAATTCCGACATCTCAACTAAATCCACATGATAAGGTGGCTTTAAAATTTTATTATCATCAGGAAATAAAATCCAAATTAAGCATAACCTACTAATTATGAATAAAAATATAAATGTTTTCAAGAAATACATCCATATATTCCTTCACTACTAGAATACCACAAATTTTAATAGATTAATTCATTTTGACAATATGATCAAGATAATATTCATGTCTATCTTAAAATAGTTTCTATGCATCATGATATATTATCAAAAGTCTGAAATCATTCTTATATATGTATTGAGACTGACTCTAAAAAGTTGAATAAGAATTTTTTATATCTAAAACATATATTACCTTGTAAAATTGAAATTCAATCCATAATAATAATAAAAACAATTTTTATAATTAGTAATATAACATGGGTTTCAGAAAAATGAATTCTATCAAGAATAATAGGAAGTTTCCTATAAATTTTTATTGCCTAATTATTAAAACATGGATTTATAACAATAATTATAGATTCATTTATTAATATTTTATTTCCATTTAAGATGAATATTTTCTTAAGATATATGAATATTCAGATCCTAAATCAAACATGAGATTTCCGGAATTTGAATAAACAAATAATGTGGTTGACATAAATTGAATTTATTATATAAAATCCACTATCGTAGTAGGAAAATAATTTTATACACTATTCCTAGCTCTATAATTATAATTCCTAACTTTGGAAACTTTTTTTGCGCATGAATTAACATAATGAACTAACCCTTAGCAACTAACCCATGTCAATACTGGATTACTACCTATTTTACCTTTTCTATTTCGAATAAAACTATTTTCTATGAAACAAACAATCAAATGAAAAACATTAATGCATTGTTAGCACTTTATGGATCATACCAAATAGTCATTAAAAGTTATTTTACGAAATTTGGAAAATTTTGGGGGATTTATTTCTGATTTTATTAGAGTTATTCTCCCTCTCATTCCCTATGGATGCTTCGTACATTAATTATCATGATGTACATAATGTTATAAAACTCCATCTCAAAATTTTGAGAATAATGAGAAACTACTTAATCACTTGTCAATTCAAGATAGGATAAATCTCTTCTTCATCTTCGACTTAGGCATGTAAAAAATCTATAAATTTCCCTCTCATGGTCTAGAATAAAATGTAGTGTATACCTATCTAGTTTGGTATTATTTTCCTCATAAACCGGTACAAATTATTATTTGTTTTATTTCAATTATAGAATGTTAAATTCAATAATACTACTAATAACATTATAAAAAATCCTCTCAAGAAAGTTAGCAATATAGATTTCATACTATATGTAATAAATAAAATCCTTCTTCTTAAAATTTGTAATCAATAAAAATCATCGACCAATTTCTCCTATAAAATGATAAATATAAATATCACCCTTCTTATACTATGACATCCTAAAACATTAAATATTTTTTCTAAGCCATTGATCAATCCGTCGTCATTCATATAAAGATATGTTACTCTATGGATTATTATGTCACTCCTTTTCTTGTCTACCATAGAAAGTAGTGTACATCCTCTGAGTTAAAACTGATACAAACTAATATATTCTAACAATTCGATGTCATTGATTCAGAAAATTATTTTCACCATGATTTCTTCTTACATCAGCTACCATGTTTCCTTGTGAAAAACCATTCTATAGAGAAATGGTTTCGATGATGCAATTTTAAAATCACTAGAAACTGTCTCTGGATAATTTTTCCATTAATTATAGCCTCTTTAAATTGTATTTTAAAATAATCTTATCCTTTGAAGGTGTCTAACCCTTTTCAATGACACCACATATAAGAACCTATGATATAATAATCCCCTCATTACATAATTTATTACACGGTTTGATCTTTCATACATTTCAAGAAAATGTATAGAATTTAGTTATAGATTATTTGGTAAAAAATTACATAAACATTTCCAAACGTCCCATAATTTCCATTTTTCCTAAAAAATGAACCATTATGTTTACACATTTATTTGATTCAAAATACATTTTCATTATTTAATATAAATCAACATAGTCGAAATCATGACCTTAATAAATTTTATACTCATCCTAAAATGTAATAAATAAACATTTGAAAACACAACCTAATGAAGAGAAATATTTTAAAGGTATATAAAAATAATATAAATCATATTAGTATAGAGAAACTCATGAATACCATTGAATAATATTATCCTTTTCACAATAAATCTTTCTGTAGATAAATAAAAAATATCCATGTGTTAAAATCCATATTTCTAAAAATGTACATCCAAAAACCCCTACAAAGAATATGAAAATCCCCGATTGAATCCATACGCTTATTTAAATTCATGAAATCATACTTTGATCAAAATAAATATTTCACATTTAATATTTCATTACGTAAAGATATAAAAATATTTCCATAAAACCCCTATTTAAAAAGATAATATAGGTATAATCGAGAGTAATATTCATATCATGTGTGCAGTCATGTTTAAATGATTTTAGAAAAAGAAAGCCTATTTAATTCCATAGGAGAAGGCAACCTAGTTATGTCTATCATATTTCACTATTGATGACTATTCATGATCCAATGCATTGGTGATTTATATTTGGATCACCAACGTCATATATAATTATCAATTACTATATTATGAATTTTTTAATATTCTACTTAATTATCATTAAACTATTTAAAAACTCTTTTGAATCCATAACACTTCTATTTTTTCATAACCATGTTTTGAAATATCCTTTTTCTTTAAAAACACCTAAAATTGGAAAATTCCATGAAGAGAGGGAATATGATATTTTTTTGAATAACCATGTTATCATATATATTAATAATTATAGTAAATAATAAATATGGCGGGGTAAAAAATGAGTTCAAGTAGTATATGTTAAAAATTATTCTTTTTCCTTTTTTAAAAAATTAAAAATTTACCAATACTAAAAATATTGGAAAAATTCATTTCTAAAAAAGTTCATAGAAATATAAATATTTTTAAAAAATAACTAAATAAACATTTTATTGATAAAATCAAACATTATAGAAACATTTAAAAGAATACGGTTACATATTAGAAAGAGGTTAAAACATTTAAAACAATATTTTATTAGAAAATAAAAAATCATATGTATCATCTAGGCTTATATGCTCTCAAAATGATAAATAGTAAAATTATATTATTTTATAATTACATTATAAAATTTATCATGTTCATTAAATTATCACTATTACCATTATTTCTTTAATTACACTATTTTATTCAGTTACTTAATTGGTTAAGTCCACATTGGATGTTTTGTATAAAACCTAAAAATGACATCAGTTTGTTAACCATGGTAAATGGGATATGGTTCCATTAGCTCTAAAATATTAGACACTTTAGAGTTTTTATCTTTAAAAATTAAACAAACTTTGAGAACTAACCATTTATGTTGTTCCTGAAAAATACACAATGTTATTTCATTGGGATGGTAGTCAGTACATATACATGAACTATATTTGGATTTTCATTATGGGGGTAAGAAAATAAATTTGAAGATAACTAATTTTTACAAAATCATAAATATGTTAAATATATCATATTTATTAATTATTTATATACATAAGACTATTATTGATCAGTGGGGATGAAATATTATTTACATCACTTCATGAAGGTGGTATTTCCACATGTACACACAGGTGATGTAATCATTTTTCAAGATATTGTATGTTAAGACAATATGGTATTTAAAGCTTATACTAATGGTACATAAATATTGTAATAGGATGTATAAATGTTAGTATAGCCTATACAAATGGTTCTCCAAACTGTTGGATCTACCAGTGTTAAGAAAGGCCAATACCTATAGTTATTATTGAACTATTGGTATAGGTTGGTCAGAATTTTAGGTTGACCAATGGTTCATTATGAACCCTTGAAATTTATAAATTCTCAGTTAAAGGCAATAAAAATGGTTTGAAAACCATTGGTATAGACCCCCCACCCCCCTCAAATTATGGGGAAACATCAACCCCACCCTTTCTTAAGTAACAAACAATATAAAACACAGTATAAAGTATACAAATAAAAAACTCAATGAAACTAACATGAAATCAAATTGAAACTCAATATGGATTACTCATAACCCAAAAAAATCACACATAGAACCTTTAAAAATACATCCTAATCAAGAAATATGAAATTAAAAACTCATATCAACCAATATTAAATCAAAGAGCCACAATCCATGAAAAGAAAAACCTCCAATCAATAAGAACATGCAACACAACCAATACAACATCCTCAACAAATAGTACCTAGAATTAAACCAACATAGTCTCCTCAAAAAATCAAAAACCAATAAACATATAATTATAACTTATGAAATAATATATCTATTTTAACCAATGATGAATAAAACAAAAAACATCAAACAAGAAATCATAAAACAACCATTGTCATAAATATATGTTGATATTTAAATGATCAATCTCTCCCTCATCACTATTACTATCATCACCATCAATATCATCACCTTCATCCTAACCTCTTCCTTATCCTCGGCCACATCCTCTATAGTGACCCTCACTTTAAAAACATTAACATTTCATATATTTTGCAGAATAATTAAACATTATACAAAGAGACACAAGAATACCGTACTAGTCTAGAACCTCTTGAAACATAGAAACATAAAAAATAATGAAAAAATGAGAAAAATTATCCACCACCGTAATATTCGTAACTAAAACCCTTATTTGAAACTTCAACATAATATATATATATATATTCAAAACCTCATGAAAAAAAATAAAAATGGGTGAGCTAAATTTCTCAATAAGTGTAAACAAGGGAGACATTTAAGCAAAATCATGGTCATAAGGGTATAATAACCTAATCATGAAGATAGAATATCATACCCTACATTTCAAAGATAATAAAATATATCATGTAATAAATATTTTGAATATCATAAGACATGAATCCTAATGAAATAAAGTGCATAAGACATGAAAGAATAACATAGAAATAAGACATGGAATTGTGCAACACATAAGAATATAATGATTTCTATAGTATCTAGGACATCACTACCAAGATGATATTAGTGGAAAATTCCTTTACTGAACAATGTTAACTCGCTTTCTTACCTTGTATTACTGAACTAAATAAACCATCATTCTATCGCTCTATTACTTAATCGAGTATACCCTCATTCTAGTCCTATCTATCTCATGAGATATAAATATTTACCCAACGCATTGGAGTGGGATATATGTTCCACACATTTTATAATGAATTCATAAAAACATGTTCCACAACATAATAATTGAACATATCATAACCCATGAAATGAAATGGGTATCATAAACATGTAAACATATCATAACTTGTGGAAAGACACTGGTCCCATAATCATTTCATCATAAACATAACCCATGAAAAGATTTGGGTTTAAAAATAATACCACCAATATAAGTGAAAATAGTTTCATAACATCATTCTATAAAAAAATCCATTTAAAGAAACAAAAATTGATGTTATATTATTTGTGAAATAATTTGTAAATAACTTTTAAAAACACTTCCTAATGAAAATAAATTTTTTCTTCTTTGAAAAAAAATATTTTTATAACATAAAAAAATTTCAAAACATTTTTCTTTGAAAATAGATTTTAAAACATATAATGGAATATTTGAAAACCATAAAACATTTTTAAACCCCTTTTTACTTTAATATTATCTTCAAGGATCTTTTGAAATCATTTTTTATTTTATTTTTTTGGAAAACATGGTTTCTGAAGACAATAGATTACTGACCAAGTAAACAGATAATCATATTTTACATCAAAACATTATCTTAAGAACCAAAGACATTAAAAATGGTACTAAACATGAGAATATATTTAATAAAGCTATTATAAAGAAGTATATTAATATTATTGAGATATTTATCATAAAATTTCATTAACGGAAGCCTAAACATAAATAGTCTCGAAAAAAAAATATATTATCTCAATAAAATCTTATAACATGGTGAATAGGGTTCATACTCTCCATGTTAGAAAATAAAATTACATGACATTTAATATATCACGAAATTATGTATATTAATGTTATAAAATATAAAATGGATGTATATACACCTCTAAAAATATTTTAGGTGAATAACAGAACATGAGTCTCAATAAGGGAAATTAAGACAAAACTGTTTTACCGAATTGGTAACATCTAAACGTTAAACCCCATGAATGAAGGATATAATAATTAAAATGTTAATACCCATAAATTTAGTTAAAATATACATATAACAAAATCTTGGGCAGTATATACACCACACAAAAAGAAAGAGTGGTGAACATACCTCATATCTCACTAAAATTAATTTTGAGATGAAAATCCACTTACATTGTGTCTTAAATCACTCCGTACTCATACAAGTATCCAGTATAATAAATATATGTTAATTAGATATAATTTAAATAATTAAATTATTATATATATTACAATATATTCTTTTATTATAACCTTATATTACCCATTTGATAATGATCCAATGTTAAAGATTCGCATTGGGTAGTATTCTCTTTGTTCTTAACATGTGTATTAATTTAGAATATCATAGATCCTTATAATTATATCATGATTCCAGAATTAGGAACATAATATAAATATCAGATATATCAACTATATTTATATTTTAATAATCTATATCATAATTATGTACATAATGGAATACACTGTTCATGGAGATGGTACGTCGTACGTACGCATGAACATTGTTTTCCAGTTTTTTATATAGTATTAAAGTATGTTAATGAAATATATATATATCATTATTAAATTATAATTACAATATTAAATATATAATATATTTTCATTAGAAAAATCCTTAATAAATTCCATGTGGTGTGTGAGTGAATCATATCACTTTGAGGGGGCAGTAGTCCACACATCCTCAAACAAGATTATTATATTGACACCAAATGGAATGTAAAGAGATGTGAGTTATAAAAATGAATATATAAGATTAAATACATATTAAATATAATATAAGACACACATAAATATAGTTTCCATCATAATGGACCCCATGATTGGTTGTAAAAAATAAATGATCAATAATCATTTTGTGTGGCAGTAGTTTATAGTACATAGAAACAACATGTTCAACATCCATTAGATAGTAGTGTGTGTAAGTTTATGTCATAAAATTTTCATGAAGAAAACCTAATATATTTAGGATTACTTTTTTTCACACAATATGGGAAAAGGGAGTGGAGGGGTGGAGAATAAAATTAAATTGAAGGAGCTTGAGGTAAGACGTTAACTCTAAATCAAGTAACTTCATTCGGTTTGTGCCAAAAGGCTACCTTGGGAATCATTTTTCTGAAATGGAAGCTCAAGGTTTATGGTAGTATTTTTGGTAGGATACATTTTTATATATTTTATTAATATAATTGGGTTTATAGTTGTGAATAAAGGGTAGATGTGGTGTCCTTTTATAGGGAAGGAGAAAGACTCACATGGAATTTTTAGATATAAGTTTGGTGTGCACATGTTATTACCTAAAAAATTAATAAAAACATATCCAAACTCATTATTGGAAGAATTATGGACTATATATAGACATAAAATGGTTGTTGAAAAACATTATAGATCATTTGGGACCTTATGTTTATGGTTTAGTCCCTACTTAAGCTTAATTTGGCCTTAACCATAGTAATTATTTTTAATCACTTTTACTAATCATTTGGTTAAAAAATATCATGGTATTATTAGACAGTAAATATTAGAAATAATATAATGTTTCATTTTAGATTTTTTAAATTCACTTCATAGATGTGTCATAATTATGATTACATCTAATTACCCTGACATGGTGAAATAGCCGCATTTTAATGATGGAAATGTTCAATAGTTTGTTAAGATTTTATATTCAGTTTCTGTGGGAAAATGATTATAATGAAATTCAATGTATTATAAGATGTCATATTTATCTAATTTTTCCAAAAAACTGATTTATAATATCATTTATCATTAATAATTAATTATAAAAAATAGATGTTTTTAAATTTAAAATAGTATTTTTCACAATAAATCAAAAATTGATGTTTCTTCGAAAAATCCAAAATATTCCTCCTAGGATAATTATGATGTTATGGATTAAAATATTAATTTTATTTTATTAAATTTTATTCCAAATTTTTATAATTAAATTTATTATAAGGAAACTAATAGCGGTTTATTTGAAAAAATGGAATTTTTAAACATAGAAGTACTTTACATGAAATCATATGTTTTATTATCAATATGATTTAATTATATAAAAAATTATAATTTTTTTTTAAAATTATATATTAAAATTTATTTTAAAATTTTTAATAGATAGGTTATAATTATCTTAAATCAATAAATATATCAAAAAATGAGAAGTTTAGTAGAAACTCAATGTTTCATGTATCATACACCAACATAGTGTTGCATGCATCATACACTAAGATAAAGTTGAATGTAAGGTACACTCTATTATAGTTATGTGTAATGTATTCCAAGTTGATGTATTGTTAAAGTAATCCTTGACATAGGTCATTTCAGGATATAAATGAAATTTAAAATTTATTCAAAAAATTACAGGTCCATAAAAACTCTGGGTGTTACATTTTACACCCCTTAAAATGAATTTCTCCCTCAAAATTCACCACTCGAGTAAATGATTGAGGGTACTTCAACTTCATCACATCCTAATGTTTCCTTGTAGAATCCTCTAACTTATTATTTTTCTAAAAAACATTGACCAAGTGAGTGCTCTTGTTTCATAGAACTTTCTCTAAGTAGCCCAAATTTTCAAGAGATATTTCCTCATAAGAATGATCTTACTCTAGAGGTATGAACTATGATTTCATTACATGTGAAGGGTCAGGTAGTTACTTTGTTAGGTGAGACACATAGAACACATCTTTTCCTTGAGAGATAAATGGAGGAAGTTCTAAGCTGTAGGCCACCATCACTATAGGATCAAGAATTTCAAAGGGGGTGATATACATAGGGCTTTGTTTCCCTTTCTTCTATAATCTTATAACATTATTCCATAGGGATATTCATAGATATAAATTTTCATAAACATCAAACACTAGATCTGGTTGATGGTTATCAGCATAACGATTCTTCTATCTTTGTGCTAACTTGATATGCTCTTGAATGGTTCTAATTTTATACACCATTTCCTCCAAGATCATAGGTCCCAATAGCTTTATTTCTACATCCTCATCCCAAAATATTAAAGCTCTGAATTTCATCCCATGGAGGGATTTATACAGTTCCATCTAAATGATTTATTGAAATCTATTTTTGTAAGAAAACTCTACTAGTGTAAAGTGTTGATCAGAACCACCATTGAAATCCAGATAGAAATATCTCAACATATCCTCTAGGGATTGAATTGTTCTTTTAGACTTACCATCTATCTAATCATTATAAGCAGTGCTGAAACTCAATTCTATATCTAGTGATTTTTGAAACCTTCGCAATAACATTTAGGTAATCCTTGGATTCTAATCTCATACAATTGAATATTTTACTCCATGCAACCTTACAAATACATTAATTTTTATTCTGCAAAGATGATCTAGGGAGAAATCTTCTCTGATTTCAATGAAGTGTGATGACTTGGTATTAGGATTGACTACCACCCATATAGCATTAAACCCTCTTGATTTTTTGGATAGTTATTGAAAAAATCCATCGTGATATTTTCCCATTCCCATTCTGGTATGGGTAATTGAGGAAAAAACCCTTTAGATTTTTTTTCTTTCATCCTTACCATTCTAGAATAAACAACATCATGATATAAAAGTCATGATATCACTCTTAATTCAATCCCACCTGAATTATTCTTTCATGTTCCAATATATCTACGTAATTACAAGAGAAATAGAGAATGAAGAACTATGAGCTTCCTCTAATATCTCCTTCTTCAAATCTGGCATGGAAGGAATATAAAAACTTTTATTGAACCGTATAATTCCTTCCCGATCAAGGTTAATCTTAGAAATAATTCTAACCTCGTTTTTCATCTCTTCATCTTCCTTCTGCACCTCCTTATTTTTAATGGGATAGAGGGATGAAATTCATTTGAGAAAGATATCATTTTTCACTTCCATCAGGATTTATAGATATATAGTTTTCAAATAAAAAAATATTAGATCTTTTTTATCCTCATCATATACAACCTATCATGATCTTTTCGACTCAATGCATTATCAACATCGTTCACTTTTCCAGGATGGTAATTTGATGAGAAATCACAATCCATTATCAACTTTAACCATCATCTTTGGTTCACATTCAACTAATTCTATGTGAATATGTATGTATCATAATTTTATGATCATTATGTATATTACACTTTTCCCCAATAAAATAATGTCTCTATATTATTAATTCAATGATTTCCTCTACTAACACCAAATCATGAGTTGGATAATTTTTACCATGAATCTTAAAATGTCAGGAGGAATAGTATATTACCATTTTATTTTTCATAATAAGAGATCCTAATCCTTTCATAGATGAATCGATCTAGATTAAAAACCCTTCTTCACTATAGGTTAGTGTAAGCACATGTGAAATGACCAACCTTCTCTCCATTTCCTTGAAATTTTTCTCATATTCATCAATATTAAATAACATGAAACCATTCCATGTTTACTTGGTCAATTAATTAGATAGTCGTGATAAAATATCCACAAATATTCGATAATATCTGATTCTCGCTCAAATTTACCCATGAGAAGAAGATAAGACGGTCCTTGTAGTTTAGCTTGGGTTATCGAATCCTCAGGGACCTAAGAAGAAACCTATAGACACGTACATTATATGGACTATTTTTGGCTATGAAGTGGCCAAAGTGGATTGATTTTGGATGGGTTTTAAAGATATATAATATATTAAATTGAATTCAATTTAAAAGAATGAGTTGATCCTAGGTTATCGCTCGGGGTGGATTAGACGTATATTCTTTTTAATGATTTCAATTTCTTAAATTTGAGATGGGTTCATTTAAGGAGATAAAACAACATCATCACTTACTGTTTTAATGCCTAAACCCTTTAATACTAATCAGCTATACACTTGAGGGATCAAAGTTTTGAGCACTTCAAGGTAAGGGTTTGTATTAGTACTTGAAGTGTGTGGCCTTAAATTCAACAAGGACGATGGAGTTTAAAAATCATCAAATAAAAATCCCAATTAAAGAAGTGATTATACATTAATTAGGTGATAAATAACATCCAATCCAACCCCTTGATACTCCTTTGGATCAACCCATAAGTGGGTTAGCCCTCCATTGATCCCATGGTTTCAATGTAAGCGGAAAGTAGACTCATGAGGGAGGAAATGGAGAAGTAAAGAAAACAACAAAAATAAAATGATCACTCCACCGTTGTGTTTATAATTTCACAAGGGTTGGTGTGAATAAATTCACACCATGATCCAACGGTATCAAAGTGATATGAAGAACAACAGAATAATAGTATAATAAGAACTTTTATTAAGAAACTAAAGTGAATTGAACAACTTACATGTGAAAGACAAATTTGAGGCAACAAAAATGCAGCATAACATTACAATTGACCAAAGCATCCAAGACCTAAAAATACTCCACCACCACTACCTTAAATAGGCATTTTGGAAGCCTTGGGTCGAGCCTCCAACAGTAAAAAGCATCACACTTGATTATGGTAGGCCTAGGGTGGTGGAAAGCTTGTGGAAAGAAGACTTTTCCACCCTTGACCCGAAAAGGCATCCAGCTTTCATGCACCTAACAGACGCGCTTGAAAAACCTTCTAGATGGCAGAATTTGGGTGGGCCATAGAAGACTTATATTAATATCCGGATGTCTCCTAACAGTATGAAAAATATCATCCCAAAAAAAGTTATGGTTTACGATATATGGTTAAATTGGTGGGATGTTTTTCTGGGCCGCAGAATCTGGCCCAGAATTTTATCTCTAACTTGGGCCGCCTAAATGACCACCATTTAAGCCGAATTAGCATTAGCTTTTGAAGAGTTATTTGTTCCTATACATGGTTTCTAGTATTCCACGAAATTTAGGATTAATCGGTCTTGTATGTTGGGCCCCACAGTCTCATCAGTGGGCTGGTGTCCAATCTTCCTTCTCTAGAATTGATTCCTTTCATTGCCAAATATCTCCATCATCCTCCATGAATTATCCATTGATCCCTGAATCAAACATGTTCATATTTAAGTGTAGAGAGATTTAAAAAAATATCAAATTAAAATATGTATAATTCAATTCCTTAAAATCAAATGAATCATTGGGTACTTTAAATGATGTTCAAAAATGTACCACATAATAGTGAATTTTAAGAAGGTATTACAATCATAATGTGAAATGATGTTCAAAGTGTAAAATGCACTAAATGGTGTTTATTAATAACAAAGAACATTAATATTATGTATATTAACAATGAATATTATCCTCATTTAGTGGCTAATCACACCCCCCAACTTGAGTTTTTCTAGTCCCGAGCAAAATATATCTCATCAAAAATGAAATTTGAATTCCCTTTTCCAAAAACATTTTAATACACAATGATCCCCAAAAAAACATTATACCAAACAATCATGAAACCCATCAAAATATTTTAACACGAGATAGTTTCATAAGAATATCCCAATCCCAAGCCCATTCCTTTGTTCAAATTCATTGCCATATTTCATCCAATATCAATTAAGTATGAGGATGTGTTGTGCATCACAATAGACACGGGGGGTTCATCTTTATTTAAGAGGGAAATTATGGAAGTGCTAGGTGGAATCACATTTCAATATTAAGATGAGTATTCATTTTGTTTTGTATAATTTTTTTTGTTGTTTTTTTTTTGTTTTTGCAATTTTGCCATGGTAATTGAAGTTGCACTCAAAAGAGTCAACCCCTGTAGCGAGACTTTGTCGATGACTCCCAGGCTCAAAGACCTTAGGAAACCAAGTAAATCCCACATAATCGGGCATCATCTCGAGTTAACTCAGTCAAAAACAAATTCAAATTATCAAAAATAGAGATAAAATTACTAACTCTGGGCCAGACAACTCTGGAGCCACGATCCCCAAGTGTCGAAAGCCACACATTAGGTCATTTCATTGCTCTACGTGCAATTTTTTTTAATAATTTTAATAATTTTTTTGAATACTCATATTAAACTAAAATGATCACCAAACCTATGCTATTTATTTAGGGGACACCATGAACTCAAACTAATACCCCACTATCCAAGGGACGTGCATTGTGATCTTTTTTTTATTTGGATGAAAATATAAATGATGAAATATCACATTGGATAGCCACACTTTCCAAAAACAATGCTAATGAAATTATACAAGGATTGAAATCAAAATCAGGGTATTCTAAATTATTTGATATTCAGTTTCAAAGTGTGCAATGTGTATTACCATGTTTAAAGTTAAGGGAATTTTTCCTTCCATTTAATTTTTTTTTCAAATCAGTCATTTTTGTTGACACAAAAGCATTTTTTTATCTCTCTACCCAACTTAAAACAACACTTTCCCCAGTGTTTGAAGAAATAAAAATTTAGAAGGAGTAGAGGCAGATAATGGAAGTTTAAAAAGGAAATTGAAACTGAGGATCATGGAATGAATCACCTGGTGGTTGAAGCTGAAGTTCTTACTGCTCCAAATTAGTCCTTTGATCTCTTGGTGGATGTAGGAACCTCCTTGATTGAACATGTATTACCCAAAATAGTACCTAAACAAAAATAAGAACAAACCAGACAAAACAAACAACATAACGACTTATTTAATTCCAAGTATCATCATTTTTATGGTTTTTCTTTTTTTCCATTTTTTATTTTTTTTAAATCAAACTAATGATACATTGTCTCCATTTTAATTTTCTGGGTAAGGTTTTACTCAGGGATCACACCGCGTGACACAGATGAATACGATGCTCCCCTTTCATACCCATCCATACTTATAATAGAAGAACAGGTCAATAGTCCTTTTTTTAAATGTAAAAATGATTAATTAATCCTATTTAAAATATAAAGTTTATTAAAACAACAAAATGATAAGAAACTTGAAAACCATGGGTTTCCTCCCATGCAGTGCTTTGTTTAATGTCATTATCCCGACATGGACCCTAAATCTATCAATTTTTTCCTTGTTCATAGGTTGGCTCAGTTAACTCAACCTTTATTTCCTGTTTATTAAATGATTAAATGAATGGTTTTAACCTTTGACCATTGACCTTGAAAATGTAACCACTTGTGGGATCTTGAATCTCTACTGCCCCATGGGGGAATACATGATGCACTATGAAAGGTCCTGACCATCTAGACCTTAACTTTCCCGGATGTAAATGAAGTTTTGAACTATATAAGAGCACAAGTTTTCCCGGTTCAAAATGTTTGACCTCGATATTCCTAGATTGGTAGGCTTGAACTCTATCATTATTGATCATTGAATTTTCATAAGCCTCCATCTTTAGTTCCTACAGTTCATCTAATTTCCTTTTTGTTTCGGCCAATGATAGATCATAATCTATTTTCTTAATTGCCCAAAAGGCCTTATGTTCAATCTCCACTGGCAAATGGCATGCTTTACCATAAACCAACCTATATGGGGACATTCCTAAAATAGTTTTATATACGGTTATATAGGCCCAAATAGCATCTAAGAGTTTCTAAGACCAATCTTTCGTAGAGGGGTTGACAGTTTTTTTTCAAGAATTTGCTTAATCTCCCTATTTTCTAACTCAGATTGACCATTGGTTTGAGGGTGGTAAGCAGTGGACACTTTGTGAGAAATTCCATATTTTTTCATGAGTGATGAGAATGGACGATTGCAAAAATGAGTTCCACGGTCACTTATGATAGACCTAGGAATTCCAAATATTGAAAATATGTTCTCTTTCAGAAATAGAATCACAACTTGATGATCATTGGACTTAGTGGGAATGTCCCCAACCCATTTTGAGACATAATCAATAGCTAAGAGTATGTAGAGGTATCCCCGAGAGTTTGGGAAGGGACCCATGAAATCAATTCCCCAACAATCAAGGATTTCAACCACTAAGATGGGAGTGAGTGGAATTTGATTCCTTTTTGTGATGGACCCTACTTGTTGACACCTAGGATAGCTTCGATAAAATGTGTAGGAGTCCCTTGAGAGGGTGGGCCAAAATAGGCCACATTGAATAATCTTATCAAATGTTTTCTTAGAGGAAAAGTGACCTCCACATGCCTCACTATGACAGAATTTAAGGATGGACTCTTGTTCATATTCTGGAACACACCTCCTAATGACTTGGTCAGGGCAGAACTTATAGAGGTATGGATCATCAAACACATAGTGTCTAACATCAAAAAGGAATTTCCTTCGAGCTTGAGTCCCTAAGAATTTTGGAATGACTCCTGTCACTAAGAAATTTTCTATGTCAGCATACCAAGGGCAGTCACTCACAGAGTATAGGTGTTCATCAGGAAACAAATCAGACACAGAAAGGTGGTTTGAGTTGTCCTTGAATTCCATCCTAGAGAGGTGATCAGCTACAACATTTTCAACTACCTTTTTATCCTTGATTGTGAGGTCAAATTCTTGTAAGAGAAGGACCCACCTAATCAGTCTAGGCTTAGCATCTTGTTTTTGGAAGAGGTATTTTAGTGTCGAATGGTCAGTGAACACAGTGATGGGTGATCCTAAGAGGTAGGACCTAAACTTCTCTATGGAAAACACAATAGCAAGTAACTCCTTTTCAGTGGTGGTGTAGTTGATTTGGGCATCATTTAAATATTTTCTTGCATAAGCAATGACATAAAGAGTTTTATCACAACATTGTCCTAACACATATCCAACATCAAAGTCACTGGCATCACACATAAGTTCAAAAGGAAGGTTCCAATTTGGAGATTTCATAATGGGAGGAGAGGTGAGATAGGATTTGAGGGTTGAGAATGAACCCTCGCAGCTTTCTGTCCAAACAAATGGAGCATCCTTTACTAAGAGAGCACAAAGGGGACGGGATATTGAACTAAAGTCCTTGATGAATCTTCTATAGAAACCAGCATGTCCTAAGAAAGACCTCACTTCCTTGACAGTTTTGGGTGATGGAAGGCGACGAATGATGTCAATCTTTGCTTTATCAACTTCAATCCCCCTACTCGAGACCAGATGGCCTAGAACAAGTCCCTCTTTAACCATGAAATGGAATTTTTCCCAGTTTAGGACCAGATTCTTTTCTTAACATCTTGAAAAGACTCTCTCCACATTCTGCAGACATCCCTCAAAAGTATCCCCAAACACAGAGAAGTCATCCATGAAGACCTCTAGAAAATCCCCTACCATGTCTGAGAAGATTACCATCATGCACCGCTGGAAGGTTCCAGGGGCATTGCATAACCCGAAGGGCATGCGTTTGAAGGCAAAGGTACCGAAAGGACATGTGAATGTAGTCTTCCCTTGATCCTCTAGGGAGACCTCAATTTGATTGTACCCCGAGTACCCATCTAAGAAACAGTAGAAGGCATGACCTTCCACTCTCTCAAGGACTTGGTCAATTAATGGTAAGGGGAAAGGGTCCTTCTTGGTGAATGATTTTAGTTTCTTATAGTCAATGTAGACCCTCCATCCACTAATCACCCTTATTAGAAGAATCTCTCAATCCTCATTGGTTATCACTGTTATTCCAGCCTTTTTTGGAACCACTTGGATTGGGCTCACCCACTCACTCTCAGCTATGGGATATATGATACTAGCTTTTAACAATTTCAAAAGTTCCTTCCATACTACCTCCATGGGATTAGGATTGAGTCGTCGTTGAGTTTGACGACATGGCTTTGAATCAGATTCCAAAACAATCCTATGAGTCCTGATAAGTGGGCTAATCCCAGGAATATCATAAATGGTCCAACCAATGGCTTTCTTATGCTTCTTAAGGACATCTAGAAGCATGGTCTCATGATTGGCTTCATGAGAAGAATAAATGATAATAGGATGTGTTTGATTTTCCCCTAGGAAGGCATACTTTAGTGCAGCAGGAAGTTCCTTCAATTCAAGATCAGGTTGGTTCAGAATTTCAGCAGAAGATTGGGACATTGGATCAAGATCAATTTCTTTTTTTAGAGGTTCAGATAGGATTGATTCCTCACATGTAGATGTTTCAGCTACTATATTGGCTTGATCAGATTTAGGGAAGGAATTTAGAGGGGTCTCTATGAAATTGGTTTCTTGAAAGGTTTCACTGATTTTTGGACCTAAGACATAATCATAAGAGCAATTTGAAAATGATTCAATCCAAGGAGATAAACATCCTTCATATGAACAAAGGAAATCAAACTCATTCTGACTTAAACATTCATGAAATATTCCTTGATGTTCCATGGATTCATTATCAATGCTTCCTATCATGTTTACTTCATGAATGTACTCTTCATCCCCTATTTGTGAGCTTTCATTATAGATGTTCTAGTCTAGACTCATGTTTCCAAAGGTGATGGTCATGTTCCCATTTCGGACTCAGATAACAGAGTTGATTGTTGCAAGGAAAGGACGACCAAGGATGATTGGGTTTTGTTCCTTATTTCCTAAATTTGGATGGTTGTCAAGGACAATGAAATCAGAAGGGTAGATGAAGTTTTCAACCTTTACCAGAACATCCTTTAAAATCCTCTTTGGAACCCTAATGCTACGATCAACAAGCTGAAGTGTGACAGATGTGGGTTGGAGTTCTTCTAGTCCTAACTGGCAGTACACAACATATGGGATGAGATTGACACTAGCACCTAGGTCACACAAGGTCTTGACAACTTTACTTTCTCCTAGTTCAACATTGATGTAAGGGAAACCTGGGTCTTTCAATTTAGGAGGAATGGTCCCTTGAATGGTGGTACTCACATTAGCAGCCAAAAGGACTTGGTTTTTATGTGAAAATTTTCTTTTAAAAGTGCACAAGTCCTTAAGGTTCTTTGAGTAGGCAGGTATGGTTTGGATTGCATCGAGAAGGGGTATGTTCAACTTGACTTGTGAAAATATTTCTCTCAACGTTTCACTCAGTTCAGGCTTGGGTTTCCCCCTCATGCGTTGAGGAAATGGTGCAGGTTGTGGGGTTGTTTGTTGAAGAGTTGTTTCCTTCACATTGTTATCAGTTTCCTCAGTTTTATCTTGTGGTTCATTTGAATTTTCATCCAAGTTTGAATCTTCGGGTGGGTTCTAAATTAGTTGTTCAGGTTTCTCAATTGATTTCCCACTTATTAAAATAGTCACAACCTTTAGTTGTTCATGAGTTTTTTGAGCACAACTTGACTCTCCCCTTGAAGTTGAGGATGGCACCGCCTGAGTAGGCATGGGTGCCTTTCCAGTTTCTATGGTTTGAAGTTCTTGTTTTAGGGAAGATACCTCCGAGTTCAACCTCTCCATTTTCTTGCGCAGTTGTTCTAGTAGGATTTGTGGAACAGTTTGGGTGGGTGCTTGAGTAGGTTGGTTTATCCCAGGGGGATATTTTGGAGGTGGGACTGTTTGTTGAAAATGGACCGGTGGCTGTTGGTATTGGATAGGTTGGGTTTGGAACTGATTATGGGTTTGGTAGTTCTGATGGGGGTATCGATTTTGTCCCTGTGGTTGGCTAGGTTGTTGGTTATCTTTCCAGCGGAAGCCTGGGTGGTCGTTATGCCTTGGGTTGAAGGTGTTTTGGTATTGAGGCTTTTGAAAGTTCAAAGCATTTACTTCCACTGGGGGTCCTCCTAAGAGAACATCCTTGATGGATGGAATGGTTGGGCAGTTGTCTGTCTTATGGTCATGTTTGTCACAAATTGTGTAAACAGGGTCAACGGTTTGGATTTCATGGACTTTCCTAAGGTCTATCTCTTCAACCTTCCTAGAGAGTGCTGCGAGTTTAGCCCTAAGGCTTTCCTCTTCTCTAATTGTATGAATTCTAGTAGTTCTTTGTGGCTTTTCAGAATAAGGTGAAGTTCCCCATGTTTGGTTTTGTTTAGAAAGACTTTCTAGATACTCGTAAGCATCATTTGGGGCTTTGTTTTTAAAGGTTCCATTACACATCATGTCAATGAATTGTTTGTTCCCCGGACCCAACCCTTCATAGAAAATTCGCACTTGTTCAGGAATAGAAAAACCATAGTGTGGAACCATGTTTAGAGTGTCTTTGAACCTCTCCCATGTTTCATAGAATGACTCTCCATCTTTTTCAAAAAAAATTGGATACTCTTTTTAAGTGCAATTTTTTTATGGTGGGGAAAGTATTTTTTGTAGAATTCTCTTTTTAGTTGGTCCCAAGAGTTGATGGATGATGGTCTCAAATTGTTTACCCAATTTTTAGCTCGATCCTTTAAAGAAAAATTAAATAGCCTCATCTTAGCTTATTCTAGTTGATGTGGGGGACACATGGTTTCTACAATGTCATTGAACTCCTTAATGTGCAGGTAGGGCATCTCGGACTCCATTCCATGGAATGTGGGAAGGTGGTTTAGGACATGGGGTTTAAATATGTAGTTGAAATCTCCTAGGGAATTGTGTCTAATGCATGAGGGGGCATTGTTCCAAGAAGGTGTGAGGTAGTCATTCATGGTTTGATCAACTACATTCCCTAAGTTTGGAGCTTCTTGTTTTGGTTTCCCATTTGATTCCCCCCAGGGTTTATAATTTGATTTTGTGGATGAACCTCCATTGGACTTGTTTCAGGTTCTGAATTTGGGGTTTCAAGAATATTTGGATCTGATTTAAACAATCCCCTATGTGCACTTGACTCCCCTATCATAGGACTTTCCACCCTAACAAGTCTGTTGGAGAAATCGCGGGTGTAGGCGGACATGCGCCAAAAAAAAGCAAGAAAGGGACAAGATAAGAGATCTTGGGTGAGAGTAGAAGAATGGAGGTGAGGAAAGAAGTTTTTTTTGGATATAAGGTACTTAATTGGTCCCCGGAAACGGCGCTAAAATTTGATTCTCTCTCAAATTTACCCAAGAAAAGAAGTTAAGATGGTCCTTGTAGTTTAGCTTGGGTTATCGAATCCTCAGGGACCTAAGAAGAAACCTATAGACACGTACATTCTATGGAATGTTTTTGGCTATAAAGTGCCCAACCTGGATTTATTTTGGATGGGTTTTAAAGATATCTGATAGATTTAAGTTAATTTAATTTAAAATAATGAGTTGATCCTAGGTTATCGCTCGGGGTGGATTGGACATATTTTCTTTTTAATGATTTGAATTTCTTAAATTTGAGATGGGTTCATTTAAGGAGATAAAACAACATCATCACTTACTGTTTTAATTCCAACACCCTTTAATACTAATCACCTATACACTTGAAGGATAACTATTTTGAGCACTTCAAGGTAAGGGTTTGTTTTAGTACTTGAAGTGTGTGGCCTTAAATTCAACAAGGACGATGGAGTTTAAAAATCATCAAATAAAAATCCCAATTAAAGAAGTGATTATACATTAATTGGGTGATAAATAACATCCAATACAGCCTCTTTCTACTCCCTTGGATCAACCCATAAGTGGGTTAGCCCTCCATTGATCCCATGGTTTCAATGGAAGCGGAAAGTAGACTCATGAGGGAGGAAATGGAGAAGTAAAGAAAACAGCAAAAATAAAATGATCACTCCACCGTTGTGTGAATAATTTCACAAGGGTTGGTGTGAATAAATTCACACCTTGATCCAACAGTATCAAACTGATATGAATAACAACAGAATAAGAGTAGAAGAAGAACTTTTATTAAGAAACTAAAGTGAATTGAACAACTTACATGTGAAAGACAAATTTGAGGCAACAAAAATGCAGCATAACATTACAATTGAGCAAAGCATCCGAGACCTCCAAATCCTCCACCACCACTTCCTTAAATAGGCACTTTGGAAGCCTTGGGTCGATCCTCCAACAGTACAAAGCATCCCACTTGATTATGGTAGGCCTAGGGTGGTGGAAATTTTGTGGAAAGAAGACTTTTCCACCCGTGACCCGAAAAGGCATCCAGCTTTCATGCACCTAACAGACGCGCTTGAAACACCTTCTATATGGCAGAATTTGTGTGGGCCATAGAAGACTTATATTAATCTCCGGATAACGCCTAACAGTATGAAAAATATCATCCCAAAAGAAGTTATTCCTTTCGAGATATGTTTTAATTGGTGGGCTGTTTTTCTGGGCCGCAGAATCTGGCCAATAATTTTATCTCTAAATTGGGCCGCCTAAATGACCACCATGTAGGCCGAATTAGCATTAGCTCTTGAAGAGTGATTTGTTCCTATACAGTTTTTCTATAATCCCACGAAATTTGGGATTAATAGGTCCTGTATGTTGGGCCCCACAGTCTCATCAGTGGGATGGTGTCCAATCTTCCTTCTCCAAAATTGCTTCCTTTCATTGCCTAATATCTCCATCATCCTCCTTGAATTATCCATTGATCCCTGAATCAAACATGTTCATATTTAAGTGTAGATCAGTTTCCAAAAATATCAAATTAAAATATGTATAATTCAATTCCCTAAAATAAGATGAATCATTGGGTACTTTAAATGATGTTAAAAAATGTACCACATAATAGTGCATTTTAAGAAGGTATTACAATCATAATGTGAAATGATGTTCAAAGTGTAAAATGAACTAAATGGTGTTTATGAATAACAAAGAACATGAATATTATGTATATTAACAATGAATATTATCCTCATTTAGTGGCTCATCAATATCCAAATAAACCAAGAAATCTACAGATCACCATCACTGTATTTGGTCTAAGGAATCTTTCAATATCCTCCATATTTGATAGATATACTTTTGTACCATCTATTGAGATTATGTGGCCCAAAAATGAAATCTTTTACAGAAAAATTCTCAGTTTGTAAATGTTTAATATAACTTATCCTTTCTTAGGGACTTCTATATATTTCTCAACATATATTCATTCTCTTCCATGATCTTTGAATTGATAAAAATATAATTATTAAAGACTACCAAAAACTAGTTGAGGTAATCTTTGAAGACCTTATTCATTAAATTCATGATAATAGCAGGGAAATTAGTAAGACCAAATGGCGTAACTATATATTCATAGTGACCATGCCTTATACAAAATGTCATCTTGGGTATATCCTCCTTCTTGACTGTCAATTGATGATATCCAAAATGAAAGTCAATCCATGATAATTATTGAGCTATGCACAGTTGATCAAACAACTCATCATTATGGGGAAGAGGATACTTGTTCATGATTGTAATCTTGTTCAATTCTCGATAATCAATTCAGATTCACATTGATCAGCCATTCTTCTTCAAAACAAGAACTAGTGAACCCCATGGTGACACACCCGACCTAATGAATCCATTATCAAGGTTTTCTTGGAGTTTCTTCTTTAATTCTGGAAACTTAATCAACACCATTAAATAAGTAGTCTTTGAAATTGGTGTTGAACTATGTATAAGTTCTATAGAGAACTCAACTTCATTCTTTGGTTTTAGATTAATAAAATAATTAGGAAATATATCCACAAAATCCAAAACAACATCCATATCATTGATGTAGATATTATCTCAACCCATTTGAGATATATAACCCTTTTTAATGGGAATTAAGACCCATACAATAGATGTAATATACATAGGAAGTTCAGACTTATCGTCACATTGATAGATGAGCATAGGTAGGAAGAATGTGAATATTTTCAGGAAGCACAATCCCACAAAATTCTACCAGAGAGGAATCATAAACATGAGATTCAATCATCATACCATTAATATTTTTCACTGCTAATTCCACTTTGAATTATTTTTATGGAATCATAACACCCTTAACAATTCTTTAAATATGAAAGAGTGGGTAGATCTAGAATCAAATATGAAATTATCAGTTCTAGATTGGATGGTATGTGTACCTTTCATGATGTCGTTATTGAACCCCTCATCACGAAAAGAAATTTCATGATATTTCCCTTTATCCCTTGTCATAAGAGGTTTCTAATGTCAGGTGTTATCACGAACCCTTGGGTTTGGGATGTCGTTAGTAAAATTCTATTTCTCCATACACTTGTAGAACTTAACCATGGGAGGTGCATTCTGTGAGGCTTTTTATCCATTAACATCTTGAGAAATCAACATCCTATAACCTTGAAAATAAATTGTCTGATTCCATTCCCTTATAATCATTAAACATTTATTATAACCCCTAATGAAATTTCATACATGCTTCTTACCACACAAATAGAATAAAGGAAATCCCATCTAATTTTCTCCATGGTTTTTAATGTTTCCTTTAAAATCCATATTCCTCTATTTTTCAAAGCCATGAGATTGATACATGACTCAAACCTCAATTAAATCCTAGATTACACAACACATAATCACATAGTATATACAAAAGTTTTTTATGTCCAACACCCTTATGAGACTTGGATTTAATCTACTAAAGAACGTATCAACATTAAATTTAGGTTGGATGATAATTCCTAAAGCGTACCTTAGAAGTCTCATGAAATTAGCCTCGTAGGTACCAATAGATTCATCATCCCTTTTCTTCAACTCATGGAACACTTTTTTCCATCATAGTATAAAGAAATAGAGGAAATTATGGATTGAAAAAAAATTCTTTACCTCATCCCAAACATTGGATTCAATCTCATCATTTTTCCTTTCATTATTGATTAGAGTCCACCACTGACATGTTTCTCTTTCTAAGTGATAAAAAACCAGAATGACTTTATCATGGTAAGAACAATGAAGAAAGTAATATATTAATTCAGTGGTACTGGTATATTTTTTCGAAACATGTTGATCCAGAGACCCCGTGAACGATGGTGGATGTTTCTTAATGAAAGACTCAATAGAATGTTTTCCCTCTGTTGCTCATTTTGAATTACACTGTTATTTGTAGCTTCAAAAAGTTTCATGATCCTAGAAATTTGTTTTTCATTCTATCTCCTATAGCATTCAGTTTTTCTAGAGGAAAGTCATTTCATTTTCCATTACAATATCTATTAATTTAATTCTTTTAGGTTCCATCAATTTAATAAAAAAAAGAATAGAGTATGGAATAATTATCATAATGGGGAACCACATAATAATGAAAAATCACTAATAGGACATATAACTTATTACATATTTCATAATTTATTACACATTAGGATTATCTTAAGATATTAATATACAACCTATATTTTAGTCCTTCATAATGGTTTGTGATGAGGTTTTGAATTCTCAAATCATATCCCCCGTGAGTGATAAAATAGGTGTGCAGAAAGGCCTATTTTTGTATACCCGATTACCCCATTTCAAGACAAGAATATATTATTGAATTTGTTACACCGAGGTACATTTTTACAAAATCCACATTATTAAAATCCTACTCATTATTACACACTTAAACATGACTTATTATATAAACATGAAATTAATACATCTCTGAGGATCGAGAGGTCTATTGTATTGGTAAATTAGTAACATTAAATTACAACATACGAGAAAAACTGAAAAATATTTATTGAAAAATTCTTTTTCGTGACTACAACATTCCATTGTATTTAGCATTTCATGGGATAACATGGGGAAATACATAACAATAGGGGGAGCTATAAAGTCCAGTAAGGGAGTAAAAAAAGTTATAACATTATGAATACAATAAATGTAAAGAAATATGCATTTCAATGGATCTTAAGAGAAATGTGAACAGAAAGGCATGATATAGAATGATTATCATAACATGTAAATATAGAAACAAAATCTAACAAGATATTAGAATGATCCAAAGCTCATTGCACATTGTGCATGAGTAAACTCCAATTGAACATTAATTTCCATGAGTAAACCCCCATTGCACATGAATTAGAATAATTCAACACTCATTACACATGATGTGTCAGGAAACCATTCTTTACCCAATTCATTGGAGAACTATCCGGGCACACCATTCTTAATTATTTCATTTCATGCATAAGTTTGCCACATAGATCATACAACATGGATTCATTAAGCATCATAATTTATTCCAGGAATAAGAGATGTTGAATACATAAATGCAAATACTAAATCAACTAGTACATGTGAATAAATGTGAATACCCTTGATAGAGAAAGGCGAATGGTATTCATTTACATGATGATTTTGGAAAGGGGGAATTTTGGTGTAACTTCAACTACAAAACGACGTCCAATAGAAATTGTAAAATGGGTTGATGAGAGATAAATGGATATATGGTCATTTCTATGTGAAATGGATAGTAGTGGGGTTATGTAAAATAATATCCCAACATATGCAATGGAATTTATAATAATAACATAAAATAGTTTCTTGAAGGTAAATGAGAGAGAAATACCTTAAGGAATTTCAGCAAAGTAACGGGTGTACATGAGAGGCATTAATGATAGATAATGGGGTCTATAATCATTAAAACATATGGGGGGAAGTATAGGGGAGGTGATAAATCATACCCTAACATTTTTAATTGAATATAGAAGGCATAAAAATATATGGAAACTTTGAAATAAGGATGGAAGGAAAGTGAGGATCCCTCACTAAGAAGTATGATCCCAAAGGATTAGTAGAGGATTTAGAGAGCCTTAATGGGAGATTAGGGAACCTTGGGAGGATTAAAGAGATCGGAGGTGAGGGTTTGGTTAATAACCAAATGGTTTTAGTGAATAATAATGTTAGATTTAGTGGGTTTATATAGAAAAGTAGTGGGAATTATTTGTTATTTAGGTTTCGGACACTACACATTAATGTAATCTAAACCACAAAAAATTCCTTGTGTTTTTACCATGGTTTATTAAAATTATAAGTGGGAAACATTATTTTATATGTCTAATTTACGAATGTTTTAAAATATTATGATTTTTAATGTGGAGGTGAGTCAGACTCTAAAGGAAATCATTATCAAATGTTAAATTATTTTATAACTCTTAGAGGGTCCACTAAGGCATTGTAATATTAATCAAACCAATATGAAATACCATTATTTTAAAGATTAAACATATATGAGATTAATAAATCTTTCACAGTATTTTATTACATCACAATTACGTCGTTATGATTTCATAAAACACATTATATATTTTAATGATATTTAATTTTTACCCAAAAATTTGACTGTGTCAATAAAATATGAACAAATCACCGTAAGATAATTTTGATGTCCAGAATCCAAAATTATCATTAATTTTAACTAGATAATTTTCTAAATATGTTTATTTTTACTTTTATAATAAAAACCGACATTTATAAAAAAATTCATGGGTTCTGAAAAAAAAATCTATCAAAACCATAAGAAAAATTACAATTGTATAAAAATTATATGATCTGTAATGCCCCGACCCTAGTTACCCAGAGTCGGTGCATTATTACATAACATTGGCATGATCACAAGAAAGATCAAATCTCGAATGACCGATTGGTTTAGTAGCCTTGGAAACACTAGATATATTCAAAAGTCTTACATTACATCATAAAGTGAAAAACTATTACAACAACATAGTCTCCATATTCCACACTCATATCCCCACATACTATCCCTGCAGGTCATTCATAACTTACTTCTTCACTTCCTAGGAAAAATAAAACATAGAAAAGGGGCGAGATCAAATGCCCAGTAAGGATAACAATATAGCAGAAACTTTCAAAAATAAGCATAAACATTTAAGGCACTGTATAACTAAAACAAAAGCCTTTTAAACATGAACTTCAACATGGTATGGCAAAATTAAAAAATAATGTCATTTACTTATTCACATGGATATTCTAATAATCGAATAATCACATGCAATATCAATAACCACTTTCATACTGATGGAATGCATAATGCCAGACTATCATAACCACATAGCCAAGGCCTCGTTCCAAGACTACAAATAAGATTTGTTCAAGGCCTTGTGCCAAGACACTAGTTTGTCTCATGAGACCTACCGATGCATCGAGGAGCTATAGCGGGATCCACCTGTCACATATTAAGTCCAATGCATTCCCATATGAAAAGTTTTAAACATAACATAAACATTCGTATTAAAACTAGCATACGAAATGTCAATACTTTCACCATAAACTATGAACAGTATAAAAATAGCACATCCATAGTCAAACATATCACAAAACCTTCAATACAATGTAGAAGTTTTGTATCATAATAAATCAACTTCAAATAGGCATAAAATCCATCAAAGGATGTTGACATAGATGAAATCAATACTCTTTTTAGAGAAATATCTTTTTCTATTTTTAAATCATTTAAGAGTCTTATATTTATGAAATAAAACATTTTCTTTGAAAATATTCCTATATGCTTGTAAGGGAGGCTTCGACGATTTTATAACAGGAGAATGTAGCCGCACCCACCATATAAGTTAAAAAAACATTCTTACCTTAATTTTGTCGAAAAGGTTAAAAAGCACCTTGTTAGGAAAATGACGAAAAGATTCCTTTATAAACCTCTTATAAAAATTCAAACAAGGGTATAAATTACTTTAACCCATATTCTTGTAAATAGTAAAAATGTTTTGAAATACATTTTTAAGAAACATGGATGTGGATGATAAAGAGATCCCAGTAGATTATTACGTATAAACAACCTCGGATAATGAAGAGATTCTAAAATAACCCTTACCTTGTACTTTTCCTTCATTAGGGTAGGTTAACCTTCTGTATAATGGTGAAATAATTGTTATTAAATTATAAAAGAATCATATACATTAATATGATATCATATATGATCTTTTAACATTGATTTGATAATAATATCTTAGTATTATCGTTGTTTTGGGTGTTAACTTACTCGTTTTCTTTTATATGTTTTGTTACGTAAGACATGTTTGAAAAGGATAGGTTGTATATTATTCATATCCATAATGATTTCAAGTCCTTAAACATCATTTTTAAATCATCAAATGATAATTATACTTGAATGGATACGATGGAGAATGAATCTCAACGCGTTCGTGGAGACGGTAGTCCGTACGTACGCACGAGCGACGATATCATTCTTTTGATATTAAAATAATATATAAATCGATGGTATATAATATATACAAAATCATTAACGTTTTATATTTATTATTTAGATCAGTTACACATCATTATTATACCCATCCAAATAATAATATATTGAATAACAATTACACCACGACGTGGAGACGGTAAGCCGTACGTACGCATGTATGGTGACGTGTTATTCAAAGGGTGGATAGAATACTGAATATGGTTGTACCATATTTATAATAACATCACAGTATATATAATATAATGGATTTATTATTATAGAATGGTAATAACAAAGAAAGAAGAAGTGGAAGAAGAAAAGAACTTGGAAAAGGGTGGTGAAATCATTACCTCTTCTTCGGGTTCTTCCTTTTGATTTGATCAAAAGGGCTCCTTAGGTTAGCTTTATGATCAAAATAAGGCCTCTAGGTTGTAGTGAGGGAAGTTGGGATAGTATTTGGGTAGAGTTTGGCCGAACCAAAAGGCTTTGAAGGTGTGAAGAAAAGAGAAGGAGGAGTGCCCTTTTATAAGAGGTGTGAGGGGCACCTTTGTAAAAGCTAGAAATATTAAATTATAATAAATTAATATTCAGTTTCTAGTGGCTCAAATGTTTATTATTAAAAGGTTAAGGTGGGGATAGGTCGAAAACCATTCAACCAATATAATTTAGACAGTTTTGGGTACTTATATTAACCTTATCCTTAAGTATTAACTCTTAGTTAATTAGTTTCACTTTTACAATGTCTCTTTGTGTTTTTATAATATATGGTTAATAAAATTACCATATACATCCAAGAGAACCCCAAGTGGTCCATTAATAAGACACCTATCATGATATAAGTCTCTTGGCTGATCTTTAGATTTTTAGGAATTTAATACCAATTAATAATATAATATTTGTTTTAAAAACTCTTTTATGTCAATTTTGACACTATTCAATAGTTGATTTTTGTTAAACTCATAACAGATTTATTACTTCAAAAAAAGAAAATTAAATCAATCCTAATATATCATATTATCCTACAAAATTAGTTTAATTCATTACAAGATTCAAATTATATTTATTTGGGTATTTATAATATCAATTATTTTAATTTTTCACTATTAATCTAATTACTGCATCATCATTGCGTCATAAATAAATTAAATTATTTAATGTCTAAAAATTATAAATAAAATATCATTATGTAGGAAATCTGTTTATATTCCTAATGAAAATTTATAGTCGAAAATCCAACATATATAACCCTATGTAAAAATTGTTTTTCTAAAAGATATATGCTTGTGTCATTTTTGTATTAATTTTAACTTAATTAAAATAAAGTGTCCCTATCACCTGCAAGTGGCTCCATGAGGTCCCAAAATTGACCCAAATATGCTCATGGTCAGACATGTTTCCACCAATAAGGTTAGGACACGTTTTAGGGTAATTGTTTATTATTATTATATTATTTTTTTAACCCTTATTTACTGGATTTACCCTTAACCATGGTAAATAAAATATTTACCGCAGTAATTATTCAAAATGTCTAAAAATAAAAGTTACCTATTTACACAATTTGAAAATCCTGATTCCTAATATGGAATCCATTTTTCCAAATTCAAAACACAAAAGTGGCAGAAATTAATTTAAAATTAATTCCAGTTGTTAAAACAAAAAGCGTTTTTTTACGAGATAATAACTATCAAAAGATTGACATTTGTTTATGTCCGGTTTAATTGTAAAATTACGTCCAATGACCAACATTGTATTAAATGGTAAAAATATATTCTAAATATACTTTAAAACCACTCAAATTTATAATTTATCACTATTAATTATTTTGATTAAAAAAGTTGTTTTTAATTAAAATTTAGTAATTTTCACTATTCATCAAAATATGAAAGTTATCCGAAAAGTACCAAAATTTCAACTCAGGATAAATTCGATATTCCAAATCCAAAAATGAAGTCCATTTTTAAAAAAATAAAATATATATAATTTCAAAAAGTAGGTATTACTATTCATAACAGCTAGTTTGATTGGTTGTGGTGTGTTAGAACTCAATGTTGCGTACAACACACGCTATCACATTATTCAAAGAGAAGCGTACCGTAGAAGCTTGGGGTGTTACATTCTCCCCTCCTTCAAATAATTTCATCCTCGAAATTTCTAGAATACTTATCACATGAAAAGACTCTGGTGGTTCTTCATCATAAGTTCCTCGGGTTCCCACGTTGCCTCTTCCATCTTATGGTTTCTCCACAAAACTTTTACCAGACGCGTCGTCCCGTTTCTTAGTACCTATTCTCTCGTATCAAGAATCCGGACGGGCTCTTCATAATAGGACAGATCGGGTTCCAGTTCTAATTCTTCATAGGTGAGTACATGCGTTGTGTCAGGCATGTATTTCCTCAACAGAGATACGTGGAACACATCGTGAACTTTGGAGAGAGTTGGCGGCATTGCCAATCGGTAAGCTACAACCCCAATTCATTCTAGAATTTCGAAAGGTCCGATGTACCTGGGACTCAATTTACCTTTCTTACCAAAATGTATGAATCCCTTCCATGGAGATACCTTCAGGAAAACATGATCACCGACTTGAAATTCCAAATCCTTCGTTCGATTATCGGCATAGATCTTCTGCATACTTTGAGCAGCTTTGATGTGATTTTGGATTACATTCACCTTTTCCATCGTTTCCTCCACCAGTTCTGGGCCTACAAGTTTTCTTTCACCAACGTCATCCCAACAGGTTGGTGTACGACATCTCTTTCTATATAACGCTGCATATGGTGCCATCTGAATACTCGAATGGAAGCTATTGTTATAGGAAAATTCTACCAGCGGTAAATTTTGATCCCATATATCCTAAAAGTCAAGTGATCAAGATCTCAACATGTATTTTAAGGTTTTAATAGTCCATTCTGATTGTCCATCCGTTTGAGGGTGGTAGGCAGTGCTCAAATGAAGTTCAGTATTCAGGGATTTCTGAAGACTTTTCCAAAATCTTGCAGTAAAATGAGGATCACGATCAGAAACAATCGATAGGGGTACTCCATGAAGTCTCACAACTTCTTTAATATATAGTCTTGCTAGACGTTCCAGTGGTAGATCTTCTCTTATAGCAAGAAAATGTGCTGACTTTGTAAGACGATCAACAATAACCCATAGTGCATCGTTCCTTCTAGGAGTCTTTGGTAGTCCCATGACAAAGTCCATTGTAATATTTTCCCATTTACACTCTGGTACGGGAAGTGGTTGCATGACTCCTCCAGGCTGTTGCCTTCCATCTTTCACTTGTTGACAAACCATACATCTTGACACAAAATCAGCAATCTCCCTCTTCATGTTGTCCAACCAAAAATGTTCCTTCAAATCTCTATACATTTTGGTGCTCCCAGGGTGTATAGAGAAATTGGAACTATGAGCATCATCCATCAATTCCCTTTTTAGATCAGGTATATCGGGAACACAAATTCTCTTCCCAAATTTCAAAATTCCATCTTCATACACAAAGTCTCTCAGTCTCCCATCATTCATAGCTTTAATCTTCTTTTAGAATTCTTCATCATCGGTTTGATAACTCTTAATCCTTTCTAGTAAAGATGGTTTGGCAACCATTAGAAAAAGCATTGATGTTTCAACTTCCCTGGTTATTCCCATGTCCATCTTCAATAGATCCATCAAAATTGGTTCCCTTTCAATTCTCATCATGTTCAAAATTCCATGGTCTTTTCTGCTCAAAGAATATGCCACCTTGTTTGCCTTCCTCGGGTGGTAGTGTATCGTGCAATCATAATACTTGAGTAATTCAAGCCATCTCCTTTGCCTCATGTTGAGTTCTTTTTGTGAGAAAATATACTTCAAACTCTTGTGATCAGTATAAATCTCACTTTTTTCACCATAGAGGTAGTGCCTCCATATATTCAAATCAAATATCACAGCTGCTAACTCGGGATCATGAGTAGGATAGTTTTGTTCATGAATTTTCAACTGTCATGATGCATAGGCAGTAACCCTATCATTCTGCATAAGGACACAACAAAGTCCTTTCTTCGATGCATCACTATAAATAACGAACCCATCATTCCCCGATGGTAGAGTCAATATAGAAGCATTGACTAATCTTGTCTTCAGTTATTTGAAACATTCTTCTCACTCTTTTGTCCAAACAAATTTAACCCCTTTACGTGTGAGCTTCGTTAATGGGTTATCCAATCGGTAAAAATTTTGGATGAATTGTCGATAATAACCTGATAAACCAATAAAACTACGTACATCAGTTATACTCATAGGTGCTGGACATTCTTGGATTGCCTTGGGCTTAGAAGGATCAACAGATATTCCATCTTTAGAGACAATATGGCCAAGAAAAGAAATCTCCTGAAGCCAGAATTCACACTTTCTAAACTTCCCATATAATTCATGTCTTCTCAGAGTCTTGAGGATAATGCGTAAGTGATTTTCATGATCTTCGTAGCTTTTAGAGTATACCAATATATCATCAATAAATACCACCACAAATTCATCAAGATACTCCTTGAAAACTCTATTCATCAGATCCATGAATACAGAGGGTGCATTAGTCAATCCAAAAGGCATTACAGTAAACTCGTAATGCCCATACCTGGTTAGAAATTATGTCTTCGGAATGTCTTCCTTCTTCACACACAACTGATGGTATCCAGATCGAAGTTCAATCTTTGAAAAAGTATTCAACTCCATGAATTTGGTCAAATAAATCATCAATTCGAGGTAGGGGATACTTGTTCTTTATTGTTATAGCATTGATATCCCTGTAGTCAATACATAACCTAATAGATCCATCTTTCTTTTTAACAAAAAGAACAGGGGCTCCCCATGGAGAAACACTAGGGCGAATAAATCTCTTATTAATCAATTACTCTAGTTATTTCTTTAGTTCAACTAATTCTACAGTGGCCATTCTATAAGGGGTCTTTGATATAGGCCTTGATCCAGGAATTAAATCAATGGAAAACTCAACTTCTCGTTCTGGAGGTTGTCCAGGTAAATCTTCCAGAAATACATCTACAAATTCATTCACAATAGGTACATCCTCTATTTGAACATACGTTTCCTCACCCACAGTAATTTCATTATCTTCCCCCCCCAATAATTGAATTTAGTTGAGCTATTGGGGGTGGATCTAAATAAGAATTAGGTGGTGATAATTCTGCTCTAAAGATAAGGTGTTCCTTATCATTATCATCAAGAATCGTAACCTCTTTATTCTTACAATAAATCTTCGCATCATAGTTCGAAAGCCAGTCCATACCAAGGATTATATCAAACTCAATCATAGGTATGACGATGAGATCAGCAGATAAAGAACATTTATGTGCTCTAATGGGGACTGATTCACAAAACTTTGTTGCAATGATACTTCCCTTAGGGGTTTTAACTGACAACTCCATTGTTAAATCAAATTGGAAATATCTAATTTTCTTAACAAACTGGGAAGATATGAAACAATGCGATGATCCAGAATCAAATAATGCATTTTCTAAACATGAGGAAACCATTAAATTACCTGCCACCACATCTTTAGGAGCTTCTACCTCAGCAGTAGTGATAGCATAAGCTTGGCCTTGATCCCTTGGCCTTTTCTGAGGTAAGTTCTCCTGAAGTTTATGACATTCATTTGCATAATGTCCCATATCCCTACAATTGTAGCACTGAACATTGGTAGCTTCCTTCTTCCCCTTGCAATCACGAGATTGGTGGCCTTTTTCACGACACTTGTAACAGACTCTCATTCCCTTCAAGCAAGTACCAGGGTGTTTTTTCCCGAATTTACCACAGAATGGATATTCAACCTTTCCCTTCTTCCCCTTATTTCCATTCCTAGATTGATCAGCAGGTCTCTTCTTCTCTTTCTTTTCTTTAAAGTCATAAGACCTAGAGAATTCCTTTTCGGTCTAGATAGCACATGAGACAATTTCTTCGTACGATGAAAAGGATTATGATACTAATGCTCGATAGAGAAATGGTTTTAACCCATCAAATAAACGATCAATATTACTTCTTGAGTTACGTATATAATCTCCAGCATACCTTGCTAACCTTGTAAAGTTAGCCTCATAATTTGCGACATTCTCATCCTCCTTCTGTCTCAGACTCAGAAATTGCCTTTACATATCTGCTCGATGGTCGCAAGGAAAGTATTTATCTAACAACAGGTCTTTGAACTCCCTCCATTCCATATTTGATACTTCATCATCTTCCTTCTTATTTTGAATCAATGACCACCATTGATCAGCATCTCCAGTGAGGCGGTAAACTTCCATGATAACTTTTTCCCTTTCACTACTCCCCAAAGCCTGAAATATTTTCTCTAGGGAAAATATCCATTGCTCAGCTACTAATGGATTTGTACTCCCATTGAATGTTGGTGGTTGTTGCCTCATGAATCGATCTAACATTGATCCTCCATGTTGTGGATCAGGGTGCTCCATACGGGTAAGGTTATTATTCATAACCTGAGTGAGTTGTCCCAGTATGGTGATTAGCTGATCGGCACCAGTTGCATCACCATCTCCACTATAATTATCTTTAGCAGGAGGGAAATCCCTACATGGAGTGCGTGCATTGATTTGGTTTCCATTTCTTCCACTAGGCACCATTTCTAAACAATGGCATAAACTAGATCAGTTTATGAATCAAAATACATAATCCCACACTTATAAAACACTTAACATAAATTGAACTATTTATGGATATAATCCATAATCATAAAAATGTTTTCTTTGAAGAAGTATATACTCATAAACCCTTCATGATGATTTGTAAAGAAAATGATAGTTATCCTAAGCATATCCCCTGGGAGTGTCGTAACCAAGAGTGCAGCAAGGCCCGTTGCCGTGCACCAGTTCCCGTTTGAGTCTAGCTCAAAGCGGTGTTTTCGGGTTTTACCCCTAGGTACATCTGTGCCAGAGCCGCCTCTACCTGCTCGTATCCAAACAGGGATGTATTGCTCGGAAAACTCAAAAAATCTCTACAATACCAAAATTCTTGGAATTTCTTCTATACTAATCCTCAAAGTTCATCTTAGGTCTACGTGCTCTAATCAGAGTTTATCTAAATCTAGCTTCCAAGGTTTGTACTAAACTTCCTCTGATACCAACTATAACGCCCCGACCCTAGTTACCCAGAGTTGGTGCATTATTACATAACATTGCCATGATCACAAGAAAGATCAAATCTAGAAGGACCGATTGGTTTAGTAGCCTTGGAAACACTAGATATATTCATAAGTCTTACATTACATCATAAAGTGAAAAACTACTACAACAACATAGTCTCCATATTCCACACTCATATCCCCACATACTATCCCTGCAGGTCATTCATAACTTACTTCTTCACTTCCTGGGAAAAATAAAACATAGAAAAGGGGTGAGCTCATATGCCCAGTAAGGATAACAATATAGAGGAAAATTTCAAAAATAAGCATAAACATTTAAGTCAATGTATAACTAAAAAAAGCATTTTAAACATGAACTTCAACATAGTATGGCAAAAGTAAAATGAAGTAATGCCATTTACTTATTCACATGGATATTCTACTAATCGAATAATCACATGCAATATCAATAACCACTTTCATAATGATGGAATGCATAATGCCAGACTATCATAACCACATAGCCAAGGCCTCGTTCCAAGACTACAAATAAGATTTTATCAAGGCCTTGTGCAAAGACACTAGTTTGTCTCATGAGACCTACCGATGCATCGAGGAGCTATAGCGGGCTCCACCCATCATATATTAAGTCCAATGAATTCCCATATGAAAAGGTTTAAACATAACATAAACATTCATATTAAAACTAGCATACGAAATGTCAATAATTTCACCATAAACTATGAACGATATAAAAATAGCACATCCATAGTCAAACATATCACAAAACCTTCAATACAATATAGAAGTTTTGTATCATAATAAATCAACTTCAAATAAGCGTAAAATCCATCAAAGGATGTTGACATAGATGAAATCAATACTCTTTTTAGAGAAATATATCTTTCTATTTTGAAATCATTTAAGAGTCTTATATTTATGAAATAAAACATTTTATTTGAAAATATTCTTATATGCTTGTAAGGGAGGCTTCAACGATTTTATAACGGCGGAAAGTAGCCGCACCCGCCGTATAAGTTAAAAAAACATTCTTACCTTAATTTTGTCAAAAAGTTTAAAAAGCACCTTGTTTGGAAAACGACGGAAAGATTCCATTATAAACCTCTTATAAAAATTAAAAAAAGGGTATAAATTACTTTAACTCATATTCTTTTAAATTGTAAAAATGTTTTGAAATACATTTTTAAGAAACATGGATGTGGATGATAAAGAGATCCCAGTAGATTATTACGTATAAACAACCTTGGATAATGAAGAGATTGTGAAATAACCCTTACCTTGTACTTTTCCTTGGTTGGGGTAGGTTAACCTCTTTTATAATGGTGAAATAATTGTTATTAAATTATACAAGAATCATATACATTAATATGATATCATATATGATCTTTTAACATTGATTTGATAATAATATCTTAGTATTATCGTTGTTTTGGGTGTTAACTTACTCGTTTTCTTTTATATGTTTTGTTATGTAAGCCATGTTTTTAAATGATAGGTTGTATAATATTTATATCCATAATGATATAAAGTCCTTAAATATCATTTTTAAATCATCAAATGATAATTATACTTGAATGGATACGATGGAGAATGAATCTCATCGTGTTCGTGGAGACGGTAGTCCGTACGTATGCACGAGCAACGATATCATTCTTTTGATATTAAAATAATATATAAATGGATGGTATGTCATATATACAGAATCATTAACGTGTTATATTTATTATTTACATGAGTTAAACATCATTATTATACCCATCCAAATAATAATATATTGAATAACAATTACACCACGACGTGGAGATGGTAAGCCGTACGTATGCACGTATGGTGACATGTTATTCAAAGGGTGGATAGAATACTGAATATGGTTGTACCATATTTATAATAACATCAAAGTATATATAAGATACTGGAGTTATTATTTTAGAATGTTAATAACAAAGAATGAAGAAGTGGAAGAAGAAAGGAACTTGGAAAAGTGTGGTGAAATCATTGCCTCTTCTTCAGGTTCTTCCTTTTGATTTGATCAAAAGGGATCCTTAGGTTGGTTTTCTGATCCAAATAAGGCCTCTAGGTTGTATTGAGGGAATTTGGGAGAGTATTTGGGCAGATTTTTTCTGATCCAAAAGGCCATGAAGGTGTGAAGAAAAGAGAAGGAGGAGTTCCCTTTTATAAGAGGGGTGAGGGGCACCTTTGGAAAAGCTAGAAATATTAATTTATAATAAATTCATATTCAGTTTCTAATGGCTCCAAAGTTGATTATTAAAAGGTTAAGGTGGGTATAGGTCTAAAACCATTCAAACAATAGAATTTAGACAGGTTTGAGTACTTATATTAACCTTATCTTTAAGTATTAACTCTTAGTTAATTAGTTTCACTTTTACAATGTCTCTTTGTGTTTTTATATTATATGGTTAATAAACTTACCATATACATCTAAGCGACCCCCAAGTGGTCCATTAATGAGACACCTATCATTATATAAGTCTCTTGGCCGAACTATAGATTTTTATGAATTTAATACCAATTAATAATATAATATTTGTTTTAAAAACTCTTTTATGTCAATTTTTACACTATTCAATAGTTGATTTTTGTGAAACTCATAACAGATTGATTACTTACAAAAAAGTCACTTAAATCAATCCTAATATATCATATTATCCAAGAAAATTCTTTTAATTCATTAAGAGTTTCAAATTATATTTATTTGGGTATTTATAATATCAATTTTTTTAATTTTTCACTATTATGGTAATTACTGCATCATCATTGAGTCATAAATAAATTAAATTATTCAATGTCTAAAAATTATGAATAAACTATAATTATTTAGGAAATCATTTTATATTTCTAATGAATATTTATAGTCGAAAATACAACATATATAACCCTATGTAAAAATTGTTTTTCTAAAAGATATATGATTGTGTCATTTTTGTATTAATTTTAACTTAATTAAAATAAAGTGTCCCTATCACCTACAAGTGGCTCCATGAAGTCCCAAAATTGACCCAAAGATGCCCATGGCTGGACATGTATCCACCAATAAGGTTAGGACACGTTTTAGGGTAATTTTATATTATTATAATATTATTTTTTTAACCCTAATTTACCAGATTTACCCTTAACCATGGTAAATAAAATATTTACCGCAGTAATTATTCAAAATGTCTAGAAATAAAAGTTTCCTATTTACACAATTTGAACATCCTGATTCCAAATATGTAATCCATTTTTCCAAATTCACAACACAAAAGTGACAGAAATTAATTTAAAATTAATTCCCGTTGTTATAACAAAAAGTGTGTTTTAAAGAGATAATAACTATCAAAAGATTAGCATTTGTTTATGTCCGGTTTAATTGTAAAATTACGTCCAATGACCAAAATTGTATTAAATGGTAAAAATATATTCTAAATATACTTTAAAAACACTCAAATTTATAATTTATCACTATTAATTATTTTGATAAAAAAAGTTGTTTCTAATTAAAATTTAGTAATTTTCACTATTCATCAAAATATGAAAGTTATCCGAAAAGTACCAAAATTTTACCTTAGGCTAAATTCGATATTCCGAATCCAAAAATGAATTCCATTTTAAAAAATAAAATATATATAATTTCAAAAAGTAGGTATTACTATTCATAACTGCTAGTTTGATTGGTTGTGGTGTGTTAGAACTCGATGTTGCGTACAACACACGCTATCACATTATTCAAAGAGAAGCATACCGTAAAAGCTTGGGGTGTTACATGATAATTCATATTTAATAAAAAATAATTTATTAATAATATTTTTTTAAAATATTATTTAATTCAAAAATCCATTAATTCATCAGAATAGATTTCATAATTGAATATTAACTAAAAATACTATATGTACTTTAAAAACCATTTACTAAGTAACAATAATAAAATGAATATATATTATTATTCAATACAAAAATAATGAACATAATAATAGTTCTAGGGTCTTGTTACATAACCCTTTATAACACCCGCATAAGACATAAGAGAAAGGTATGTGATGATCACAGACTCTTGGGGCGGCTCGGATAACATCACTTGGGTGGTAATCTCCATTAACTTCCAATTATCCCATAGGTGATTCTGTTCAAACTTAACGCATTGAAACTTAGATTGGTCTTGGTTATGAGAAATTCCAAGTGATGAATCCTCCTTTATGAGCTCAAAAAAATGATCTTCGTATGGATTAATTCTACTGGATGAGGTTATCTCTTCCTTTTTCGGAGTAAATTAGATTTGTTAAAGCCTTATATTTACAATAATCATGTGATCACTGTTCAACGACTATATTAGCAATGGTGAAAATTCATAACTGTATTTTAAAATCCAAAAACAGAAAACTAAATAAGTTAATATGATTTATATAACCACTTCAAATTATAAAACATTTAATTAGATCAAGAGAAATATTTATTAATAAAAGTTATTTTCATTACAATCTTCCCCCCTTAAGAAATTTTTTCCTAAAAATTTACTTTTCCCATAATAAAATAGGTGAGGGTAACTCTTCTTCATCACATCCTATGATTACCACTTTGCTTCTTCAAAAATGTAGTTTCACTACAACACCATGATGAAGGGCATTGTCTTATTTCATAGATAATTTTCCTACGATATAAGATCGTCACCATATTATTTTCATAGGAGAGGTTATTCTCTAATGCTAACACCACTAGATTGAGTACAAGAGATGGGTCAAGTATTTATATCATCAATTGTGATAAATGGAATACCTCATGTATTGGAGATAGGTTTGGTGGTATTGATAGTCGATAGGCCACTTCTCGATTTCAATCAAAGATCTCAAAAGGGATGATGTACCTTTGACTAATAATTCCCTTCTTCCCAAATCTCATAAATCTCTTTATGGTGTTATATGAAGGAATATCAAGACTCCAACATCAAAAACAATATCTCCTCGATGATTATCAGTATATCATTTTTTCGACATTGAGAAACTTTAATGTGATGATGGATAGTAGTAACCTTATCCACCATTTCTTCGACCATTTATTGACCTAAGAGTTATTTCTCCCCAACATCATCCCAACATGCTGGTGTTATGCTCCTATTCCCATAAAGGGAATCATAAGGATCCATTTTGATTATTTATTGGAAAATATTATTATAATAGAACTCAAATAGAAGAAGATGTTTATCCCACCCTCCTTCAAATTCCATTGAGCATGATCTCAACATGTCCTCAAGTGTTTGGATATTTTGTTTAGATTGTCCATCAGTTTTAGGATTAAAATTTGTACTTGAGTTCAGATCAATATTCAAAGTGTGTTAGAGACTCCTCCAGAACATGAAGGTGATTCTTGGATCTCTATAAGATATAATAGATAGTGGTACTCCATGTATCTTTACCACATCAATGATGTATATATGTGATAGTTGATCTAATGATTAATCCTCTCAAATTGCAATGACGTGTGCAGTCTTTGTAAGAAAGTCCACAACAACCCAGATACCATTATTTCCTTTGGATGTCTTTGATTGTCTAATGAAAAATTCCATCATGATGTTCTCCCATTTCCACATTGGTATGGGTAGTGGTGGCATCATCCCCTTATAATTATTCTCATCATCCTTCAATTGATGACATACCAGGAACATAGATATATAATCTGTGATCCCTGACTAATAATTCTCATGGAGATCTCGATATATCTTTGTGTATACTATGTGAGTGGAGAAATTAGAAATATTTTAATCAAACAAAAGTTCATTTTTTTAAACCGGATTTGATGGAACATGTAGTCTTGACCCAAATCTCAAAATTCTTTTTTTATTAACAATGATCTAAGAGAATATCCCTTTTCTAATAGTTTCCACATTCTTCTGAATTCCCATATCATCCTTTTGAGCATCCATTAACCATTAAAAAAGAGTTAGTTGAGAAATAATTTATGAAAGGATGGATGATTTTACTTTCATTATGATTCCAATGTCCATATTCATCAATTCTAATAAGATTAGATCCCTTCCATTTCTCTTCAAGGATATAATTGATGGGTCATTTATGATATGAGAATTCACCACCTTCTTCACTTTCCTAGGATGGTAATGGATTTTGTAGTCATTTTCCTTGATTAGATATAACCATCTTCGTTGGAGCATGTTCAAATATTTCTCTGTAAATATATACTTAAGGCTTTTGTGATCTGTATATATTTCACACTTCTCCCTAATAAGGAAATGTCACAAAATTTTTATGTGCATATTACTGAAGCCAACTCCAGATCTTGTGTTGCATATTTTTTCTCATGAACATTCAATTGCCTTGAAGCATAGGAAATGAATTTTTCATTTTTCATCAACACACATTCCATTCCATTCTTCGAATCATCAGTCAATACCACAAAAATATGTCCACTTTTGGGAAGTGTGAGAGATGGTGTACTGATAAGCCTCATTTTTTAATACATGAAGCTCTCTTCTCATTTATCACTCTATGATAACTTGACTCCATTCTGAGTAATCTCGGTAATAGGGTTTGAAAATCATGAGTAATTTCTCAAAAATCAGCGATAATATCTAGCTAACCCGAAAAAGCTATAGATATCTTCCACATATATTAGCCCCAGCCATCCCTCAATTGCATTTTTCATAAAGGGATCCACATATATCCCATTTCTTCTGATGATATTACCCAAGAATGAGACTTTCTTCAGCCAAAACTCATACTTGTTGTACTTTACATAGAGCTTCTCCTTTCGGATGATCTCTAGTATTGTGCTTAGATGCTCCTCATGTCCCTCCTTGGTTTTGGAGTATATTAAAATATCATCCATAACGACTACCAAAAAATTTTCAAGGTAATCTCTAAAGAAAATATTCATCTATTCCATAGTGATTTTTGGAGAATTAGTGGGTTTTAACGGAATTACTATGAATTCATAGTGCATGTACCTTGTACGAAAAGAAATCTTGGGGATATTGTCCTTCTTCCCCCTTACTTGGTAATATCGTGACAAAAGATCTACCTTAGAGAAGTATTGTGCTCCAAGTAGATTATCAAACAAGTCATCAATTTGAGCTAGAGGATAACTTGTCTTTATCATGTTTTTTTTTTGAGATCATGATATTCAATGCAAGGGCGCATTGACCCATCCTTATTATGGATAAAGAGGATTGGTACACCCCAAGGTGGATCACCTGGGTGTATAAATGCTTTATCCAAGTCCTCCTATAGTTTTTTTATCTCCTCAAACTCCAAAACAGCACTTCAATATTGATTTTTGGATATTGTCAATGACCCAGATATAATATCAATCGATAATTAATGATCTATTCTAGGAGGATGTCCAGAAAATTCCTAGGGAAGCACTTTAGTGAATTTCCTCACAATATCCATGTTTGCAAGGATGGTTTCTCCCTTATACTCAATCATCTGAGAAAGATATTGGTTCTCATAGGGTACTAATATATACACTTTGGATGATGGTGCTAAATAATATTCTTCTTTTTTGCAGTTGTACAGAATTGGGGGTTGATTCTCCATATGCAGAGTTATTTCCCTATCACATAAATTTTTGTTGGATCTAAATAGGGTAACCTAATCAATGCCACGAATTGCATAAAATTCCACAACACAGAGTGTTATGAGGATAATAGGGAAGTTAAATCCAAAAATTGTGAAAGGGGAGGAGTTATATTCGTGGATTGCAATAATTTCCCAATTTATTGTTCTCACCGACATCATTATTTACATGGTTTGTGGTGGTGTTATTATAGTTCTACTGAACATTTAGGATATAAAACAATGCATAAAACCAAACTCAAAAAGTATGTTTTTTATTCTTGAATGAATAACTAGAGTACCTTTCCCCACTTTGTTATCAGGGTTCACTTCAGTGGTAGTGATGAAAAAATCTCACCCTTGATTCCTTGGAAATTGTTGGATACCTCCGAAACCCTTTGTTTATGGAACTGGTTTGGAAAGTGCCTTGGTTCATTTTAGTTGAATAAATGAAAAATGCATTAAGGGTTGAATGGAGTGTTCCTCTCCTCTTTCGCATAAGCATGTTTTTCATGTCAGTAATAAATGGCCAGGTTCCCTTCTCTTCTACACCTAAAGCATTTCCCCATCCCCTTTAAGAAATTTCTAGGGTGCTTCTTTTTTCTTCTTTGGTATGTGGGGTGCTGGAATTTCTCAGTTCCATTAGATTTATCCATCAGACCACAAGAATTAAAATCCAGTTTCTTTTTTTATCCCAATGATACCCCTCATATTCTCTAATATAAATTTATACTTTGTGGGAACATTTGATAATTTATTCATAGGTATATAAGTCATGGGTCACTAGGTTTTTCAATAGGACATGTTTTATCCCACCAAAGAAGTTTTCATCCTTGCATTTGAGGGTAATGTCAAAGTCGTATGAGTATCGTGAAGTCTTGTGATATTTTCATTGTACACTCTAATGGATTCATCCTATTTTTTCTTGACGGAAAGTAAGACTCTCTCCATATTAAGATGGAGGGTGCATGGAAAATATTTATCCAAATTTTTTTTCCGGAAATCAATCCATTCCAACACCTTGATAACTTCCTCTAGGATCATATTTTTTATCAATTCCAACCATTTATCTGTTTGAACCTTCATAAAATATGTAGAAACATGAACCTTCTCTTATTCGGAATATTGACTGACCGAGAATATATCTCAATGGAGGTGATCCATTGTTCGGCGATTGAGGGATTTGATGATCCATTAAAATTAAGAGGTATTGTTATCATGAAGCTCTAAATTGTCTCATTTTCATTATTAGTGGGGTTGGATGTTCCTATGGACCCATGTTTCTTTTCAAAACATGTGTTATCTGGGAGAGTATCATGACAATGTTTACAATTCCCACTCTCGTCAAATTTGGTATCTCATTAGAAAATTCATCACATAGATCATTGCAATGGTTGATAGCATGAGTCCTCATATTATAGTCGATTGGATGCAATAAATAGAATTTTAGAGGTGACACATAAAAGGGGAATCCATATAATAAACGAGTAGCTTATAAATTACATTTATTTGCTAAACTTATAAATTTATAGGCTTCAATCTATGATATCCATAATCTACTTAAAAACATATATATGTATGGGAATTTCTTTTTATTCCTTTAATAATGGTTCATACTAATCTATTAAATTTACTAAATCATATCCCCCAAGAGTGTCGACTAGAGAGTGTAGCAAAGCCTATCGTTAGGCACCAGTTCACATTTGAGTCTAGCTTAAACTAGTGTTTTTAGGTTTTACCCCTAAATACATCTATTCCAGTGTCACCTCTACTTGTTCATATCCAGACATGGATGTATTTTCTTGATAAACCACTTACTCTATAATCACAAAAATATAGGGATATGGTTATTATACATAGTCTTATCCCAAAGTCATTAACGTTGGTTTTCTAATCCTAATTCCAAAAATAACAAAACATTTCAATTGATACCAACTAGATCAACCATGATCATTATTACACACTTAAACATGATTTATTACATAAAAAAACTTAATAAAACTCTGAGGATTTATAGGTATACATTATTGAAATATTATAAACATTACATGACAACATATTACATAAAATACAACATATTTATTGAAAACTTCTTTTTCATGACCACAACAATACATTGTACTTAGCATTTCATGGGATAACATGAGGACATACATAAAAAAATGTTGAGCTATAAATCCTAGTAATGGAGTAAAAATGAATGACATGAATAATACAATACATGTAAGAAAATAGTTATATCAATAGATCATTAGATAAACATGAACATAAAGGCATTATATAACATGATTATCATAACATGAAATTTTGGCAACAACATTTAATATGATATTAGCATGAGCCAAGGATCATTGCAAATTGAGAATGAGTAATCCATCATTACAGATGAATTAGAATTAGTAACCCCTCATTTCATATGAATTATCATGATTCAACACTCATTGAACATGACATATCATGATACAATTATTTACCGAATGCATTGGAGTGCAATCAGGGCACACCCTACCTAATCATTTCATTTCATGCATAAGTGTGCCACATAGATCATATAACATGGATTCATTAAACATTATAATTTATTCCATGAATAAGAGATATGGAATACATAATTTTAATTCCCTAATCAACAATTACAGGTCCATAATTATGAATACATTATATATATAAATTGGTATGGTATTCACTTACACTATTATTTTGGCATGGGAAATTTTGGGGTATCTTCGGCAGCATGATAACATCAAATACTGATCGTAAAATGGGTTGATGATAGAGAAATCATAATCTCATAATTTATACATTAAATGGTAAGTAATTGGGTCATGGAACATAATATACCAATATATGTAATGGAATTCGGATTCATAACATAAAAGGATTGTTTGAATGAAAATAGGGAAAGAGATATCCCTTACGAAATTTTGGTATGGTAACAGTTGTACATGGGAGGCATTAATGAGAGACAAACGGTTCTATATTAATTAGAAAACTAGTATGGAATTATAGGATAGGTGAGGAAACAACCCAGACATTTTTAATTGAAAATAAAATGGTATAACAATATATGGAAACTTGGACATAAATAAGGAATGAAATTGAGGATCCCTTACTTGGAAGTGTGATCCCAAAGGATTGGTAGAGGCTTGAGAGAGACCTATTCAAGGATTTGGGTGCCTTGTTAGGATTTTAGTGAGAGTAGGGAAGGTTTTAGTAAAACATAAAATGGTTTTAGTGAAGATTAATGGGAGATTGAGTGGGTTTATAGAACAAAGTAAAGGAAAATCATTATTATTTAGCTTTTGGAAAATACACATTAAACTTATCGAAACCATAACACATACCATGGTTTTTCCCATGGTTTTTGAAAAAGGATAGTATAAAACATTATTTTATAAGTCCAATGACCAAAATTATTAAAATATTAGGCCTTATTATGTGGAGGTGAGTCATAGTCTCAAGGAAATAATTTTAAAATGTTTAAATATTTTATAAGTCTCGGAGGCCCACTATGCCATTGTAAAATTAAGAAAACTAATCACAAATCACATTATTTTAAAGTAAAAACATATATTGGCTGAATATATCTTTTGTAGTATTTTATTACATCTCTATTGGGTCATATGATGTGATAAAACACATTATATATTTAAAGGGAATTTAATTTTTAACCAAAAATTTGATAGTCAAAGAAAATTATGAAAAGAGAACCTAATAGAATATTAGAACATCCTGAATCCAAAAATAATATTCATTTATCTAAATAATTTTATAAATATTTTAATTTTTACTTTTAAAATAAAATCTGATGTTTATAAAAAAAATCATGGGATTTTACAAAAACAATTTTCAAAACCATAATAGAATTTACAATTGTATAAAAACTATACGATCATTTATATTTAATCAAAATAAAGTTTGTAATAATATTCTATTAAAAAAAATTTAAATTATAAAATCCAATAATTAATCAAAATCCATGTACCCACTTGTTGCGTTCTTAGGATATCCTCTCATGTACCCTTTTAAGCTCAGATAACATTTATAATTATCAAATTTATTAAAGGGTGATACAAGTTCCACACATCGCATAATTATAACAATACATGTGTTCTATAAGAACATAAATTATACATCATTTTAGAATCCAGGTAATTTAATGGGTTTCATAAACACTATTCAATCATAATATAACCCATGGAAGAGAATTGTGTAAAATAAATATCATTCCGTCATAACGTTTAATGATTATCGAGTACAATAAAAATGTTAAATTTAAATAACACCCCCATTGAAACATAATTGAGAACAAATAAATTCATATTATATAGAAATGAATTGTGAGATATCACTTGAAAACTATTCTTAAATAAAATATTTATTCTTCTTAAAAAATAATTTCTTTTATTTAGATACCATACAATTTTAAGAGAAAAAATTTTATTTCAAAATATCATTATAATCATGTAAGGGATGCTTCGTGGAATGATTTTGCCATGAAAATGGAAAAATATATTCTTGCTATATATGTTAAAAAAATTCCTCTAGTACATTTTCTGGAAAATTCAAAATGTACGTCATTAGGAAAATAAAGAAAATATTCAATTCAAACAATTTATTACTAATTAAAAAATTGGTAAAAATCAGTTTCATAATTTTAGATGAGTGGTAAAAATATGTTGTATTTTTTTTTAAACATGGAAATATATTTTAAATACTCCCCAAAGTAGACATTAAATGGAACACTCCCAAATATTGATGATATTGATAAATAAATTCTTAATGCATTATAATCAGTACAATTGTATTCTACATGAATGAAATAAAGTTATATAGATATGAAAATACCATAATATTTTGTATGAAACTCATAAAACACATCATGGTATGTTTATAAACCAATTAATAGAACCATGTAGTGTATATGGAATGTGTCCCAATGAATTAAAAGTCGGGAAAGCAATTTGGTAACTTTTGACCTATAAACCCCATAAAATATAGACCATAAAATGGAGATATAATTTAAAATAAACATAACTAATATGTTTACATATTAAATTCATGGGATGTATAAATACCACACAAAAAATGAGTGGTAGATCCAGCCTAAGTCTAGTAGGAATAAATGTGACACTAGAAATCCCCTTACCTTATAACATGACTCTCTTTTTACTAATTAAAACCTCATGTATAATAAATATATTTTTATTATAAATATACCATATAACCATATTCATATATATAATACAATATATGATTTACTTATGACATTATATTTTTCTCTAATTATCAATTCCATGTTAAAATTCTGTTTTAGGTTATAACTACATTATTTTTCTTTCGTATTTTGACTTGTTATCCTTGGTCCAATTACAAAGAGCATGATTTCATCATATTAATAATTATAAGAATGATATATATATATATATATATATTTCAATTATATTTTTTTCATTTCGATTCAAAAAATTTATACGTATAAAATAAAACACACCATTCAGGGAGATGGTAGGATTTACGTATGTATGAATGATGTTTTCATTTTCTTATCGTATTAAATGAAATAAAAAAATGATATATTATAATTATCAAATAATTTTTGTGTTAAATATATCATCTATATTCATAATATTTTTATTTATTACCATCCCTGTGAAAAATAGATGAAAATCTAATCGCATCACATCGTGTATATTTTAGGCCACATATATGCATGGACGATATTATCATTTTCCAAATGATAGGATGGTAAAGGGGAAGATATCATATTATCATTAGAAAGTATAATTACTTCATAAAAATCAAATATAATAACAAAATCCTTCATAATTAAAAATAATATAATATAGTGATGGAAAATGATTTGTATATGTACATGGAGATTGTAAGCGTTATGTACGCACGGGCGATACATTTATTTCTTATTTGATGGTAAGGGAGTATATAAAGGTATGTTCATTATCATAATAACATTTTAAAATATTGAGGAATCTTACTTTTTTATTTTTTTTATATATATAATTGATTTATAGGAAGTATAGAAGTGTTGAAAAAGGGAGTAATCAAATAGAGTGATTACCTCTTCTTCATAACGATGCCTTTAGATATCCTTTAATGGACTATAGAGTTGGTCATTTGTGAATAAATTTACCTCTAGAATTACTATAGGTATATTGAGAATATAATTGTATATTTTTTTGTTTATATATAAGAATACATTTAGTGGAATGAGAAGAGATATTAGGTGTCCTTTTATAATGAAGGTGAGGGGCATCTTTTGAATCTCCCAATATATTAATTAATAATAAATTCAACCTCAATTCAAATACCACTAAGAAGAATTTTATTCTATTAAAAGAAGTTATAGGGTGGTAATATCATCATACAATAGATTTTATACATGTTTTGGAATTATTTTATACATTATCCTTTTGATTAAACCCTGATTAAGGAAATATATTTTTAACTATAGTGACAATGTTTTTAATATTAATATGATGTAATTTTTACATATAAAATGACTATTGGATCATAAATTTTATATTTATGATATTTTAGACAATATATAATTTCATTTTCCTTATTTAATATTCTTATGACAATTAAATAATTTTATAAAATATTATTTTCCTAAAATATCACAATTGTAAATTTTAACATTATTCATAACATTGACTTTAATAAAATCTATCTAGATATTTCAATTTGAAAATATTAATTTACAACTGTCATTATTTGTTATATTAACCTGTAAAATTCATTTATAACCTTATTTAATTATGTTTATATTTTTTAAAATAATTTTAATATCATTTAATTGAATGTTTTATTAATTGAATAATTACTACATCACTATTTTCTAATAAATTATAATAATTTTTCATTATCTAATTATTAATAATAAAATTTCAATATATAGAAAGAAATCTTTTATCCTTCTATATAATACACATAGTAGATCATATCTGTAAATACCCGGAAACTTGAAGGAAAAGTTTTTTCATAATTTTCTATGGAATGTTACAAGAACGCAGTTTCTGACGGCGCCTGATTCCGAGGCCCGGTGTGCCCGGAATCATTTTCCGAAGTTTGGCTCAGGTACGTTAAGTGAACGGACGAGAGAGTTTTTCTAACTTTTGAACCGGTGCTCGGAATCGAATTCCGAGGGCACCGATGGAATCGTAGCGCCGGTAATTTCTTATGAACGCCATTTCCGGAGTTGTGTTTCCATGAGAAAAAATGATAAAAATTGTGGAAGTTTAATTTATAAATTAACTACATTTTTTATTTTATTATAGCGGTTTAAGGCTTTGGGTGGAAGTTGGGTAACTACCCAACTTCCCAAGAGAGGTTATGAGGGTGGTAGGGCCCACATGAACCCCACCCCTTCATATTGTTCAACCCCCCTCAACTCACAATTAACTCTTGATAACTTAAACATTAATAACTTATGTTATTAATTAAGTGAGTTAAGTGTGGCTTTTTAAATTTAAATCTCTGGAAATTCAAAAGTTATGTTATGTTAATAAAATAAGAGGTGAGATTATTTTATTTTGGGTTCGTTTCTTGTGGTGGAGTCTTGGGGAGAAAAAGGCTAAGGATTGAAGAGTTTCTTCATCTCCTTCGTCGAAGAACATGAAGAACGTGAAGAATGTGAAGAACACCGGATTCCTCGGAGGTCGACGTCTCCTTCCGTGACGTCTCCTTCCATGATGCCTCTTACCGCGACGCCGATGACGTCTTCTTTTGGGAAGTCTCTTTCCACGACGAATCCTCGTTCGACGAACCTCCATTCAAGCAACGTCGAGGTGGGGAATTGTTTTGTGAATATTAATGAACCCCATGTTATTTCCTTTTAAATCAAAGAACGCGGATCAACTAAACATAAAGTTGATCTGTGAAGAATATGTTGCGGGATGGGAATTCTTGTTTGTGGGAAAACTGTAGGGGGTTTATGTGTTTTTCCTTACATGATTCTCTTCAGTCTTTTATCCGTGATATTTGGACCGCATGATATCGGTTAATGGGAGGAGGTCGGACCGCACAAACACGGTCGTCCCCCTCCCTTTTTTTTCTTGTTGTTGCGGATCGAATGAAATTGACGTGGTGTCGTCGCGTTGTGAGAGATTGAGGGGCAAGGATGCGCGACATCGTCATGCCGCGCGGGATTGAGCGGCAAGATTGTGCGATGTCGTCACACCCCACATTAAAATTTTAAACTCTCATGCATAGGAATTTGATTGCAAGGTGTTCGTATAATTTATTTTGGATAAATTATACCCTCGTCAATGATTTAAATCATGTGTTTTTTATTTTCCAATTGATAACACCAAACGTGGAGGGCGCGGGCTGAAAAAACACGGCCCGACAACCCTCCGCAGCTTGTTTATCGATGTGCAGATCGACGGATGAAGACGAAGCAGACCGCTATGGCGTTTGAATCCCTTAGCAGTGAAGGTCTGGTCCCGGGAGGACCATTGGCGAAGACGACAGGAGAAACGGACCAACAGAGCGCGTCCAGTGGTCCGCGGAAGGCGGGGGCGGCGCGCTGCAGGAAGGTCGGCGGTGGCGGTTTGTCGCCGGCTTCAATTAGCGGCGAGGGGGGGGGAGCCGCGCACCCCGCCCGCGGCTTCCGCTCGGCCGCGATAGCCGAGCCATGGCGGTTCGGTCAAGCCGGACCGAGCCGGCCAGGCCGGGACCAGTCGGGTCAAACCCGTGTCGGGTCGCCCGGGTTCGGGCCGACCCAGGGGGGTCGGGTCGGGTCGGTCTGGGCCCAGACCCCCCGTTTTCGGACCCCCTTTGGTCACTTGTCGATATCATTGGATACAAAACTCTGATCGACGCACCGTCAATTGCGATGTGATCCTTGGATTGAGACGGTCGTTTCGGTATATCGCATTCAATGTTTCGGACCAATTTGTTTTCGGCTGGGTTGCTTCGGATACGAAACCAACCAGGCCCTTGGAATGGAAATGCTTATATCTTGAGCTCCGGACGTCCGATTGACGTTCCGTCAACTTTGGTGGATTCCTCTAAGTGAGACGGATCTTTTTTCTTACTTCGCTCGAGGTTTGGATGCTGTCGGAGTGCAGTCGGGTTGGTTCACTCATGAAACCAACCGGGCCCCTAGAACGAAAAAGCCAATAACTCACAGACCGGGCGTTCGATTGACGCGCCGTCTATCTCGTCGAATTCCTTTTGATGAGATGGAACTTTTGGCATACTTCGCCCGAGTTTTGGTTGTTATTGGATAGTGGCTGGGTTGGATTGTACCTGAAATCCAACCAGGCCCCTAGAACGGAAAAGCTGATATCTTTCAGACAGGACGACCGTTTGACGAACCGTCAGCGACGTTGGTGATATCGTTGAGAAATGGTATCTATGAGTATACCCTACGAGAGTTCGGGGTACAGTTTAGATACGGTTGGGTTGGTTTGCTCACGAAACCAACGGGGCCCCTGGGATGAAAATGCTAATAACTCACAGACCAGACATCTGATTGACGGGCCGTCTGTTGCGTTGAGACCCATATGACGAGGCGGTCGTTTGAGATACTTCTTCATGGGACTTTAAGATACTTGGAGTATCGACCTGTAGCTCATGGAGCAGACCCTCCCAGAGGCGAGCGTGCGGAGTACGGAGACCATGTAATCGACTGAGACCTGATGACTGCCTGACCGACTCGACTTGGAGTGAGTCAACTAGCCCAGTGGACGAAGCACTACTTTGTGAGGTGTAGATCCATGGAGGATAGACCACTACCTGTGTGACAGTGCATAACCGCAGTACTCGTTCGGAGAGTACCTCAGCATGCTACTAGGGGTGTGCACTACTGTGTTTGGGTGGCATACCCCGGCGGGAAGCACAACTGTGTTTGGGTGGCTGACCCGCGGTACTCATCAGGAGGAGTACCTCAGTAGTCTTAGGATAGTGAGCAGTTCCTCGGAGTCATGACATGACCACTGTACACTCCAGAGATGGGGCTCTTCAGCAGTTATGGTTTCGATAATGAAAATCCTGGTTTGAGCTGAGACTTTTGACCTTTGTGTTTACCTCATGATTGAGATGGGTCACTTGATAACTTAGGTATATGTATGGGCATATACCTGGGTAGTGGTTATCCGTTGATTTCATGATCTTGGTGTTTTCCTCATGATTGACATGGGTTACTTGATAACTTAGGTATATGCATGGGTATATACCTAAGTAGAGGTTATCTGTTGAGATCTTCTTTGTGGTTATCCTTGTTGGTTTTTAGTGAGACCTTGAGGTTCTCGGGGTCCCTACTGAGTATCGTTATACTCACCCCTGCACGGGCTTTGCCCGCACCTTGTTGTGTTGGTTTCAGACGACGAACAGTTCTAATGGAGGCAGAGTGTTCGATGATTGGATGGTACCCGGAGGAGGACTACACGATGAGTCATTATCTGGAGGTAGACTTCGCGACGAGATGACACACATAGGAGGTTGATGGGCGAGAGCGTTGTGGAGGCTATGTGTACCTACCCTTCAGGTAGGATCCGTGGTGGACGATCCAGCAGCTACACCATCTGTACCTACCCTTCAGGTGGGATCCGAGGAGGACGAACCAGGAGCCACTTACGTTCTTCTAGCTGTTGTTTTTTCTGTTTTACTTTGTTCATCTATAGTTGTACATTCATTTGGGTTTGTATTCTGGCCCATTTACCTTTCTTCACTTCTCTTTGTACTTAGTGTTTTACTTCCGCTTGTACTCTGTGGTGTTTTGTTTACTTTTATAAAGGAAATGCCTTCATAGTTATCGGGATTTACGCATTTGGTGCTAGTCGCCAGCCCCTGGCCTCTAGAAGGCGGGCTTGGGGTAGTCACAGCACGGGCCCCGATGATGGGTCGTGACAAATTGGTATCAAAGGATTCAGTTCTACCACAGAACTTATAACTCTGATATTTTCTTTCTGTGAAGCAATAGTGTTAAGGGAACCGAGTGTGGTCTTCAGTTCAGGGAGTCCAGTGTTGGTGCGGGCGGCCGACGTATCCATACACCAGGACCCTAACAACTGAATTCTGACTTTGTGCCCGAAAACACTGATTGCAAGTGTGTTTCCAGAAGTTTTATTTAAATTTCAACTCAAACCAGGTCAGCTCACTAGGTATAATCGTTTGACCATGTCATGTTGTTACTTTAGGATGCCTTTTCTCGGACGACCAGCTAGAGCCCAGAGGGATGTGCATACTGACAGCATGTCGAGCGACGAGGCTTCGGTACAGGGCCCTCTTGTAGTTGAGGCACCAGCGGAGGCACCAGCGGTACTACTATACGTTTGGCCAGCGATGCCACCAGCCCCAGTAGTAGGCGATGCACGCCACTTGAGTTTGCTCATGAGTTCCAGCGCCAGAGGCCACCCAGGTTTCGGGGAGAGACGGACCCGCAGGCGGCTGAGGTTTGGCTGGAGGCTGTGGTGAGAGTCTTCAGGCTAGTGGGGACTCCTACAGACTACATGGTGATCTTTGCAGCCAGCCTTCTTCAGGCAGTAGCAGGCAGGTGGTGGAGCCACTTGTTCCAGTTTTGAGATGGGATGACCTTCGCATGGAAAGACTTCGAGACCTTCTTCAGGGTGGAGTTTGTGCTAGTAGCTCTACACCCCGAGCGTGTTCATGAGCTGCTGCCTTTGCCACGTGTTTTTCGATCAGTAGCCGAGTCATCTTTGGGAAGTAGATAGATGATCCAGAGGTCCAGGAGGACCAGACCAGCAGTTGGGCGATCTCGGGTTTTAGGATCGGTGGTGCGGGGCACCCGAAGTGGGGACATAGTTAGGCGTTCCAGAAATAGACAGTGTTACTCATGCAGCGGAAAGGGTTACATGGCACGTGACTGTCCGACTCCTCTTACAGTTGATCCGCAGGATTTGGAGGAGCCACTGAGGTAGAATCAGCGGCGAGTGCTTGAGCAACAGCCGAGCAGTAGAGAAGGCAGTAGAGCTATGGGAGCAGGTGGACAGGAGCAGAACTAGTGTATATGTCCCTTGTACTTCTAGTTCCATTTTGCTATTGTATTCGTGTCTTTGTACTATGAGCTGAAATTAAAAAAAGATATTTATCTTTGTTTGCTTTCCTATCCTTTTTGTTTGGTTGATACTGAGTGGTCCTGGTTTAAATTGTTGACTTGAACCTCACTTTCGAGATTCTACTGGAGGGGACCCAGTGACCTCACACTGATGGCGACAGTGTGACTTGATCCTTTGAGGAGAGAGTGACAGTTGGATCTCTTAGTAGTTATGTTGAGGCCTTACGATGTCATACATGGCATGAATGCGCCGTTCATGTCAGGATTTACTGTATTAGGCAATGGGTGTGGTTTATCCAGGGGATGAGACCGATTTTCTCTTTTCGGTAAAGGAGAAATTTTAGTAGCTCTTTCAGATCATATGCCAAGAAGGTACAGATCATCGAGGAGCGGATAAAGACTGCACAGTGCAGTAAGAAACAGGAAACTGGCACCAGTCTTGGAGACTCGGGCCTATTAAATGTTTCCATAAGAGGAAGCATAAAGGAGAGATGAGTCTGCGAAGTAGCAGACGTGGAGGCAGAGCTAGGAGAGCAGCATGAGGTGGTGTAAATCTTTACATGCTACAACCACCTGCCTTAGTTATCCCCACCAGGCACAGGGAGCCAGAGGGCAGAGGAAGAGTGTGGCTGCATGCGGTCAAGGAGTGTGACCTAATGGCTCTAAAAATGATAAAGGGACACTCTGTGTCCACTACTAGCTGCTGTAGTAACAGAAGTTGATATGAAACATTCCTTGCTTTCGCAAATCTTGTTCCAGACCTAGAGTTTCCAGAAGCCGTGGACTTGACCCTCGTGTCTGGAGATACCTTGGGAGGAGACTCGATAATCACACATACGCTGACGGTGTGGTCAGACCCTTGAGGCAAGAGTGGCACGCGCGTCGCAACGCGTGAAAATTTGCAATATTTATTTACCTACTAACTACTGTAGAAGTGGCGAGCAGGGTCGAACCACAGAGAGAATGTGAGTAGACACTAGAAATGTCCTTTTGGAGGAATGTTCAGGCAAATGAGTTTTAATTGTGTGATTAACAACTAAGTTCTAAAAAAACTAAATGACTATTTTAAAAATGACTATTTAAATTGACTAAACTATCTAAGTGAATTAATCTATGAAAGAAACTGGCGGAGATGGAAGTGTCAGAGTCGTGACGTCTGTTCAAGTGCATGCAATGTCAATTATTAGGTCCCCACATTTGAATATTTATTTATTCAATTCTCACTGATTCCAAATTTAATCAAAATACTATCTGGTCTCATTCTCTGATGTTAGACAATATTTTAATGTTTACACAAATTATCCGTCATTTCGTTCTCTGTCATGACGAATAATTTGCGCGTCATTATAGTACTGAATCACTTGGTGAAATACGACGACTCGTTTCTCACAAAGTCGAAGTATCTACCTGCGTCGGGTTCGCTCACATGAGATCACTTATTCAGTATCACTCACACATGTTTGAAGAAGCGGACACACAAAATATTAATTTTCCAATTAATATATTTATTTATTCAGAATTTGCTCGCGCGCTTGATTGAATTCCAGATAAATAAATTCTTTGATGAACTCCCGTTCGTGGTTACTTGTTAGGTATCACACGAACGGGCACCAAAGCATGTGTGCAGAGCCCAAATAACAATTAATTTCAACGCAGATATAATTAATTAAATAAACATCCAATTAAAATTAATTTAAAAGGCAATCAAACATGAAGATAAATTAAAGACATGCATTCACCATCACATTTATCACAACTCTGACATCAATGAATTAGCCCGCCATCATGACGACAAAGCAGCACATAAAATAATAAACAGAAATCACCGTGCTCATGTCGTCGTAATTGTCACCATAAGCCGCCTTTGACGATCGCAAAATAATAATCTTTAATCCGCTGATCATCGCAACGTCGAACCACATCATCGCGCAACTTCAAAAATGATTGGATTTGTATTTGTTCTTGGTGCACACCGCCGATCTTCGAAAGTGAAACGAACGTCGATGAAGCACTCGAACCACCACTGCTCACACGGAATGAAGGAGGCTGGTCGTCGAATGTTGATCTGGTCAGCGGAGGGGAGACCGGCTGTCGTGGTTCGCCTTGGGGTTTGCTGGTGAGAACCTAAGAAGTTAGAGAATATGGGAATCAGATCTGTCGCTGGGGATTTGGGGCGTGGAGATGCAAGAGTCGGCAGGGGGGTGAGGCGACGGGGTCCAGCGGGAGAGAAAGGGGAGCAGGGTGATGAGGGCGGCGGGATTGGGATGGGAGGCCGAGAGTGAGAGAAGGGAGAGCGGGGGGCCGGGGAATAGGAGGGGCGGCGGGTTAAGGGGAGTTAAGATTGATGGAGAAGAGGCGTGGGTCCTGGGGGAGAGTAATATGGTGGTGGCTTCAATTGGGGAGAGGCGCTGGAGAGATTGGAGAGAGGGTCGTTCAAAAAAAATGGGGTGGCGTGGAGGATAAAGGGGATGAGGGGGAGATTGGGGAGAGGGATTCAAAAGGTGGCGTGGAGGGATATATGGGGGTTGGAAAAGTGATTGGAGAGAGGGATTCAAAAGGTGGGTAGAGGGGTGACGTGGGAGAGAGTGGAGGTTGAGGGAAAAAAAGGAGAAATTGTCAAAGGGAGGTGGGGTGGCGTGGAGGGATAAGGGAAAAAACAAAAAAGAAATGTTAAAGTTTAAATTAAATAAAACTAATTATCTAACTAAGTTAAAAAAATGATAAATAATAATATATTAATGCAATGTAATTAAATATAATAATAAACTAATAACAAATACTATTTTATTAATTCAACCAAATAATGAAATAAAAAAATACAAATTAAAATATACATACTAATAAAAATTAATAAAATAAACTAAACTAAAATTAGAGAAACTAATAATAATAATATAGTGTTAAATATAATATATAAAATTAATATACTAATAGAAATACTAAATTACTAATATTAGTATATAAATTAACTAAAAATTATTAAAATATTTAAACTACTACAAAGCTACAAAAATAAACTAAAAATATAAAAATTGGTTAAACTAATTAATTAAAACTAAGTTAAAAAAATAAAAATACATGTAAAAATCCATGTACATCAAATCCCCCACACTTAAACTTTTTCACTCCTGGGCAAAACAATCAGAAAGAAAAAACAAGTGGACCCATAGACAAATCAAAACATCAAAATTACATGTTCAAAATTTTCCAATCTCTTTCCTCATAATATATCATGCTTCATTTAAAACTTTAGTTTCAAAAACAATTTTTCTTTCACTTGCATTTTTTTCAAAACAAGTATGTGCACTCATCAATCATGTGACCTACCTTGCCATTACACTCATCGCTCGAAAATATTTGATCAAAGTTTTTCTCAGTTCTCATGCACATGCATGCTTACCATAGGCTTGCCATGAATTTCAAATCTCCACTAGTGGAAATCAAAAGAATGTACCAATCTCAAGGACTTTACATGAGGTTCAAATGTTTCTGAAGCTGTGGGACGGTGGGTTAAAAAAATATTGACATCTTTTTGGTAAAAAGGAGGGTTCAATCTTGAAATAAATGCATGATTAGTCAATCTAAATGTCTCCCTCAAACTCTCGCTCCCCCACACTTAAAACACTGCTTGTCCCCAAGCATTTGATAATCCAATGTTTCGCTCTTTTTTTTTACACAACTCACTCAAATAAGATGGGTAGGAAAAAAAAGTGAGTATCAGTTCCAAAACCCCATGAAATAAATTTAAGACAATAATCCCAAAGAAAGGTACACAAGTAGCGTATACGATGTAACATCTCAATGAAGGTAGGTCATATAGAAAACTTTCTAGTTCCTGGAGTAATGGATCATCACTTTAATAGGTATCCCTAAAGTCGAGGGTTACCGCGTAATGACCACCAATGTACTCATTGTTGGAACTCAAAAGGATTCTATATTCCTATATCAAAATAATATGAAATGAATGTGGCTACTGTGAAAAAGAACTCATATGACCAGGATGGGATAATTTCAATCCATGTACATCAAATGACTCACTGCCCCTCGAAGAACCCTCTCCATGAGTAAGTCTCTCTCCCCCACACTTAGATTGTAATCATCATGCAAAAATCCAAGAAATTGGTAGGGAAGGGTATCAGTTTGGGCTCATCCTAAAAGGATCCTACATGGCTTCTAAGGGCTATACGAAGGAGAAAATTTTTGGGTGGCTCAGTGGGTCAACGGGGATAAAATATCTAACAGATGCCTCGATCATTTTAGTACAACTTTCAAAAATTCCTATCGCTTTGATGGAAAAACATGGAAAGTTCTAGAAGACAAAACATGGTTGAGATTCCCTCAAGAAATAAGAGAAATAAGAGATGATTGTAAAATAGCTCAGAGTCCTCACGGGTATGGAAATATAATTTTTGACAGCACGGATGATCATGAGTGCGAATAAGTGTAAAAAATATACAAGTTTTTGAAAAACATTTTCGAAGCATGAAATAATATCAGCAATCATCTAAGTCATGAGAGAAAGGATCAGATAATTCCAAAACAAGAATCAGGTGCTCAAACTGCCTAGGGACACAAGTGGTACGTTCCCAACTATGTTACGACAAGAATACAATAGCATTTATGTGGGTTCATCAATGACAGGAATGTTAGTTTTTTTTTCAAATTTTTTTTTTTGTTTTTTTTTTTTACATGGTGTTTTTGGAAGCATAAAATATGGAAAAAAATAGAACACTTCCCTGTGTAAGTGCAGATTGATGCGGAGAGGTTGTTTGTATCCGATGAAGCTCCAGAAATGGTATACCTGTAAAACCTACAAATTGATAGCACATACTCGCATCATATCAAAGAAGTCACACCATAATAAAAAAATGTGGATGATAAAAATATTTAAGATGAATTTAAATCCACTACTGTGTCGGGAGAAAACAGATTGTTGTAAATGCATGCCATTTTATTTAAAATAAAACTAAATGAAATGAAATTAAATGCAGTGAAAAGAAAACAACAAATGATGGGTTGCCTCCCATTGAGCGCTAATTTTACTTCATCTTCAGCCAGACGTTATTGAAACTCCACCAGGATCGAATGGAAATGTAAACCATGCATCTGCTTCTTTTTCAGTAGGAGCGCGGAATCCATTCATTGAAGATGAGTTTATCCTGCAAGCTGCACAAAATCTCAACGGAATCTTGTTAGAATAGTGGATGTGTGGAATGAAATGAAAATATTCCAACTCACAAGGTAATGAGTATACCTCACCTGAAGAAAGACTCATCGAATTGTTGAATTTTGGGAAAAGGCTTTCAATGGAAAGATCAAGAAGATTACCTCCTTGAACATACACATGTGAAAAAGTTCCATTACTAGACTCCATCAGCGGTCGGCTTATATCCATCATATCCTTGAATGTAGTATATGGGTTGATGATGTATCCCAATTCATTTTCACACCCAACCACTAGCACGGGGAAATATACTGGTTTCCAACTCAATTCATGATCGATGGTTTCATTGATTGTGCCAAGGTCAAAAATATTGTTAGAATATATGGGTATTTCAAGTGAAGTGTTTTTAACCTCGACGCATAGAGCAAGTGGCTCAGGATCAATTGGAGCAGATGACTCCATTATGTCAATAATGACATCTTTTTCAAAATTTTCTTCTATACCACCCTCATCATATTTCTCTGTTGGCACATGTGTCACCACAAAATCAGGATCCTCCAAGAAATCCCATTCTTCCATTGTTTCTAGAAAATTATGAGTGTTCTCTTCCACCAATGCTGATTGATTCTTCGACTCCAGAAATGTTTCAGATGTCTCCATTTTAGAAAAAGTTTCAGACTCACATGGATTTTTAGAAAGAGGTGATTCGATGTCATTTGAAGTGATGTCCTCTTGAGTGTGGCAATCCACTGTCTCTTGGTTCAATTCTGAATCTATCATGGTAAAGAATGATCCTAGTTCAATGTCCTCTTCATCCTCAAAAGGTGCAGTTTGATATACATTGAATGTGTCCTTTTTCACTTTGGGATGACTAGGTTGTGAATTCACAGAAGGACATGAAATCACATTTTCTGAGGGACCATTATGTTCAACAGGGCGGAAGACCAAGCTCTCATATTCTTGGAATGTGATTAGATTAGAAGAATTATTTTTTGATGGAGGGGAGTCATCAATTGTATGATAAGAAGGCAGATCAATCCCATTATCAGACTCGGGATATAGATGTTGTTCAAATGGACCCTCTATTGCACTCTCCTCAAAAGAATAGTTTTGAATTAGATCATCAAGGGGTAATGAAGCAGCTAGTTCGGAAATATGATTCATTTGATTTACTAAATTATTCAATTGATTTTCTAGATCTTTTGTTGAGGAAAGCAACTTTGCATTGCATTCATCTTGAAGTTCAAACCTCCGATTGGTCTCAGTGATAGCACAATGCAACATGTGTTCAATTATTGAATCATTTGTTTGACATGAATTGTCAAGTTCTAAATTTTCAGGAATGCATTGACTTTGAAAATGATTAACAGATGTATAAGGACTTGTTTCATAGCATGGTGAAATGTTCTCATATGGATCATAGCATGGACTTGAATAAAGACCATTGAAATAAACGGGATTACCTGGATAGCTCATGTGCGGTGAAGCATTATATGTCATACCTTGAGTCGGGGCTGCATAGGGCGGATACTGGTTGTAATTGTGTGGTGCGGCCCACGTCAATTTGAACTTCTGGGTGTCGTGAAAATCCCTGCAATGAAAAATTCCCAGAGTAGTAAACTTTTTTTTTTAATTTTTTTTTTAATTTTTGACTTAAATTACTCTTTTAAAGGAACTCCTAATGCTACTATTCTCCCCGGCAACGGTGCCAGAAATTTGGCATGCGCGTCGCAACGCGTGAAAATTTGCAATATTTATTTACCTACTAACTACTGTAGAAGTGGCGAGCAGGGTCGAACCATAGAGAGAATGTGAGTAGACACTAGAAATGTCCTTTTGGAGGAATGTTCAGGAAAATGAGTTTTAATTGTGTGATTAACAACTAAGTTCTAAAAAAACTAAATGACTATTTTAAAAATGACTATTTAAATTGACTAAACTATCTAAGTGAATTAATCTATGAAAGAAACTGGTGGAGATGGAAGTGTCAGAGTCATGACGTCCGTTCAAGTGCATGCAATGTCAATTATTTAGTCCCCACATTTGAATATTTATTTATTCAATTATCACCGATTCCAAATTTAATCAAAATACTATCTGGTCTCGTTCTCTGATGTTAGACAATATTTTAATGTTTACACAAATTATCCGTCATTTCGTTCTCTGTCATGACGAATAATTTGCGCGTCATTATAGTACCGAATCACTTGGTGAAATACGACGAATCGTTTCTCACAAAGTCGAAGTATCTACCTACGTCGGGTTCGCTCACATGAGATCACTTATTCAGTATCACTCACACAAGTTTGAAGAAGCGCACACACAAAATATTAATTTTCCAATTAATATATTTATTTATTCAGAATTTGCTCGCGCGCTTGATTGAATTCCGGATAAATAAATTCTCTGATGAACTCCCGTTCGTGGTTACTTGTTAGGTATCACACGAACGGGCACCAAAGCATGTGTGCAGAGCCCAAATAACAATTAATTTCAACGCAGATATAATTAATTAAATAAACATCCAATTAAAATTAATTTAAAAGGCAATCAAACATGAAGATAAATTAAAGACATGCATTCACCATCACATTTATCACAACTCTGACATCAATGAATTAGCCCGCCATCATGACGACAAATCAGCACATAAAATAATAAACAGAAATCACCGTGCTCATGTCGTCGTAATTGTCACCATAAGCCGCCTTTGACGATCGCAAAATAATAATCTTTAATCCGCTGATCGTCGCAACGTCGAACCACATCATCGTGCAACTACAAAAATGATTGGATTTGTATTTGTTCTTGGTTCACACCACCGATCTTCGAAAGTGAACCGAACGTCGATGAAGCACTCGAACCACCACTGCTCACACGGAATGAAGGAGGCTGGTCGTCGAATGTTGATCTGGTCAGCGGAGGGGAGACCGGCCGTTGTGGTCCGCCTTGGGGTTTGCTGGTGAGAACCTAAGAAGTTAGGGAATAGGGGAATCAGATGTGTCGCTGGGGATTTGGGGCGTGGAGATGCAAGAGTCGGCAGGGGGTGAGGCGACGGGGTCCAGCGGGAGAGAAAGGGGAGCAGGGTGATGAGGGCGGCGGGATTGGGATGGGAGGCCGAGAGTGAGAGAAGGTAGAGCAGGGGGCCGGGGAATAGGAGGGGTGGCGGGTTAAGGGGAGTGAATATTGATGGAGAAGAGGCGTGGGTCCAGGGGAAGAGTAATATGGTGGTGGTTTCAATTGGGGAGAGGCGATGGAGAGATTGGAGAGAGGGCCGTTCAAAAAAAATGGGGTGGCGTGGAGGATAAAGGGGATGAGGGGGAGATTGGAGAGAGGGATTCAAAAGGTGGGTAGAGGGGTGACGTGGGAGAGAGTGGAGGTTGAGGGAAAAAAAGGAGAAATGGTCAAAGGGAGGTGGGGTGGTGTGGAGGGATAAGGGAAAAAAACAAAAAAGAAATGTTAAAGTTTAAATTAAATAAAACTAATTATCTAACTAATTTAAAAAAATGATAAATAATAATATATTAATGCAATGTAATTAAATATAATAATAAACTAATAAAAAATACTATTTTATTAATTCAACCAAATAATGAAATAAAAAAATACAAATTAAAATATACATACTAATAAAAATTAATAAAATAAACTAAACTAAAATTAGAGAAACTAATAATAATAATATAGTGTTAAATATAATATATAAAATTAATATAACTAATAGAAATACTAAATTACTAATATTAGTATATAAATTAACTAAAAATTATTAAAATATTTAAACTACTACAAAGCTACAAAAATAAACTAAAAATATAAAAATTTGTTAAACTAATTAATTAAAACTAAGTTAAAAAAAATAAAAATACATGTAAAAATCCATGTACATCAAAGAGTTTCGGTTGGAATCTATTGGTGGTAGCGTCGAGGCCTTACGACGTTAGTTTGAGTATGGAATGAGCTATAACAGTTCATACTCAAATTGATGGTTTTAGGAAAATGTCGGGATGGGTTTTCCTTGGTCGGAGAAAAGGAAACGCCAGGCAGCACAGGATAAACTCTTTCACATAAGGGTGCGACCGATCACTCTTGAGTCGGTCAACCTTAACCTTATGGCAGTAGTCGTTTTGAGTTCCAGTTCTAAACTGGAGTTGGAGACCTCTAGAGTTCGAGGATGACGATCACGTCCTTATACGTGTCTCACCTCGACGAGCTTTACGGAGATGTGGACAAGGCGGCAAGTTATCTCCGAGGTTCAGCGGACCTTCTTAGGTCCTCAACTGGGTAGGTGTAGTGGTTTACCGCTTGACCCATCCACCTCAGTTGCACCAGGTGCACGACGTTTTCCAGGTATCTCAACTGAGGAGATACGCGCTCGACCCTTCGCATATCATCGACCATGAGAAGCAGGACGATGGCGATGGGGTTACTTCCATGGAGGTTTCAGTGGGGATCAAGGATTGATAGGAGCAGATCCTATGATGACGGTCGATTCCTCAGGTGCACTTTCTTTGGTAGTGCGGAATCTCCAGGTAACCACATGGGAGTGGAAGGCTCAGGTGCGTGCTCAATACCATTTTTGTGACCCTAGTTTGTGTTGAAGCTTTACGGGGACATAAATCCCTGAGGTGGGAGTAATGTAAAGACCCGGAAATTTCAAGGAAATTTTTTTCTTAATTTTCTATGGAATTTCACAAGAACGCAGTTTCTGACGGCGCCTAATTCTGAGGCCCGGTGTGCCGAGAATCATTTTCCGAAGTTTGGATCGGGTATATTCAGTGAACGGACGAGCGGGTTTTTCTAACTTTTGAACCGGTGCTCGGAATCAAATTCCGAGGGCACCGATGGAACCGTAGCGCCGGTAATTGCTTAGGAACTCCATTTCCAGAGTTGCATTTCCATGAGAGAAGATGATAAAAATTGTGGAAGTTTAATTTATAAATTAACTACAATTTTTATTTTCTTAGAGTGGTTTATGGCTTTGGGTGGAAGTTGGGTAACTCCCCAACTTCCCAAGAGAGGTTATGAGGGTGGTGGGGCCCACAAGAACCCCACCCCTTCATATTCTTCAACCCCCTTCAACTCACCATTAACTCTTGATAACTTAAACATTAATAACTTATGTTATTAATTAAGTGAGTTATGTGTGGCTTTTTAAATTTCAAACTCTTGAAATACAAAAGTTATGTTATGTTAATAAAATAAGAGGTGAGCTTATTTTATTTTGGGATAGTTTCTTGTGGTGGAGTCTTGGGGAGAAAAAGGCAAAGGATTGAAGAGTTTCTTTTTCTCCTTTGTCGAAGAACACGAAGAACGCGAAGAACGTGTAGAACGCCGGATTCCTTGGAGGTCGACGTCTCCTTCCGCGATGTCTCCTTCCGCGACACCTCTTACCGCGACGCCGATGAAATTTTCTTTCGCGACGTCTCTTTCCACGATAAATCCTCATTCGACGAACCTCTGTTCAAGCAATGTCGAGGTAGGGTATCGTTTTGTGAATATTAATGAACCCCATGTTACTTCCTTCTAAATCAAAGAACGTGGATAAACTAAACATCAAGTTGATCCGCGAAGAATATGTTGCGGGTTGGGAATTCTTGTTTACGGGAAAACTGTAGGGGGTTTACGTGTTTTTTCTTATGTGATTCTCTTTCGTCTTTTATCCGCGATATTTGGACCACATGATATCAGTTAACGGGAGGAGGCCAGACCGCACAAACACGGTCGTCCCCCTCCCTTATTATTTTTCTTGTTGTTGCGGATCGAATGAAATTGACGTGGTGTCGTCGGGATGTGCGGGATTGAGCAGTAAGGATGCGCGGCATCGTCACGCCGCGCGGGATTGAGCGGCAAGAATGCACGACTTTGTCACGCCGCGCATTCAAATTTTAAACTCTCGTGCGTGGGTATTTGATTGCAAGGTGTTTGTATAATTTATTTTGGATAAATTATACCCTCATCAATGATTAAAATCATGTGTTTTTTATTTCCCAATTGATAACACCTAACGCGGAGGGCGCGAGCCGAACAAACACAGCCTGACAACCCTCCGCAGCTTGTTTATCGATGTGCGGATAGACGGACGACGACGAAGCAGACCGCTATGGCGTTTGAATCCCTTCGCAGTGAAGGTATGGTCCTAGGAGGAACGTTGGTGAAGAAGGCAGGAGAAATGGACTACCGGAGCGTGTCTGGTGGTCCGCGGAAGGCGGTGGTGGTGCGCCGCCGGAAGGTCGGCGACGGCGGTTCACCGCCGGCTTCAATTAGCGGAGGGGGGGGGGAGCCACGCACCCTGCCCGCGGCTTCCGCTGGGCCGCGCTGGCCAAGCTGCGGCCAGCCGGTCGAGCCGGACCGAGCCGCCTGGGCCGGTCCGGGCCGGGCCCCGCCGAGTCGGACCATGGTCGGGTCGACCCGGGGGGGTCAGGCCGGGTCGGTCCAGGCCCAGACCCCCCGTTTTCGGACCCTCTTTGGTCTTTTGCCCATATTTTGGGCTACGGACCTCCAATCGACGCATCGTCAGTTTTGATGCTATCCTTGGATCGAGACGGTCATTTCGGTATATCGCACTCAAAGTTTCGGAACACTTTGGGTTCGGCCGGGTTGGTTCGGATACGAAACCAACCGGGCCCTCGGAGCGGAAATGCTTATATCATGAGCTCCGGACATCCGATTGACGTGTTGTCGACTTTGGTGGATTCCTCTAAGTGAGACGGATCTTTTGGCTTACTCCTCTCGAGGTTTGGATGCCATCGGAGTGCGGTCGTGTTGGTTCTCTCACGAAACCAACCAGGCCCCTGGAACGAAAACGCTAATAACTCACAGACCGAGCGTCCGATTGACGCGTCGTCTGTCTCGTTGAATTCCTTTTGATGAGACGGAAATTTTTTCATACTTCTCCCAAGTTTTGGTTGTTGTTGGATAGTGGCCGGGTTGGATTGTACCCGAAATCCAACCGGGCCCCTGGAACGGAAAAGCTGATATCTTTCAGACAGGACGACCGTTTGACGAACCGTCAGTGGCGTTGGTGATCTCATTGAGAAACGGTCCCTATGATTATACCCTATGAAAGTTCGGCGTACAATTGAGATACGGCCGGGTTGGTTCGCTCATGAAACCAACTGGGCACCTGGGACGAAAAGGCTAACAACACACAGACCGGACGTCCGATTGACGGGCCGTCTATTGCGTTGAGACCCCTATGACGAGGTGGTTCTTTGAGATACTTCTTTGTGGGACTTTGAGATATATGGAGTATCGTCCTGAAGCTCGTGGAGCGGACCCTCCTAGAGATGAGCGTGCGGAGTACGGAGACCGTGTAGCCGACTGAGACCTGACCACTGCTTGACCGACTCGACTTGGAGTGAGTAGACTAGCCCAGTGGACAGAGAACTACTTTGTGAGGTGCATACCCATGGCAAGCGGATCACTACCTGTGTGACAGTGTAGACCCGCGGTACTCGTCCGGAGAGTACCTCAGCAGGCTACTAGGAGGTGTGCACTACTGTGTTTGGGTGGCATACCCCGGCGGGATGCACTACTGTGTTTGGGTGGCTGACCCGCGGAACTCGACATGAGGAGTACCTCAGCAGTATTAGGTTAGTGAGAAGTACCTCAGAGTCGTGACAGGACCACAGTACACTCCAGAGACGGGGCTCTTCAGTAGTTACGGTTTCAATAATGAAAATTCTGGTTTGAGCTGAGACTTTTGACCTTTGTGTTTACCTCATGATTGAGATGGGCCACTTGATAACTTATGTATATGTATGGGCATATACCTGGGTAGTGGTTATCCGTTTATTTCTTGATCTTGGTGTTTTCCTCATGATTGATATGGGTTACTTGGTAACTTAGGTATATGCATGGGCATATACCTAAGTAGAGGTTATCTGTTGAGATCTTCTTTGTGGTTATCCTTGATGGTTTTTAGTGAGACCTTGAGGGTCTCGGGGTCCCTACTGAGTATCGTTATACTCACCCCTGCATGGGCTATGCCCGCACCTTGTTGTGTTCGTTGTAGACGACAGACAGTGCTGATGGAGGCCAAGTGTTCGAAGATTGGACGGTACCTGGAGGTGGACTACATGACGAGTCAGTATCCGGAGGTGGACTTTGTGATGAGACGACACACGGAGGAGGTTGACAGGCGAGAGCGTTGTAGAGGCTATCTGTACCTACCCTTCAGGTAGGATCCGTGGTGGACGATCCAGGAGCTGTGCCATCTGTACCGACCCTTCAGGTAGGATATGAGGAGGAAAACCCAGGAGCCACTTCCGTTCTTCCAGCTGCTTTCTTTTTCTATTGTACTTTGTTCAGTTGTAGTTGTACTTTCATTTGCGTTTGTATTCTAGCCCATTTACCTTTCAGCAATTCTCTTTGTACTTATTTTTTTACTTCCTCTTGTACTCTGTGGTGTTTTGTTTACTTTTATAAAGGCAATGCCTTCCTAGTTATCGGGATCTACGCATTTGGAGCTAGTCGCCAGCCCCTGGCCTATGGAAGGCGGGCTTGGGATAGTCACGGCATGGGCCCTGAGGATGGGTCGTTACAATATCTTCTATTTATCCGCTTATTAAAAATAGTATACATATGAAAAGTAAAAGTGTGACTCTTTTACACTCCCTTTGAGTTTAACAATTTTACCGTCATTTTCAAGGCTAATTGTACTATAAAATATTATATTTAAATCTTTATGAGTTAAGGGTATAATTAATTAATAAATTAACATTTTTACAAGGGTTATGATGGTTTTATAATATTTATAGTATTATTTTTACCCTCCATTTACCAGGTTTATTCTAAACTGTGGTAGTAAATTTATTGAAGTAACCACTCATATTTTCCAAAAAGAGACCTATTTACTAAATATGGACATTATTATTCCAAATATGTAATACATTTTTTCAAATTCAATTCACATAATTTTAATAAATTAATTAGAAAATAATCTTTTTGATGGGACGAAATAATGACATTTTCAAGTGAAAACATTCAAAAGTTCACAATGTTTTTATATCCAATTTCAATGTGAAATTGATTCAAATAAACTAAATTGGATTAAATGATAAAAAATTATTTAATTATTTATTAAAAAATAAATTATCTAGTTTTATAGTATGAATAAAGTTTATAGAAAAAACAGTATCCAATTATAATGTTGTATTTTTATTTACTCATCAAATAATAAAACATACCTGAACAATAGCTAAATTTCCAAGAAATTAAATTCTGGTATTAATATTTAAAATAAAAAGTTTATTGTGTCAAATATAATTTATAAAAGTGAGAAAATTATAAATTTAAAACATGTGTTCCATAAAAAGGTGGAAAAACTATCTTTTTAGAAAAATACATCTTTTATGCCCAAAATTGGATTAGTTCTTATATCTTGTCCTGAAGGTACATAAGAATAATGTTAAAAAATTATATTGAATATATATATCATTATTATTACTGAAAATGATTTATTTTCTTACATATTAGTATAAAACTCACTTTTTCCCATTTAATTATGTTTCCAGAAAAACATTTCCTTCCATTTTAGAAAGGGTTTACATTAATTTATAATTAAATGTTCAAATAATTATGTATAAACCATAATTTCATAATTTATTTAATCAATTTAAAACCTTCTAGTATAATTTCTATGTTATAATTACCTTTTTTATTTAAATATGATAATAAAATGATGTATCATACAAACATAGAGTTGTATGTAACACATGCCAAGATAATGTTTGCATGTAGCACAAGATTTTCGTGGTGTATCATGTAATAAATGTTACCACATAATAAAATTATTAAAAATTATATTTAATAAGATTACCTAGGTGTTACAACATCATTGATTAACATCACATAGAACCTTTTGTTGGATGAGGAGTTAACCCCTGGATTCCAACATTGACTAAGATAATATCCAAGATTCCCACAAATAAGACATTGATATCTTAGTGGTTCCATAATATGAAAATCATTTCCCTCCATTGAAATATTTTTTTACATGGAAATTATTTTCTATACTCCCTTATACTTCCTGATGAAAATATCCCCTCGTCCATTTGATACGTTTCTCAAGGCACTTCTTCCCTCATTCTCAATATGCATGAATCTAATTCATCTTTAATCTAAGGTATCCACCAAATGATGTCCCACAAAAATACATTTTTAAAATATTATTATTGTTTTGAAACTCACCAAAATTGAGGTTATTAATCATATATCGAGATTCATAGTCGTGAATAATAAAAATATTTTGTATTCTATCTCCCATTTCATTTGCCTTCTAATAAAGATTTCCATTATAGTTTCCATAAAATTTTTTATTTGCATTACTCTTCTAGGTTCCATACATGTACTAAAACCAAACACAATGTGTATGTATAAAACATTAATAATTAATTTAATAAAACATTTTGTTATACAAATAATAATTATGATGTACTAAATTATGAAACTTTCACTCAACCCATGAAACTTTATGTGTATCCCATATATCATTCTTCATAATGGTATATAAATAGAATATTATTTCAATATAGAATATTCCCCTGGACTATAATTTTAGATGGGTATTTTGTCCTATTATGATTCACCAGGTCATGATGATGTTAATTCCAAACTAACTTTTTAAGAGTTCTTTCTACTAAGTAATTTTGTGGTAGAGCCTCAATCAAATTATTTTAACAATGTAGGGATTTCATTACTATGAAACCACACAATCAATATCTTACCAAAACAATAGGTCGTAATCTTAAACATAGGATTATACCTAGTGTTTTCACTATAGATTTCGAATTATAATCTCTTCAAATAACTAAACCATTCTCTAATAACAACTGATGTTATTCGAGCATAACACCCAAAAATATTAAATTAAATTTGGAGAATATTTATTACATATTCCTATTATATATTCCTTGAAGCTGTAATATTATAGGGTGTTAGAGAATAGATACTTAATAAATTTATTTTGGTATAATATTCAACATATCTTATAAATATTATTCATATTAGTACCCTTATATAATTATCACACCTAGAAATATCCATCCAAACTAAGTGAATAAAAATATAAGATACAGTGAGATAAAATATCTTATAAAAGATAGAATGTTTGATATCTATCATAAGTGATCATAAGATAGTCATAAGGATATTATATCACAATTAATAAATTATTCTCAATGAAATGGTTTTATACCCATAAAATTCGATACTATAAACAAAAAACTATTTCATATCAAGAGGTATGATTAATAAAAGATTCAAAGAGTAAATTGTCAATCAAGAGTCATATAATAGGATTGTGGAATCATAAGAAAATTATTTCATATAATTTTGAAGAAATATATTTATAATCATGTCAATTCATAATATTTTTAGATTAGATTGATGTATTTGACTCACTCTTGAAATTTTGACCATTTATATTTTCAATCATGTCTTTGATTGTCATCATCATGTAATGATATATATATCACACTATATTGTTCATTAAAGAGTTTTAATTTCCCCAAAACAAAAATATTGAAAACCAAATATATTTTTTTCCACAAGACCATAAAAACACTCATCAAATCATCATTTCAAGACCGGTGGGGGAAAATAGGTTTTATTTACTTTTCATCATCCCAAAAGCAGAAGTCATTCTTAGAAAAAACAAAGTTGGTACCTTTAGATCATATACCTTCTAAAGCATAAGAATCATAAATGAATATTGACATTGATTGAAAATACCTTTAAAAACTCAGTTGAACATTACTTTGAAAAGAAATAAAATACCTTTTTCATTCAGTATATTTTTAAAAAACTATTACGAAAAAAATTTCGAAGAAAATATACATGGAAACATGTAGATGAATCCTCATATTAAAGAGTTCCTATGATAGTGGGAAAAGGGTATCATGTATTAAATATTAAAACAATTATTCCAACTAATTAATTGTCAAAAAGTCCAAAAAATAACTCATTGAGAAAAAGATAGGAACACTACTTTTTAAAATATGAAAAAGGAATGATAAATATGTATAAAAATGAAATTAAATAATATTTTTATCATATTGAATAACATTTTTAAAAACATTTTCATTAAAATTTACATTGAATAAAAATTTGTTTGATGGATGATGAAATAATGATACATTTTCTCAAAACAAATATGAATATTTTATGTACCAAAGATTGGAGAATTAAAGGAAAACATGAAAAAACCACAATTAATTTAATGTTTAGAAAGTTATTGTTTTTATAGGATAAATATCATATAATTTAACTCAATGGAAATTTGAAATAGAAAATCTCAAAAATAATTGAAGTTGTATCATAAATCTCATACCACAAGTATCCCCCTTCTTCATATGTGTTCAAACATCCTCATCATTAAGACATATCTTTTAAATATACTCTTAAACACCCTTGGACTTGAATTTTATGAATATATGATTCTATAGGACATGGATATTGAATTCTAGAAGATATTTGGGAATATTTTGGTTGATTTAAATAATAAAATAGTGAGGAGAATAAAGGATATATTATTCCCATATATAAGTGTGGGCATGACATACTTGTAGTTATTAAGAATAATTTAATATAATAAAGTCACCCTCAAGGGAATATGGATCCAAAGTGACTAAATATCAAATATTTGATGATATAGTATTGATATACACCTATTAAATAGGATTTAGATTTCATTTAAGTTATTTTAACACGCATCTCTTTAGTTTAAACCCCTTTTAAACCTTTTAATATTTATCGTAGTAATGAATTATTACCTCATCTACTCTTCAAAATAAACAAAACTGAATGTTTCATTGTTAAAAAAATTTATATGATGATTAATAGTATGAATTTATTTATAAAATTTAATACTTAAAAGTGGAATAAATTCATTTTGAAATAAGCGTGAGAAACAAAAGATAAAATATTTTTAATAAAATTGTACTTTTAAGAATAATAATGAATTTATTATTATACATTTCAATGAAAAACAATTAGATGAATGATAAAACGTATTATTTACATATAATATCAATACTTTATTAATATCATTCAAACATAGTTATTTATATAATTAATTGACATAAAAACACAGTATCCACATAAAAGTAATTTTCTAAAAGAATGTATATTTTTTCATTAAAATTATTTTATATTTAATTATAACTAATTGGTATTATGTGAATAAATTATAATTCTATTATTTTTAAAAACTATCAAAAAATTATATTAAATTATTATTTTTTCTATCATTAAAATACCTTTTAAATGAAAAATATTTAATATTTGGAGAAATATAATTCGTCGAAAATGGGTCTTCTAACATAAAAAGTTTTTTTCAAAAATTTATTTCTTTTTTTTCATAAGAATAAATTAAAAAATTAATATTATATAAAACAACTATATTTTATTTTATAATATAATTATCACTACTCATATCCACTGATCTGATGATTGGATTATAATGGAAAAAATATATTTTGGTTACTTCATGTTTGATGTCGTGCACTTCACAAGTTATCAACCACATCCTATTTATAAATGAGAAACATAATAAAAAATAATGGTGTTTTAAAAGAATTATTGAAAAAACTCATCTTAAAATATTCCTTGTTCATGGAGTTAATTATTTTTCTTGCATTATAATCTTATTAAGAGTCCCCCATTGATCACTTTAACCTTCTAAATGATACACCAGAAAAAAATCCTTCTCTTGGTTCGAGTAGTAGAGAAAAAAGAATATATTTTTCCCTTAAAATTGAACTATTTCTTAGAAATAAGTGGATCAGAGAACCCACTGGGATAACTTTGAACATTTCTAGATAGAAAAATATAGTGTGAGTTCTTCCTTTGTATATTTGGAGGTTCATCATGATTCATGTTATGGTTGATAACTTAATAGAGTTGGGTGAGAATAGACACAAGATTTGGAATCCCATACCCCATTACATTTTTTTATCATGGGTATTTTCCTTAAAGTCAAAATCATTGTAATCATTAACATTATTCCTCATATCTCAAACAATTTAAATACTCAAAAAAGAATTTTGTGTGTATAAAACATCAATGTGAGAAATCAAATGATAATGAAAATTTTTTCATATGATGTCTTAAATTATAACATATTATTATCATCCTATGAAAATTAAGTTTCATCCCATATCACATTATTTTATCATTGGTTTTCATAATTTATTTCCTCCAATTTATCCTTAAAAAATCTAAAAATAGCTATATAGTGTTTTGATAACAAAAATTGTGAACCATGATTGTAACATCCCGAACCTGGTACTCCCTAACAGGGCTGAGATTGGTTGGATATGTGACCTCAGGAATGGACCACTATACACCAAATATAGATTAATTTTAGTGAGTTTGTAATATATTTGGGAGACTATACCCTCTATAATATAGTCCCAATATCAGCATAAATATAAACATTGTATCGAAAACAATATAAATTATAAAATATAAAATTATAGATGAAAAGTGAACAATATGAACTCTCCAAAATAAATAAATAATCATTTAATGATGGGATGAATGTAAATAAATGGAATAAAGGAATTCATGCAAATAATAGACAAAAATTCAAATATAAAATACTCTAAAGGACCCCTTCATAAGACCTATGTCAATCCTATCTTAAAACTCTAACCTGTCAAGTAGGAAATTATCAACAACATGGTCCTTTCTATTGAAAAATAAATATTTATGAATTATTCCCCAATACCAAATACCAAACCAGTCAATTTGTGAGTACAAATTAGTAAGCTAACACCAAAAGTGTCAAAAAATACTATTTTGATATATATACTGAACTTAGTGAAGAGATAAACATATTTATCCTATGAGATAAAAATATTGATCCTTTTCCTCTGAGATAACACCCTAGGTAATTCTATGTTTCTTGGTCTCCCTATGACGATATATGTTCTGAGGTGGATTATCCTATGTCTGTATGGATCACCCAAACAAATGGTCGACCCTCTAATGTGATGAAAAATAACCAACATCATATCTAATGTTACCTACATGTCTCTATTTGAATTTCCTCATTAGAGTCTAATACATTCTCATGTGGTATATATCAAGAAGGAGAGAATAAAACCTCATCTCATGTAATATGGGGCTCCATGAAAATTACCATGATGGAGTATGTTACATCATCCCATGTGCATGTCACAAGAGAAAATATCATCTCATATAAATTGTAGGATTCTATTGAGTTAGGAAAAACTAGAGGTGCCACATATCATAAGGTAGTACTAAATAAACCATGTAACAAATAAAAAATGTTGATTAAAAGTATCCAAAACATGTAAGTTATCATAGTTAACATATCATTTTTACTAGCCCAATTTATCCAGTTATCAAATAATATGGAATTTAAACTTATCTGGTAGAACATATAATGTTAGTATGGACCACCAATATAATAAAAATACAATTTAAAATTTAAAATAAATAAATGTTATTCTAAAATAATTTTTCAAGACTACCAACCCATTTCAGATTCATGGGTAGGCTCCCTTCATAGGAGGTTATAATATCATTCTCAATGGAAAAGTTACTAACTTGATCCAATGGGTGGTTTAATATATTGAAATTCATTAATGAATTATTTAACCATTTATATTGGTCATGCACATTGGGTTCCTATGCGATCACACTTATTACCCATTCTAGATAGAATAAACAGTTGATTTGGGTGTTGTTTTAGAACACCCACATCCAATGCAGAGTTGATGTAGACAATTAAACAAATATTTTTTAAAACTTTATACCTAATTCCTTTAAATATAAACAATATAATACCCAAAAATAACATATAGATTTTGATATTGTATAGGATGTATGATCTTGGGTTGTTTATATGGGAAAATAAATCAGTTGAGTTGGTAATTTTCAACAACATTCCATACCATTAATTGCTAGGTCCAGAATTCCAATATTTGATTTAATGTGGTTTTGTATTTAAGAGTAACTATCATACATCATCATTGCAAATTAATTAAATCAGTAGACCAGGGTAAACATTATTTCAATTCCCAAACATACCACTAGATGGTTTTAAAATAGCTTGGGAACAAATAATTCATGATGTGAAAAAGTAATATATATTTTTAATCCCTCAATTTATATTTTTTATAGAAAATCCATTACTTGAAATTAATAATTAATAAAAAACGATTTTACCTAAAAATTGAGGCTTCCAATGTAATCCTATTGTTTCTGGATTGTTTCAGTTTTATGGGGTTGGACCATGGATGAAATTAATGCTATAAATATATATTTTAATCTATAAATTCATTATTTATATTTTCATAATGAACCTCTACATCTCTTATAAAGAAGCATCCAAAATTATATATAGAATCAACAATCAGGGCTTAAAAAAGACAATAATATCCCAAAAATTGTTTCAAAAACATTGAGAGATATGTACCTTAAAATGATGAGATATTTCAACAACCACATCATATAATAGCTTAACTTCAATAAGTTCCCCAAAATATCATTTTGGGGATCGATAAACATGTCTCAAAAATGAGACTACTTATTATATTCCCTCTACTTGGTCTCCTCTTGACCATGTCCATACTTCCACTACACTAATACGAGTGAAACTATCCATCCTTAGAGGTTCTTCTCACAATGGTACACTATAGGAATCAAAATAACCTCAATGTTTACATCAATATCTAGCTCAATGTCATCAAAATTTATAATGTGAGAAGGGTCATGATGGTAACTCTGATGATAAGAAATGTGAAAAACACCATTCATGGAATTTTGATATGGTTTATGTTCCTATTTTTATGCCACTAGATCGATCCATTGAACTGACTCAAAAATATATAAAAACATGGATGAAAAATGACCCTATATCTTGATATATCATTGCTTCATCCTAGGGGACACCCAATGGAAAAAATGATTACCAACCATAAAATCCAGAGTTCATATCCAGTGGTTAGCATATTATTTATGTCATTTTTGTATGGTCACCAAATATATTCTTCTCAATTGTACTGCTCAGATATCACCTTCACGAGACTATGATAAATGAGTTCTAAAAAACATACCACTAACTTGAAATGTGGCCATTTTCATGGCCATCTCTACAAATCCTCAAAAGGGTGAATCGATTTTGATTCCTGATTTTTTTGAATGAGAATAACATGATATTTTGTTTCATCTCTCAAGAACCACCGCAATCCAACACATTGGATCACAACATATCTTCGATGATCTAAAACATCTATTTAGATCATCTATCAGTCTCAAGATGATTAGATATACATGAAAAAACCAATGGTCCTAGGGCCTTCTAAATAACCTTCTATAAATAAGATTAAAAACATCTATCTTTATCATAAATGATATTTTTTAGAACACCATGAAGTCAAACTATCTTTCACCTGTAAAAACATCACATGTTATTGTTGGTGATGGTTTCACTGTTATGTATAAAGTGGGATACCTTCAAATGTATATCCACCTTCAAATTTTTTGATTCATTATTGTATTTCATCCAAGGTATTTATATATTGAAATACATTGTGAAATACTCTGACTTCTATTCCAAAATAGGTAGAGCCTACAATAACCCCGCAGGCCTCTAATTCTTAGCCTTGACCTACATATTAGTGAATCATCTATAAACAAATACCATTAAATTCTTATTCAATTACTTTCACTGTTACTATCTTTGGAGATCATGATAATTATTTCTTAGTCCTGGATTTATATCCCACATTGAATCATGGAACCCACTCATCATTGCCTAATAAAAACCTATACGAACCCATACACAAACTTGGATATGAAGAACATTTTTGCTACGAAGAGACTAATTGGACAGTGTCTCCCCTACATGAAAATTATCCTTAAGAGCTATTGCCTCCAATTTAGAGAGCTTATATTTCTCGATTTACTATAGTCACATAGGTATGATATAAACTGATTCCATATGTAACAAACCTTACCCCATTAGCCTAGAGTCATTGTCTACTTTATTAAATTACAATATGGTAAGCATAATTGAATCCTGAACGATGGAATAGTTTAGTATTCTTGCTGAACGATATATAGAAATGATTCATATATTAAATTTGAATATAAAAATTACAATATGACTATTTTTTCATGAATATCAATATTTCTTCAAGAATATACATTCATATCATTCATAGTACACTTCTTGGGTTCTTAGAAAAGTAGATGAATAATGTTTAGCTCAACTAATCTATAAGAGTGACGTAAAGAGGATGCTATCATAAGTAAATGAATAATAATCAATTTGGAATAATTAATATATAATGGTATATATCAGAAAACATAATAAATTTAATCAATAACAGGTTTATCATGATTAGATAAGGGATAATCAGTATAAAAAGGAAAATAACTAAACGCACGTGCTATTAAAATAACAAGAATATCATGAATAGATAAGGAATAGTCAATATAGATTAGTAAGTAACTAAACAAACATTCCATTTAATCAATAACATGGAATTAAATGAATCTACAAAAAATATTATTATGAAGATATCATGGATAAAAATAACTTAATTCATTATGATGTGAATTCTTAATTATTGGATGCCATGATCTCAGGAATCATGATACATCTACTTTCAATACCATTCATAAGTTAGTTTTAAAATATGGGTAAAACCCCCTTCAATTACAACATACTGATCTTCCTAATGATACTACCAATTCATCAAGGGGGTATATAATATTGGGCTCCACCTTTCACTATGTGTCCAATTCATTCCTCAAATACCTAATAATCGATTTTATTTATGAATAATATCTTTTAACATAAAATATCTATATTCAGAAGAGAATACAAATTTATTAATATTTCCTCATATTAAAAAATAACATTAAATGTATAGAATCGTAGGTATTAATGATGTATGTGTTAATATACAATCATCATACAAAGTTTAATATTTCAAGAGTAAGTAAATGAATATGAAAATTAATCAGGAATTTGAATGTCCATGATTTCCCTGATAAAAATGATCTTAAACTATACATAAAAAGAATATTAATGGTATCATTACATTATATCCACGATGTAGTATATATAGAATACTGGTTTTTTTATGAATATAAATTCCATAAAATGCCATTAAAAATATTCATCAGGAAAATATCAATATACCTTAAAAATATGTTTTCAAAAAACTAAAAATTTACAAGATATTTTTAAAATAATATTCTTCCAAAATAACCTTTGAATAATATTAATTAATCTTTAGACATTGATTCATCATGATTTAATGAAATTTCATACATGAAGTATGTGTTAATAAAATTATTCCTTTCACATTTTTGGTCAAATCCATGTGGGGATTTTTTAGAAAAGGACATGAAAATTCATTTGAGTTTTTAAAAAAATTTAAATAAATGGTACAAATAACTTTTACAAATAATTTATAGAATTTTTATAACATTTTTTATAATTCTTTTTAAAACATGCTTTTGGAATAAAAATATTTTTCAATCAAAGTGATAAATAAAGACATGTTTTATTAAAAAAGTTCTCTATAATTTTACGTACTAGAGAGTGAAAAAATGGTACTATTATATGAAATTATCATTAATAATTAGATTATAATAAAATTAATTTGATTATTTATAAAATTATCAAATAATATCCCAGAATTTAAATTCAAGAATAAAAAATGTTGATTAAATGGATATTGGGAAATAAACCATTACAAAGATAATAAAGTTGAAGTTCTGGTTACCCAATGATTATATTACATGTATAAAATGAAAATCTATATAAAACAAGTGAATATAAAATATAATATATTCAAAATTCAATATAAACTTAATCATTCAACATCAAGGAGAATGTATAAGTAACATAACCCAATGAAATGAAATTGAGTTATGAAATTTTTTTTACATAGTAATTTTCATGTCACATACCCTTGGATTAAATAATTAAAAATTAAAATTAAAATAAAATAAACTATTAATGAATCATGATATTACTTTTCAATTTGGAAATATATACACTCTATATTAAAATAATGAAGCATAACATTACAATATGCCACAATGAAGAAAAATTGAGACGACGACCCCTACCAAACAATTCATTTTTCATGACGATTATTAATAATCATATATAATGATATTAATCATGATATATATTTATTAAAAAAATATATTTATATTTATAATAAATATAATATTTCCATATAACGTTTTATCATCTTTTTGTTCATAGTATTTCATTATTTTCTTTGTTTTGCGTGTTAATTGTTTTGTTTTCAAATACATTTTTTGTCATGATATTAATGGTTCATTAAAATATGATATATTTACCTATTATAAATAATTATAATAAATTTATAAATTTAATTTTTCATCATTAGATACACATTTATAATAATTATTTAAATTTAAACATGGATCATGGATTGCATCGCTTCGTGGAGATGGTAGGTCATACTTACGCAAGAGTGATGTTATCATTTCCTTACATGGGAGATGGTAATTAATTGGGTGATATATTACTTGTAAATACCAAATAAAATTTCATAAATATCAGACACATTAAATTATTTCATTATTACTACTTTAAATGTAAATCATAAGTGAAAATGAAACACACCACTAAGGCAGACAGTTCTCCACCATATATGTGTGCAATGTTATTGTATTTCAAAAGACATGGATATCAAGAAATTATATGTGATATTATAATTACAAAGGTATAATAATATTATAAGTATTTTTGTTAAATCAATAATTATATTAATACCTGAAGGTTAGTGATAGAAAATTAATTACATTAGTTCGTGAGACGGTAGTCTACCATACACAACAATGACAATTTCACTTCCTATTTGATTGAAGAGAAGATGGATATAGGTTAATCAATTAACATAGAAAAATATGATTATAAATAATATTATTAATATATTATTGGATTTTTTTAATAATACTTTATGTTTTTAAATAATAGACTAAATAAAAATGATGGTTATAGAAAGTTATATCATTTTCGAACAAATTATTTAGGTTTCCATCAAAAGCAATACTAGGACAGATTTATGTAAAATGGGATCTAGGATTTTTTTAGGGATTTAAGGATGTTATATTTTATATTCTTCTCCAAAAAATTGGTTTTGGATGACTTTTGTGGTGAGGAGAGGGGATTCATTTTAGAACTAGGGGAGATGACGCACATTAAATTTCTAAAAACATTCCACTACAACAAAATTTTAATTAAGAAATAGGAATAAAAATTTGGTAATTATACACCCTAATTGATTATAAGGTACAAATATGTACATAAAATGTTTGTTCATATGTTTATAATTCATTTTATCCTTTATCTTATCATATTAGTTCAACCCCACGGTAAGTGAGTTATTACCATAACAACGACAATTAATTTTTTCTTCTTTTACTATTTATAATGGTCAAAAATTATGTTCACCTTAGTAGATAATAAAAATTATTCTAATAAAAAAAAATTAATTCATTTTTATAAAATAAATACACATTTTATGAAGAATCCAATTTAAAATTATACCCCAAAAAAGGTGAAAAAGAGAGTTTACAAAGAGAAAATTTTCATAAGTATAGAATGATGCAATATTATAATTGAATATGATGTTTATTAAAATACCTAAAAAATAAAATTTTAATATAATGGACCTTATTTTACTTTAAAACCAATTTAAAATATAATTTATCCTTTCAAATTATTTAAATTAGGTAATATGTAGTTACACATAAATAAGATTCTATATAAGAGAACAATGGTAATGATTGAATATATGGACATATAAGAAAAGAATAATTAATTAGAGAGAATGAAAAAGATCATTTATCTCAAGATATTTATTGATCAATAGAATGTTTAGGATCTCAACCCCATAAATATATAATGATTTAAAAGTCAATTTGAAAATTGGATATAAATGTAGAAGAATAAAAAAATTTCAACATCATTTTCCTAACATTTAGGAAGTAATTTTTTATCTATGAATATAAAGAAAATATACATGCTTGATATAATTATATTTCATAAGGGCAATTTCATAATTTCTTTATACTTCGTAAAATTTCCAATTCATCACTTAATCCATTAAATGAATATCCAAAAATTAATTTATTATGCCTGAATCCCAAAAAAACTTTTAATATATCATAATATAAATAAAAGAGTGACAAGTCATTCTATCATTCTCTAAATAATTTCCAAAGCCAATATGGATCTAATATAATACATTAATCTCTAAATCTAAAATGTAGATCCATTAGTTAATCATTATTATTTATTAATGAAATAATTTTATATAATGAATGATATATTTACCAGAACATCATGTAGGAATGTGGTTGGCATTAAATCTATATCACCATTTATTTATAGGTTCAACCCCCTCGACCAATCCATATGTGACACGTGGTCACCTGATATGTTGTATGTCCATTTTCAAAAGTTGTATTACTATAATTCCTATGTCATTACCAATGTTTAATAACCCATTATAACCTGATAATTAAATATAATTAAACCCTAAATTTTACCAATACCATAAAACTTATTCCCAAAATGAAAATAAAATTATTAAATAATTATCTTTTTTTTAATAAAAAATATACTAAACCAATTGGTTGTTTTTCTATTAATCATTTATAATAAGATCCTTAATCTTGATATATTCTAAAAATATTTTTTTAAAAGGTTTGTTTATGTCATTGAACTTTTGGTCAACAATAAATGCATAAACCAATTATGGTATCCATAACAATTAAGGTATTGAAAATATATTTTCTTCAAAAATTTAACAAAACCCATTATTGTTTCATGATTCATATGAAATAAATACTGGTAAAAATACTTCTATAATATATATATATATATGAAACATTGGTAAATAAATACATCATCAATATTATTTCAACATAGGACCTCCCTTATTCAATGGTACCATCATTAGAAGATTTCATTGACTCAAATAATTTTTGGGTTCCCCATATTAAGGTTAACAAACTATTAACAAATCCCTATGATGAAATTTATACCCTTCAACCGTACTCATAATTTTTCCTTATAAATTCATTTAATTATTCTTTTCATTGACCCAAGTAAAACATTATAACCATCCTTTGGGATAGTTTTAGGGTGTATCATTGCACATTTTTGGCATAAAGTAAATCAAATTTTTATTCATCTATGTTCTCCATCACTCGGGATCATAGAGAAGTCCATCCTTCCCTTCTTGGGTGCATTCTGGAGTTTGTGAAGGTATAGGTCGATAATCATATTTTTGGATAGCTTTTTAATAATAATGTAACATCACAGACCTGGTTCACTCATATAAAATTGAACCTGATTGGTTACAAGGCCTCAAACATGAATCCTTTTACATTAGTTACTTCTGACTAGATGTGATGTTCTAAAGTTGTACCTTGTAAAGAATATACAATCATGATCAAGTTAGCACAATGGGATAATAAAAGAATAATTATAGAAAAAATAATAATGAATTATATGTTAGATGAGGAAAATAATCTATAAAATATTTATAACTAAGACCCAAGTGGTACCACAATTAAAATTACGGGTATGTCATGGAACTATATAATATTTACGCATATATATACAGAGATACACCAAAAGAATAAGAGAACTGAAAGATCTATTATTTCATAATGTTTCTTGAATTTGTATTATACTCCCAATATCCCATTATATAATCAATCAATAATCCTTGGCTAGGTGTTTCCCCTTATTTCAACCTTCAGCTATGAAGTCTGTCACGGTAGAAAATAGTTTCATGAATAGGGTGTCTGATATACTCAGTAGGCCACCACCAATGGTGTTTAGAAGTATCCAACTAATTTAAATAATATGATTTGTCTATGGAAGTATTAGTGGAATAATATTAATATAAACTATAAATGGAAGTATTTGGTTCATGAACGATGCCACGAAGAGAAATTGGCCTTTGGACCATTCCAGAAAAACATATGAATATATCTCTCCAAGAGCATATATGTCAATATATGTATACATGTATGTAAAACCCTAACTATTGTTGAGATGTATAATGCTTGTATATATACTATATTTTATTTTGTTGAATACATTTTTTGGGGGTTTACCTTGTATGTTTTTTGGTCAAAACTTGAGAAAACTGAAGAAAGTTGGAAGTATATGGTTGGGGCACAATTTTATGTTACCAAGCACCCCAACTAAGGATATTTTGAAACTCCTAATAGAATGGTTTTTCATGGATTCCACATGGTTTGTCAAATTATGAAACCAAAAATAATGAAATTATGACCCTTTTGATAAAGGATACGGTTAAGGGGCATAGTTAGGTTAAAAATTGCATCTCGAGTAGGAAATTATGCATACAGAATTATAATACCTAAAAAATTATTAAGAAAACCTGAATGCTCACCTTATAACCCCTAATACCCTAGATCAACACATAATAATTTTATCCTAATTCTATAGCCTCATGGATAGATTCTAAGCCTTTCAGACCTATGTTCTTGGTGATTTGAAGCCCACATTGAATATATGGACCCCTTACATTAAGAGGATCTCATCCCATGTGATTTCCATTCACATTATTGATCTTTCTCCATCTGTGAGGGATTGTTCTTTATTTTTTGGGATAAAAATAGATATATTTTTATGCATATATATCACGTATTTCTCATCTAGATATAGATTTAATAGATTTTTATTTATTTGGTCAATCATTCTAGTTTTAGATCTGGATCTCCTTCTACATCATTATTTCATTCAAATTGGGGATTTCCATTGGGAAATCGTTTGTCAAAAAAATTGAGGTAGGTGGTCTATAATTCAAATACCATAGTAATGACTTCAATTACATAAATGTTATTTTATAATTTCTAGGGTTCATTTAGAAATTGTGTTTTCTAATTGAATTAATTAATTTAGTGAGTTAATTATTAAATGGATTTTGAATCACAAAAAATTAACTATTGAATTAATAATGTGATATTGAGAATGATGAATTGAGTTAATTAATTTTTCAATTAATTAATGGGTTATATTTGATTAATTAAATGATGGATTAATTAATGGAATTTACTTGTATTAATTTATTATTGATTAAATTAATGGAATGATGTGAATATGAAATTGTTACATTTGATTAATTAATTGGTGAATTAATTGAGGGGTTGTTTTGAAACATGTGACACTGTGATATATTTTATATTTTGATATTGTGATATATGTGACTTAAAATTATGAGTGTTAACATGGAGATTCAGTCATGTATTATAATGTATGAATGGTATCATGGTCATTGAATTATGAAATAATGAATTTTATCACACGCATTCAGTCATGTATTATAATATATGAATGGTAACATCGTCATTCAATTAGGAAATTTCGAATGGTAACATGGACATTTCATAATGTATTATAAACTATGAATGGTAACATGGTCATTAAATTATGAAACGACGAATGGAAACACAAACATTCAATCGTGTAATATAAACTATGAATGGTAACATGGTCATTCAATTATGAAATGATAAATCATAACATGGACATTACATCATGTATTATAGAAACATTAGTGATAAAATGGGAATTGAATTATTAATTATTAATATTTACATTGACATTCAGGTATATGATTTGAGTTTCGGTGTCCTCTGGATCATGGGTGATATGTAGTTATATGAAGAGTAAAAGAATAAATGTACAATGTTTACATTATTTCAGGTATTTTATTCTTTAAAAAAATAATGAAAATTTATTGAAGGGATAATATTTTAGACTCCATTGGTGGTTGCCTAGTGTGTTTTACTAACACCCTACTCAGGCGGCCTGATCAGTGCCCAAATATATTTTACTGTTCTAGGATAGGTTAATAGAAATGGCCCTATATTAGATAGGTGACTTGGGATGCTTCATGGATGAGGGAATAAAATGTGGGTTGGTACCCACTTAGGGGTTTTCATTTTCTTTACTTTTAGTTATTCATTTATACAGTTGGCATGTGCTTTAGCATATCATGTCAACTATTTAGTTTTGATATTGGGTTTCCAGTTAAGGTTATCTTGGGATATTGGTATTGGTCAAGTTATGTTTATATCTATCGGTTAGTATTATTTATTTTTGATATTTTCCCTAGTTTACAAATATGGTATAGTCTCTCCATGATCAATATGATACTCTCTCTACTTGTAAGCATCCTTTGGTTGATGGGGAGGTGCGCTGGAGGCCATGTAACTGATTGACTTGGGGCACTAATGTGTGGTACTTGTGAAAAATGTTACAAAGTTGTATCAAAGGGGTTTATTTTATTTTTTTCATTTGTAGTAAAATTTTGGATACATATATAAAGGAATAAAATGAGTTATGATTTGGTTAATAGCACATGCATGGGAGTAGCTAACCCTTGTAAGTGGTATAATTCAAGTACCCAGGGTGGGATTTCTGTTGTTGGTTTATATTGTTTTAGTTGATATTATTTCTCCTCAGGTGATGCACTAATTGTTTGGTGTGATTTTTGTATATGTTTTTATATAATATTTGGTTTGTGTCCCTAAATGGAAGAAGAGATGAATTTTCATGTATCATTCTAGGTACTCGAGATTATTTTGTTGCATGCATAATTGTAGGCACATATAGGAAAATAGGTTTTGGGTAATTTTTTGAACTAAAAATATTTATTATCCAAGGGATATTGATTTGAGAGTTGTGTGCGATATCAATTTGATAATTAAATTGTGATGAATGAAAATAATAAATGGTTGTCTAATGAAAAACGTGAATAATGAAAATGAGTTTATCCTTTGTTAACTATTACCATGGTTCTTCACTGTTAAGGTTTGTGATTGCACCTTCATTTTGACCTTATGGTGAGGTTTGGGGAAATGAGTTGCTATGGATTATTTTGAATCCTTTTAATTTTTTTTAGTTGTGTTATATGTCATGATATGTGTGTTTTTCACTATAGGGAAATTACTCCATGACTATTCCTATTGAGAGGATGAAAAGTTGACATGGTTGAAGATGATTTTCTTGTAGGTGATCATGAGCCACTAATAGTCAAATTTGATGAAGGAGGAGAGTAGTCATGTGAAAATTTTTCTTGTTTTCATGAAAAATTATTGAAATAGAACCAGTATGGTTTATGAAGAACATTTTTTATCTGGAAGGTAGTTTTAGATACATCACCCTCTGAATTTCACATGAGATGGTGGAACTGAGGTAGTTGAGTTATGGGTTTACACTATCCAGAAGATACTCAACCATTTTAAGACTCTGACTGAGAAGAGGGTAAAGATGGCCTCTTATATGATATGAGGATTATTGAAGCACTAGTTGGGAATTAATGCATGAACTAGACATGATGATGGTATGTTATGGAAGGAATTCCTAGAGAAGTTCATGGAGAACACTAATATGGATATTCCAATGTAAGAGATAGCATCTGAGTTCATGCAGTTGACATAGGTGAAAATGTCCATGATGGAATATGTAGGATTCTTTATATACTTGCAGTGACATAATCTAGTGTTGGTAAGAAATGAGACAACTATAATTATAAGTTTTCATGATGGGATTTAATGTGAGATTATGTCAAAGGTTAACTTATTTCAATTAAATATGTTTACCGAAGTGGTGGATCATGACCTAATAGTTGTGAATAATCTGAAATATGCTTCTAGGGTAGGATAAATATTTGTAGGTGGATGATCAGGAAATATGAATTTCGAGACGAGGAATCATCTCTACAATAATGTTCTCTAGGGTGGTAGAAATAGGTATAACAAGGGGAATGGGTATGCTACACATGAACATTCCCATGTGGTTTGTAACCAGTATGTTAAGTCGGGACATTACCAGAGATAGTTACTCCAACAACTAGTATAGTGTTGGTAATGTGGAAAAATTAAATGTTTAAAGTGGTTATATAAAAACCCAATACAGACAGGAAGTGATAAGAAAACTACATAGAACAGGGGTGTGAGAAGGGGTTCTTCTTTACCATATATGTTTGGAAGCAAGATTTCTACTAATAATGGTGGTAGAGTCAGTGGGTGTGGAGTATCTGAGAATGAGAGCTGGTATCAGCGAAGTAGTATATATTAGGGGACTCAAACAATGGTATAAGGCAGAGGGGAATGAAAATTTCTTGTAGTTCATCATACACTATTGGATAGTGAGGTAGGACCATTGATAGTGAGAGGTACTATTCTTTTAGATTCTAAATTTTTCCTCTATTTTTATTTCTGAAAAACTTATTAATGGTTTTAGTCTAGGGATGGAGTTCAGGAGCATAGTTATAATTATAGATACACCCGTTAGAGTACGGTTGGGAGATATCCATTTTTGTGAGTCATGTTCTCTTGAAGTTAAAGAGTGACTTTTTCTATGGGATATTAACAATCTCGATATATCATGACTCAACCTAATATTGTATATGAAATGGTTAATAGCATTCCAATCCCATATTTATTTTTACCACAGGATAATGACTTTTATGTATCCTATAGGTGACAAAAATATTCACTTTGGGGATTCAAATGTCCAATCTAGCTGAGCATGTCCAATTACTCAGAAACCATGAGAGCTCACAACCATGGTCTCTAGAATGTTTCAATATGATATTGGTTTAGGTGAAGATATCTTTCCACCTATAGTGGACTAGTTTCATGACATGTTTTCTAAAGACTTCATAAGGATTCCACTTGAGAGAGATGTGGAATTTACTATTGATATCATGTTAGGGAATAAGCCAGTTTCTATTAAACCATATATAATGGAACATTCTAATATTCATGAGTTTTAGACTCAACTGTATTATTTTTATAAAATGGTATTTATCCATCTGAGTACATTGCCTTGGGGTTCTCTAGTATTTTTTTTACAAATAAGGATGACAAGAGTTTACGCTTTTCTATCAATTTCTAAAATTTGAACCAGATGACTTAGAAGAAATGGATTCCACTTCTGTGTATCAGTAATTTATTTGAATAGTTAAATGGATCTTGTGTTTTCCCAATGATTAATTGATATTTGAGTATATTTAATTGAGAGTTTTAACTTCTGATATATCATGGTGTACTTTTAGAAGTAGTTATCGCCTTTATGAGTTCATCATAATTCCATTTGGGTTGATGAACACACTATTAATTTTTATGGCCATGGTTAATATAATATTTCATCCATGCATGGATTAGTTTGTGGTGGTTTCCATGGATGATATCTTATTTTACTCTAAAAACTAAGATGATCATTCCCAAATGTTGACATCATCTTGGGTACACCGAGAGAGAATTTGATTTACACTAAGATATATATGTGAAAATTATGGATTCATCAGGTACACTTCTTGGTTCACATAACATCAGGGGAAGGTGTGTCTATTGGCTTGGATAAGTTACTTTATTTTTTTCATTGGAGCATCCCAATAATATGTTTGATATCCGTATCTTTCTGGGGTTGTCTTGATATTATCTGATATTTATTGAGTACTTTTCCCACATAGAAGATAAACATATTTCCTTGAAAACTTATGTGAAACAGTTTGAATGGTTGGAAACATTTGAAAAATCCTTCCATGATATGTAGACGACCCTAGGATCTACACCAATCATTTTCTTACCTGAGTTTGGTGATGAGTGAAATGTTTTCTATGATTCTATTAGGATTAGACTCATAGAGTTTTTTAATTTAAGAAGATCGAGTTGTGGAATATAGGTCTCATCAACTGAGGTAACATAAACATAATTTCTCTATGCATAACCTTGAGTTAGTATCAGTTGTTTAATCAATGAATTTATAGAAAAAATTTTAGTTTGGTTTCAAATATACAGTTTATATAGATAACAATATCATGATGTATATATTTTCATGGTGATATTTTAATCTCCAGAAGTGGAGGTGGGTTGTGTATATTCAATAATTTTATTCTTATTTAGAATATATTATAATAAATGGAATAAATTTCATTTAATAGTTAAGAACAATGACCCGGATTCAGGCTGTCGTGGAGTATACTGTTGACTAGAAGATGATGACTTACCTAGCTATGATTCATGTTTTAGTATAAGTGACTTAGGTGAAGGTGAATATCATAATAGATTTAGTAGATACAACACTTTTTAGGTGTATTACTAATAGACAATATGAGAATCAAGATTTTTTTTTCTATTGGGGATTTCCTTGAAGGTGGGGAGACACCTTCATATTGGACCACAGATGGAGATGAGATCATCTTTGTTAGGAATCGACTAGTTGTTCCTATATAATACAAAATGACTTGATATGTGAATTTCAGGCCTAAAATTGGGTGGTACATCCATGCGTGAAAAAAATTACCTTGATCTATGTTGAAATGTTTGGATTGTGGTTATGAAAAAGGAGATAACATGGTTCTTTACACGATGTTACACATGTTAATAGGTGAAGGAAGAGCATCAATGACTTGTTGGATTACTACAGTCATTGAACATTCCAGAATTGAAGTGTGATGACATGAATAGGGATTTTTATGGTGGGTATTTCTAGGATTAATTAGAATAATGACACTATTTTGGTGATTATAGAACACTTGAAAAGAGTTTCTCACTTATTACCGTTCTGGGAAAAATTCTTAATTGAGTAGTTGGGAAAACAATATGTTTGAGAAATAGTCTATCTCCACGGGGTTATAAAGACTATATTTTTAGACCACTATTATTGTTTTAATTCATGATTATAATAGGGATCATAGAGGGTTCTTGGTATATATGTTTTACTAAGTATTTATTTACACACACAAACATATGGTTATTTGAAGCATATTATACATGTGATTGAGGATATTATACAATAACGTGTCATAGAATTATGTGGATATTGGGAGAAGAACCTATATTTAGTGGAGTTAAATTATAAAAATAGTTAATAGGTAAAGATTGATATGGTACTATATATGGAACTTTCTGGTAGTCTATACAGATCTCTTCTATACAAGATGGAGGTAGGTGAGTGAGAGTTGTTGGGGATGAGTCTCGTAAAATAAAGTCAGAGTAGGTTCAATTAATTCAAACATTTATGTATATGGAAAAGATTATATATATATGTCATATGATGATATAATTAAATGACCCATATAGTTTACAAAGGTTGATCTTTTATTCATTTAGGTGTTTGCTAGATTTGGTCCCTACAGGATATGGAGGTTGGGCATGATGGTACATGGTTTCTTTGGACTGCTTGATGTTCTGAAGAGAATCGAGCTAGTGGCATACCTATTTTCTTTTCGATATAGGTTCAGTGAAATTCATGTTATTATCTATGTTTTTCTACTTCAATGGTGTCACCCCAAACATTCTCATGTGGTCAATGTGTATGATGATGCTCTTGACAATAATGTGTAATATAAAGACCATCTGATACGTGTGTTGGACTGCAGTTAGAATGTTTTGTGGGGAAATAACATGATAGTACTTTGTATATTGGGGGAAAATAGCCATGATTAGAAGGAAACATGGGATAGAGAAGTAGATATGAGGGCTTAGTGGCCAAATATTTTGGATTTTAAAATATTTGAGATTCTTGGGAGTAAATCTTGGGGATGAGATCTTATAAGATGGGGAGATTATAAAACCCCAAACTAATCGATAGATGTAATGGGGTACTTTAAAGGTACTCACTTTCCTTATGTTGAGTAAATTTCATTTGGGTTTAATCTTTGCATGTGTTTCAGTGAAAATTTTAGAAATGGAAGAAATATGGAAGTACATAATTGGTTTCATGGTTTCCCTAATCGTGTGACCAGACATAGAAAACCATGAAACCCATCACAAAGATGTTTTTCTTTGTCAGTTCATAGTTTTTCATACCATTTACCTAAAAAGAGAAATTGTTCACCACCTTGATTAAGTTTATATTTAACATGTGTGGTTAAGGGAAACCATGTGCCTCGTGCAGCCAACCATGCATATGAGATTTTAATCCTCTGAAAATTATTAAAAAAATCATGAACCCCTACCTTATACCCCTAAACTCCCTATCTCATCCCATAATCATTTCTTCTCAATTAAATATTATTTATGATAGATTGCATGCCTTTATAACATATTTAATTAGTAATTCTAGGCCTATATTGAATATCGAAACTCGTCTTGGTAAGAGGATCTCAACCTCTGTGGCTTCTTTTCTCTTTCTCAGTCTTCTCCCATCCACGAGAGATTTTTATTTCTTGTTTTGCTTTAATCTAGAACTAGTTTTTTGGATCTACATCTAGGATTTTGGTTCTAGATATAGATCTAAGGGATCTTGGTTTATTTGATATTGGATTTAGTTTTGAGATCATGAACTTAGTCAATGTTGTTATTCTGTTCAAATTATGTATTTCCATTGGGCGATCGTTCTTTAATGAATTAGGCTTTTTAGTCATTGATTCAAACCCCAAAGTCATGATTTCAATTACGTGATTGTAAATATAGAATCTATTGTGTTCGTTTAGTATTTTATATTTCTATTGGAATTAATTAATTTGGGAGTCAATTTATTAAGTTACTATGAATTGGTAATAATTAATTGTTGAATTAATTATATGATATTAATATTTTGAAATTATGGTAATTAATTAATTAATTAATTAATGGTATAAATGTGATTAATTAATTTATATAATGGAATTGTTATGGATTAATGAATTATTTAACTAATTAATGGAATTATGTGAATATAAAATTGTTACATTCAGTTAATTAATCGGTGAATTAATTAATGAGTTATTTTGAATGATGTAACATTGTGATATAAGTCATATTCTGATATTGTGATATATGGGGCTTAAAATGGATAATAGTTACATGGAAACTCAATTGTGTGTTATAAACTCTAAAGGGTAATATAGTTATTCAATTATAAAATGGTGAATAGTAAGATAAATATTTAGTCTTTTATTATAAACTATGAAGGGTGACATGGTCATTCAATTAACAAATGATTAATGGTAACATGGTTATTAATTCATGTACTATAAAATATGATAGGAAACATGGTCATTCAATTTTGAAATGTTGAATGGTAACAATTAAATTCAATCATTAATTAGAAACTATGAATGGTTACACAACCATTCAATTATGACATGAATAATGGTAATGTGAACTTTCAGTCACTTTTTATAGAAATATAGCTCATAACCAAGACATTTAATTATAAATTATGAATTGTTATAGTTACATTCAGTTATAGGATTGGAGTTGTTGTGTCCTTGGGAACTTGGGTATTATGTTGTTAAATAAAGAGTAAATGAATAATTGTAAACTATTTTGTTATTCTTTATAAAACTATATACAGATTATGAACTGGATAATTTTTTATACGCCATTGTTGGTTGCCTACTAAGTTGTACTCACACCCTACTTGGTCTACGTAGCTGGTACCTAAATATATTTCATTGTTGCAGTATGTAATGCCCCATAATTCCATGGATTTTTTTAAATAAAATGGGATTATTTAATGATGAGGCTCTGGGAAGGAATGTAATTCTAATTTCAGGAGTGGACGAAATAGATTTTTTAAATTATTATTAAATAATGCTGTTGAGTGGGTTTTTATATCTTATAAATTTGTGCCCAGATAAAAAATACATGGGCACTGTTGAACTCAAAGCAGAAATATTTTTCTAGAAAAGGCATAACATTGGACACCATGGGAGAGGTGTGGAAGTTAATTTTTGGCTGTATAAAAAATAGAGTAACCATTATTTTAGATTCAAATCCTTATAAATCTAAAATGGTAACTCAGATTGTAAATCCAAGACTATCTTAGATCTCATAAGGGCGTGTTTTCTTTATGCAGAGATTAACCACGAGTGGTGAATTTTGAGGTTGAAAGACGGGTTTTTATATTTTTTAGTGATTTAAAATGGTCTGCATGCATGGTTTTTGAAACTTCTAAACGGGTGCCTAGATTGAAAATATGAGGGCACCATTACATCTGTAATGATGACATAACTTAAAAATTTACCTAATCTAAACTGTCATGGGTCTACTGAAAAGAATAATATTCATAATTATTAAATAATGTTAAAATGAAATGATATTGATATTTATTTTCATTCGAGTTTTCTAATTATTGTGGAAAAATGACTATGTAATGCATTGAATTCGATAACATTGTTTCATTAATTAAACAACATAATTAATCTTCAATGTAACAGAAACATAAATGAATTTCCAACTTTTAGGTTTTGACTTGGGGGAGTCATTTGCACATTGGGAGAAACCCTCATAACCTCTTGAGGATCGTCGTTTTTGAACATAGAATGGTGAACGATGATCGAAAATGACATTGGGAATTCCTCCTCATCTTCATGAGATCACATCCTCGATAAAAAATCAAGAAACTTTGCACACAAATCACCTTTAGTGGTGGATTATTCCCATGATTAGACCTTCAGCATGTGGAAGTTTTTATTTAATTCAGTTCATTCCATGTTCTTGGTTTTAAATGAAAAATGTGGATCAAAAAATGAATAGGTTTACCTACAGATTGTTCGTTACAATGGGAGGGATTTCAATCAAATTAATATTTGGATAATTAATTCACTCATGATTTAATTATATATAATTTTATCCATTTAATCATTCTAACATGAGTGCATCAATGTCGTGTCGGATGATGGTGAAGGTTAAGTCCACACAATGGTTGATGTGGATTTCTTCATCACTTTTTTTCCAGTGTTCTTCATGTTCTTCATGGGTTGACGAATTTTCAGATGTTGCACAACCATTGTTGGTGCAATGTTACAAAATCTAGGATCCAGAATGGATATAGAATGATAGAGGTGAAACGACATTCATGATGGACTAACCGAGGCAGTGCGAGAGATACCTCTAATTTAATTCTTTCCAATGTAAGGGATCGCCAGGGATATTTAAACACCAGGTGATGAATAACGTGGCCCTAGGGCTCCCGAACACCCTCCGAGTCAAATAATGGACCACCAGAGCACATTCAGTGGTCTGAATAATTTATATTGGTAGTGGAAGAATGTGGTGGCAGTGGAAGCATGCAGGACGGTGGGTCGGCGGTGGTGGTGATGACAACGGTGGCGACGGTGTCGGCAGCTTCGCAATGTAGATTCCAGTGTGAAGGAATAATGGATCCATATGTGATGTGACATAGACCCACGACATGATGTGAGTTAGGCCAGAAAACCTGGTCTTTGTGAGTGGACTAGTTGACCTGGTGGCGGTTCCAGCTTGCACCGCATGGTGTGAGACCGACGTGGCTTTGCCACATCTGGGCTAGAGGAGTTGGCCAGCTCAAAGGCGGGCCGATATGGTTCTGGTAGGCCATAGCCATCCAAGATCACTGAGATAGAAATGGTCCAGACATCTAGGCCAGGCTGGGTCCAATGTGCTTGGTCTGACATGGGTCAGCTCTGACTGAACCCGAACCCAACTGACCCTAGTTTGCTAAAACACTTGTAACAATCGAATGGTTCATCCGTTTGACGTGCCTACTGCAGAATTGGGACCCTTGGGATGAGAAGGTCCTTTTGAGAAAATCTATGTTGGGTTTTTAGGAATTTTTTGGATGTAATTTTCATTTGATGTGTAGTCCCTCCCAATACAATAAGACTTTGAGTAGATTTGGGGTAGTTATTTTGAAGAGATACTAGGATGGTTACTCCCATGAGGACTCAGGGCGTGGGTAATCCTTAAATACACTACTTTGGTAGATACAAGACTCCCCAAATTATGGGTGTGGGTTCATTTCCTATGGGTAGTTTCTTATAAGAGTGTTACTCTCCTAAAGAACCAGGTCACATGTTCTTGGAGTTGTACGTGAAAGAAGAGTAAATTTCCCCTGTGTTACTAGGGAGTGGGATCCCTAACTTTGGAGTCATTACTCCCATATAATTTCAAAGTGCGGATCCTCCTTACACTTTGTTCTTCTAGAGTTGGTACTCCCCTATTGTGCCAGAGAGTGGGTCCTATTTTATGGGGTTAGTACTCCCCTAACATACTAGGGTGTAGGTCCCCTATAGAAAATAAACTGACAGAATCGGTACTCCACTAGTACCAGGGTGTGGGTCCTCTAGTAATTGAGTCATACTCCCCTATAAGGTAGGGTGTGGGTGTTCGATATATAAATTATTACTCCCCTGTTTTAATACGGTGAAAGTCCTTCATGAGTATTTCTCCTCTGTTTGAATCAGGGAATGGGTCCTCAATTACGGAGTAGTACTCCCCCATCTCCGGGTAGTGACTGTAGTAGGTCCTCTATAGGAGTTGGTGCTCCCTCTACAATATGACACAACCAAAAGGATTGGGCCACTACATGTGAATAGATCATCACCTAAGTAGGATAAAGTGCTCCCTCGATGAGACCTAGGTGCGGGCCACACTTTACAAGAGGAACTGCGATATCACAAGATAGTCAAGAGTGGTGCTTCCTCAAATCTGTGCAGTAGCAAGGGGAGGGACTCATCAATTAAGATTACTTATACTTTCATTGGGTGAATGTCTATGAGGAATAGACCTATAGTATCATGCACTAGATTTGGACCTATTAGAATGTTCCTGATGAATTGTTTCTCTTAGAAGGGTGCCACTGGAGATGTCTATGCTCATGGAGTGTGATCTCTTGGTTCGTGTGTTCCGACTTGAACCTTCTATGAGAATCCAGAAACTGGCTATGTGGTTTAGACCTCATGTTTCATAGTTGATGAGTTGAGTTTATATGAATTTTCAGGGTATATGTATGGGAATATACCTGAGTAGAGCTGAATATGCATTTATTTTTTGTCTTTCTCTTGTGATTTATGTTTGTAGTTTTGGGGTCCCTTCCTGAGTATTGTTTTACACACCCCTTCACAGGGTTTTCCCGCATGTGTTTTCTTTTATGTAGATGACATGCACTTCAATAAATACCTCAGTTTCATAGGACCATGTGGTGCTCAGTGATATACAATAATCCATACTTATGTCCACTACTTCTAACAGCCACCCCTAGCCAACTCTTCATGTGGGTTCTTTAGAGGACATCTTATAGAGATATTTTTTACACTCTTATTTTTATGTTGACATTTTTGGGATTTTATTCTAGCTCATTTGACTTACAGCTTGTACCTTTAATTAGTGGATTTTAGCTTTCATCCACATTTTCGTTTCCAGCTATTTTTTATGTGGTTTTGTGTATGTATGTACATATAGATACTCAAGAAAATGCCTCCCACTTGTGGGATAATCCCATTGGTGTTAGTTGCCAGCCCTTGGCCTTTGAGTGGTTGGCTTGAGGTAATCGCGACATGGGCCCTGAGGGATAGGTCATGAAAAACCGATATCAAAGGTGGTTCAGTTCCACATTTGGACTGAGAGTTGTGAGTTTGGGTTGAGTTTCATAGTGACAATATTATGATGTTTCAAGTTTGACTCTAAGGACAGAGTGTAACAGTCCGAGATTTAATGAGAAATATTAATTTTAATTACTTTGATATCTTGTGTAGTACGCTACACCAAGATTAGCTTATGATACACGCAACACCGTGTTAGCTTATAGTATACATAAACACTATTCTAGGCTTGTGTTGCACGTCAGAGAAACTTTCCTGGATAGTGTGTGTTGTACGCATTACCGAGTTTCACTAAACGAGATATTATTATAATATTATTATGAACTAGCCATTATGAATAGTAATACCCACTTTTTGAAATTTTATTTTTCAAAATGGACTTCATTTTTGGAGTCAGAATATCGAAATTAGCCAAGGGTGATATTTTGGTACTTTTCATGTAAAATTTCAATTGTTGATGAATAGTGAAAACACTGGGATTCAATTTAAAAACAAACTTTTTATTTAAATTATTATTTATTTTATTTAAATTAATTATAAGTAAAAATTGATACATAATACCTATATATGTTCAATGTAATTCATTTGAGTAATTTTATAATAATTATAGATATATAAAAATTTTATTGAACTTTTCACCGTCTTTTACCCACCTCCTAGGAGAATTATAAAATTTACATAAAACATAATTTTACCGCTTTTGTGAGTGGAATTTTGAAAATCTGAGAGACACGATTACTATCATGGAGTAGAATTTGGTTCAATAAGATAAATTTTAATTTGGTGAATAGTAACATTTTACTTTTATTTACCACGGTTAAAAGTAAATAGGGTAATTATGAGTAAAAATGATATTATTATTACCCTAACACATGTCCTAATTCTCTTGGATATGTGTAATTTGACCAAAAACAACCTTAGGAATAATATATTACCCTTTAGGTCCACTTCTATTAGATTAGGACACATATTATTATTTTATTTAAAGAAGAGTTAAAATAGTTAAAATCAAAGTTTAATAAATAAAACATTTTAAATATTGGGTTATACATAAGATAAATTCGACTATAAAATTTTATTAGAAATATAAAAACAGTTCCTACATAATGGTATTTTATTTATAATATTTAGACATTAAATAACTTAATCTCTTTATGACACAATGATGATGCAGTAATTACCTTATTAATGAAATATTAACATAATTGATGTTATAAATACCTGAATAAATGTAATTTAAGACTTTTTTATGAATTACACTAAATTTATAGGTTAATATGACATGTTAGTATTGATTCAATTAACTTTTTTCGAACTAATCATGTTGTTATGATTTTCAAAAAAAATCGATTACCAAATAGTGTCAAAATTGAAATAAAATAGGTTTTAAAACAAATATTATATTATTAATTGTTATTACAATCCTAAAAATATAAGTTTCAGCCAGATGACTTAGATAAGGTTATATATATTAATAATGAACCAACTGGGGTTCGTTTGGATTGTTATAGTAAGTTTATTGACCATATTTTTTAAAAAAACAAGAAGATGCGATAAAAGTTAAATTATTTAACTTAGAGTTAAATCTAAATGATAAGGTTAAAATAGTAACCTAAACTTCTCTAAAACCTATTGGTTGAGATTATTTCGATCCATACCCACTTTATCTTCTAAATAAATCAATCTGGAGCTATTATAAACCTAATATGACTTTATTATAAATAGATATTTTACGTTTTTTCTAAGGTGTCCCTCTCTTCCCTTATAAAAAGGGAACCCCTTCCCTCTTCTCTTCACACCCATTTGAGCCTTGAATATTGGAAAACCCCTGAAAATTCATTTTATCATCCTATATAGTTAGATCACAGAGTTTATGGTCTTCTCAAAAGACCAACTCTAGTGCCCTAAGAAGAAGTTTAAAGGAGGTGTGTCAATGAAGAGGTAATCTCTTCTACTAACACTTTCAAGTTTTTTTCTTCTTATACTTTTTATGATTTAGATGTTTCATTATAATGTAATATCATAAGTATTACTTATATACTTATATGTTTTTATAAATATTAAATAAACCTATTTCACCTTCTATCCATCCTATGGAAAACAAAATCACCGCGTGTGCGTATGTACGGAATATCATCTCCACGTCGTGGTGTAATCAGTTCTCCACCACCACCTTACTTGGATGGGAATATTGGTGTAAAGAATAACGATATATGATTATAACATCATAACTATTCTACGATATTATATCATCCACTCTAATTCCATTCAATAAATATGGGAACGATATCATCGCTCGTGCGTACGTATGGATTACCGTCTCCACGACGCGATGAGATTCATTTTCCATGTTAACAATTCAAGAATGATTATATAGTATATATCAAAAGTAATCATGAAATATATGACATAATAATGATACTTGATTTATGTATAAATATATGTATTTCATCAACTTAATTCCATTCAATTTAATAAGGAAATGAGAAATAACGTTCATGCGTACATACGACCTACCGTCTCCATGAACGGTGTATTTCTTTCCATTTATCAATATTATATATATATATATATTATGAATATATATTATATATAAATCATGTTTTAAATTCCAGAATTAATAAATCATGATCTAAGTAATCATATTAATAATTACAAGTCAAAACACGGACGATAAATGAAACGATTTTACCCAAAACGCTGATTTAAAATGAAATTGAAAAATGAACGGATAATATGAAGTCGTAATTGAATCATATATGATATCATAAATTATATTATTCTTTTGTTACAAGTTAATAATATGTTTAAACCCACTATACAGGAGTGTCGGACACATACAGAAGAAATTGGACAAAAGGTAAGGGATAATTATTCCAATCTTATTATTATCCGAGATTGTTTATTCGTAAGTATTTACTCGGGTTATTGTTATCATCCATGTAATTATTTTCTAAAAGTATTTTTATGTACATTTCAAGTCCTTTTTACCCATTTTTGACTTTTACCACATGTTATGAAAGGAATATTTGTTTTTTACCATACGAGGAACTTTATGACTTTTCAACAAAAGTATGAGGAGAATGTTTTTTTAACTTATACGGCATGAACGGATTCTTACGGTTTCAAAACAACATATTTTCAAGAAGAATTATCTATAATATTTCCTGACTATTTTCAAAAAAAAACCTTTTCTTTTAAATTTTCATGGAATTTTGTGAAAAGAAAATGATTTTGAAAAAGAAAGGATATTTTCTTCAATAATTTATTTCAAGTGTTTTATCAAAACCATTTTCCATCTAAGATGACATTATTTCATATGTTTATGTTTCAAGTATAATGTCTCTATGAAATACATGGTTTCACTTTTCTTATGATGAAATAATATTCATTTGTTTTATATGGATTGTGTTATGATGGGATAATGTTTATGAAACCCATTTTATTATTGTGTTATGATGAATGATTTATGTTTATATTGTGGCACACTTATGAATGATTTCATTATGAGATGGGTGGGACCTATATCCCCCTACAATGCATTGGGTAAAGATTTATATCTCATGAGATAGACATGGCTAGAATAGTATGTTAATCCGGTTCAGTGATACAACACTAGAACGAGGAGTGAACTCGATTCTCAAAGGGACATTATCAACTAAGATGGTCTTGGCAGCAATGCTTTGGATACTATGAAAATCATATCAAGTGTATAATGTTTTCCACAATTACATGTTTTATTACCATCATATTTTATCATGATTAATGTTTATTTATGATTTATGCCTTATGTACTTCCATGTTTTTTGTCATTGCTCAGGATTTTGATGTTTAAATATTATGTTCATGTTTTGAACTTAAAATGTACAGGGTTTATTTTATTTTCTCCATGCTTACCCTTACTGGGTAATTAAGCTCACCATTTATATGTTTTCCTTTCCCAAGGATATAAAGAATTGTTTTAGGTAAGAAAAAAATGGAAGATCTTTATGGGTGATATTGAAGATCTTTCACCAATATTAGAAGATTATATTCTGAGTTTCCAAAGACACTAAACTATTACGGTTATTTAGTGTCTGTTTTTGTTATGTATTATATATTCTACATAAGTAATGTAATGTTTATGTACATCAAACTTTGGGTATTTACAGTTGATATCAGAGGGAGGTTTAGTTAACCTTTGGAAACTAGGATGCAAAAACTTTAATAAAATCCCTAGAGATATTTCTAAGGTATGTCTAGGGATATCTCTAAGGTTAAGTATATGTATAGGTTATAGTCCTAGTGTCCTCATATCGGATGAATTAGATGATACCTTAGATCATAAAAAATTTATAGCTTTGTGATTGTTGGTTTTTTCATAGCCATGTCCTCTACCACTCTCCATCAGAACATGATGGTTATATTTTTCTTCCATATCCATATTTCCTCCTATGTTCTCCTATGTGGAAACCCAGTGATGAGTAAATCTGGGTAATCATTACATTTCTGACTTTCCTTTTTAAAATGAAGTTTTAGTAATCCTTTTTACGATGTGGGATTCTATGAAAGAAACTTTCAAGTAGTAAACCATTTATAACCCCAACGAATGTCTTGGGTGAAATTCATTTTAAGGGGGGTAGAATGTAACCGCCCAAGTTTTTATGAGAAATATTATTTCTAATTACTTTGATGTATTCTGTAGTACGCTACACCAAGATTATCTTGCAGAACACGCAACACTGTGTTAGCTTACATTATATGCAAACACTATTCTAGGCTTGTGTTGCATGCAAGAGCAACCTTCCGTTATAGCATGTGTTATACGCAATACCGAGTTTCATTAAACGAGATATTATTATAATATTATTATGAACTAGCCGTTATGAATAATAACCTAAACTTGTCTAAAACCTATTGGTTGTGATTATTTCGACCCATACACACTTTATCTTCAAAATAAATCAATTTTGTGCTATTATATACCGAATATGACATTATTATCAAATAATATTTTATGTTTTTTCTAAGGTTCCCCTCTCCTCCCTTATGAAAAGGCAACCCCTTCCCTCTTCTCTTCACACCCTTTTGAGCCTTGAAGCTCAGAAAAACCCTGAAAATTACTCTTCTCAACCTATCTAGTTATATCTTAGAGGTTATGGGCTTCTCAAAATACAAACTATAGTGCCTAAGAAGAAGTTTAAAGGAGGTGAGTTGAGGACGAGATAATCTCTACTACCGACTCTGTCAAGTTTCTTTCTTCTTTTAATTTTTCTTATTTAGTTGTTTCATTATAATTAAATAACATTATTATTAATTATATACTGATATGTTATTATAAATATGAAACAACCATATTTCACCTTCAATACATCCTACGGAAAATGAAATTACCGCGCGTGCATACGTACAGAATATCGTCTCCACACCGTGGTGTAATTAGTTTTTCCACCACCACCTTAATTGGATGGGAATAATGGTGTAAAGAATAACTACATATGATTATAAAATCATACTAATTCTTATATATTATACCATCCACTCTAATTCCATTCAATAAATATGGGAATGTTATCATCACTTGTGTGTACATACGGATTACCGTCTCCACGACGCGATGAGATTCATTTTCCATGTTAAAAATTCAAGAATGATTATAAAGTATATATAATAAGTAATCATGAAATATATGACATAATAATTCTACTGGATTTATGTATATATATATATATATGTATTTGATCTAATTAATACCATTCAATTCAATAAGGAAACGAAAAACAGTGTTCATGCATACGTACGTCCTACCGTCTCCGTGAACAGTGTATTTCATTCCATTTATCAATATATTATATATATATATATATATTCTGAATATATATTATATATAAATCTTGTTTTATATTCTTTAATGAAGTAAACATGATCTAAGTAATCATATTTATAATTATAAATCAAAACACGGATGGTAAATGAAACGATTTTACCCAAAATGCTGCATTAACATGGAATTGACAAATGAAAAAATAATATAAATTCATAAGTGAATCATATATGATATCAGAAATATTATTATGGTTCTTTTATAAGTTAATTATATGATTAAACCCACTATACAGGAGTCTCGGACATATATGAATGAAATTGGACATAAGGTAAGGGATAATTATTCCAATCTCGTTCTTATCCGAGATTTTTTATTCATAAGTATTTACTGGGGTTATTGTTATCATCCATGTCAATGTTTTATAAAAGTGTTTTTATAAATGTTTAAAGTAATTTATACCCATTTTTTAATTTTACGACATGTTATGAAAGGAATATTTCTTTTGTTTATCATATGAGGAACTTTTTTACTTCTCCAACAAAAGTATGAGGACAATGGTTTTTTTAACTTATATGGCCTGAATGGAATTTTACTGTTTAAAAACACCTTATTTTCAAGAAGCTTACTCTACAAGATTTCATGACTATTTTCAAAGAAATCTGTTTTTTTAATTTGCATGGCATTTTGTGAAAAGAAAATGATTTTGAAAAAGAAAAGTTATTTTCCTCAAGAATTCATTTCAAGTGTTTTATCAAAACCATTTTCCATCTAAGATGACATTATTTCATATGTGTATGTTTCAAGTATAATGTCTCTAGGATTGATATGGTTTCACTTTTCTTATGATGAAATGATATCTATTGGTTTTATATGGATTATGTTATGATGGGATAATGTTTATGAAACCCATTTTATTCTTGGGTTATGATGAGTGATTTATGTTTATGTTGTGGCACACTTAAGAATTATTTCATTATGAGATGGGTGGGACATATATCTCCCTCTAATGAATTGGGTAAATATTTATATCTCATGCGATAGACATGGCTGGAATGGTAAGTTAATCCAGTTCAGTTATACAGGACTGGAATGAGGAGTGAACTCAATTCAGAAAGGGACTTTGTCCACTAAGAGAGTTTTTCAATCAATGCCTTGGCAACTATGGAAATCATATCAAGTTCCTAATGGTTTCTACAATTAAATTTTTTATTCCCATGCTATTTTACCATGACTAATTTTTATTTATGATCTATGCCTTACATACAGCCATGTTTTATGTCATTGCTCAGGATTTTGATGTTTAAATATTATGTTATTGTTTTGATGTTAAAATGTATTAGGTTTTTTTATTTTATCCATTCTTACCCTTAATGAGAATTTGAGATCACCCTTTATATGTTTTATTTTCCCCAGGATATAAAGAAAGGTTTTAGGTAAGAAAAAAAGGGAAGATCTTTATGGGAGATGTTGAAGATCATTCACTAAGATTAGAAGATTATATTCCGAGTTTCCAAACACACTAAACTATTATGGTCCTTTGGTGTCTGTTTTTGTTATGTATTAGATATTCATCAAAAGTAATGTAATGTATATGTACATAAATCTTTGGGTCTCTACACAGAGGTTCTAGTGTTGATGTATCATCCGATGTATCCATTCACTGGTATTCTAATTACCTATTTTTTTGATTCAGTACATTAAGAAATTGGTCACTAGAAATTGAATGGTACATGCATCATATAAGAATTTTTTATTCATTCCATTTCATTCCTGAGTTAGCTCTCCTGATATAATCATTTAACATCTATTCATCTCGACCCATTTCAAGATTCCACCACACTGATTGCGGGTCATGATTCTAGGACAAGACCACAAGGATGGTCTGCTGATGGATGAAGTGTCAGTACAAGGACTAGTACCAGATATATACCTACATAGTGGTTCACCAATGAAACCACCACCCACCAATCACTAGTTTCTACTAGAGCTACTCGTAGAGGATGTGTTTCGGCTGAGTGAGCAACAAGATTTTTAGAGGCAGAAACCTCTTATGTTTAGGTGTGAGACTGGCCCCCAAGTGGATGAGGAATTTCTGGAGGCAGTTACTCAAGTCTTGTACCTAGTGTGGATGCCTCTCATCCAGATGGAGATCTTCTTCATGATCCTTCTTCAAGGCTCGGTGGGGATATGGTGTATATTGATGATCCAAATACAGGACGGGGAAACCATCACCTGTATTAAATTTCATTACCACTTTAGGGGGAGTTCATTCAAGAGATGTTATTCTCTATGTGTATATAAGAGTTTCTACACCTACCACAGCGTAGCATGATGGTATCTGAGTACTCAGATAAATTCATATATCATTCTTGTTACTATATTGAAATGGTGTGGGAACCATAGATATGGGCCCAAACCATCAGGAATGGACTATGATGGGTGATCAGGGTGTCGATGATACCCCTTAGCATTCTGACATATGATGGGGATGATGGAGCGACCCCTAGTGGTTTAGAGTTTCTTGGAGGAGGGGAATATGGATTTGACCTATGGAAGAGGTCATGAGTTAGAGGCATCTATAGGAGCTAGAAGAAGATAAATGACAGGATCGCGTCGTAAGAGGCATTCCTATGCCCGAACACAGACATGTGGATCTATGGCATAGGAGCAGTATGGAGGAGCATATCATATACATAATATTCAAGGTTACACTTGATACAGATGGGGGTATCTCTCTAAAGATTGTATTTCCTATTGTGCTACTAAGAATGATCTGGTTGGAAAACCACCATGGTAGAGAAAACTGTTTGATTAAGGAGTTCCCCAAAATGGAAGGTGATGCAGAGGAGCTGGATGGGAAGAAGGAGGTGGCAGGATGTTTACATCTATTCCACCACCACCCCCTGTTGGTCTGCACTAGGCTCAGGGAGTCAGAGGATGTGGGTGAGGATACCTGCATGCAGTCATGGCTTATGACCAAGAAGATCCTAGTTAGATTCAACAAATAATCTATGTCTTTTCTTTTGGATTATGTTTTTATAGATATAGGTTATTGTCATTCACCTTTTTCCACGAGTTTTATTTGAGATTTCATGGTTTTGGTTGGACCATGGTCTTGAACCTAACTGTTAGAGTCTTTTTCTAGTGGGGAATCATAGATCCCACACTAGAGGAGATAGTGTGACCTAGCTCTTGCATGTGAGAGTTGCAGATGAGATCTCTTAGTCCTGGTGTCAAGGAGTTATAATGTCATTCTTGGTATGGAGTACAACCATTCAGTCCCAGATTTACCATATTAGGAAAAAAATGTGGTCTGTTCATGATAGGAAAAATGGGTTTGCTTTATGGTGAAAGGGAATTTGGGGTGGCATGAGGTAGACTCTCGCAACGAGTCATGCTTTGGATTATTCCATGGTCATATAGCTGGACCCCCATGATGTTATTCAAAGTATTAGATAGTGACTTCCCATCCATACTAAGTTGAGATTCCACTAGTAACTGTGGAAATTTATTTGTATCATAAAATGATGTGGCCTTAGAAGGATGTAAACAAAGGTACTAGTAAGACCCATCGTTCTCTCTTACGTAGAACTGTTTATCTTGTAAATATCCCTACGTGTATATTGTTGACCATAAACAGATAATGATTGTGGATTCTTTAGGGAAGTTCATCCAAGGGTGGATGTGACCTGTGGGTTTCTATCTGTATTGGAATCAGGTTAGCGTGGAGGTGAGCCAGTATACCCCATGACTGCAGATTGATCATAGTGCTTGGAGCATTCCCACATGTCACAACTAAGGAAACATGTTCCCATTACTGCATGATGTTAGCCTAGACAATGATGGAAATGAGAGTGGTCGATCATGGTGGTTCCTAGAGGTGTGTTCTTTTAAGCAGTGTAGAGACCCTTAGTGAACGGGGTTTTCGTCCATTAGGTGTAGGATTTTTCTTACAATGATGTAAATCCCTAAAATTGGGGAGTAATTTAATGTTCTGGAATACCATGGGTTTGTTTAAATAAATGGGATGATTTCATGACTAGGTTCTAGGACGACATGTAATTCCAAGTCATTGAGTGGCTAGAATGGATTTTTAATCTTTTTTAAAGTATATTAAATAATCATGTCAGCTGGTTTATATTCCTTTTAAACCGGTTCTTGGATAAAAAATATAATGTCACTGTATAATGTAGAGAGTCATGATTCAAAAAAAACAGAAAACATTAGTCGGCGCGAACTAATAGTGGAAGTTATTTTTTGTCTATAAATATAATTATTTTATAACAATTATTTTTTTTTCTGAAATCAATATAAAAAATAAACGGTCACTCAAATTGGAAATCCCTAAGTACCATTGAGCTCTTGATGGTTTTATTACCTTAGATGGAGCTTAACCTTGACCATTTCATGTCTAGGGTGAAAGATAGTTTTTCAACCTTTTTAACATATTAAAATGGTGCATGTGTATTTTTTTCAATATTTAAACATGATCCTAGATTAAAAATTTGAGGACACCATTACATCAAGAATGACAACATTACCTATTAATAAACCTAGCCTCAACAGGAGAGGGTCGACCAAAAATGTTAATTTTAGGACTTTTTATGGAATGTTAAAATAAAATGAACTTGATATTTTATTTTATTCTGTTCTTTCAAATTGATGTGGTGAAACAGATTTGTAACGTAGAGAAATTGATAAAGTTGTTTCATTAATGAATCAACATAACGATGTTCCAACGCAGCAGAAATAGAAAGGAATTTCCACTTTTAATGTTTCGACTAGGGGTGCATCGTTCACACATTGGGAGAAACCCTCAAATTCTTGGGAGGATCGTCATTGACAAATGACAAACATATAAAGACAATATCAAACAACCTTGAGCATTCCTCCTCCTCTTTATATGATCTCCTCCCCGATGATGGATTGAGGAACATTTTGGATTCACTGTGTTCAACGATGGATCCATCCCAAAAACGAACCTTCAACAGGTAGTGGTTTTTATTTAATTATGTTCATTCCTCATTCTTGGTTTTAAATGATGAATGAAGTTCAACCCACGAATAGGTTATCCGGAGGATAGATTGTTCCTACGGGATGGATTTCTATTGGGTTTAAATTTGGGGAATTAATCCATTAATGATTTAATTATATTTTATTTACTATGTTTAATCCTTATAACAACAGTGGATCAACACTATGATGAAGGAAGGAAAATGTTTGTTCCTCATATTAATTTTTGTGGATTTATTCTCCTCTTTTTACCCAGTTTTATTTACATTCTTCTCATTTTGATTAAAGGCCTAACATTGGGAAACCACTCATGGAACAATGATCTGACATCTAGGATCTATAATGGATAGGACATGACAGAGGTGTGATGATTTGAATGATAGATATACTGAGGCGATTTAGGAGAGACTTCTGATTGGATGCTTCCCAGTGGCAGCGATCAAAATAGATATTTTAATCTCATGAAATGAAGAACGAAGCTTGAGTGCTCCGAAACACCCTCTATATCGATGAACATACCACAAGAGCATGTCCGGTGGTCTTGAGATGTTCTACCAGTGGTGGAAACTGATGCATGCTGGACGGCGGGGCAGTGGTAGTGGCAGTTGCACTACACTTCTGCCTGCATTAACAATCCATGGATCTAGAAACAGCATGACCAATATCTGTAGAAATTTGCAGTTCATGCTAGCAGACCTGGTTCACGAGAGAAAACCGGTGGACCAGGAGGTAGTGCCCGTTGGCGCTCGTGATGCGAGACTGACACAGCTCTAAAGCATCCCTAGTAGAGGAACTAGTCATCTCAAAAGTTGTTTGGGATTCTTTTGGCGGTCCATGTGCAACCAATCAGTCTGGGTCGGGTTGGTCTGACCTGGTCGGGTCTGTTTGACTGATCCAGATAGGACCCAAACCCAATAGGCCCCAGTATCGCTAAAACACATATAACATTATAATAGAGCATCCATTTGATGAGCCGCCTACATTGTTGGGACCCTTGTGAATAGATGGTACATTTGAGACACTCTGAGTATGTGTTTGTGGAATTTTTTGGATTAACTCTTTATTTTAAGAGTAGGACCTCCCAATACATGCATACATTGAGAAAAGTCAGGGTAGTTCTCTATAAGAGATGCTAGGTCGATTACTCTCTTGATGACTAAGGTCGCGGGAACTAATTATCCATCTACTTGGGTAGAGATAAAAATCCTCATGTCATGGGTGTGGGTTCGTTTACTTAATGTTGTTTCCTCTATGAGAGTTACTACCCTAAAGGAATAGGGTGCATGGTCTTGCGGATTTTCATGAAGGAAGAGTTGATATTCCCTTATGGGACCTAGGAATGGGTTCCCTAACTTTTGTGTCATTACTCTAAGACCATTCAAGGGTCCTGGTCCTCCTTATTCTTTTTTCTGGTAGAGTCGGTACTCTCATATTGTTCCAGGGAGCAGGTCTTCTAGCCTTGGGCTAGTACTTCCGTAACATACTATGGTTAGGGTCCCCAATAGAAAACAAACTAACAGAGTCAGTACTCTACTAGTAAAAAGTTTTGGGTCCTCTAGTCACCAAGTAGTAGTCCCTTACAGGGTAGGGTGCAGGTGCTCGATATAAGAAGTAGTACTTTGGGAGCAAGTCTTTCATGAGTTGTACTCCCCTATTGGAACCTAGGTGCTGGTCATCACTTACGGTGTATTACTCACTATTATTTGGGTAGATATAGGGAGAGGGTTCTCCAGAAGTGTTGGTGCTCCCTAGACTATAGGAGACAATCACAAGAAGAGAACCCCTCGACTTGAAGAGATTGATACCAATGTTGGAGAAAGTTCTCCCTCGATGAGACTGATGTGTGGGCCACTTCTTATAGGAGTGACTAGGGTATCACAGGATAGTCTAGAGAAGTGCTCCCTCAACTCTTCATAGATGTGAGAGGTGAGCCTCTTTGCTTAGATTTCCTTAGTCTTGTGTTGGGCACAAGACTGTGATGACTAGACCTATAGTGTCAGGAACTAGAGTTGAACCTAGTATAATGTTCCCTATGGAGTTTATCCCTTAGACGGTTTCCACCAGAGATGTATGAGCTCATAGAGTGTGATCTCATGGTTTGTGTTTTACTACATGAGAATTCAGTGAGAATCATGATGCTAGCTATGAGGTTGGGACCTCTTGTTTCTTAGTGGATGAGACGAGTGTATCTGGATGTTCATGTTATATTTATGGGAATATAATTGAGTATATAGGATTGTTAATTTCTTCCTGGTCTTTATCTTGTTATATATATTTGTGGTTTTTGGGGCCCCTATAGATTATTGTTTTACTCGCCCCAGCATGGGCTTCTACTATACATGTTGTGTCTGGTGCAGAAGATAGGTGCATCATTATAGGACATAGTGGCCTAGGACAAGGTGGCTCCTAGCAAGATATGATAGGAAGGACATACTTACATATATTCTGACTGCCACTCCATGCCTACCATTCATGTGGGGTCTTCTGTGGACATCTTACAGAGATCATTTCTACTTTAATTGTAACACCCTGAGATTTTATGAGAATTATTATTTTTAATTTATTTGATGTCTTGTACGCTACACCAAGATTAACTTGTGTTATACATAACACCGTATTAGCATGCAGTATATGCAAACACTATTCTAGGCTTGTGTTGCACGCCAGAGAAACCTTCCTTGATAGCGTGCGTTATACGCAATACAGAGTTTCACTAAACAAGATATTACTATAATATTATTATGAACTAGCCGTTATGAATAGTAATACCCCCTTTCTGAAATTTTATAAATTTTATAATTCAAAATTTATTTCATTTTTGGATTCGGAATATCAAAACTAGCCTAGGGTGAATTTTTGGTATTTTTCTGAAAACTTTCAATTTTTTGATGAATAGTGAAAACACTAGGTTACTATTTAAAAACTAACTTTTTATATAAATAATTATATATTTTTTTTAAATTTATTTTAGGTCAAAATTGATATATAATACCTATATATGTTCAATTTAATTCATTGGATTCATTTTATAATAATTTTACATATATAAAAGATTTATTGAACTTTTCACCCTCTTTTACCCACTTATTATGAGAGTTTGAAAATTTACAAAAAACATAATTTTACGGCTTCTGTGAGTGTAATTTCAAAAATATGAGAGACACAGTTAATATCAAAGAGTAAAATGTGGTTCAAAAAGATAAAAATAATTTTTGGTGAATAGTAACTTTTTACTTTTTTTACAACGGTTAAAAGTAAATAGGGTAATTAAGGGTAAAAAAGATATTATTATTACCCTAAAACATGTCCTAATTCTATATGGATAAGTGTAATTCGACCAAAAACAACCTTAGGAATAACATATTACCCTTTAGGTTCACTTGGATTATATTTGTACATTTATTATTATTTTATTTAAAGAAGAATTAAAATAGTTAAAATCCATGTTTAGTAACTAAAACATTTTTAATATAGAGTTATACATAAGATAAATTAGACTATAAATATTCATTTGAAATATAAAAATATTTCCTAAATAAATTTATTTTATTTATAATTTTTAAACATTAAATAAATTAATTTATTTATGACACAATGATGATGTAGTAATTACCTTATTAATTAAATATTAACATAATTGATGTTATAAATACCCAAATAAATGTAATTTTAGACTTTTTATGAATTCCACACATTTTATAGGTTAATATTACATGTTCATATTGATTTAATTATCTTTTTTCTAACTAATCATGATGTTTTGATTTTCACAAAAATCAAGTACCAAATAGTGTCAAAATTGACATAAAATAGTTTTTAAAAAAATATTATATTATTAATTAGTATTTTATTCCTAAAAAATTTAAGGTTCGTCCAAATAACTTAGATAAGAATATATATAATTATAATGAACCACTTGGGGTTCGTTGGCTTGTTATCGTAAGTTTATTAACCATATAGTGTAAGAAAACAAGAAGACACGGTAAAAGTAAAATTATTTAACTAAAAGTTAAATCTAAATGATAAGGAAAAAATAGTAACCTAAACTAGTATAAATTAATTTGGTTGAGATTATTTCCACCCATACCCACTTTTTCTTCTAAATAAATCAATTTGGATCTATTATATATCGAATATGACTTTATTATAAAATAATATTTTATGTTTTTTCAAAGGTGCCCCTCTCCTCCCTTATAAAAAGGGCACCCCTTCTCTCTTCTCATCACACCATTTTGAGCCTTGAATTTCGTCCAACCCCAGAAAATTCATCTTCTAAACCTCTATAGTTATATCATAGAGGTTCTGGTTTTCTCAAAAGACCAACTCTAGTGCCCTAAGAAGAAGTTTAAAGGAGGTGCGTCGAGGAAGAGGTAATCTCTTCTACCGACTCTTTCAAGTTTATTTCTTCTTATACGTCCTCTTATTTAGTTTTTTCATTATAAAGTAATAACATCAGTATTACTTATATACAGATATGTTATTATAAATATTAAACAACCCAATTTCACCTTCTATCCATCCAACGGAAAACGAAATCACCCCGCGTGCGTACTTACGGAATACCATCTCCACGCCGTGGTGTAATCAGTTTTTCAACCCCCACCTTACTTAGATGGGTATAATGGAGTAAATAATAACTATATATGATTATTATAAAATAATACTAGTTCTATGATATTATATCATCCACTCCAATTCCATTCAATAAATATGGGAACGATATCATCGCTCGTGTGTACGTACGGATTACCGTCTCCACAACGCGATGAGATTCATTTTCCATGTTATCAATTCAAGAATGATTATAAAGTTTATATAATAAGTAATCATGAAATATATGACATAATAATTCTACTATATTTATGTATATATATATATATGTTTATTTTATCTACTTAATTCCATTCAATTCAATAAGGAAACGAAAAAACAGCGTTCATGCGTACGTACGACCTACCATCTCCATTAACGGTGTATTTATTTCAATTTATAAATCTATTATATATAGGTATATTATGAATATATATTATATATAAATCTTGTTTTATATTCTGGAAATAAGTAATCATGATCTAAGTAATCATATTAATAATTACAAGTCAAAACACGGACGATAAATGAAACGATTTTACCCAAAACGTTGCTTTAACATGGAATTTACAAAAGAACGGGTAATATAATGTCATAAGTGAACCATATATGATGTCATAACAATGAATATGATTCTGTAATAAGTCAATGACATTATTTAAATCATTATACAGGATGTTCGAATACATATGAAGCATATCAGACCTACAGTAAGGGATAATTATTCCAATCTCATTCTTATCTGAGGTTGTTTATTCGTAAGTATTTACTGGGGTTATGATTATTATCCATGTCCATATGTTCTCAAAATGTTTTGATAAAATTTTTAATTTTCTTACATGTTTGTTTAAAGTCATTTTTACTCCTTTTTACTTTTACCACATTTTATGGAAAGAATCATTCTTTTTTTTACCATACGAGGTACTTTTTGACTTTTCTAGAAAAAGTACAGGAAGAATTTTTTTAACTTATATGACATGAACGGATTTTTACGGTTTCATAAATAATTATTTTAAATAAGCTTACTCTACAATATTTCATGACAATTTTCAACAAAATCCTTTTCTTTTAAAATTTCATGGTATATTATGAAAAGAAATTTATTTTAAAGAAGAAATGATATTTTCCTCGATAATTCTTTTCAAGTGTTTTATCAAAACCATTTTCCATTTAAGATGACATCATTTCATATGTGTATGTTTCAAGTATAATGTCTCAATTATTTACATGATTTCACTTCTCTTATGATATCCATTTTTTATATGGATTATGTAATTATGGAATGATGTTTATTAAACCCATTTTATTATTGGGTTATTATGAATGATGTATGTTTATTTTGAGGGACACGAAAGAATGATTTCCATATGATATTGGTGGGACCTATATCTCCATCCAATGCATTGGGTAAAGATTTATATCTCATGAAATAGGCATGGATGGAATGGTATGTTAATTCGGTTCATTTATACCTGACTGGAATGAGGAGTGAACTTGATTCAGAAAGGGACTTTGTCCACTAAGATGGTCTTGTCCGCAATTCCTTAGATACTATGGAAATAATATCATGTGCTTAATGTTTATCCACAATTACATGTTTTATTTCCAAGCTATTTCATCATGATTGATGTTTTATTATGATTTATGCCTTAAGTATTGCCATGTTTTATGTAATTGCTCAAGATTTTTATGTTTAAACATAATATTCATGTTTTTATGTTCAAATGTATATGGTTTGTTTTATTTTCTCCATGCTTACCCTTACTGAGCATTTGAGCTCACCCTTTATATGTTTTCTTTTCCCCAGGATATAAATAAAGTTATTAGGAAAGAAAACAAAAGGGGAAGATCTTTATGGGAGATGTTGAAGATCTTTCACCACGATTAGAAGATTATGTTCTGAGTTTCGAAAGACACTAAACTATTACAGTCCATCGGTGTTTGTTTTTGTTATGTATTAAGTATTCTGCAATAGTAATGTAATATCTATGTACGTCATGTTTGGGCTCTCTACAGTTGGTATCAAAGGTTCGGTTTAGTTAACCTTTGGAAACTAGAATGCGAGAACTTTAGTGATATCCCTAGAGATATTTCCTAGTTATGTCTAGGGATGTCCCTAAGGTTAAGTATAAGTATAGGTTATAGTCCTAAAATTATGGTAACGATATTATAATTAATCCTAATATTTTAGATATTGAAGTTACTCCCCGTTGATTATGATTTTCTCCTCTCACACTATTCTTTTGGGGTTTTAGAAAATGGCTAGAAACAAAGAGATTCATGATAATTGAGGATATGAAGGACAATGGAATGATATTATTCTTGAGAAACCAAATGAAATTGGATATGGACGTCCACATATCATTATTATAACTAATCATAAATATCATAATATGATCAATAACCTCAACTTTGGTAAGTTTCCCGACTCAGTTAATAAGAAAAAGATGGAGTTTCATGCTGATCATAGAGGAAAGAAAGTTAAATTTCCCTCATGTAAATCATGTGGGAAGAGGCATCAGAGAGAATGTTTCAAAGGAACTGGAAGATGCATTGGGTGTGTAAAATAAGGACACAAATCTAGTAATTGGAAAGTAAAAGGTTTAGTTAACTCCATGGAAAAAGATAATGGTATTGCTAAGACATAAACAACGGTTAAATGTTTTAAATGTGGAATGTACGGGCATTATGCAAACCAATTATCTATAGGAAAATTTTATGAAGAGAATCAGCATAGTCATATGGGTAGTATTTATGTTGATGATGATGAAGAGAATACAAATGATATATGAGATTAAAGAAGTGTTGAGGAATAAAATAATGAAGATCATACAATGGTTTAAAAAGTTAGTGGAATGATGGTATGTTTATTAAGAGTTATATTGTATAGGTAATTTAATGGTACTATGAAATAAAGAAACATCTGAGGATTTTTACACTATTTTTTCCCTAAATATTTGAAAGTATATGTTGAATGGTACCGGAAACCATGAAAATTTATTCATATATTTTTGGAAAGAAGATGATATGCACTTAATGAAGGGATAAAGAGATAATGAAATGTTTGATAGTATTAATGAGCTCATGATTGATATAAGGACTAAGTGATATCATGGTTTGAGTATATATAATTTTTGGGATCTTGGTATTTGGAAATAGTTAACTTTTGACAGCACTCATGTTTTCACTAAGGTTCTATGGTAGTTAATGTTTCAAAAGAATACATGATTAAGGTATTCAGATGTTTGGAATGTGTCCAACATGATATATCTTATGATATATGGGGGATAAATGATGGCATTCACGTTCTTGTTATGTGATATTTCAAGTAATATTTTTCATTATAATATGATATTGGACATATGTATTTTGGATATGCCTAAAGATTGGAATGGATTATTTTGGACATAATATAGTATTGTTTAAGGATATAACATTTTGGATATTATTTCTGGAATGTTATAATAGTGTTGTTTTAGAAAAAGGGACAACCTGCAGGACGAGCAACAACCTATTGCATTGGACAAGGTTGGGGGAATCGAACCCACAACCAAAGTGCAACAAGCCTTTATCTAAAAGTCCCTGGTTAGTAGAAACTAGTTTTATTTTATGATGGGGTATTATATATGAAGTATAAGTCCATTTTTGGAATCATATAAGATAACCTCACCATAGATGGACTTATGTATATTTGATAACTTTTTCTAACCTTTTGTTTGAGATAGATGGAATGACCCATCCGTCCATCACATGATCTGAAAACACTTCAAGAATGAAAAATTCAACTTCATTTCTTTAAGAGATGAAGTGGAAATTGGTCAAGGCACGAAAAATGGTGAGATTATACTGAAATAAAGTGAGTATTTATTCTAATTGAAATTCTTCAACTTTAGGAAAATGATCTTGAAAAAAAATAGTGTTGTCCTAGTGTCCTCATATCCGATGAATCAGATGGTACCTTAGATCATCACAAATTTATGGTTTTATGATTTTTGGCTTTTTAATTGCCATGTCCTCTACCACTCTCCATAAGAACGTGATGGTTAGATTTTTCTTCCATATCCATATTTCCACCTATGTTCTCTTATGTGAAAACCCAGTGATGAGTTAATCTGGGTAACCGTTACATTTCTAAATTTCCTTTTTAAAATGAAGTTTTAGTATTCATTTTTACGATGTGGGTTTCTATGAAAGAAACTTTCAATTAGAAAACCATTTATAACCCTGATGCATGTTGAGAGAGAAATTCATTTTAAGGGGGGTAGAATGTAACAGGCCGAGTTTTTATGAGTAATATTATTTTTAATTACTTTGATGTCTTGTGTAGTGCGCTACACCATGATTAGCTTGTGCAACACGCAACACCGTGTTAGATTACATTATATGCAAACACTATTATATGCTTGTGTTGCATGCCATAGCAACCTTCCTCAATAGTATGTGTTGTACGCAATACCAAGTTTCACTAATCGATATATTATTATAATATTATTATGAGCTAGCCATTATGCATAGTAATACCCACTTTTTGAAATTTAAATTTTCAAAATGGACTTCATTTTTGGATTCGGAATATCAAAACTATCTTAGGGTGAATTATTGGTATTTTTCTGAAAACATTCAATTTTTGATGAATAGTGAAAACACTAGCTTACTATTTAAAAACCGACTTTTTATTAAAATAATTATTTATTTTATTTAAATATATTTTAGGTCAAAATTGATACATAATAGATATATAAGTTAAATTTAATTCATTTGAGTCATTTTATAATAATTTTAGATTTATAAAAATTTTATTGAACTTTTCACCGTCTTTTACCCACCTCATAGAAGAATTTGAAAATTTACATAAAACTTAATTTTATCACTTATGTGAGTGAAATTTGGAAACTCCAAGAGACACGGTTAATATTAAGGAGTAAAATTTGGTTCAATAAGATAAATATAATTTTTTTGAATAGTACGTTTTTAATTTTATTTACCACTGTTAAAAATAAATAGGGTAATTAAGGGTAAAAATTATATTATTATTACCCTAACACATGTCCTAATTCTATTGGATAAGTGTAATTATACAAAAAAAACTTTGGAATAAAATATTACCCTTTAGATTCACTTGGATTAGATTAGGACATTTATTATTATTTTATTTTTATGAAGAGTGAAAATAGTTAAAATCAATGTTTAATAACTAAACAATTTTTAATATAGGGTTATACATAAGATAAATTCTACTATAAATTTTAATTATAAAGATAAAATTATTTCCTACATAATAGTATTTTATTTAAAAATTTTAGAAATTAAATAACTTAATTTATTTGTGACACAATGATGATGCAGTAATTACCTTATTAATGAAATATTAACATAATTGATGTTATAAATACCAAAATAAATTAAATTTGAGACATTTTATGAATTAAACTAATTTTTTAGGTTAATAGGACATGTTAGTATTTATTAAATTAATTTTTTTCGAACAAATAATGTTTTTATGTTTTTCACAAAAATCAATTACCAAATAGTGTCAAAATTGACATAAATAGGTTTTAAAACAAATATTATATTATTAATTGTTATTATATTACTAAAAATGTTTGGTTCGGCCAAATGAATTAGATAAGGTTATATATATTAATAATAAACCACTTGGGGATCCTTTGGCTTGTTATAGTTAGTTTATTAACCACATAGTGTAAGAAATTATGAACACACGGTAAAAGTTAAATTATTTAACATCGAGTTAAATCTAAATGATAAGGTTAAAATAGTAACCTAAACTTCTATAAAACCTATTGGTTGAGATTATTTTAACCCATACCCACTTTATCTTCGAAATAAATCAATTTTGAGCTATTATAAACCAAATATTAAATTATTATCAAATAATATTTTATGTTTTTTCTAAGGTGCCCCTCTCCTCCCTTATAAAAAGGGCACCACTTCCCTATTCTCTTCACACCCTTTTGAGCCTTGAATCTCAGAAAACCACTAAAAATTACTCTTCTCAACATATCTAGTTATATCATAGAGGTTACGGTCTTCCCTAAATACCAACTATAGTGCCCTAAGAAGATGTTTAAAGGAGGTACGTCGAGGAAGAGGTAATCTCTACTACCGACTCTTTCAAGTTTCTTTCTTCTTATACTTTTTCTTCTTTAGTTGTTTCATTATAAAGTAATTACATCATTATTACTTATAAACTGATATGTTATTATAAATATGAAACAAACCTATTTCACCTTCTATCCATCCTACGGAAAACGAAATCATCGCGCATGCATACCTACGGAATACCGTCTCCACGCCGTGGTGTAATCAGTTTTTCCACCACCACCTAACTTGGATGAGAATAATGGTGTAAAGAATAACTATATATGATTATAAAATCATACTAATTATAAGATATTATATCATCCACCCCAATTCTATTCAATTAATATGGGAATGATATCATCACTCGTGCGTACGTACGGATTACCATCTCCACGACACGATGAGATTCATTTTCCATGTTAACAATTCAAGAATGATTATGAATAATATATAAAAAGTAATCATGAAATATATGTGATAATAATGATACTGGATTTATGTATATATATATGTATTTAATCTACTTAATTCCTTTCAATTCAATAAGGAAACGAAAAACAGCATTCATGCGTACGTACGTCCTACTGTCTCCATGAATGGTGTATTTATTTCCATTTAACATTCTATTATATATATATATTCTGAATATATATTATATATTAATCTTGTTTTAAATTCTGGAATTATGTAATCATGATCTAAGTAATCATTTTAATAACTATAATTCAAAACACGGACGGTAAATGAAACGATTTTACCCAAAAAGCTGATTTGACATGGAATTGACAAATGAACAGATAATATAAAGTCATAAGTGAATCATATTTGATATCATAAATATTATAACAGTTCTGTTATAAGTTGATAATATGTTTAAACCCACTATACATGAGTTTCAAACACATATGGAAGAAATTGGACATATGGTAAGGGATAATTATTCCAATCTCGTTCTTATCGGAGATTTTTTATTCGTAAGTATTTATTAGGGTTATTATTATCATCTGTGTCGATGTTTTCTAAAAGTGTTTTTATAAATGTTTAAAGTCTTTTTTACCCATTTTTTACTTTTACCACATGTTATGAAAAGAATATTTCTTTTGTTTACCATACGAGGAACATTTTTACTTTTCCAACAAAACAATGAGGAGAATGTTTTTTTTAACTTATATGGAATGAACGGATTTTTACACATTCAAACCACCTTATTTTCAAGAAGATTACACTACAAGATTTCATGACTATTTTCTACAAAATCCTTTTTTTTAATTTTCAAGGAATTTTGTGACAAGAAAATTATTTTGAAAGAGAAATGATATTTTACTCAAGAATTCATTTCAAGTGTTTTATCAAAACCATTTTCCATTTAAGATGACATTATTTCATATGTGTATGTTTCAAGTATAATATCTATATGATTTATATGGTTTCACTTTTCTTATGATGTAATGATTTCCATTAGTTTTATATGGATTATCTTATGATGGAATAACGTTTATGAAACCCATTTTATTCTTGGGTTATGACGAATGATTTATGTTTATGTTGTGGCACACTTAAGAATGATTTCATTATTAGATGGGTGAGACATATATCTCCCTCCCATGCATTGGGTAAATATTTATATCTCATGTGATAGACATGGCTAGAACAGTAAGTTAATCCGGTTTAGTGATACTGGACTGGAACGAGGGGTGAACTTGATTCAGAAATGGACTTTTTCCACTAAGATGGTCTTGGAAGCAATGCCTTGGATACTATGGAAATCATATCAAGTGATTAATGGTTTCCAAAATTACATGTTTTATTCCCATGCTATTTTATCATGATTAATGTTTTTGTTTGATCTATTCCTTACGTACTGCCATGATTTATGTCATTGCTCAATATTTGGATGTTTAAATATTATGTTCATGTTTTGAAGTTCAAATGTATAGGTTTTATTTTATTTTCTCCATGCTTACCCTTACTGAGCATTTGAGCTCACCCTATATATGTTTTCTTTTCCCCAGGATATAAAGAAGGGTTTTAGGTAAGATAAGAGGGAAGATCATTGTGGGAGATGTTGAAGATCGTTCACCAAGATTAGAAGATTATATTTTGAGTTTCCAAAGACACTAAACTATTACGGTCCTTTGGTGTCTGTTTTTGTTATGTATGAGATATTACTCAAAAGTAATTTAATTTCTATGTACATCATGCTTTTGGTCTCCACACAGAGGTTCTAGTGTTGATGTAGCAGCCGATGTATCCATTCACTGGTACTCTGAAAACCTATTTTTTTGATTCAGTACATTAAGAAATTGGTCCCTAGAAAATGAATGGTACATGCATCATATAAAATTTTTTTATTCATTCCATTTCTTTCCTAAGTTATCTCTCCTGGTATAATCTTTTAACATCTATTCATCTCATCCCTTTTCAAGATACCACCACACTAATTGCAAGTCATGATTCTAGTACAAGACCACAAGGATGGTCTGTTGATGGATGAAGAGTCAATACAGGGACTAGTACCAGATGTAGACCTACCAAGTGGTGAACCAATGATACCACCACCCACCAATCACTTGTTTTTACTAGAGCTACTAGTATAGGATGTGTACAGGCTGAGTGAGCAAAAGAGTTCCAGAGGCAGAGACCTCCTATGTTCAGGTGTGAGACTGGCCCCCTAGTAGATGAGGATTTTCTTGAGGTAGTTACTCAAGTATTCCACCTAGTGTGGATGCCTCTCATCCAGATGGAAATCTTCGTCATGATCCTTCTTCACGGCTCAGTGGGGATATGGTGTATCTTGATGATCCAAACGCAGGACGAGGAAACCATCACCTGTATTGAATTTCATTATCACTTTAGGGGGAGTTCATTCTAGAGATGTTATTCCCTATGTGTATATAGGAGTTGCTACACCTACCACAGCATAGCATGATGGTAGCTGAGTACTCAGAGAGATGGACAGATCATTATAGCTACTATATAGAAATGGTGTGGGAACCATACATATGGGTCCAGACCTTCAAGAATGGACTAAGATGGGTGATTAGGGTGTCTATGATACCCCTTAGCATTCTGACATATGATGAGGGTTATGGAGCGACCCCTAGTGGTTTAGATTTTTCTGGAGGAGGGGAATATGGATGTGACCTATGGACGAGGTCATGAGTTAGAGGCATCTGCTAGAGCTTGACGAAGATAAATGATAGGATCACGTCGTAAGAGGAATTACTTTTCCCAAACACAGACATGTGGATCTCTGGCATAGGAGCAACATGAAAGAGAATATCAAATACCAAAGATTAGAGGTTACACTTGCTATAGATGGGGGTATCTATCTAGAGATTGTATTTTTTATTATGCTACTGAGAAGGAGCTGGTTGGAAAACCACCATGGTAGAGAAATCTCTTGGAGTAAGGAGTTCCCCAAAATGGAAGGTGATGCAGAGGAGCTACATGGAAAGAAGGAGGTGTCCGAATGTTAACATCTATTCCACCACCACCCACTATTGGTCAGAACCAGGCTCAGGGAGTCAGAGGGTGTGGGTGAGGATACCTACATGCAGTCATGGATTATGACCCAGAAGCTCCTAGAGAGATTCAACAAATAATCTATGTCTTTTATTTTTAATTTTGTTTTTATAGATATAGGTTCTTGTCTTTCTCCCTTTTCCATGAGTTTTATTTGAGATTTCCTGGTTTTGGTTAGACCATGGTCTTGAACCTAACTGTTAGAGTCTTTTTCTATAGGGGAATCATAGATCCCACACTGGAGCAGATAGTGTGACCTGGCTCTTGGTTGTGAGAGTTGCAGATGAGATCTCTTAGTCATGGTGTTAATGAGTTGTAATTTCATTCTTGGTATGGGGTACAACCATTTAGTCCTAGATTTACCATATTAAGAAAAAATTTGGTGTTTTCATGATTGGAAAAAGGGGTTTACATTATGTTGAAAGGGAATCTTGGGTGGCATGAGGTAGACTCTCGCAACGAGTTATACTTGGGATTGTTCCCTGGTGTTACAGTTAGACCCCCATGATGTTCTCCAAAGTATTAAATAGTGAATTACCATCCATACTAAGTTGAGATTCCACTAGTAAATGTGGAAATTTTTTTGTATCATAAAATGATGTGGCCACAAAATGATGTAAATAAAGGTACTAGTAAGACCCATCATTCTCTCTTTCATAGACCTATTTCTCTTGTAAATACCCCTGCGTGTATATTGTCAACCATAAACACATAATGCTTGTTGATTCATTAGAAAAGTTCATCCAAAGGTGGATGTGACATGTGGGTTTCTATCTGTATTTGAATCAGGTTAGCGTGGAGGTGAGCCAGTAGACCCCATGACTGTAGATTGATCATAGTGCTTGGTGCATTCCCACATGTCACAACTAAGGAAACATGTTCCCATTACAACATGATGTTAGCCTAGAAAAAGATGGAAATGAGAGTGGTCGATCATGGTGGTTCCTAGAGGTGTGTTCTTTTAAGCAGTGTAGAGACCCTTAGTTAACAGAGTTTTCATCCATTGGGTGTAGGATTTTTCTTACAATGATGTAAATCCCTAAAATGGGGGAGTAATTTAATGTTTTGACATACCATGGATTTTTTTAAATAAATGGGATGATTTTATGACTAGGATCTAGGACGACATGTAATTCCGAGGCATTGATTGGCTTGAATGGATTTTTATTCTTCTTTAAAGTATATTAAATAATCATGTGATCTGGTTTTTATTCCTTTTAAACCAGTTGTCGATGAAAAAATATAAGGTCACTGTAGAACATATAGACTCATGATTCACCTAAAAAAGGCAAAAATTAGTTGGCGTGAACTAATAGTGGAAGTTATTTTTTGGCCATAAAAAAATAACTATATAACAATTATTTTATTTCTGAAATCCATATAAAGAATAAACGGTCACTCAAATTGGAAATCAATAAGTACCATTGAGCTCTAGAGGGTTTGGTTACCTTAGATGGGTCTTAACCTTGACCATTGCAAGTCTAGGGTGAAAGATAGTTTTTCAACCTTTTTACCGTATTAAAATGGTGCATGTGCATTTTTTTTGTAATATTTAAACAGGTTCCTTGATCAAATATTTGAGGGCACTGTTACATCTAGAATGACAACATTACCTAATAATACACCTATCCTTGACCAGAGAGGGTCGACCAGAAAAGTTAATTTTAGGACTTTTTGAGGAATGTTAAAATAAAATAAACTTGATGTTTTATTTTATTTTGTTCTTTCAAATTGATGCGGTGAAACAGATTTGTAACATAGAGAAATCAATAATGTTGATTAATTAATGAATCAACATAACGATGCTTCAACGTAGTAGAAATAGAAAGGAATTTCCACTTTTAATTTTTTGACGGGGGGCGCGTTGTTTGCACATTGGTAGAAACCCTCAGATTCTTTGGAGGATCGTCATTGACGAACGAAGAACAAATAAAGACAATATCAAACAACCTTGAGCATTCCTCCTATTTATATGATTGCCTCATCAATGAAAGATTGAGGAACATTGTGGATTTATCGCCTTCAATGATGGATCCATCCAAAAAACAAACCTTCACGAAGTAGTATCTTTAATTTAATTATGTTCATTCCTCATTCTTGGTTTTAAATGATGAATTATGTTCAACCCATGAATAGGTTATCCGGAGGATAGTTTGTTCCTATGGGGTGGATTTCTATTGGGTTTAACTTTGGGGAATTAATACATTAATGATTTAATTATTTTTTATTTACTATGTTTAATCCTTCTAACAGCAGTGGATCAACACTATGATGAAGGAAAAAAAAGGCATGTTCCTCACATTAATTGTTGTGGATTTATTATCCACTTTTTACCCAGTGTTATTTACATTATTCTAAATTTGATTAAAGGCCTAACATTTGGAAACCACTCATGGAATAATGATCTGACATTTAGGATCTATAATGGATAGGACACGACAGAGGTGTGACGATTTGAATGATGGATAGACTAAGGCAGTGTAGGAGAGACTGCTGATTGGATGATTCCCAGTGGCAGTGATTAAAATAGAGATTTTAATCTCATGAAATTAAGAATGAAGCCCGAGTTCTCTGAAACATCCTCTATATCGATGAACAGAGCACTAGAGCATGTCTTGTGGTCTTGAGATATTCTGCTAGTGGTAGAAACCGCCACATGCTGGATGGAGGGGTGGTGGTAGTGGCAGCTGCACTACACTTCTACCTGCATTAAAAATCCATGGATCTATACACAACATGACCAATATCTGTAGAAAGTTGTTATTCATGCTATCAAACCTGGTTCACGGGAGAAAACAGGTGGACCAGGAGGCGGTGCCAGTTGGCGATGCGTGATGCGAGACGGACGCAGCACTAAAGCGTCCCTAGTAGAGGAACTGGCCATCTCAAAAGTGGTTTGGGATTCTTTTTGCGGGCCATGTGGAACCAATCAGTCTGGGTAGGGTTGGTCTGACCTGGTCAGGTCTGTCTGACTGAGCCAGACATGACCCAAACCCAATAGGCCCCAGTATCACTAAAACACATGTATCTTTCAAATAGAGCATCCATTTGACGAGCCTCATACATTGTTGGGACCATTGTGAATAGATGGTACTTTTGAGATACTCTGAGTATGTTTTTGTGGAATTTGTTGGATTAAATATTTTTTTTAAGAGTAGGACCTCCCAATACATGAATACATTGAGAAGAGTTGGGGATATTCTCGAGAAGAGATGCTATGAAGATTACTCCCTTGATGAATTAGGGCACAAGAACTCCTTATCCATCTACTTTGGTTGAGATAAAAATCCTCATGTCATGGGTGTGGGTTCGTTTACTTCAAGTTGTTTCCTCTAGGGGAGTTACTACCCTAAATGAATAGGGTGCATGTTCTTGGGGATTTCATGAAGGAAGAGTTGATACACCCTTATGGGACCTAGGAGTGGGTTCCATAACTTTTGTGTCATTACTCCAAGGCCATTAAAGGGTCCTAGTCCTCCTTATTCTTTATTCCGGTAGAGTATGTACTCCCCTATTATTCCAGGGAGCAGGTCCACTAGCCTTGGGCCAGTACTTCCCTAACATAATATGGTTAGGGTCCCCCATAAAAAATAAACTAATGGATTCAGTACTCTACTAGTACCAAGGTGTGGGTCCTCTAGTCACTGAGTAGTAGTGCCTTACATGGTAGGGTGCAGTTCCTCGATATACGAAGTAGTACTATGGGTGAAAGTGTTTCATGAGTAGTACTCCCCTATTGGAACCTAGGTGTAGGTCATCAGTTACGGTGTATTACTCCCTCTTATTTGGGTAGCAACAAGGAGAGGGTCCTCTAGAAGTGTTGGTTCTCCCTGGACTATAGGACACAATCACAAGAAGATAACCCCTGGACTTGAAGAGATTGATACCAATGTTAGAGAAAGTTCTCCCTCGATGAGACTGATGTGTGGTCCTCTTCTTACAGGAGTGACTAGTGTATCACAGGATAGTCCAGAGAAGTGCTCCCTCAACTCTGCAAAGAGGTGAGAGGTGAGGCTCTTCGCTTAGATTTCCTTATTCTTGTGTTGGGAACAAGACTGTGATTACTAGACCTCTAGTGTCAGGAACTAGAGTTGAACCTAGTTTAATGTTTCTAATGGAGTGTATCCCTTAGACGGTTTCCTCCAGAGATGGATGAGCCCATAGAGTGTGATCTCCTCGTTTTTGTTTTTCTACATGAGCATTCAGTGGGAATCATGATGCTAGCTATGAGGTTGGGACCTCTTGTTTCTTAGTGGATGAGACGAGTGTATCTAGATGTTCATGTTATATTTATGGGAATATACTTGAGTATAGAGGATTGTTCATTTCTTTGTGGACTTTCTCTTGTGATATAAATTTGTGGTTTTAGGGTCCCCTATAGGGTATTGTTTTACTCACCCCAACATGAGCTTCTCCCATACATGTTGTGTATGGTGCAGAAGATAGGTGCATCATCATAGACCTTAGTGGCCTAGGACAAGGTGGTTCCCAGCAAGATATGATAGGGAGGACATACTTCCATATATTCTGATTGCCACTCTTTGCCTACCCTTAAGATGGGGTCTTCTGTGGACATCTTACCGAGATCATTTGTACTTTAATTGTAACACCATGAGATTTTAAGAGAATTATTATTTTTAATTTATTTGATTTCTTGTACACTACAGCAAGATTAACATGTGTTATACATAACACCGTATTAGCATGCAGTATACACAAACACTATTCTCGGCTTGTGTTGCATGCCAGAGCAACCTTCCTTGATAGTGTGTGTTATACGCAATACCGAGTTTCACTAAACAATATATTACTATAATATTATTATGAACTAGCAATAATGAATAGTAATACCCACTTTTTGAAAGTTTATAAATTTTATCATTCAAAATGGATTTAATTTTTGGATTTGGAATAACAAAATTATCCTAGGTTGAATTTTTGGTATTTTTCTGAAAACTTACAATTTTTGATGAATTGTGAAAACACTAGGTTACTATTTAAAACCCGACTTTTTATATAAATAATTATATATTTTATTTAAATATATTTTAGGTAAAAATTGACACATAATACCTATATAAGTTCAATTTAATTAATTGTAGTCATTTTATAATAATTTTAGACATATAAAAGATTTCTAGAAATTATCAACGTCATTTACCCACCTATTAGGAGAGATTGAAAATTTACATAAAACATAATTTTCCGCTTCTGTGAGTGGAATTTTGAAAATCCAAGAGACATGGTTAATATCAAGGAGTGAAATGTGGTTTAATAAGATAAAACTAATTTTTGGTGAATAGTAACTTTTTACTTTTTTTACCACGGTTAAAAGTAAATAGGTAATTAAGGGTAAAAAAGATATTATTATTACCCTAACACATGTCCTAATTCTATTTTATAAGTTTAATTCGACCAAAAACAACCTTAGGAATAACATACTACCCTTTAGGTCCACTTGGATTATATTTGGACATTTATTATTATTTTATTTAAAGAAGAATTAAAATAGTTAAAATCAAAGTTTAATAACTAAAACATTTTTAGTATAGAGTTATACATAAGATAAATTCGACTATAAATATTCATTACAAATAAAAAAATATTTCCTACATAATGGTATTTTATTTATAATTTTTAGACGTTAAATAAATTAATTTATTTATGACCCAATGATGATGTAGTAATTACCTTATTAATGTAATATTAACATAATTGATGTTATAAATACCCAAATAAATGTAATTTTAGACTTTTTATGAATTCCACTAAATTTAGAGGTTTCTATTACATGTTAATATTGATTTAATTAACTTTTTTCAAACTAATCATGTTGTAATGAGTTTCACGAAAAATCAAGTACAAAATAGTGTCCAAATTGACATAATAAGGTTTTTAAAAACAATATTATATTATTAATTGTTATTTTATTCCTAAAAATATGAGGTTCTTCCAAATGACTAAGATAAGCATATATATGTTAGTAATGAACCAATTGGTGTTGGTTTGGCTTGTTATCCTATTTTTATAAACCATATAGTGTAACAAAACAAGAAGACATGGTAAAAGTAAAATAGTTTAACTTAAAGTTAAATCTAAATGATAAGGATAAAATAGTAACCTAAACATGTCTAAATTCTATTGGTTGAGAGTATTGCGATGAATCCCCACATTATCTTCGAAATATAATCAATTTGGAACTATTATAAACTGAATATGACATTATTATAAAATAATATTTTTAGTTTTCTATAACTGCCCCTCTCCTCCCTTATAAAAAGGGCACCACTTCCCTCTTCTCTTCAAACCCTTTTGAGCCATGAATCTCGGCCAACCCCTGAAAACTCCTCTTCTCAACCTCTAGATTTACATCATAGAGGTTGTGGTCTTCTCAAAAGACCAACTCTAGTGCCCTAAGAAGAAGTTTAAAGGAGGTGCGTCGAGGAAGAGGTAATCTCTTCTACCGATTATTTCAAGTTTCATTCATCTTATACTTCCTCATATTTAGTTGTTTCATTATAAAGTAATAATATCAGTATTTATTATATACTTGTATGTTATCATAAATATTAAACAACCCAATTTCACCTTCTATCCATCCTACGGAAAACCGAATCACCACGCGTGCGTACGTACAGAATATTGTCTCCACGCCGTGGTGTAATTAGTTTTTCCACCACCACCTTACTTGGATGGGTATAATGGTGTAAAGAATAACTATATATGATTATTATAAAATCATAATGATTCTATTATATTATATCATCCACTCCAATTCCATTAAATAAATATGGGAATGATATCATCGCTCGTGCGTACATACGGATTACCTTCTCCACGACGGGATGAGATTCATTTTCCATGTTATCAATTCAAGAATGATTATAAAGTATATATAATAAGTAATCATGAAATATAAGACATAATAATGTTACTGTATTTATGTATATATATATTTATTTCATCTACTTAATTCCATTCAATTCAATAAGGAAACGAAAAAACAGCGTTCATGCGTACGTACGGCCTACCGTGTCCATTAACGGTGTATTTCTTTCCATTTGTAGATCTATTATATATATGTATATTCTCAATGTATATTATATATAAATCATGTTTTATATTCTGGAAATAAGTAATCATGATCTATGTAATCATATTAATAATTACAAGTCAAAACACGAACGATAAATGAAACGATTTTACCCAAAATGTTGCTTTAGCATGAAATTTACGAAATAACGGGTAATATAAAGTCATAAGTGAACCATATATGATGTAATAACAATGAATATGATTATGTAATAAGTCAATGACATTATGTAAATCATTATACAGGATTTTCGGATACGTACGAAGCATATCAGACCTAAGGTAAGGGATAATTATTCCAATCTCATTCTTATCCGAGATTGTTTATTCGTAAGTATTTACTGGGGTTATGTTTATTATCCATGTCCATATGTTCTCAAAATGATTTGATAAAATGTTTAATTTTATTCCATGTATGTTTAAATTCATTTTACCCCTTTTTACTTTTACCACATTGTATGGAAGGAATCTTTCTTCTGTTTACCAAACGAGGAACTTTTTGACTTTTCCGGCAAAAGTACAAGAAGAATATTTTTTTAACTTATATGGAATGAATAAATTTTTACAGTTTCATAAATCCTTATTTTAAAGAATATTACTCTAAAATATTTCATGATTATTTTCAATAAAATCCTTTTCTTTTAAAATTGCATCGTATTTTATGAAAATAAAATTATTTTGAAGAAGAAAGGATATTTTCCTCAAGAATTCTTTTCAAGTGTTTTATCAAAACCATTTTCCATTTAATTTGAAATTATTTCATATGTGTATGTTCCAAGTATAATGTATCTATGATTTATTTTATTTCACTTGTCTTATGATATCCATTTGTTTTATATGTATTATATAATGATGGAATGATGTTTATGAAACCCATTTTATTTGTTGGGTTATTATGAATGATGTATGTTTATTTTGTGGCACACAAAAGAATGATTTCAATATGAGATGGGTGGGAACTATATCTCCCTCCAATTCATTGGGTAAAGATTTATATCTCATGAGATAGACATGGATGGAACGGAAAGTTAATCTGGCTCAATGATATAGGACTGGAATGAGGAGTGAACTCGATTCAGAAAGGGACATTGTCCACTAAGATAGTCTTGGAAACAATGCCTTGGATACTATGGAAATCATATCATGTGCTTAATGTTTTACCACAATTACATGTTTTATTTCCAAGCTATTTTATCAGGATTAATGTTCCATTATGATCTATGCCTTACGCATTTCCATGTTTTATGTAATTGCTCAAGATTTCGATGTTTAAACATTATGTTCATGTTTTTATGCTCAAATGTATATGGTTTGTTTTATTTTCTCCATGCTTACCCTTACTGAGCATTTGATCTCACCCTTTATATTTTTTTTACACAGGATATAAATAAAGGTTTTAGGAATGAAATCAAAAGTGGAAGATCTTTATGGGAGTTGTTGAATATCTCTCGCCACGATTAGAAGATTATGTTCCGAGTTTCAAAAGACACTAAACTATTACGGTCCATTGGTGTTTGTTTTTTTTATATATTAAGTATTCCTCAAAAGTAATGTAATGTCCTTGTACGTCAAGTTTGGGGTCTCTACAGTTGGTATCATAGGTTCGGTTTAGTTAACCATTAGAAACTAGGATGCGAGAACTTTAGTGAGATCCCTAGAGATATTTCCTAGGTATGTCTCGGGATGTCCCTAAGGTTAAGTATAAGTATAGGTTATAGTCCTAGAATTATGATAATGATATTAGAATTAAACCAAAATGTTAGATATTGAAGTTACACCCCCTTGATTATGATTTTGGCCTCTCACACTATTTTTATGGGGTTTTAGAAAATGGCTGGAAATTGGAAGATTCACAATAATGGAGGATATGAGGGACAATGGAATGATATTCTTCACGAGAAACCAAATGAAATTGGATCTGGAAGTGCACATATCGTTATTATAACTAATCATAAATCTCATAATATGATCAATAATCTCAACTTTGGTATGTTTTTAGACACATCTAATAAGAGAAAGATTGAGTTTTAGGATTATCATAGAGGAAAGACAGTAAAATTTCCCTCATGTAAATCATGTGGGAAGAGGCATCAGGGAGAATGTTTCAAAGGAACTAGAAGATTCATTGGGTGTGGAAAACAAGGACAAAAAGCTAGTAATTTTAAAGTAAAAGGTTCAGTTAACACCATGGACATGGATAATGGTATTGCTAAGACATCAACAATGGTTAAGTGTTTTAAATGTGGAATGTACGGGCATTATGCAAACCAATTCCCTAAGGGAAAATCTCATAAATAGAATCAGCATGGTCATATGGGTAGTATTTATATGTATGATGATGAAGAGACTACAAATGATATATGTGATGGAAGAAATTATAAAGCTTAGTTAGTGGTTTAAGAAGGTAGTGTAATGATTGTATGTTTATCAAGAATAATGCATCGTACTATGGAGTAAAGAAAAATATAAGGATTGTTACACTGTTTCCTTTGCTTGAGTTTTGAAAGTATATGTCGAATGGTACTGGTAACCATGAAAGGTTATTCAGATATTTTTGGAAATTACCTAATATGCACATAAAGAAGGGATAAAGAGATAATGAAATTTTTGATAGTATTAATGAGATCATGACTAATATAAGGAAAAAGTGATATCATGGTTTGAGTATATAGAATTTTTGGGATTTTGGTATATGGAAAGATTTAACTTTTGACAGCATTCATGTTGTCACTATAGTTCAAGAGAATACATGATTAAAGTATTTACATGTTTTTAATTTGACCAAAAAGATATATCGTATGATATATGTGAGATAAATGATGGTATTCACATGCTTTGTTGATGACATTTCTAGTAATTGTTTTCTTTATAATATGAGTTTGGATAGAAGTATTTTGGATAATCCTAAATATTGGAATGGATTATGTTGGATATAAGTTAGTATTGTTTAAGGCTAGAACCTTTTTTTCAACATTATTGATGGGATGTTATAATAGTATAGTTTTAGAAAAAGGACAACCCATAGGACAGGAGATAACCCGTCGCGTCGGACAAGGATGTGGGAATCGAACTGACAACCGAAGTGCGACAAGCCTTTATTGCCAACCACTAGCCTACAAGAAGTCACTGGTTAGTAGAAACTAGTTTTATTAAGGAGTATGATAGATGAATTATAAGTCCATTTTTTTAATCATATACGATTAACCTCTCCATAGATGGACTTATGTATATTAGATAACTTTTTCTAACCTTTTGTTTGAGACATATGGAATGACCCATCATTCTATAACATGATATCCTAACACATCACAAATGAAAAATTCAACTTCATTTCTTTAAGAGATGAAGTTGAAATTTTTGAAGGCATGAACAACGATGAGATTATACTGAAATAAATTATTTCTTCAAATTCAAATTCTTCAACATTAGGGAAATGATCTTGAAAACCAAAAATGGTGTCTTAGTGCCCTTATATCTGTGAACCAGATGGTACCTTAAATCATCACAAATTTATGGCTTTGTGATTGTTGTCTATTTCAAAGCCATGTTCTCTACCACTCTCCATTAGAGCTTGATGGTTACATTTCTCTTCCATATCCATATTTCCACCTATGTTCTTCTATATGGAAACCCAGTGATGAGTTAATTTTGGTAACTGTTACATTTCACACATTAGTTTTTAAAATTAATTTTTAGTATTCCTTTTTACGATGTGGGTTTGTAAGAAAGAAACTTTCAAGTAGAAAACCATTTATAACCCCGATTAATTTTGAGGGTGAAATTCATTTTAAGGGGTGTAGAATGTAACACCCTTAGATTTTATGAGAATTATTCTTTTTAATTTCTTTGATGTATTATATGCTACACCAATATTAACTTGCATTAAACGCAACACCATATTAACATGCAGTATACACAAACACTATTCTGGGCTTGTGTTGCACGCCAGTGCAACCTTCCTCGATAGCATGTGTTATACACAATACTGAGTTTCACTAAACAAGATATTACTATTATATTTTTATGAACTAGCTGTTATGAATAGTAATACCCACTTTATGAAATTTTATAAATTTTATCTTTTAAAATGGTTTTCATTTTTCAATTCAGAATAACAGAATTTTCCTAGGGTGAATTTTTGGTATTTTTCTGAAAACTTTCAATTTTTGATGAATAGTGAAAACACTGGGTTACTATTTAGAAACCGAAATTTAATATAAATAATTATTTAATTTATTTTAATTTATTTTAGGTAAAAATTGATACATAATACCTATATATGTTCAATGTAATTCATTGGAGTCATTTTATAATAATTTTAGACATATAAAAATTTTATTGGTCTTTTCACCGTCTTTTACCCACCTCCTAGGAGAGTTTGAAAATTTATATAAAACATATTTTACCACTTATGTGAGTGGAATTTCTAAAATCCAAGATACATGGTCAATATCAAAGAGTAAAATGTGGTTCAATAAGATAAAAATATTTTTTGGTGAATAGTAACGTATTACTTTTTTGACCACGGTTAAAAGTAAATAGGGTAATTATGGGTAAAATGATATTATTATTACCCTAACACATGTCCTAATTCTATTGGATAAGTTTAATTAGACCAAAAACACCCTTATGAACAAAATATTACCCTTTACGTCCACTTCGATTAGATTTGGACATTTATTATTATTTTATTTTAAGAAGAATTAAAATAGTTAAAATCAAAGTTTAATAACTAAAACATTTTTAATATAGGTTTATACATAAGATAAATTATACTATAAATATTAATTAGAAAGATAAAAATATTTACCACATAATTGTATTTTATTTATAATTTTTATACATTAAATAATTTAATTTATTTATGACACAATGATGATGCAGTAATTACCTTATTAATGAAATAATAACATAATTGATGTTAAAAATACCCAAATAAATGTAATTTTAGATTTTTATGAATTACAATAATTTTTTCGGTTAATATGACATGTTAGTATTGATTTAATTAACTTTATTTGAACTAATCATGCGTTTATTATTTTCATCAAAATCATGTACCAAATAGTGTCAAAATTGACATAAAATTGTTTTTAAAACAAATATTATATTATTAGTTGTTATTTAATTCATAAAAATATAAGGATCAGCCAAATGAATTATATAAGGATATATATATTAATAATGAACCACTTTGGGTTCTTTTGTCTTGTTATAGTAAGTTTATTAACCATATAGCGTAGGAAAACCATAAGACACGGTAAAAGTAAAATTATTTAACATAAAGTTAAATCTAAATGATAAGGCTAAAATTGTAACCTAAACTTGTATAAATTCTTTTGGTTGAGAGTATTTGGACCCATACCCACTTTATCTTCTATATAAATCAATTTTGAGCTATTATTAACTGAATATGACTTTATTATAAAACAATACATTGCGTTTTTCCAAAGGTTCCCCTCTCCTCCATTATAAAAAGGGCACCCCTTCCCTCTTCTCTTCACACCCTTTTGAGACTTGAATCTCAAACAAACCCAGAAATTTCCTCTTCTATACCTCTTTAGTTACATCATATAGGTTCTGGTCTACTCAAAAGACCAACTCTAGTGCCCTAAGAATAATTTTAAAGGAGGTGTGTCGAGGAAGACATAATCTCTTTTACAGACTGTTTCAAGTTTCTTTCTTCTTTTGCTTCTCTTATTTATTTGTTTAATTATAATGTATAAACAATAGTATTAATTATATACTTATATGTTATTATAAATATAAGAAAACCCTATTTCACCTTCTATCCATCCTACGGAAAACGAAATCACCGCGTGTGTGTACATACGGAATACCGTCTCCACGTTGTGGTGTAATCAGGTTTTTCCACCACCACCTTACTTGGATATGTATAATGGTATAAAGAATAACTATATATGACTATTATAACGTCATAATGATTCTAAGATATTATATCATCCACTCCAATTCCATTTAATAAATATGAGAATGATATCATCGCGTGTGCGTACGTAAGGATTACCGTCTCCACGACGCGATGAGATTCATTTTCCATGTTATAAATTCAAGAATGATTAAAAAGTATATATAATAAGAAATCATGAAATATATGACATAAAAATTCTACTGTATTTATGTATATATATGTATGTATGTCATCTTCTTAATTTCGTTCAATTCAATAAGGAAATGAAAAACAGTGTTCATGCGTACGTACGGCCTACCGTCTCCATGAACGATGTATTTATTTCCATTTCTAGATCTATTATATATATGTATTTTCTGAATATATATTATATATAAATAATTTTTTATATTTGTTAATTAATTAATCATGATCTATGTAATCATATGAATAATTACATGTCAAAACATGGACGATAAATGAAACGATTTTACGCTAAACGATGATTTAACATGGAATTTACAAAAGAACGGGTAATATAAAGTCATAAGTGAACCATATATGATTTCATAACAATGAATATGATTCTTTAATAAGTCAATGAAATTATTTAAATCATTATATATGAGGTTTAGTTACGTATGAACCATATCAGACCTAAGGTAAGAGATAATTATTCCAATCTCATTCTTATCTAAGATTGTTTATTCGTAAGTATTTACTGGGGTTATGTTTATTATCCATGTCCATATGTTCTCAAAATGTTTTCATAAAATGTTTAATTTTCTTCCATGTATGTTTCAAGTAATTTTTACACCTTTTTACATTTACCACATTATATGGAAGGAATATTTCTTTTTTTTACCATATAAGGTACTTTTTGACTTTTCTGGCAAAAGTACAAGAATAATGTTTTTATAACTTTTACGGCATGAACAGATTTTTATGGTTTCATAAATCCTTATTTTAAATAAGCTTACTCTATAATATTTCATGACTATTTTCAACAAAAATATTTTCTTTTAAAATTTCATTGTATTTTATGAAAATAAAATTATTTTGAACAAGAAATGATATTTTCTTCATTAATTTGTTTCAAGTGTTTTATCAAAACCATTTTCCATTTAAGGTGAAATTATTTAATATGTGTATGTTTCAATTATAATGTCTCTATTATTTACATTATTTCACTTCTGTTATGCTATAAATTTGTTTTATATGGATTATGTTATGATGGAATTATGTTTATGAAACCCATTTTATTCGTTGGGTTATTCTGAATGATGTATGTTTATTTTGTTGCCCACAAAAGAATGATTTCAATATGAGATGGGTGGGACCTGTATCTCCATACAATTAATTGGGAAAAGATTTATATCTCATGAGATAGACATGGCTGGAATGGTATGTTAATCTGGTTCAGTGATTCAAGACTAGAACGAGGAGTGCACTCGATTCAGAAAAGGACTTTGTCCACTAAGATGATCTTGGCAGCAATGCCATAGCTACTATGGAAATCATATCATTTTATTAATGTTTTGACACAATTAAAAGTTTTATTTCCAAGCTATTTTATTGTGATTTATGTTCCTTTATGATCTATGCCTTAAGTATTTCCATGTTTTATGTAATTGCTCATGATTTCGATGTTTAAACATTATGCTCATGTTTTTATGATCAAATGTATATGGTTTGTTTTATTTTCTCCATGATTACCCTTATTGAGAATTTGAGATCACCCGTTATATGTTTTCTTTTCCCTGGGATATAAATATAGGTTTTAGGTAATAAGACAAAAGGGGAAGATCTTTATGGTAGATGTTGAAGATCTTTCGCCATGATTAGAAGATTATGTTCCAAGTTTCCAAAGACACTAAACTATTATGGTCCTTTGGTGTTTGTTTTGGTTAAGTATTAGGTATTCTGAAAAAGTAATGTAATTTCCATGTACATAAATTTTGGGGTCTCTACATTAATGATTTTTTATTGTCTTATATTTCGGATTTTATTCTATTCTATTAGAATTACAGCTTTTAACTTTAATTAGTGGTTTTTTAGTGGTATGCATGTTTTCCTTTCCAGATGTTTTGGATGTGGTTATGTGTGTGTGTGTGTAGGTACACAGGAAAATCCTCTCACTTGTGGGATAATTCCTTTGATGCTATTCGTGAGCCCCTATCCATTGTGAGGTTGTCTTGGGGTAGTCACAACACGGGCACTAGGGGAGGGGTCATGAGAAATGAGAGGTTATAGGAAAAAGGCCTTATATTAGATGCCTGATTTGGGATGGATCTTGATTGAGGGAACCATATGTTATTCAAAACACACTTAGTTGTTTTCATGATCTTTACTTTTAGTTATGCATTTTCACACTTGGAACAAACATTATCATGTCATCTCTATAATTTTGTTTTGACATTGTGTTTCTAGTTATGGTTATCTTGTTATGTTTGTATTGATTAGGTTATGTATATATCTGTTGGTTATTATTATTTATTTATGAAATTATGATACTTTAATTAAGAGGGTATTGTCTCCCCGTGATCAATTTTAGACACTCATAGCTATTTGGTAGCCTCTGGTGTAGGAGGATCCACTCTTCAGGTCATGTGACTGACTAACTCATTACACCAATGTGTGGCACTCGGGTTAGGATTATATATTTTATATATATATACATGATATATAAATAATGAAATTTATATCCATATATTTATTTATATAACTAAATATATATAGTTCTAATAAGTACATGAGGTATAGCATATGTATCCATTACTAGTCACTAGAGTATCAAAATTTACTAGGGGATTTGATGCCTGAGTATCATGAACAATCATGGTCACCATGCCCATGTATCAAAGGTGTATATGAATCGATTCATGAGTGTCACTTTTGTATAGGACTCTATACTTGAGTATCAGATTAATGTTGATTCCATGTCTGAGTATCATAAGTATAAGGGACTCTAAGACTATGTTTCATAAACAATATGCACTCAAATAGGATTTAGTATGAGTAATTAAATGGTTAATAATTCCATATAATTCCACATGAAAAAGGTCGTAACCCATTTATATATAAACCATGTGAATTTTTCATACCTATTACCATAAATTTAATTCATTATAGTCATTTCATCTAATATCCTATCCAAAACAACATAGGAGTTGGTTTAGTCACCTAATAATTTATAATAATATGGGGAAATTCTATAAGCACAAATAAATGGGAGTTATTAGTAAATAGTTTTCTATTCAAACATAGAAAAGGATAAACCACGACATTTAAAAAAATGATAAGATATTAATTGTGTAAAAAGTGTATTTTTATATTAATCCATGTAAAATATGGTGTGTGGCATCATAGAGCATAATATAAAGCAACACTGCTATAAGGATGATTACAAGACCACATAGCATATTTCATTTGATGAAAAATATTCTAGTATTTGTCCCTGATAGAGCAAATATTTTCAATTAATTTATATTGAATACCATTGTTTATAATCCCACAAAAATGTTATTGGATGGGTAATTGTCATGTTTTTAGGTTTTAGTGTTATTTTGAACCCAAATGTGAAAAACGACTATTTCTGGATTTTTGACAGATTTTTAAGTCAGGGGTATTTCGGTCATTTCTGGAAAAATAAAATTCCAAGTTTTCTGATTCAAATTTTTTTATAATCCTTATTTTATTTCCTTCATTTTTTTCTTCTCCACCAGGAGCTGATTCGGCCATCTAAAGGGCCTAAAAATTCATTGAAGTTGGGACGTTTTCCGGGCGGACAGTGTGGACCCACCCAACATAATGGACATCAAAATCGGCCTAAAAATATCTATATGATGTGTTTCCACCTGGGCTATGATGAGGACATATAGTGCCGACTCAAAAAGAAATTTGGGGAAGTTTGGAAGTGATTAAGGAGTCCATTAAACGACATACATTTGGAGGAACCATCCTGGAAGCTTCATCCAGAAATAGAAATCGAGAATGAAAAATTCATAACTCCTTCATCCGGTTTTCAAATGAGCTGAAATTTTGGGCAGAGACGGCCAAGATAATTTTGAACAACCTTCATGAAGGGTGTAACGCATTAGGAGGTCATTAATGGGGTCTAAAATGATAAAACTGTTGGGGGTCGAATTCTTCCTATAAAAGTAGGAGAGCTCCTCCTCCTCAACACATCTCATTCTCCATCCCATTCCTTATGGGACACCGAGGAGAAGAACTTCTCAGTTTTTTTTCTTTTATTTATTTTATTTTAAAATGTCTCTCCTCTCCTGCATTATCTCTCTTACCCCATCCATGGAGGGGTAGTTTCATTTGAGTGATCGGAAAGAGGGGAGGCTGGACCTATGTGTTGTGTTTGAGTTTTTGTGCTTGAAATAAATAAAATTTGTTCTTCTTTCTTCTTCTGGTTCCAATTCTTAATTCAGTATTAAATTCTGAATGCGGTTGTGTTAAGGTTTTTATTCTGAAATTATAAATTTATTTGGTCGATGATCACATCTCCCTCCACCCAATTCTAATCTGTATACGGTGGAACATGATTAGGGTTGGGTGGTGATTGCTCGACGGTTGTCAAGAACGTGTGTAGGATTGTATGTTGAAATCATGGTTTATTAGGGAACAACAATTCCAGGTCTGGGATTGCTCTAATTAATCAAGAGACCATATACAACCCTAAACACATTGGAAGGAGGATAGACCAATCTAAGGTTTTAGAAAGGAAAATTCTCATCACATTTATCTGACTAAGGGAGAGAGAGGACTCGGTAGATGAATCTCTCTCTTACCAGTTTAAGGAAGAAGAATATATAAAATTTGGAAACCATGATGGCACAACACTTAGTCTAGCCGAACCCAATCTGATCACCATCTTTATCATTTGTTAAAATCAATCAATTTCTGTTGTTTGTTTCTCTCATAGTCATTCAAGTTAATTAAAACCAATCTTTTTACGAAAACCAACATAAAGTGACAACCTTGTTTTGTCTGCACACCTCTTTGGGAGACTACCTAGGATCAACTTCTATACTATATTTAGGTAAATAAAATTTTGTTTTGCCATGACCTATGACAGACGTGCGTCAAACTTGGCGTCGTTCCCGGGGAAGAAGTGCCACAACCTATTTTTAAATATTTGACTTTTTAAAATTTAAAAATAATTTTTTTTAAATTCTTTTTTCCATGATGTATTAAAATTAAATTTTTTTTGCATGGGAAGATTACTCGCAGGTGAAATATCAAGAACCAGAAATTGATTATCATGATCTCAATGATCGGGTCGAAAGGATTGGTAATAATTTGGATGATTTGGGTAGCAAAATGGAATGTGCATTGGACTATGTTCGTGCAATGATGGAGAAACCCAACCCTGAGCCGGAGTAAGAACCTGAGATAATGGTGGAAGAAATTTCACCAGTCATCATTGAAGAACTAGAGGAGGTAAATGTTGAGGTACCTGAAGACTCATTCATCATCACTCAACAAATTCTACCCGAGATTGATGAAAAAGAATATGACTTCTCTACTGAGTTACATGTGGGAGATCAACAAGAACTTGATGAATTTTGGAATGAATGTGAGGAACTTATTGATCTTACCAAGACTTGCAAACAAGAATAGCCTTCACCACGGAAGGAAGACACCACCCAATTGGTGGAATTTGAAGTCAAGATGGAGGATCCCGACTACCTCCCTCCATCCAGTGATAATAAAATCCAAGAGGCACATTCAACTGAAGAAGTGATTGAACCAGACCCAACTCAGGGAGATGATCCTTCCATGAACTCTACCTTTTCTGATTTCATTCAATCGGATTTGAGCATCACTCCTTATAATTTTGAATTTTCAGATTTGGTCAATCCTTACATTGCCTTAAAAGAAGATGAAAAAGAATATGCACCTGTTGAGGAACACCTGGAGATCCCTGAAGATATTGATCATCTACTTGAGGATGTCCATGAAGAGATACAAGTGGCTATGCATGAAGAACCAAATCTAAAAGTTGCCTACCTTAAAAGGGAAGATTTTGAAATTAATATTTCAAATTTAAATGTTGAATCTCTCTTTGATTATTCTTTTCACGCAGCACATCTGGAGAAACCACTGTATTTTAAAGAAGACGTAACATAAGTAGCAACTGAAGAGGAGGTGGTTCCATACTTCATCCTACCCCCGCCATGAAAGCTATACCACATTACGAAGGGGGTGGATGTGGTGTACTCTATACATGGAATCCTCCTCAACAAGGACAATGAAGCATAAGCTGGGAAGAACCACATGTGGTGGTTCAAATAAAAGAAGCTACATCCACCATCAGACTTTGGATAACAGCTGGTACTGCCCACTGGAGACAGTAAATATTCAGGGGCCACATGGGGGATCGTACCAAGACTTATCCTTTGCTTTCTAGAAATTTAGATTTCAGTTTCATTTTTTAGAGGTAGTTTAGCATTCATCGCTTTCCTCCTTATCATTTTTAGCTTTAATGACATGATACTTGTTCTTAATTTTGAAATTTTATTTTGTAGGATCATGATGGCAGAAGGAAGCCCCAAAAATTTGTTAAAGGGGACTCAATCTTTATTTCAAAAGGGAGTTCATTTTTAAATTTTAAATTTTAAACTCCTTAAATTTTTTGTCCAAAACTTGTTTTAAGCTTTAATGATAAGAATTGCATACCCACACTTGAATTAATGTTTCACTCAACTTATCTAGGAGACATGAGTTTCTTAGGAATCTTGTGATTCCATGTTTTAGATTTCAATGTTAATGAGATTGAATGATTAAAATGGATAATTGTATGATTAATGTGAAGAAAGGATATTGAAATAAGGACTCATGATTTAATGGAATTAATTGATTCATGTAAATGAAATTTCCCTTCCATTTTACATTCTTTGAATTTCTGAAATTCATGTGAATTAATGTTTTATTATTAATCATGCCATGAGTGATTTTCCAATATCATATTCTCATTATTGAGAGGATTTCTAGACCAAATATTTCCTATTTTATCTTGAGCATATTTCTTGAGTGATCTTGGGACGTGCCACCTACTAGAACTTGTATTGAAACTTGTCAAAGCTATGACTGTACAAAACCACATTTAAAATGATTGAGGCATCTATTTGGATAGCCACATTTTATCCTAAGACCCACCTTTACATTTATCCTTCGTAAGACCTTAGATACCATGAATTTCCTTATAGGTTTAAGCCACATTACAATCCAATTTTCCTTACCTACCCGCACTTTTAGTATTTTTGCATGGTTATTTCAAGTTTGAGTGTGGGGGAAGGGCCTTTTGTGTGCGTTCCTTGGGATATGTATCACTTTTGGGTGGTGTAATGTGTGCGCCATCATTTTGGGCAATGTATTATTAGAAAATTGGGCCTGAGTCATCATTTCATTATGCTTCATTCATTTCATCCGGTTCTCCACCAAAAAAAAGAAAAAAAAAGAAAAAAAATCAAAATAAAGTTGTGCCTTTCTGGAGATTTACAAAAAAAAAAGAAAATAAAGCTGTTCCTTTCTAGAGCTTTACAAAAAAACAGGGAGAACTTAGATGATATCATTCTTTGTAATCATTTATTGACTCATTACCCATGTCATTGAAAGGAGAGTGGTGTTGTGATTCACATTTCAAGGGGATTTGAGTGAGGTTCATCTTGTGTTTTCACTTGATTAATCGTGAATTGTACTTAAGATTCAAACCTCCTACTTCTGGCCTTAAATTATTTCAATCATTTACCCACCAACCCTAAGCCACAGATTCATTTGAACCTTTATTGCAAGTCCTCATGATTTTATGTGTGTTTTGTCTTTACAAAGTGGATAAAGTAGTTACTTTACAAGCCTATGGGTAAGGAGCATGTTCTCATGATATGAGCATAAATCCACTATTAATTGTATCATGAGTGATGAGAGAAAATATTCAAATGTGAGGTAGGTCATGATTTGGAATGTTTAATAATAATAAATTGAGAAGCTTGAATGAATGAAAGGAGAAGCTTCATTATTTTTCAAATGGGAAAAGTAAAATGCATGAATTGATTGTTTCATTGAAAAATGGGAAATTAAGTTTTTATTTTTTGTGGAACTGGAAAATTTGATTGGACATTGATAATCACTTGATTTTATTCCATTTGAAATTTAAATATTGGTGACATTGGTGCCCTTTGAATTGCATGTTGAGATTTTATGCTTGAGGACAATCATAGTTTAAGTGTGGGGGAATTGATAGAGCAAATATTTTCAATTAATTTATATTTAATATCATTGTTTATAATCCCAAAAAATTGTTATTGGATGGGTAATTTTCATGTTTTTAGGTTTTAGTGTTATTTTGAACCCAAATGTGTAAAACGACTATTTCTGGATTTTTGACAGATTTTTAAGTCAGGGGTATATCGGTCATTTTTGGAAAAATAAAATTCCAAATTTTCTGATGAAATTTTTTTTATAATAATTATTTTATTTCCTTAATTTTTGTCTTCTGAACCAGGAGCTGATTCGGCTATCTAAAGGGTCTAAAAATTCATTGAAGTTGGGACTTTTTCCGGGCGGACAGCGTGGACCCACCCAACATAATGGAAATCAAACTCGGCCTAAAAATATCTAAATGATGTGTTTCCACCTGGGCTATGACGAGGACATATAGTTCCGACTCTAAAAGAAATTTGAGAAATTTGGAAGTCATTAAGGAGTCCATTAAACGACATACATTTGGAGGAACCATCCAGGAAGCTTCGTCCAAAAACAAAAATCGAGAATGAAAAATTCATAACTCCTTAATCCGGTTTTCAAATGAGCTGAAATTTTGGGGAGGGACGGCCAAGATAATTTTTAACAACATTCATGAAGGGTGCAACGCGTGAAGAGGTCATTAATGGGGTCTAAAATGCTCAATATTTCAGGGGTCGAATTCTGCCTATAAAAGGAGGAGAGCTCCTCCTCCTCAACACATCTCATTCTCCAACCCATTCCTTCTGGGACACCAAGGAGAAGAACTTCTCAGTTTTTTTTCTTTTATTTATTTTATTTTAAAATGTCTCTCCTCTCCCGCATTATCTCTCTTACCCCATCCATGGAGGGGTAGTTTCATTTGAGTGATCGGAAAGAGGGGAGGCTGGACCTATGTGTTGTGTTTGAGTTTTTGTGCTTGAAATAAATAAAATTTGTTCTTCTTTCTTCTTCTGGTTCCAATTTTTAATTCAGTATTAAATTCTGAATGTGGTTGTGTTAAGGTTTTGATTCTGAAATTATAAATTGCTTTGGTCGATGATCACATCTCCCTCCACTCAATTCTAATCTGTATACGGTGGAACATGATTAGGGTTGGGTGGTGATTGCTCGACGGTTGTCAAGCACGTGTGTAGGATTGTATGTTAAAATCTTGGTTTATTAGGAAACAAAAATTCCAGTTCTGGGATTTCTCTAATTAATCAAGAGACCATATACAACCCTAAACACATTGGAAGGAGGATAGACCAATCTAAGGTTTTAGAAAGGAAAATTCTCATCACATTTATCTGACTAAGGGAGAGAGAGGACTCGGTAGATGAATCTCTCTCTTACCAGTTTAAGGAAGAAGAAGAGATAAAATTTGGAAACCATGATGGCACAACACTAAGTCTAGACGAACCCAATCCGATCACCGTCTTTATCAATTGTTAAAATAAATCAATTTATGTTGTTTGTTTCTCTCATAGTCATTCAAATTAATTAAAACAAATCTTTTTACGAAAACCAACAAAAAGTGACAACCTTGTTTTGTGTGGACACCTCTTCGGGAGACTACCTAGGATCAACTGCTATACTATACTTAGGTAAATAAAATATTGTTTTTCCATGCCCCACGACAGGCGTGCGTCAAAATTGGCATCGTTTCCGGGGATGAAGTGCCACAACCTATTTGTAAATATTTGACTTTTTCAAATTTAAAAATAATTTTTTTAAAAAAAAAAAATTCTTTTCCATGATGTATTCAAATTAAAATTTTTATGCATGGGAATATTAATCGCAGGTGCAATATCAAGAACCAGAAATTGATTATCGTGATCTCAATGATCGAGTCGAAAAGATTAGTAATAATTTGGATGATTTGGGTAGCAAAATGGAATGGGCATTGGACTATGTTCGTGCAATGATGGAGCAACCCTACCCTGATCCAGAGCAAGAACCTGAGATAATGGTGGAAGAAATTTTACCAGTCATCATTGAAGAACTAGAGGAGGTAAATGTTGTGGTACCTGAAGACTCATTCATCATCACTCAACAAATTCTACCCAAGATTGATGAAAAAGAAGATGACTTCCCTACTGAGCTACATGTGGGAGATCAACAAGAACTTGATGAATTTTGGAATGAATGTTAGGAACTTATTGATCTTCCCCAGACTTGCAAACAAGAAGATCCTTCACCACGGAAGGAAGACACCACCCAATTGGTGGAATTTGAAGTCAAGATGGAGGAGCCCGACTACCTTCCTCCATCTAGTGATAATCAAATCCAAGAGGCACATTCAACTGAAGAAGTGATTGAACCAGACCCAACTCAGGGAGATGATCCTTCCATGAACTCTACATTTTCTAATTTCATTCAATCTGATTTGAGCATCACTCTTTATAATTTTGAATTTTCAGATTTGGTCAATCCTTACATTGCCTTAAAAGAAGACGAAAAAGAATATGCACCTGTTGAGGAACACCTGGAGCTACCTGAAGATATTGATCATCTCATTGAGGAAGTCCATGAAGAGATACAAGTGGCTATGCATGAAGAACCAAATCTAAAAGTTTCCTACCTTAAAAGGGAAGATTTTGAAATTAATATTTCAAATTTAAATGTTGAATCTCTCTTTGATTATTCTTTCCATGCAACACATCTTGAGAAACCACTATATTTTTAAGAAGACGTTACACAAGTAGCAACTTAAGAGGAGGTGGTTCCATACTTCATCCTACCCCCGCCAGGCAAGCTATACCATATTGTGAAGGGGGTGGATCTGGTGTACTCTATACATGGAATCCTCCTCAATAAGGAAAATGAAGCACAAGCTGGGAAAATGCACATGTGGTGGTTCAAATCAAATAAGCTACATCCACCATCAGACTTTGGATAACAGCTGGTACTGCCCACTGGAGGCAGTAAAAATTCAGGGCCCACTTGGGGGGTCGTACCAAGACTTATCCCTTTCTTTCTAGGGATTTAGATTTCAATTTCATTTTTTTAGAAGTATTTTAGCATTCATCGCTTTCCTCCTTATCATTTTGAGCTTTAATGACATGATACTTGTTCTTAATTTTGAAATTTTCTTTTGTAGGATCATGATGGTAGAAGGAAGCCCCAAAAATTTGTTAAAGGGGACTGAATATTTATTTCAAAAGGGAGTTCATTTTTAAATTTTAAATTTTAAACTCCTTAAATTTTTTGTCCAAAACTTGTTTTAATCTTTAATGATAAGAATTGCATACCCACACTTGAATTAATGTTTTACTCAACTTATCTAGGAGACATGAGTTTCTTAGGAATCTTGTGATTCCATGTTTTAGATTTCATTGTTAATGAGATTGAATGATTAAAATGGATAATTGTATGATTAAAGTGAAGCAAGGATATTGAAATAAGGACTCATGATTTAAGGGAATTAATTGATTCATGTAAATGAAATTGTACTTCCATTTTACATTCTTTAAATTTCTGAAATTCATGTGAATTAATTTGTTATTATTAATCATGCCATGAGTGATTGTCCAATATCAGATTCTCATTCCTGAGAGGATTTCTAGACCAAATATTTACAATTTTATATTGAGAATATTTATTGAGTGATCTTTGGACGTGCCACCTGCTTAAACTTGTATTGAAACTTGTCAAAGCTATGACTGTACAAAACCACATTTAAAATTATTGAGGCATCTCTTGGGCTAGCCACATTTTATCCTAAGACCCACCTTTACATTTATCCTTCGTAAGCCCTTAGATGCCATGAATTTCCTTATAGGTTTAATCCACATTACAATCCAATTTTTCCTTACCTACCCACACTTTTAGTATTTTTGCATGGTTATTTCAAGTTTGAGTGTGGGGGAAGGGCCTTTCGTGTGCGTTCCTTGGGATATGTATCACTTTTGGGTGGTGTAATGTGTACGTCATCATTTCGGGCAATGTATTATTAGAAAATTGGGCATGAGTCATCAATTCATTATGCTTTTTTCATTTCATCCGGTTCTCCACCAAAAAAAAGAAAAAAAAGAAAAAAAATTCAAAATAAAGCTGTGCCTTTCTGGAGCTTTACAAAAAAAAGAAAATAAAGTTGTTCCTTTCTAGAGCTTTACAAAAAAACAGGGAGAACTTGGATGATATCATTCTTTGTAATCATTTATTGACTCATGACCCATGTCATTGAAAGGGGAGTGGTGTTGTGATTCACATTTCAAGGGGATTTGAGTGAGGTTCATCTTGTGTTTTCACTTGATTAATCATGCATTGTACTTAAGAGTCAAACCTCCTACTTCTGGCCTTAAATTATTTCAATCATTTACCCACCAACCCTAAGCCACAGATTCATTTGAACATTTATTGAAAGTCCTCATGATTTTATGTGTGTTTTGTCTTTACCAAGTGGAGAAAGTAGTTACATTACAAGCGTATGGGTAAGGAGCATGTTCTCATGATATGAGCATAAATCCACTATTAATTGTATCATGAGTGATGAGAGAAAATATTCAAAAGTGAGGTAGGTCATGATTTGGAATGTTTAATAATAATAAATTGAGAAGCGTGAATGAATGAAAGGAGAAGCTTCATTATTTTTCAAAGGGGAAAAGTAAAATGCATGAATTGATTGTTTCTTTGAAAAATGGGAAATTAAATTGTTATTTTTTGTGGAACTAGAAAATTTGATTGGACATTGATAATCACTTGATTTTATTCCATTTGAAATTTAAATATTGGTGACATTGGTGCCCTTTGAATTGCATGTTGAGATTTTATGCTTGAGGACAAGCATAGTTTAAGTGTGGGGGAATTGATAGAGCAAATATTTTCAATTAATTTATATTGAATATCATTGTTTATAATCCCAAAAAAGTGTTATTGGATGGGTAATTGTCATGTTTTTAGGTTTTAGTGTTATTTTGAACCCAAATGTGAAAAACGACTATTTCTGGATTTTTGACAGATTTTTATGTCAGGGGTATTTCGGTCATTTATGGAAAAATAAAATTCAAACTTTTCTGATTCAAATTTTTTTATAATACTTATTTTATTTCCAACATTTTTGTCTTATGGACCAGGAGCTGATTCGGCCATCTAAAGGGTTTAAAAATTCATTGAAGTTGGGACGTTTTTTGGGCGGACAGCGTGGACCCACCCAACATAATGGACATCAAACTCGGCCTAAAAATATATAAATGATGTGTTTCTACCTGGTATATGACGAGAAAATATAGTGCTGACTCTAAAAGAAATTTGGGGAAGTTTGGAAGTCATTAAGGAGTCCATTAAATGACATACATTTGGAGGAACCATCCTGGAAGCTTCGTCCAGAAACAGAAATCGAGAATGGAAAATTCATAACTCCTTCATCCGGTTTTGAAATGAGCTGAACGTTTGGATAGAGACAGACAAGATACTTTTGAACAACATTCGTGAAGGGTGGAACACGTGAAGAGGTCATTAATGGGGTCTAAAATGCTCAAACATTCGGGGGCGAATTCTGCCTATAAAAGGAGGAGAGCTCCTCCTCCTCAACACATCTCATTCTCCATCCCATTCCTTCTGGGACACCAAGGAGAAGAACTTCTCAGTTTTATTTATTTTATTTATTTTATTTTAAAATGTCTCTCCTCTCCCACATTATCTCTCTTACCCCATCCATGGAGGGGTAGTTTGATTTGAGTGATCAGAAAGAGGGGAGGATGGACCTATGTGTTGTGTTTGAGTTTTTGTGCTTGAAATAAATAAAATTTGTTCTTATTTCTTCTTCTAGTTCCAATTCTTAATTCAGTATTAAATTCCGAATGTGGTTGTGTTAAGGTTTTGATTCTGAAATTATAAATTTCTTTGGTCGATGATCACATCTCCCTCCACCCAATTCTAATCTATATACGGTGGAACATGATTAGGGTTGGGTGGTGATTGCTCGACGATTGTCAAGCACGTGTGTAGGATTGTATGTTGAAATCTTGGTTTATTAGGGAACAACAATTCTAGATCTGGGATTTCTCTAATTAATCAATAGATCATATACAACCCTAAACACATTGGAAGGAGGATAGACCAATCTAATGTTTTAGAATGGAAAATTCTCATCACATTTATCTGACTAAGGGAGAGAGAGGACTCGGTAGATGAATCTCTCTCTTACCAGTTTAAGGAAGAAGAGGGGATAAAATTTGGAAACCATGATGGCACAACACAAAGTCTAGCCAAACCCAATCCGATCATCGTCTTTATCATTTGTTAAAATCAATCAATTTCTGTTGTTGGTTTCTCTCATAGTCATTCAAATTAATTAAAACCAATCTTTTTACGAAAACCAACAAAAAGTGACAACCTTGTTTTGTGTGCACACATCTTCGGTAGACTACCTAGGATCAACTGATATACTATTCTTAGGTAAATAAAATATTGTTTTGCCACGCCCCACAACAGGCGTGCGTCAAACTTGGCGTCGTTGGCAGGGAGGAAGTTCCACAACCTATTTGTAAATATTTGACTTTTTCAAATTTAAAAATAATTTTTTTTTTAAATATTTTTTCCATGATGCATTCAAATTCAAATTTTTATGCATGGGAAGATTACTCGCAGGTGAAATATCAAGAACCAGAAATTGATTATCGTGATCTCAATGATCAGGTGAAAAGGATTAGTAATAATTTGGATGATTTGGGTAGCAAAATGGAATGGGCATTGGACTATGTTTGTGCAATGATGGAGCAACCCGACCCTGAGCCGGAGCAAGAACCAGAGATAATGGTGGAAGAAATTTCACCAGTCATCATTGAAGAACTAGAGGAGGTAAATGTTGAGGTACCTGAAGACTCATTCATCATCACTCAACAAATTCTACCTGAGATTGTTGAAAAGGAAGATGACTTCCCGACTAAGCTACATGTGGGAGATCAACAAGAACATGATGAATTTTGGAATGAATGTGAGGAACTTATTGATCTTCCCAAGACTTGCAAACAAGAATATCCTTCACCACGGAAGGAAGACACCACCCAATTAGTGGAATTTGAAGTCAAGATGGAGGAGCCCGACTACCTCCCTCTATCCAGTGATAATCAAATCCAAGAGGCACATTCAACTGAAGAAGTGATTGAACCAGACCCAACTTAGGGAGATGATCCTTCCATGAACTCAACCTTTTCTGATTTCATTCAATCTGATTTGAGAATCACTCCTTATAATTTTGAATTTTCAGATTTGGTCAATCCTTACATTTCCTTAAAAGAATATGAAAAAGAATATGCACCTATTGAGGAACACCTGGAGCTCCCTGATGATATTGATCATCTACTTGAGTAAGTCCATGAAGAGATACAAGTGGCTATTCATGAAGAACCAAATCTAAAAGTTTCCTACCTTAAAAGGGAAGATTTTGAAATTAATATTTCAAATTTAAATGTTGAATCTCTCTTTGATTATTCTTTTCACGCAGCACATCTGGAGAAACCACTATATTTTGAAGAAGACGTTACACAAGTAGCAACTGAAGAGGAGGTGGTTCCATACTTCATCTTACCCCCTCCATGCAAGCTATACCACATTTTGAAGGGGGTGGATGTGGTGTACTCTATACATGGAATCCTCCTCAACAAGGACAATGAAGCACATGCTGGGAAAATCCACATGTGGTGGTTCAAATCAAAGAAGCTACATCCACCATCAGACTTTGGATAACAGCTGGTACTGCCCACTGAAGGCAGTAAAAATTCAGGGCCCACTTGGGGGATCATACCAAGACTTATCCCTTGCTTTCTAAGAATTTAGATTTTAATTTCATTTTTTAGAAGTAGTTTAGCATTCATCGCTTTCGTCCTTATCATTTTGAGCTTTAATGACATGATACTTGTTCTTAATTTTGAAATTTTCTTTTGTAGGATCATGATGGCAGAAGGAAGCCCCAAAAATTTGTTAAAGGGGACTAAATCTTTATTTCAAAAGGGAGTTCATTTTTAAATTTTAAATTTTAAACTCCATAAAATTTTTGTCCAAAACATGTTTTAAGCTTTAATGATAAGAATTGCATACCCACACTTGAATTAATGTTTTACTCAACTTATCTAGGAGACATGTGTTTCTTAGGAATCTTGTGATTCCATGTTTTAGATTTCAATGTTAATTAGATTGAATGATTAAAATGGATAATTGTATGATTAAAGTGAAGCAAGGATATTGAAATACGGACTCATGATTTAAGGGAATTAATTGATTCATGTAAATGAAATTTCCCTTCCATTTTACATTCTTTGAATTTCTGAAATTCATGTGAATTAATTTGTTATTATTAATCATGCCATGATTGATTGTCCAATATCATATTCTCATTCCTGAGAGGATTTCTAGACCAAATATTTCCTATTTTATCTTGAAAATATTTCTTGAATGATCTTCGGACGTGCCACCTGCTAGAACTTGTATTGAAACTTGTCAAAGCTATGACTGTACAAAACCACATTTAAAATGATTGAGGCATCTCTTTGGCTAGCCACATTTTATCCTAAGACCCACCTTTACATTTATCCTTCATAAGCCCTTAGATGCCATGAATTTCCTTATAGGTTTAAGCCACATTACAATCCAATTTTTCCTTACCTACCCGCACTTTTAGTATTTTTGCATGGTTATTTCAAGTTTGAGTGTGGGGGAAGGGCCGTTCGTGTGCATTCCTTGGGATATGTATCACTTTTGGGTGGTGTAATGTGTGCGTCATCATTTTGGGCAATGTATTATTAAAAAATTGGGCATGATTCATCATTTCATTATGCTTCTTTCATTTCATCCGGTTCTCCACCAAAAAAAAAAGAAAATAAATTGAAAATAAAGTTGTGCCTTTCTGGAGGTTTACAAAAAAACAAGAAAATAAAGTTGTTCATTTCTAGAGCATTTCAAAAAAACAGGGAGAACTTGGATGATATCATTCTTTGTAATCATTTATTGACTCATGACCCATGTCATTGAAAGGGGAGTGGTGTTGTGATTCAAATTTCAAGGGGATTTGAGTGAGGTTCATCTTGTGTTTTCACTTGATTAATCATGCATTGTACTTAAGAGTCAAACCTCCTACTTCTGGCCTTAAATTATTTCAATCATTTCCCACCAACCCTAAGCCACAGAGTCATTTGAACCTTTATTGCAAGTCCTCATGATTTTATGTGTGTTTTGTCTTTACAAAGTGCATAAAGTAGTTACTTTACAAGCATATGGGTAAGGAGCATGTTCTCATGATATGAGCATAACTCCACTATTAATTGTATCATGAGTGATGAGAGAAAATATTTAAAAGTGAGGTAGGTCATGATTTGGAATTTTTAATAATAATAAATTGAGAAGCTTGAATGAATGAAAGGAGAAGCATCATTATTTTTCAAAGGAGAAAAGTAAAATGCATGAATTGATTGTTTCTTTGAAAAATGGGAAATTAAATTGTTATTTTTTGTGGAACTGGAAAATTTGATTGGACATTGATAATCACTTGATTTTATTCCATTTTAAATTTAAATATTGGTGACATTGGTGCCCTTTGAATTGCATGTTGAGATTTTATGCTTGAGGACAAGCATAGTTTAAGTGTGAGGGAATTAATAGAGAAAATATTTTCAATTAATTTATATTGAATATCATTGTTTATAATCCCACAAAAGTGTTATTGGATTGGTAATTGTCATGTTTTTAGGTTTTAGTGTTATTTTGAACCCAAATGTGAAAAACGACTATTTCTGGATTTTTGACAGATTTTTAAGTCAGGGGTATTTCGGTCATTTATGGAAACATAAAATTCTAAATTTTCTGATTAAATTTTTTTTATAATCCTTATATTATTTACTTCATTTTTGTCTTCTGGACCAGGAGCTGATTCGGACATCTAAAGGGTCTAAAAATTCATTGAAGTTGGGACTTTTTCCGGGCGGACAGCGTGGACCCACCCAACATAATGGACATAAAACTCGGCCTAAAAATATCTAAATGATTCGTTTCCACCTGGGATATGACGAGGACATATAGTTCCGACTCTAAAATAAATTTGGGGAAGTTTGGAAGTCATTAAAGAGTCCATTAAACGACATACATTTGGAGGAACCATCCTGGAAGCTTCGTCCAGAAACAGAAATTGAGAATGAAAAATCCATAACGCCTTCATCCGGTTTTACAATGAGCTGATATTTTGGGGAGAGACGTCCAAGATAATTTTGAACAACATTCAAGAAGGTTGGAATGAGTGAAGAGGTCATTAATGGGGTCTAGAACGCTCAATCTTTTGGGGGTCAAATTCTGCCTATAAAAGGAGGAGAGCTCCTTCTCCTCAACATATCTCATTCTCCATCCCATTCCTTCTGGGACACCAAGGAGAATAACTTCTCAGTTTTTTTTCTTTTATTTATTTTATTTTAAAATGTCTCTCCTCTCCCGCATTATCTCTCTTACCCCATCCATGGAGGGGTAGTTTCATTTGAGTGATCGGAAAGAGGGGAGGCTAGACCTATGTGTTGTGTTTGAGTTTTTATGCTTGAAATAAATAAAATTTGTTCTTCTTTCTTCTGCTGGTTCCAATTCTTAATTCTGTATTAAATTCCGAATGCGGTTGTGTTAATGTTTTGATTCTGAAATTATAAATTTCTTTGGTCGATGATCACATCTCCCTCCACCCAATTCTAATCTGTATACGGTGGAACATGATTAGGGTTGGGTGGTGATTGCTCGACGGTTGTCAAGAACGTGTGTAGGATTGTATGTTTAAATCTTGGTTTATTAGGGAACAACAATTCTAGGTCTGAGATTGCTCTAATTAGTCAAGAGACCATATACAATCCTAAACACATTGGAAAGAGGATAGACCAATCTAAGGTTTTAGAAAGGAAAATTCTCATCACATTTATCTGACTAAGGGAGAGAGAGGACTCGGTAGATGAATCTCTCTCTTACCAGTTTAAGGAAGAAGAAGCGATAAAATTTGGAAACCATGATGGCACAACACTAAGTCTAGCCGAACCCAATCCGATCACCGTCTTTATCATTTGTTAAAATCAATCAATTTCTATTGTTTGTTTCTCTCATAGTCATTCAAATTAATTAAAACCAATCTTTTTACGAAAACCAACAAAAAGTGACAACCTTGTTTTGTGTGCACACCTCTTCGGGAGACTACCTAGGATCAACTGCTATACTATACTTAGGTAAATAAAATATTGTTTTGCCACGCCCCATGATAGGCGTGCGTCAGTCCCTAATTGGGTTTGAATCATAAGAAAATTGATGAATAGAAAAATTCTCTAAAAATTGGTCTTGTTAGCTTAAACCAAATTATCACAGAAATTTTCAAACGAAACTATAAAATAAAGGAAGTTGATTAAATCACATAGAATGGGGAACACAATGAGAGGAGTAGGGGATTAATTGGAATATATTCAAGTAAGTTACATCAATGACTAAAATTAAAGCATGGGTGGATGTTCAATTGGGGCAGCGTTGGGCATTTGAAATGATTGGATAAAGGATGGGAAATAAATTTAAGGGTTAGAGGGGTAGAATCATCATTTCCCCCATTTTAAGAGGTAGAATAGTTTGAATAATGGTTGGAAAAACATTATTCCAACTATGTGAAATGAACTATCCAACGGACCCCCTTCATATTTTTATCCCACATGGTTTGGAAAAACTATGTTCCAATTATGCAGGGTCACACCTTAGATGGCACTATGGGTGTGGTCTTGGCAAACGATTTTCCAAACCATACAATACCCATGTGGGTGACCTATGAAACTAGTATATAATTTTCTACATAGACATATATCCTTAATTGAAAAAAAACTTCAGACCATTATCCCTTATATATGGGATGCATGGTTGATCCCAAAGGTTTCTACTAATAGTGTTCCACCTATGGGCCATATACAGTAGCTCCAAAATTCAGATCTCTAAGATCTGATAAAGTCCCAAAAATGTTGAAACCCTTCCTAAAGCTCTTTAAAACATTTATAAGAACAAAATTATAGATTATAACTACAAATAAAATATCTTTTCCCTCATAGGAATTTTATGTTCTTATATTTATCCCCCGTAAAAGAAACTCATCCCCAAGTTTCCCTTCCAATGATGAAAAATATTCAACTAAAAATAACTATATCCACTAACCGCATACATTGGCCTCTCTCCCCCATGGGTCATATTATACATGTCAATGCTACCATAACACTTGGACCAAATGAACTGACCTACCTATGAGATCCTTCATTCTGTATTCAATGATTTGAATAGGGTGATCCTTAAAAGAAGAATCCACATCCAATTTCCTCTCCCAAAGATGGAAGATATGAGATGCATATACATAGACATGCCTTAACTGAGAAGTGTGAAATATGTCATTTATAGCTCTATATATCTTAAGAAGTTATATCTTTTATGCTATTCATCTGACCCCCTCCAAAACCTCAAAAGTTCCAACGAAATGCAATGACCACTTTCATTTCCACCAAATACATCGATGCATGAGTCTAGTTGACAAAAACAAGAATACTTGACCAGAGACCACAAACACTAGAGGTCATTAATGAAGATCTTCATATGAATTTTTCCTAAATTAGGTCATATAAATTCATTTCCTAATCATTAGAACTAGATATATTGTATCCTATATCACATGAGGATAATGTTATACTATGTACAGAACTTATAAATTTCATGGAGGTGATCAATATGTCCGACCATATAAGGCCTCAAAATGATATATCTGAATATTCACCAAAAAAAATTATTATAGAAGGAATAAGATAGAGATATATATTACTCTATAGAACATATAAAATATATTATACATAATCTACTAATGTACTCTAACCCATATATTTTCTACTAAGAATTCCCATCGTTCTGAGTGTGGTACGTTGTACTAAAAATTACATCTGTAAATAACGCCTTTTGATAAAATTTCTAGAACAATGAAGTGTTAAGAGAATCCCTATAAAATACAATAGTTCATGGAACTAGATGATGTAAGAAAATATCTTTTACATACAACCTTCCAATCTCATCCACCAAAGTGTACTCCATAGTAGGTGTGGAGTGTGAGACCTTCTTGAGCCTATCAAAGATCACCCATACTGCATCATTACCTCAAGGGGTCTCTATAAACCAGCCACAATGTTCACAGTGAAATCATAACATTTATACTTTGGAATGGTAAAAGGTTGCAAAATCTTTATAGGTCGATTGTATTCTTCCTTTACCTACTTACAGGTAAAACACAAAGTGACAAAGATATTTACCTCCCTTTTAATGTCATTCCACCAAAATTAGAGGTGCTGATCATGATACATCTTCATAATCCTAGGATGTACCTCCAAAGTAAAACATTTATAATATCACATCCATTCCTCCTAGATTTATATAGGAACCCAAAAAATGGCCCATCCTGATGGTGGGTCCTCACATAAATATCTCTCCCATAGGACTACATTGTTATGATCCCATAATTTTCGTCATCTTCAATCTCACTAGAAGTGAATATTTTTCTTCTAATAATATAAGGATAGGATATCCATGATGGTCTTACACCACAAAATTTATCCAAAATAACTTATCCATAATCTACTAGTTGCTAATGGACTCCTAGACTTCCTGTATCTAAGTCATGTAGCTCAGAGCATCCCCAACAATATTACCCTTATTAGGAACATATTTAGGGACAAAATAAAAGGATTCTACATATCACACCCACCTCCTTTATCTAATAATTATGTATCACCATGTAAATATATACATGATTATTTTCTAGATGGTAAACACTAAAAGACTCTCTCCATGAACATAATACCTCCAACAATGAAAGGCATCGACTACAATTTTTCAGTTTGAGATCATGAATTTAGTAATTCCTCTCATGTTGTATCAATTAATGAGACCTATATTCCACGACTCGATCTTCTTTCGTAATACTGATCCTTGACTGAAACCTTATTGCGCACAATAGACAATATATCTTATTCTAATCTCATGTAGTATTAGGAGCTTCACTAAACTTATTCTTCAGTTCATGTCCCAAAATGATACCTTATAGGGTTATAAAAATAGGAATTTTACACCCTTATTATTCAACCCTCTAAGAGGTTATTCTAGGAATGAAAATTCTTGAAAAAATTTAATTTAATATCCCTCCATCCCATAGAAACATCATATGATAAATAAGTTATGTGGATTCTCTAGAAACCATGGACCTCACCATCTCAAGGTAAGCATACACGACTACTTCTAAAATATTTTATCCCAAAAATCGAACCTTATTTATCTAAAAGTGGCATTTAGTTAGCATACCAAACAACTATTTACCTCTTAGTTTATTTGGTATGCACTTGTAATGTTAGAAATGGTCATGTTGAGTTTGAAAATACCCTATGATATCATCCTTTAATACTACCAAATAATAATATAGAAATTTGTGGAAAAATCAATTTATCAATGTAATAATATTATCTAACATGTTTTAGAGACTTAATTGAATAACAAGATACTCATAATGACCACACCAACTATGAAAAGTTGTGGGAGGTATGTTTTATAGTCTAACTCACTCCTGATGATAACCAGACCTGAAATAAAAATTATAGAATTTGATTCCCCCTTGAAGTCAATCAAATTGATCATCTATTAATGGAAGTGGATTTCAGTTCTTTACTTTAACATGGTCCAACTGATGGTAATCCACACTATGAAATAGTTTACCAAATAACGTTCTGGCATAAAGGATAGGTGAACTATAACATAAAGTAAATGTATATATAAAACCCTTAGCTTCCAATTTCATTAGCTTTGTCTTAATATCCTACTACTCAATAAGAGCTACCATGTAAGGAGAAATGGATACTAGTGCTACTCATGGAACTATCTCACTAGAGAACTCCACCACTCTCCGAAGGGTTAAACCATAAATTTTTTAAGGGAAAATATAATTGAAATGATATACTATATATGTAAAATAGGTCATACATGTTCCATGATCCTCTAAATAATGTAGGAAAATCTAGGGTGTCACTCCACCCAGCCCACAATTCGATAGTCCTTTTGTACCTTCTATGACATACCATTCACCCTTATAAGGATATCAATATCCATATGGGGTTGTAAACAATACTTCCTAATGATAGAATTCCACATAAGCATGATAGGGTACCAATTAGTCGATCAAAAGAATGAAATCAAATCCCATCATCAAATGGATGAATAGGTACCAGAAGAATTGATAAATTCCTACCTTAAGTGGAAATCACATTCAATAGAGCACACTCTACAATTTAATTCCCAATGGAGTATCAAGTTTCATAACACTAAAGAAAGACTAAATTTCATGTCCAATAATTTTCTTGGTAGATAGTAAAATAATGTATTGTGAGGAACCTATTTGAAATAAGGAAGATATGATAGTCTAGGGTAATAGAATTGTACCTCAAATATTGGATGATCTAACACTCACTTACTCTATAAAATAGTTTGTTTCTTATATATGGAAAGATTTTTGTCATTGAGATATAACCTAACTACCCCTAAGTAGGTCCACAACTCTAGATATTTACATTTTTGTTATGGATACCTTATCCTCAATAGATTTCTAGATATGAATGGTTGTTGGTACACCATCCCCCTACCTAAAGAGATGTTACATATCCCACTCCTATTTTTTGAGCTAATATGTATTCTATCCCAATAATAATTGATTTTAATGCTTAAGAAAATTTATTAAGATACCTGAACCTACAATATACTCAACAATATACAAGGTTTTGGAACACTGGTGATTCTTAATCAATGCCTTCTTGAATTTGTGACAAACTAGGTAACTATTAGTGGGTGTCATATGGCTTACATTTCCCCCATGTGCAATCTCAACATGAAATTAATAGCTGGTATTTGAAAAAATGCCTTACATTGGTTTGGAACCACACCATCCCAAAAGTTCATCTTTACCCATTATCCACTAGATGATTATGGATTAGTTTACTATTTATAAAATATTTCTTCAAACAAATGAAATTCACCTAAGATCAAATGGATTATCTAAGTGTATCTACAAAATTTCCCAAAATTTCCAACTCATCACTAGAACTAGTTAGCTCAAAATTATAGAGATCTATTAATTGTTCATAATCGTATATAACATACATATTACACTTATCTCAATGAATACACACTCTATCTCAGTTCTACATCATTGTCTAAAGGAATAAAAAATCATAGAAGACTGTATAAAATCCCATCCAGACTATACCCTGATGATAGTCTTAATGGGTGATAAAATCCTATAATATTTATTTAGAGTATTGATGATTATACATATAGATCACCACTCTTCTATTAGGATGTGTCTAAAGGTTTTATATGGTAGTCATCAAGGCCTAAATTCATGACTTTATAGCTTGAGGGCCACCATTCCATATAGAAATAGGGTTTTAATACATTTGAAATAACTACATAAAATCTATTGTAGTAGGGGTAGGTCATGGGGATGTTTATATGGTATGAATAAGATTCCAAGAATCCCTATCAAAAATTGGATTCATATCCCATGTTGGGTAAAGATGGAGGTTATATAGGTATCCTATAACGAGGGAACACTGGTGTTTTGGGGTCCGCCTCTGGTCTGTAGTGGTCACGAGTCTCTGGCACATGACTCGAGGGTTTAATGGTGGCATAGCTATAAAAATTCCCAGAAAATTTCTATTTTACGATTTTATAATGGTTTAAAACATATGTTTAAGAACAATGACGGTACAAATCCATTCCTTACAAAATAATCTCCCCTTATCCAGCTTATAAAACTAGTTATTGAGGGTTGTACATGTCATAATAAATGCAAGGGAAACTACCAAATTCCCACTACTGAGGTCCAATTGGTATCAAATTCTCTGATATAAGTCAGTGGTGTTGGTATAAAGAGTTACTATTGAATTATATATAATATAATACCCTTTAAATAGAAATTTTAATTCCCATTTAATTATGATTGTTTCCTATTGAAAAGTAAATTTTTTATGCTGGCATGTAATTACACAATAATCTTTTTAAATGGTTGAATTATACAGATCACCATTTCTAATTTACAAAGTCCCATACAATTTATAAATTGAAATATGGAATTCATTTAATCACAACAATAAACATGTTCCAGCCTTTGAGACCAATATTTCATGAATCAATTTGTCATAATTTCTTACTTGATGTATCAATATAAGGCTATTTATGAAAAAATTGTTATGTTTATTTTAGAAAATTAGGTAAAAAATTTATGTTTCCCATTTCCTATACAATAATATTTTTCATTATTCAATATGTATATTTATATTAGTCCTATAAATTATGGAAATGATGTGCATTACAGGTAATGATATTCACCTATATAGAATAACATAATTTCAGACATGTGGATAACTTTGAGCCTATTATAATTCAGGAATCAGTACTTCCTTTCCATATTGGGAAAAGGGTGTAATGGAATCTATATACACAATAATAATAAAAATAACACATCATGTGCATCTCCCAACATGAAATAAATATGCTCGTAATATGTAAAATCCAAAAAAATTCCTATCCATGGTAATTTGTCTTTTTTCTATGCATGGCATAGATAATCCCTAAAACAGTGTCATTATAAAATTCTATCAAATTCTAATCTCCTTCCTAAAAACACAAAATAGTAGGGTAATGAAAAGAAATAATGAAACACATTTGTAGCGCCCTTAACCAAGGTCACTAATATGTTACTAAACATGGTTGGTCACATGTTGTCAAGTGCTCCTCCCCTATAGTGACCCACAATTCTCCAACATGGATATTACATCTTTTTAGATGAATATTCATTACATTAATCAAACACATGTCTAATGATCATAAAAGTTTAGTTTCATTAGAAACATGAATCACGGTCTTCTAATATGGTGAAATATTTTCAATATTTTCTACAAAATATCCCCCCATTTAGTATTTTTTATAAACATACCCTATATAAAACCATTCTTCATTAACTTGGGAAAGGAGTCTCAAGAAATAGTGATTGTAGGTTCTTAGTAAGAGTAAAAATAAGTGATATCATTATATGGATCTATAAAAGCATAATATAAGAATAAGGGTTTGTAATAATAAAAACAACATATAATGTTATTTCTAAACCATATATATATCATAACGTAATTCATACTATATAGATTTTAAATTCATAAGATGAACGTTATATAGGACTCAAAAAACATGTTACATGATAATGTAACATTATAACAAAATAATGTTTTATAACATAATATTAAGAATAAAAAATATTATCTCATAGATACCCGCCAATACATCAATAACATGTTTTGGTAGGGATAACCACTCATGATCCTAATTTGGGTTTGGTCTAACCAGTAGTGTGCTTTATTTTCTTGTAACCGGATAACTACCACTATAACCTTTTTTTGAAGCTTCATATAACCACCCATGTACACCTCTTTTCAAGGAGGGATAACAAACCATGTCACCACCTTTTTGGGCTCAGGATAACCACCCATTTACCCTCCATTATGGGATTAGTATAACCCCTTTGCTACCTTCCATGTTACGATTAAGATAACCACCCATGTACCCTATTTCTTATTCTTGGGCTAACCACCTATGTACACTATGACCTCATATAACAATTATCATTACCTAATGAATTGTTGGGAGATATAGATACCAACCATCACATAATGAAAATCATACACATTTTTACCACATTATCATAAAACATTCATTATATCATAACCCATGAAATAAAATGAGTTTCATATTAATTTTATTATATTATATCCCATGGAAAATGTGGGATTTATAGGAATTTTTATCATGATATAACTTCTGGAATATAAAAAAACTCATAAAAATTTCTTCATCAAAAAACCCATATTGAACGAATGAGAATGGTATCCTCAAATTATATCCTCAGTAAATCATAATATAAATCCAAGTATTTCTTATTATATGGAAAATGATTTTGTAAGATAAATCACATTGAACAATTATTGAAGAAGTTAAATTTTCCTTGAATGTCACTTTTTAAAACCAAAATTATTCATAAAATACTTATATTTAAAATAATATATAAACCTTATAAATTGATCTTTAAAATCATTTACAACATTTCTTGACTAATATATCAATTCTTCTTTGAAAAACTATTTTGGAAACAAAAAACCTTCATAATCCTATTTAGTTTGAAATCATTTATTTAAAATCATGAAATTTCCCAAATATAAAAGAAAATAAATTAATTTAAAAATAACATCTAAATCATGTAAACGAATCATGAAATCATAAATAGGTCATGATATTGGGAAATAATTTGTATACAGTGTATATTGAATGCAATGATTCTTTTCACATTTTGATAAAATCAAAATGGGATTTTTTTTTAAAACTAGATGATTTCATTAAAAAAACGAATAAAAAGTAAACCAAGGGTAAAATATTATTTAAAAAATCATTTTAATGATGTATGCAACATGTTTTTAAAAGATTTTTCCAAAATAATGCTTTGGTAGAGAAAAAAAATTTCAACAGTAGAGATGCTTTTTCATTAAACAATTCCTTTTTTAACTCTTGTGTAAATGAATAAAAGAAAATGAACAAAAAACATGTATTATCATGGAATAAAAATATTATAATAAAATTAATATTTTTATTCAAAGATGGATTATAATATTTTATAATTGAAACATAATCATAAACAATCCTAATAAATGATGATATTGTATCTTAAAATCTTAACAAAATTGGTATCATAGAAACATAAGACCCACAAGGTAATAAAATTAAATGGAACATAAAATATAATAATGTTAAATTAATTCATGATATTACATGTAAAATAGGAATTGAATACACCTTGTGAAATAATATCGGTGTGTAATATAACAGATGTCTCAAAGATGGAATATTGAGAAAAAACCCCTTACCGTTTTGGTAACATTTAAACCATTAACCAAATGAAAGAGGGATAATAAAAAGGTAATTTAGGACACAATATGATTCATTATAATAATCATAAAATACATAAATATGCATCATATACACCACATGTCAAAAAATTGGTGAATATGGAATAAATCTTAATGAATTTAAAGTGATACAAGATAACCCTAACCGTAAGTCTTGACATCGATCATACACATTAATACCCCTTGTATAATTAATATATTTTTTTTATAAATATATTAAATAAAAAAAAACTTAAATATATAATATCATAAATAATATATTTACATCCTTCTATTATCTGTTCATTAATAGTTCCATGTTAAAGTCAAACTTCCGGTAATAACCACATTGTTTTTCATATATGTCTTGATTTGTTATTTTAGATCATACAACATTGATAATTTTTCCATAGTATCCATAGTAATAATAATTATATAATTATAATATTTTTACATCAATTATTTTCTAGGACCATTATGAAATATTTTTATGAGAGATGAAGTGTTTCATGATCATAAGGATTGTACGCCGTACACATGCAAGAGTACCAATTCTATCCTTCAATGATCATTATGGTAAGAGGGTATGTAATATATTATATATTTAAGATGATAATGATATAATAAATACATTAATATTTCATTAAATATACTTATAAATATATTTCATGTTGTGTGGTGAAGAAAATAGAGTCACATCGCTAAGTGAAGGTGGTAGTCCAGACATACATGAACGAAGTTATCATCTTTTATTGGGTGGAAAGTGAAGAAATAAAATGATATATTATTGTTTTAAAATGATAATAGTTTCATGATTATAATAAATATATTATGTATATCACATATATTTATTAATATTATTTTCTATTTTCAATATGTATCCAAAACGAATCACATTGCTTCGTGAGGCGGTAGTCTTCCACAGACACGATTAGCGTTATTTTATCCCATATGGTATGGAAATTAAAAAACTTTATATACAATATAATGACTCCAGATGTATAATTATGATATAAATATCATATATATAATTTAGATTCATGATCATACCCAATCTCTTGAGGTGGTAATGGAATGAAATTACATTGTTTCACGATGTGGTAGTTCGTCGTACACGCGAATGATGATTTCATAACACAATTGAAAAAATTGGAGAAGACATTATCCCATTAACTTAAAAAAATTATATTTAAATAAAAAATACTTCAGATATTATATCACCATGTTATAATATGTATTTAAGTAAATAGAGGATGAAATAAAAGAAAATTGTTCATTGAAGAATATTAACTCCTCTTAAAGTATCATCTTTAGTATTTAACCAAAATTCGTTATAAGATGTATTTATATATAAACATAGAATTATAGAATTATGGGATGAAATTTTAGAAGTTATTTTTATAGGAATTTTAATAACCAAATTGGTTTTAATGTGTGAAGAGATGAAGAAAATGGGTGGCCTTTTATGAGGGGGAGAGAGGATAGACTAGGAACTTTTTAAAATAATATTGTGATCCCACATTTTTAACAACCCAAAATGGCAAAAAATGGAACATTTTAAAACCATATAGGTGCAGTGGTCTAAATATTGTCATAATTTTTTTTAAAAGGGGTATATGTTATTTTAACCCCTATAATTTTTTCTTATCCCCCCAATAAATCTATTTTTACCATAACTAGGGTAATTTTTTTTACTATTTTTAGTAAATTTTTGTTCAAATTTTAATTTGACCATATTATAAATTATAAATAATTATAATTATAAATAATTTCTATGATAAATAATTATTATTATAAGTAATTAATCATTTTTAAAAATTTAATACAATAAAATCGAAAACATTAATTTTCAATCAGTCACACTATCGTAATGAGAAAGATGGGGTTTAAAGAGAAAATATTCAAATGATTACGATGTTTTATATATAAATTCAATATGAAAATGATTCCAATGAAATAATTGGGTTTATTTTTTATACATTTTAACTAATTTTACTTTAAAAATAGACAATTTATCAATTTAACTAATCTAAATTATAAGGCAATTTTAAATTTAAATACATTATTTTTCACAATTGGTTGTAAAATGAAATATTTCTAAAAAATCTAAAAAAATAACCCCACCATATTTTTTGAATAAATATTCAAAAAAGAAAATTTATTTCTTCCATTATATTTTATAAATATTAAATATTGGTTTCAAAATAAATGAACTACCAAAATGGAGAAAAACAGTTGTATTAAAAAAAATATTTGTATGCATAAAAATTGATTTTTAAAAATATTATCTAGAAAACTCATAATACTATTGTTAAAAATTATATAAAATTTATAATAAATTAATTTAATTAATATAATTAATTGATAGTTATTTTTTTAATTTAATTTTATAAAAGTCACTTGTGTGTATAAAAATAGTTTTTTTTTTAAATTGAATTTCTATTTTTTTCTAAAGGGTTTGATTTTCATTTATAATTAATTTTCTACCAATGAATTCATTATATATATATATATATATATTTGTGTGTGTGTAAAATATATTTCAATAATTTATTTAATCATACTCATACCCACAATATATAATCTCTAGGTGTTAAAAAAATATTAAATAATAATTTCTTTATAAAATGTCATGTTTTTTATTAAACTTAGTGTTGTGTGTAACGTAAGATAAATATGATATTTCATGTAATGAAATCCAAAAATATTATTTCTTGTAACATAATGAAAATATATATAATTACACATTCATTAAATAAAAGAATATATTATTGAATATATTCAGTAAATCTAATAATTATTTAAACTCCATCAATGTTAACATAAACCACTTTGTCTGCATTTCCCCAGTTACTTCCAATGTAATCTACACTATCCAATTTATATTATCCATATCCTTTATATTTTTATCTTGATTTCATCATATCAACATTCAGAATATATTAAGGGTTCTCCTCCCTTGATCAAAATATCATTGTGCTAATAAATCCCTTTCCTTGTTCATTATAAAGGATAAACATATTCTGGAAAATCCATAATACACGACTTATAGAGAAAAATCATTATATATTTCATGATTCTCATAACATAATTATTAAATTCAAATACATATAAACTCTATTCATAATCGATTAGTTTGGATTTACCATATTATTCATTAATACCTCCCTCCCACAACATGGAATATGAACCATGTCTTATCATTCCGAAACCTTATTTTTATATTTCTATACACAACACTATTAGAATCGCCAATAACATTTACAAGTCATTCATAGTATCTCCCACATTAGAAATTTACCCATTACTCATAAAAACATACTAATTCTCATTATGATATTTCTTATAAGGACATCAGTATTCATAATTCCAATATTTGGAATTTTAAAACATTCATCCTTTGAGAATAATTAAAAGAGAATAATATTCCATTCCATTTTATTAACTATACATTTAATTTTTCCACATTAATTACATACGTTGTGAACTTACTTTCCACACTCGAAAAATCTTCCCATTACTCTTTGTCATTCACTTAGTTTCTTCATCCCATATTCATGACATATAAAAATTAAATATTCATTCCATTATGGTCTCCACATCCTGAACACTTAGTGAAATATATCCTTATCTTATTTGGTGAGTCTAGGAGATTTTCAAGGTGCAAATTTTTAATCATGATACAAGATAACTTGTTATGTATAATCACAATATCCATTACTCTGGTAATAATACCATTTGGATTCTCGATAAAAAATTATCGGTCATATTCAATGTTATACTTGTTCCCTCTAGTTCTATCTAATAACTAAAATCAATAATCTTTGTGTTAGATACATTAATCATAGGGGAAAACCAAATAATATATAAAAATCACTTATAGTTTTTCTAAATCTTGACACAATAATGTTAATATATGATACCTTAGTTTTATCCTATTTCATTCATAGTCATCATCTATTTAAATCTTTCATGATGGTTCATAAAGAGTATATCAAGTTCTAACTAATATCCCCTAGAAGTGATAAACCATGTGAGCAGTAAGACCCATTTTCATAAACTAGGTGATGAATGATTCTATATCATTGGTTATTTGTTTAATTTATGACCCCAGGTACCTCTATAAAAGTTACTCATCCACTTGTTCTAAGTAAAAAATTATGTAATCGCATTGAAACAACATTATCAATCCATTACATAAATTCCAATACATTTTCCAATAATTTGAAACATCATTGGACATATCCTAAAATACAAACATGACATATCCTTAGAAATATCCCAAATAATTTTATTATTCTTTTCTTAACCTAACATCTAAAGGTTAAGTAAATAATTCCTTTGAGACCAACTACAATAACATAAGCCACTCATACATGGATATTACACATTTTTAGATGAAAATTCATTACATTTCTAAAATACACTCTGATGACCATAAATTATTAGTTCATTTGGAAATGTGATACAAAATATTATAATCTTCTGAAATATCTTCAATGTTTCCCATAAAGATATTCTCATTTATTATATTTCATAGACATACTTTGGATAAAATATTTCTTCATAACCTAGGTAAAGGAAACAAATGAATGGGTGAGATATGATGCACTGAAAAGAGAATAATAAGTTATATCAATCATTTATCACGTAAAAGTATATTATAATCAAAATGGAATGTAATATTGAGCATAACGTAACAACATCATACCTAACCTTTCATTGAAATAAACATGATCCATGTCATAAATATTGGATGAAAATAAGATATGAGTCAAAAGAGAATACTATAATAGGATCCATGAGATTATAAAATTTATATAGGATATAGATATTTGGCATACTCATAAGAAAATAAAATCTTAGGTCAAGTGAAACATACCTGACTCAGAATCATATAAATTATGCCCCAATATGGGTTTCCACATGACCTCATGCACGACTCTCCAAATGCCAGAGGATGTTGAATAGTAACAAGGGTCTAAAAAGACACATGGGGAGACTATACACACTTTACCAGATTAATAACCTATAGAAAAGAAATTAAATAGTGGTAATAAAATTCAATTACAAAGGAACATTAATAATCAAACATCTCCTAAAACTGGGTACAAACCCCAAACCAACAATAAATATTCCATGTCATTATAATAGTGCCCAAAGTGCTGGAAAAACCAAAATAAATAAGAATAGATGAATCCCCAAAATATCCTTAACTCCATGTCCTAGAACCTCATCCATGCTTATCCTAAGCCTGACTCAACTCCATGTAATAATCCATTTTCCCTTGTCTTGACCTACAACTATAAAATGTTATCGGGTACCCAATGGAAGACTGAGAAGGGTGTGAGTATAACTTTATAATCCACCACTAAAGATGTATACAATGTATCAATTATAAATGTATAGTTAATTTAATAAAATAAATAAAAAATAAGGTAAAAAGGAGATAACATTGGTTTCATTAGTCAGAAATATACACATAAAACATTTTCACCATTATTTCCATCTTGTAACTTATACTGTCTTCATTACTAAATTCATCGTCATCATGTGTTCTATGGGTTAACCAATATATCATTTACACTATGGCCAATCTGATAAATTATTTTGCATAAGGAAATATGTCAACTTCTATAACCCTCTTGGGATAACATTCAATAATAAATACAATCCATATACCTAGAAACCACAGTTTATGTATTCTCGTAAAATGAATCCATTAAGGGAGTAGAGCTTTGGTCCCCTTACATAACTTTTTCATTGTGTGGAGGGGTTAGAACATCAGTCTTAACCTAACCCATGTTCATAGATCCACATGTCCAATACCAAATAACAACCAAGACATGTTCACATGCTTATTTTTTCATTTACCACATATAGTATACCAAAAACCATACATAATAAAAACCATGACACTCACATTTTAAAATCACTTATCATGTAGTATCAAAATTGAGTCCTAACTCATTAACATATTTACCATTTTCATTTCATGTCCCATTTAACCCATTTCACTTCCTTATACCATAACTAATTAATCATATTACATGATTCCCAACCACTTGCCTAATTTAACATAATTCTGAATTCCTACAAGTTATCCATTCAATACATATATGTATTGTCTCATAAATATTTACATGATTTCCATAATCATCTTTTCACATGACTTAGATCACTTAAAAATTTCATGTACGATTCAAAAGTCACCTAGTTTAATCACTCAGTTACTTCTAACTCATTTCACAACAGACAAATAATCTCTTATTCCTTTATCAATGTCTAGAAACAACTATTAGTATTCCATTTTTATACAATTTAACATGCTAATAGGTTCATCCAGGTATATAACATGTCAAATATAAATTTGATGCTTTATATTAAAAATTCCTATGTCCAGAGTCACTAGAACACCACATGGGTGCCCCTAATTTGGTATAGTCAACCACAATGCATCCCATAGGGATCATGATGGGTTCAAATCCCTATTATAGAAACCATTTGTTTTACCAAATATCACTATATAAATGAAACTAAAAATAAGAGGGATAAAAATTCAATATAATGATAGCACAAATAAATATAAGGACTTTTGTATATAACTTGTTGACCACCTATATTGAATTTAGAGGTGAACACACCCTTAACCATATCTGTATATCTGGATTCAAGCACCCCCATTAAGCCTCAACATAATATCTATAAAAAACGGTGGTTTAGGGATTTCAAATAGGATAAGTCAAACTACAAGCCTTAATCCATAAAAGGGAAGAGAATTAATGATTTGACTCCACTAGATCATCAATTTTTACCAAAAACCACTCTAAATCGACAAGAATAAAATGAGATACACCCATAAAAAGATTTGGGAGCATGAGTTAATCACTAGTGTATAAAGGAGAAGAAAATGAAGGAAATCATGTAAGAACATTAAAATTATGGGGGGGGGGGGAATTTATAAATTTCCACTTTTAAATGGGGAACACAGTTTGGTTGCACACTTTTCCAAACCATGCGTAAAACTTACACCTTCTTTTTTCAAGAGCGTTTGAGCCCTATAGATATCTAGGGTTTTGAACGGTTTAAAAAAACATCCACCAACCTTACAGAATGTCTCTATCCAAGGATGTATGATTTAGTCCACCCCCTTCATAGTTTACTTATCTGTCTGGCTTTCCTCCTGGAAAGCACGATTTTGCTGTGTGGTTTACACTAACTAAGTTCCAACCAAGAAAAATTCATAGAATGTCCAAAATTAATTTTTCATTTAAATCCTGCGCCCCTGAAACACCCCCAAACCTCCGCATACCTCTAATAAAGATTTTGTTTATCTATGTAAAAAAATTTAAAATTAATTTAAACAAGAAAATACCTCTACAAAATCTGGTATCTTATATCCTCCACATATTATAATATTTCATCATTGAACCATGATCTCATAAATCACTAATAATTTGAAGAAATGAGATTAGTACACTAGACCTACACATCTAATTCTCTTTCCCATGTTTCTTCCTAAACATTTCTGTGTTTCCATATAACTTGAAACAACAACACATTCTTTCCATGAAAGAGTCTCTCACTATGATCCAAAATTCAAACTAGATTCTCCTAGATGGTGTCATCATCTTTGATCTCAAAATACTCAACATCAATCATTTGATATTTTTCAGGTTGATAAAGTCTAAGCTATGAATTGTGAAAAACAACATGCATTCCAATATATAATTTTGGAATATCTTGTCAGTATACCATTGGTCTGATACTCTCTGGAATCTAAGAAGGACCCACATAGCTAGGATCCAACTTTCCATGTTTTTGAATTTGATTTTTTCCCAACCATGGTGAAAACTAATGAAATAAATTATCACCCACTATAAACAAAAGATGTCTGTGATGATTATCCACATACTAATTATGTCTACTCTGAGCTATTTCCATTCACTTTTGAATAAAATAAACTTGTTTTTATGTCTCCCGCATGAGAATCAGACCCAATAATTATAATTCCCCAAAATCCATATCTCACAAATCTGATCTACAAGGCCTACCCTATTGTGCTTCATATAGTTCCTATGAATCGTAGCATGGAAACTTTTTTTGTAGGAAAACAGAACAAAGGGAAAATGATTCTCCAACATTCCACCAAAATCTAAAACACAAGTCCCCAACATGTCCTCTTATACTAGAATAGTATACTCTAACTTCCCATCTATCTAAGAGTGGAATTCCATACTCAAAAAGACCTAGGTATCATGTGCCTTATGTAATTCCTCCCAGAAGAATGCTATAAAACATGTATCATGATCTAAATTCACAATTCATTATACCACATTCAAATGTAGTATCTCATGAACAAAAAACTCAGTCAAATGACCCTCATTGAAAGCCTATTGAATTGATAATAAATGACCCTCTTTAGTCAACTAATAAATAAATACCTATATCCTATGATTATTTTTAGATGTTCTTATAAGACCGACCAAAAAATACATCACCATGATATCCTATTTCTATTTTGGAATGGTAATAAACTATAAAAAAACATGTCAATTACGGATGTTCATCCTTCTCCAACTGAATGGTTGGGAATCACACCAGGAAACCCACAAACATCATTTTCATCTCTAGCCCCCAATAGATCTTATGTAGATCACCATACATTTTGATGAAACCCATATATACTTCCCACTTCGATGAATGATACTTTAGAATCAACTCGTTTAATATACACATTAATATAATAACTCATCCATGAACATCAACAATTTCATCATATCCAATGGCCCAAAAAAAAAGGTGACTCACCTACTTTAATAATTTTCCTCAAAGCCAAAACATTCCAAATCCTCACACTACATATCCTTAGTCTTTCTTAGAAACATGGACACCACTGCACAGGAAGAAATGGTTTGAAGCCCATACAAATCTTATACCTAGAGATGTGCCTCAAAAAAAAATCCATCATCCACCACTCAGAACTAGATTCTTTTACTACCTGATTTTTAGTCTTCCATCTCAAATCACCTTCAAAACTAGTTACCATTCATGTTGTGAACACAAACTCTAAATCAAAATATATATGTTACTCATCCCATCGTCATTGATGATGATTCAAATCAGGTTGGGAGTATAATTTAATAAGTCTCCTAAAGTTAGTATACATGGTAAACCATTATCCTAACAAGTATTGCATCCATAATTTCATAGAATAAACCGCTACATCCAACTCATTATCATGCATGGGGTAATTTATTTCATGAGTTCTCAACTGTCATGACCCATTCAAAACATCCTATTCATCCTATATCATCATAGCTCTAAGACCAACACTAGACACATCAAAAAAATATGATATTACTTTTGCATTAATTTTTTAATATTATAATAGGTGTGGTATTCAACCACTTATTCAACACCTAAAATCCTAAATAAACTTACATAGACAACTTAAAATTGATGGCCTTCTTAGTTATACCAGAAAGTGGTGCTTCTAAATGGGAGAAGTATTTAAATAACCTTTAGTAATAACACACCAAACCTAGAAAACATCAAACCTTAGAACAATTCCTGGGATTATCCCAAGACCCAACCACCTATGCATTCTCTTGGTCCACTGAGGCACCTTCTTCTTAAGTGATATAACCCATGAAATGTACCATATTGACCCTTTGGGTAGCTTATTATCCCATAGTGTACTCAAAATGATGTCTAGATTTTTTGAATGATATTCAAGAGTTTTCTAGTACACAAATATTTTATCAAAAAAGGCAACAACAAACTGGTCTAGATATGGATCAAATATTTGATTCATCATAGACATAAACACTATCAGCGCATTACTGAACCCAAAAGACATCACAAAAAACTCATACAACCCATACCTACTCTCAAACGTCTTCCATGGTACATTGGATGACCTCACCATCAGACGATGATACCCATACAATATTTTTTTTGGAAAACATAGAATTGCCACTCAGATGGTCAAATAGATCATCAATTCGAGGTTGAAAGTATTTATTCTTTACTTTCATCTAATTAATCTTCCTATAATCAATCCACAACTGTAACAACCCACCTAAAATCGTGGAAAACAACAATGTTGATCCCTAAGGTGATAACCATCGATGAATAATTCATTCATTATCTAATTTCTCCAACTATGTTTTAAGCTCCCAGAGATGTTTTGGTGCCATTCCATTTTGTTTAATGTAAATTCACTCTACATCAGACAATAATTATATTTTCCAATCAACACATATATCAGGAAGCATCCCCAAGATGTCCTCATGAAGCACATCGAAAAACTGATCCACCGTAGGAGGAATGACATGAAACCCTACTACTCCATCATTAAGTAGAGGAAAAGCTACTTTGACCATGAGTTTACCAATTTTCTAACAAATCATCCCTCCGCAGCCTACCTGAACATCCCATTATCCAAGATGGAAATAATTTTCTCCCTAAAAAGACATAAATGTTAGCCTATTATGGTAAAAGTCAATATAATCATAGCTACAACATTAACTACTCAATACTTAAGATCAAATCAAAACTCAACATCTCCCACACAAACATGTCCCAAAGGAAATGTTACCCACAATCCTCAATAGAACACCCCATACACTGGGATCATTTTCATCACAAACCCCCTAACAGTGTATCAATCAATATCACCCCACTCAAATAACCCACCTCTATACCTTGCATCACTAAAAACTATGCCAAAATAAAAGAATTTGACTCACATGTATCAAATAAAGCATAATAATGCATAAAAGCTACAAGGATCATTCCTCACACAGACAGTGATCAAGCCTCACCACCTCCTAGTGTATAATGAACTATATTGATATGCCTTACCTCTATAACTTGGGCCCCAATCTAAGATCCTAGAACCGCACTACTCATCAGATGGAGACAATCTCACCATGGAGTTCCACATCTACCACCTCAATAGGTATGACCATTCGAGCTTTATCATCCTACATGATATAGGGTAACCATCCCCCTTCTTAGACTCAATATATAACAATATCCTCCATCCATAACCAGCTATTGAGGGTTATGGTAAAACCTCTGCACATTCCCCATTCTACCACACACGTGACATTCCATTGGTGGTCAAGGAAACAAGCCAGGTATGTGACCAAACCTTCTATATTGATATAAAAACACCTAATCATCACATTGGGAGGATAGCCCTCTCTTCTAGATATTATACACACTCTTACACAAGTGAAAACATCCAAACTATTGCTTCATACCTTTAGATGTTAAACTACAAGTCCATCCAACTTGAACCACAATCCCACTATATGAAGCACACCTCAAGTTCTCTTATAAGATAGGCACCTGACCCACCTCCATTTCAAACCTCTTTGGAAGATATTTGTTCACCTAGAACATAATATCATTATTAAATCCATCCTAAAAGTACCTTTCCATAGTTTCTTTTTCCCCTTCCAATTTTGGAACTATGATTTTCCAGTTTGGGATGTATCCCAAGTAATCCATCACATAAACAGTTCCCTAGGTCAACATCATAAGCCCTGCATCCTGCTCCTGCGTCGAGGTATCTAGATTAAAAAGCTACAGAAAATTCTATTGGATTTAATTCCACAACATTATTTCATCCTCTTGATTTTGAACCCAAATATCCCACCGTCCTTTTCTATTCCCTATGACATATAGGCTGCCAACATTAATCATTTCATTATTGGAGTATTCATGTTGTCCAAAATTTTCATGATAGACTCTATCCAAAAAAATTCATCATCAGGTCATCAATATCTATACAATGATGAAGTGTGGTACAATTGAAATTATCTGGTCATAATGAACAAACTCAGCATCACCCTCACCGGTTCACATTTTCCCATCTGTATAAAGTGAGCGATGTTTACATAGAACTGCTCCTCTCCACAATTATCTTAGACCAAAAGGTTTCTTTTCTCCACCACTGGTAGAGTATTCATGGAGATATCCTCTTTTCACCCAACCAAAACACGTCAACATGGTGGTCCTTTCTTACAATAACAAGCATGAGTCTTAGAACACACAACATAAAGCATCTATAATTTACACACAAAAAATTATCTCCACTATCCATAAACCCCCATTTCATAAACACTATACCATAATATATCTTTACACATAGAACACTACCCTCTACCACTCCTAACGTGGGTCATGGTCAACATGGTGTAATAATCACACATTAGCACGTGTTCTTCATTAGAACACTTCTTAAATCCCTTTCAACATTCAAAATTCCAATTTTTCTATTTTATAAGTACATCCCATTTCACAACTTTTTTCAACAGATATTTTAACTCACTTACTACCCATAATTAACCAAAACCCATTAACCATTTTTCTAACATTATTTATATTTTACCCATTTTCATATTTTTTATTTGAAACTATTTTCATTAAATTTATCAATGATGTAAAATGCTTTCTAAATTTTATGTCACATGAACCCATCCCATTTCTGCCTATCATGATGCATTCAACATATATCCCTATGTTCCTATAAAGATGCATTAATTCAAAACCAATTCAATTTCTTACACAAGTAATGTATCATAAAATAGTCACAGAAAACAACAACTACATCATCCAAAGGTGAAATATCATTCAACTATAACAAAACACATCAAGACCTAAATGTCCCCCTGGGAACTTGTGATTTCCCCCATAAATGTCTTAGCTACTCCCATGAATGAGATCATATCCAAGGCCAAGAACATTATCATCTTCCATCTAACATTTCCAAATAGTAAGATAGAGAAAAGAACTCATTTGATGCAACTTTCTAACCTCCATGACCTAGAAGCCTCTAAACGGTGCCCTGAGTTGGGACAACACATGACCTCAAGCACATATCCCTTTTTTCAAGAGGTTTTTAACCATCGGCAATGGTTGAATAAGTCACATGGGGATATTATAACCTCCTTACCATAGTAGGCCACATAAGATAAAAAATTAAATAGTGGAAACAAAATGAAATAACTAATGAACATGCATAATCAAACATCTCACAAAATTGGGTACAAACCAAAAAACAACAATAAATATTCCCTGCCATTCTAATAGTTCCAAAAGTGTAGGGAAAAAAATAAAGAAAAATAGATGAATCCAAAAAATGGACCAAACTCCAAGTGTGAAACCTCATCCATGATTATCCTGATCCTGACTCAAATCTCTAGCATATAGCCATTTCCCTTGTCCTGAACTGCAATCATGAAATCTTCTCAGGAACCCAATATCAGCCCGAGCAAGGTGTGAGTACAACATAGCAGGACAACAAAATGGTATCAAAAAAATGTCTAGTATAAAAAGTGAGAGAATGCAAGAAACTAAATTAACAATAAGGTAAACAGGAGATAACTCATGCTTCATTACCTAACAATATACACTTAAAACATTTTAATCATTATTTTCATCTGGTCTCTTTTACTGTATTAATTACTAAATTCATCTTCATCACAAGTTTATGGGTTGGTAATTACATCAATTATAATTTGTTCATGCCAATTAATTACTATGTATAAGGAAATCATTCATGTTCCCTAACTCCCTAGGGAAAACATTTCACAATAAATTCAATAAACATACCAATAATTCATAGTCTAGGTAGTCAAATAAAATGCATCTGTTAGGGGAATATAATCATGGTTCCCTTCCCTTACCCATCACTACATGAAAATCACCACATAGTGGAAGTTGTTTTGGATATGGAGACAGTTTATACCTCCACCATATGATGCAGCTATGGTTCCAAAAAAACCACCGCTGAATTGTGTGTCAGCATACAATACGCATAAATTTCTTCAATTTAACAATGTATTATGGTGACATTTGTAGTAAACAAATTTCACAGTGTTTTTTAGTTGTTTTAACAGAGGTTTTCCTGGAAAAAATGTCTTTTCACGGTGGGGTACATCGCCGCCAAAAAATAAATTAATTCTCTTTGGGAAAAAAGCTGCTAAAAATAAGATAACCACCATGAAATGATAACAGAATATGAAAAATGTGTAGTAGATGTCTTAATTGCTGATAAATTATTGTATGTAGTGGTGGTTTTAACCCCCACCGATAGTAAAATAAAAATTATATTAGAGGTTTTAACCACTGCTAAATATGATCTACTTACTTAGATATAGTTTAAACTGCCACTAAAGATATATTTATAAAGAAAAAACACAACTAATTATCAAGCCTTAATACCGGTTCCAAAACCAATCCAATTTTACATTAACATACATACCACTTCTAAAAGAACATAAGGAAACAAACATTTTCATAAGAAAAAGAACATTCAAATCAACACACACTTGTCTATGTTCACTCAATTCATGGTGTAATAATCTTATAACCTTGCTCATCCTTGTATTCCCCCTTGGGAGCCAGTGTTTCTCATATGATGGTATGTAACCTGAAAAATGTGATCATACATGATATAACATGTATCACCCTTGACATAAAAAGTATCAACAACCAATGATCCCATCCTTAGTACTCCGTAATAAAGAAAAAAAGTGTCTTTCAAGGTGTAACTACTACATTGATTTTCTTTAAGTTTTAAATATTAATAATGACATGTGTATATCCATACCATCTTATAAATTAAGTGGATTTAATGAGGTTCACAACCATAATCCATTTCAATAATAAATTCATAAGGGACATGTAATAGTCAAACTATAACTCATACCATTTCATTTAAGTAATTAGGTAGTCCATTCCATAATTAATGGTTTCTTAGAATTGAATAAAAGTGATAGGTCCATGTGGAATTCCCACGGATGTTAGCACCATACATGAAAATGTATGTGGTGGGACATGCTAGCATGCATTCTATATGAGAACATATATTTCTCTTATTAAAACTTAATCCCTAACCACCTGAAATGTGGGTTGATCTCTAAGGCATACATAGGGGTTGCCACATCCTCCCATAATTAATTTGAACATCACATTGATATTTTATAAAACCATACACATAAAAGGGGGTTTTATTAGAAAAAATAAATTATATTAATACATTCAAGGATTACACCATTATATGTTGTTAAAATTTGAGGTTCTTGGTCCTAAACATGTCCAATTTAATAATCTAGGGATACCAATCCTAATGAACTGTGTCAAAAAAATTAAACAAAAAATTCACATGTCACTACATGGAAGTCCCACTAGAAATCATAGTGAGAAAATTTATAAAACACCAATAATCTTAGGGAAATGTTATAGAACACCTACCAAATACTATAGATGACTGACATGACCAATAACAAGGCATGATTCTATCAATCTCAAGGGAAATTATGGGAACATATGAATGCCCTAATAATATGGTGAATTTAGTTTCCACAAAATAATTCATTTAGAGAGGATATAAATGTAAAAATAAGGAAAGAAGATTCCTAGACTCACTGAGTGAGATACAACTCACTTGATAGACATTAAATTCAACACTAGATAATGGGGATCAATCCAAACCTTTTATAAGAGAGGATAAAAGGAGAATGGGTGGGAGTCCCCTTGACCACTTGAAGGATAAATAATGATAAGGTGAAAAGAAATAAGGACATCGGGGATTTTTTGTAATTTCTAGACTAATTAATGAGGAACACGATTGTTCTACACGGTTAACCATATTCTTTTAAAACCATTGTCATTCCACTGATTATGGAGGTTTTTTTCATAGTTCTTGAGAAAAAATTGGGAAACCATTCAAAAACTGTTCATTGTATCTTTTTTCAATACATACATCATGTTGTACTGGTGAAGGGATCTTCTGTTCTCTAAAATTATGAAACTATTGGGATGAAGGTATATAGATCAAGTGGGATGATTTCTTGTATGGTATGAACCATATATGGCTATATGTATAAAATATTCCATATTTTATTCATAACTTGACACTGGTGGATCATATAATATTGGTGAAATTTTAGATCATGATAAGGACTATCCTTTTGTTTTGAAAGGTGAAACTTCTAAATCTTTTTGTCTCTTCTGTGTTTGTTTTGGGTTGTGTTGATCGAAATAAAAAAGATAATGTGAGTGAGATAATAATAGAATAACCTACCTAAATGTGACAAAGTAAAAAGTTAATAGGTATTAAAAATTGTTAATTGGACCCCAACACTGATTAAATATTCCTGTCATTATAGATCATATCCCTCCTTTAATCTTATAAATTGGTATTATAGTATAGGTTCATATCCAATTGGGTTATCTATTGGATGTTTTTTGTATTTTTAATTATTTAATTTTCATTCATGATTTATGATGAATTTTAGTTTTTGATAAGAATGATTTGTCTTTGATCAGAATTTAGTTTCCTCCATAACCTTGATAAATAAAAAAATAAAGAGAAGAATAAAATTATAATGATGTCCCTATTTAGTGAAGATGATATTTCTCCTTAATATAAAGAAAAATATGATAGATCTTGTTTATAAGGAGATGTGATTGTGGTTTATTATACTAATAATCAAGTGGGATATCCTTCTACCATTATAGGATCAAGACACTCAATTGTTTAAAATATATTTGTAAATTATTATCAAAACTATTTTGAATTAAAGGAAATCATATGTGGCGGTGATCACATGTTAACTATAAAATAAGAGAAGATAATACTATAAAATTTGAAGAAAGAAAGTCTATCCACTAAAAACAAGTTGAATGAAGTTATAGAACTAGATATTCCCAATAAAATCAACAAGAAGGTTGATCGTTCATCCTTGGGTAACAAACAAAAAAAATTTAGGAAAAATGAATCATAAAAAATGATTCATGACAATAAAAAACTTAGAAGATTCCATGTAGAAAGTCCAATAATGCTGTAAATATACCTCAATACATTTTAATGATTTTATAAATAGCACCAAAAACCTTTTCTTGATCCTCTAAACCATAGATAAAAAAATCTTGAAATTATAACACATTATTATATGATTCATAAATATAAATATGGATTAATAAAACATAAAGATTGTAAATTCCTAGTGTCATTGGAATATTGGGTACATAATACAGAAAAGGAAACCTAAGAAATCAAAAAATGTTATGTCATGAAAATTATTTGTAGAAACTTTATGCCACACATGATACATATACAAACCATCTGTTACTATATTTTTCAAACATATCAACAATGCAACTAATCACTATTTTATGATGGACACAACTCATCACCCTCTCCACCTCTATATCTAGTTTCTGCTACCACATGTAAGAACATTATATTGAAAATTAAATACTGTTGTATAATTATATTTAAACATAGAAAAAATAAAGGTTTTGAAAATAAATGATTTTTAATATTTGGGATTTACTTTCTCACCATCAGTTGATGCAATACCACCAAGAATAGATTTGTTTATCTTATGATATAAATCAATCAATTCTTTCTGTAAAGTGGATATCGGAGCCCCCTTATTCTTGAACTATGTTTCATAGAGAAACAATCTCTCTTTAAGTATCACATGGTATAAAATGACTAAAAATAGGAGTATATGAAATTTCAATCCCTGGTGGCCTACCAAAGTCCTCAAAGGGTACATATCCCAAAGGTATCCAGTGCACTCTACCAATATGCTCTATCCAATGGAATTAAGCAACTGGGTCATCCTAAGAGATTGAGTTAGACTACACATGATTGGAATCCATTAGTTATTTAATTTTTACCGATAAATTAAATATCAATAATATTATAAGAAATATATATAAACATATTAACAACTAATAATAAGTTATTATATTGAAAAATGAGTTGATACCCCAAATTCATTGGTAGGATAATTAACAAAACATCCATCAAATTTTTTGTGAACATTTAACAACACTTCTGTTTAGGATTCTTGGATACCTAAACATTGTGACTACATTAAAAAAAGATAAATAAAAAATTTAATATATTTAACAGATAATATTTTCATATAAATATTTATTCTAATGAAAAGAATACCAGATCCGATAAGCTTCTAGAGATACTCTTTGACCAAATAGTGTGAGTGATGAATTGATTAACCTACCTTGATGCATTATTCCTTGAATGATCCAGAAATAAATAAAATTTAATTTTTTAATAATGTGTTTAATGTCATCTCCCTTTTATATATATATACAAATGTAAAATAATATTAATATAATATTATATATTTAAATACCATCTACTCTTGAACACGATGTCTTTTAACAAAAAAATTTCCGTTTCTCTGTGGGTAACCCATCAGGTTGCTTGTCATACATTTTTTGGGAGGTCAATAAAGTATTGTTGAAATTACTTCAAAATATCCATTTAGTTTCTTTACATTTCTTTCCCATATTTTTAAATGTCCACTTTCACACTACCACATCAGAAAATGTAAATTGGAAAAGCATATGTACCCAGAAAATAAATTTGAAAATATTATAATTTAATAACATGACATTCAATTACACCATAATGTAATAGAATTTTCTTTATTTGGGAATCAAAAACTTCATTTTTCTGATTTGAAGGCATATTTATCCAATCATCATACAAAATAGTAAGGTAAACTAACTCCATGGCTAGCTGGCCTTGAATCTGGAAAAGTAATCATGCAGCCTCATCTGTAGGGACCCCATATGAATCAAATGGGATGACTATATTCTCTCCGGTCAGATTCCGTACAACTGAAATTTTTATATTTTTTTCTATACAAGAATTATTTCTATATTTAATGAAAAACAATTAGTATAAAAAAGTGTAATAAATTTATTCATATTAAAATTTTTACCTATAAAAGTCACCCTCTAGTATCCCTGTGAATAACTAGAAGTGTCGCTCTAATCCTTCATTATTGAGGCTCCTGAAGGGGTAGGTGATGACTGAGATACTAAAGGGAAACTCATAGAGGGTGTCAGAGATGGTGGAGGGGGAGATGGCATAGGGGGTCATGTGGATGGTGGCTCATGTACAATAGGGAGGGAGACTGATGGATCATCTTCTGTCACAGGGGTTGATGAAACAGTTTAATGCTTCCTCTTTGGAATTCTGGTAATTTAATAAAATAAAAATATGTTCAAAACATATATTTTAAAAATTATATTCAAAAAAATTTAAAAATGATAACTGATGAACATTACTAATAGAAAAAATATACATAACATTGATAATGAATGACTGCACAAATAGAATAAGTTGTTGCTAAATGAATGTATAACTTTACTAACAATCATTTTCCCCTTCAATCATATTGGTTTCCTTCTCCATTAAATCATCCACTTCAACCATCCATGCTAGACTAAGATTTTTAATATCATGATGGAAAAATCATTCAGTACTTACTGTTGATGAGATTCAATATCATCTGTCAAATCTTCTACTTCATCACCCATATCATACAATGTTATTTGTTTTACATGAGAATCTACACTCCAGCCTTCGTCCACAACATCATTCACATACTATACCATTTTTTCTTGTGATGATAAGATATTTAGATCATGAAATACATAATAACTAAAACCCATTTATCAAGAGAAGTTCACATATGTAAATTTAAAAGAATCTCTTTTAATACCTCTGATAATATAGACAAAATTGAATTTGAATAAAACAATGAAAAAATTCTTGTGGTAGTTTAATTCAATAATATCTTTCATCTTTTTATAGATTTCCACTTCAGAACATGTAAATATACTACTATTTTTTATTTTCAAAACCTGATCTTGATTCACTATAAGAAATCTAAATCCATTCACATTGAAAGCGTCAAAAATTCTAATTTGTTTTAGAGGACCTCAAAAAAGATACAACAAATATTCTGACAAATCATATTGAGTATTAGTATTCATGATCTAAAAAAAGAAATATACATTATTATATTTTCAAAATATATGTGTCAACCTAATATCCAAATTTATTTCAATATTTATGAACTTACACATCATGCAAACCATTCTAAAAGATATTTATTAAAGGCTTTCATTATATCTTTCTCATTTCACATTTGGCCTCTCATTCATCTATTTGTTTGCATCCTATACAATTCAATTAATGGATTTGTAATTTCACTATACAAAATCACATATCTATGTGCTGGTAATAATTTCATTTCTGTCAGTATAACATTTGAGGTCCTCCCAACTAATTAGCCAATAGATGAAAATATTTCCCATGTATTTGAGATTGATTTGATGTGTCATCAACACGTCCAACTCAATTATGTCTTCTCTAAATATCATCTAGGTATCTAGAAAAAAAGGTAAGAAAACCCTCTTCCAAATAGACTTCAGTAATAGAGCCTTATGGTTGGGCTTTATTTCTCATGTATTACTTGAAATGTCCATAATATTTGTCAAATAAAATAAATAAACAAAATTATTAATTTAATTTAATTCCATGAATTGTTTTCTTATCTTAAAACATATAATTAAAGTACCCCTCAATTGGATACATCCATCGATAATGTACATGGCCTCCTTTTTTATCTTCCTCAACCAAAAGTATAGTTAAATGCATCATGATAGTAAAAAACAACAGAGGATAGATCATCTCTATTTCCCAAAGTGTTGTTAAAAACATCTCTGGAAGGTTGTAAAGCCCAAATGGATGTAGATAAATCTCACATAGTTTTATAAAAAATGTGCATAATAGGATACAATAGAAATAATGTTTTTAGGAAATAATGTGCACAATACAAATGGTAGTAACTTCTATAACATAATATGTGAATCATGACTTTTCAATACATGTATCCCACAATTATTTAAGTAAATAACCATAAAATGTTTCTTGAATACCAATAAGATACCTTCAAATTCTTTAAAATTTTATGAAATGTATCTTTATCGCTATTTTCACTGAAAAAATTGTTGGTGCATACTTTTCATTCTCATCTAGCTAGAGATCATGCTTTATGTTGATTACTTAAAAGTCTTTAAAATAATTGAGCTGATCCTTCTACTTTCTATACTCATTAAGCAATGTGAAGATCAAATATTCGCATACATTCTTCTCAATGTGCATCCCATCAAGATAATGTTGCAACTAATTAAATTCCAATACAGATTTTAAAGGAATATATTTTTTTCCAATATCATGTTCAAATTTCACTGGACGATGAACTTAGATCTCATTTTCCACTATCATTCAAATGATTATCCTTCCCAAATTATGTTTCAAAATTTCCAATTCATACATATATTTCAGAACTAGTTAAAAACTTTGGAGGTAGACTATGATCATTGAAACAGTTAAATTTTGATATGTTCAATAGAAATCTATGAGATGCATCAAGAAATATTTGATGTCATAAGAAGAACCATTTTCTACTCTGAGGTAGCCATTTGGGGTCAAAATAAAATTTTTAAATAGGACAAGAAAAACCTATGTAAGTGTTCCAACTAGCTAAAATCCCACTTCCAAGGAAGTCACTAAAGGTCTACATTAAAGCAGCATGCATTTTGAACATTTTTTTAGAATAGTCATCTAATGTATCTACACTGTTGGTCCATAACTCCTGTATTTCATCAATTAAAGGATGAAAGTATATATAAATATCATTTCCAAGCATTTTATTTCAATGAATAGTCATCTAAATTATAAAATATTTTTTTTCATACGCATCCATAGAAGAATATTTTAAGGGATCAAAAAAACTAGCCAAATGCTATAACTGGTACTCAATGTCTCAAATGGGTTGAATCCATCGACAGGCAGTCCCCATAGAAAATTCCTAGGATCATCTGAGAAATATTTATGTAATTAATCAAATATATTCCACGATTTTGAATCTCTTGGATGTCGCATTAACCCATCAACTTTATTATCTAAAAAATTCCACTTCATGTGTTCATATGCTTTCGATGACATGATTAATATTTTTAATGGAGGCTATAATGGAATGTAATGAAAATAATTTTTAGGTGTGTTCCTTTTCTTCTTCATCATAGTTGTATATTGAATCTGAATTCAATAAAAACCATTGATTTCAATCTAGAAAAAGAACTCTTTTTGCAATCCAGTCTACTTGAATCCTCTCTCCAATAAAATATACAATCATTAGGGTTATCATGTACTTCTGTATAATTCAGAAAAATAGTGTTTACAACTTTTTTAATATCATAAAAAGACTCAGAGATGTTTTCTCCTATAAATTCATCATGCAATAATTACAATATAATGTAAATTTCTTTATTTGTAATTCTATATAGATTTTTGATATGGTACAACTTTAGTAGAAAAGAATATTTTGAATAATTCAAACATACACTATAAAACTCTTGATTTCCATCATCAACTAAAAAATGAATCTTATTTTCCTCAGTAAAGTTTTCTCTTAAAATATTCTCCATATAATCAAGAGGAGTATACAATTATCTATTAAAATATTCATCTGGTTGTCCTATATTCTCAAAAACATCACTTTTCACATTGCCTTTGGTACCACCATCATCTGGTTGTTCTGACATGTTTTGATGTTGATAGTGGGATCTTGAAATTCTGAATGCATCAGTTATAAGATTTTTCAATTAATTTTCCATTATTGATGAAGTTGGGAGTTCATTCTGTGGATTGACATCATTGTTCATCCTTTCAATAATGTTCTATTCTCCATGCCAAATCCAACACAAATATTGAGTAGGGAATTGATTCAATAATAAATGGTAATAAACTTCATCTCTCTTCAAACATCTTCTAAATTTATATTTTTGATATGGAAATATTATTCTCCCATCAAAGGATTGATTGGAAATTGAAAAATCTAAAAATTTCTCCAAACCCTTAGTTTACTGAGGTGGGTTCCTCGGTAATGTGATCTCACTTTTATCTATGTGAATCACAATGTGCCTACACAATATGAACAAAATTAAAATACATAATTATTACTAAAAAAGAAAAGAGATTCATATATACTAGTTGAAAAAATATAAAAATATATTAAATAAGGTTTTCCTATAAAAAATTATATGGTAAATAATGAACCCTCCCACTTAAAAACCAAAGCATGAAAATTAAAAAGATCCACAAATGAATTGAGAGATAATAAAAAATATGTCTAACAAAAAATAGGATTTATAATATTTATGAAGATGACTATTAGTATCCATTGCAGAATTCAAATTATTTCGTGGTTATATAAGGAAATATGAATTTTTTTAACTTTATATTGTACTCATATTTAATAATTAATTCCATTAATAAATCTGTATACAATTGGTTAAAATCCCAGAGGTTAACAATTTTTTTTCTTATTCAGCATGAATTTCACAACTATTAAAAGATACCATGAGAGACTCAGGTATTTTAAGAGTGGTGTTGATATAAATTGGTGGGACTCCAAAAATATTGTAATGATTAATGTACCCAACATACTGTACTTTTTCATGCATATAAAACATTCTTCCTTACATATTTTCATCATCCAAGTGTTATATTCTTCTAAATTCCTAAAAAACATGTCAAAATATTTTTTCTAGTATGATTTTGATTTTATTACTACATATAATTTTTTTTGTTTTTATAGGGATAATGAATATTCATTCACATTAACCAATATAAATGAAAAATTTACAAGAAATTAAAAAAATTAATCAATATATATTTAATCCCCAATTCATTTCTTACTAATACAGTTCCCTTGGGATCTATCATTACAATATGAGTCTGATTGTTTGACATATTAAACATTGATAGTGATCCCAAAAATATCGTGGAAAGATATTAAATACATGTTTTAATCATTGAACAATGGATAAATATATAGAAAATACATGATTTGTAATATAATATAGATATCAAGACTAATAAAATGAATGTATTATTCCTTCTGGTGGGATCCAAAACTATATCATATCATATAATATGATTTTTATTGAATGTTATATAAGTATAACATAAATTGTATCTATATAAATAATATTTTAGGTTCATAATCAACATCATTTCACACCACATTAGAAGATATTATTTCATTGACAATGCCACTTGAATAAACACCTCTCAAAAAATTTAAACATATGAAATTATGTTACATAACCTGAAAATTTCTTGAAATAATTTAGAAAATACCTATAGTGATGGGTCGTGAGGTGTGGTGAGGGGTGGAGATTGGCGGTGAGGCATGGTGAGGGGCAGCGAGATGCATCGAGGGCTTTGGGGGGTCGTCGCGGTTGCGGGGGTCACCGGGGTCACAGGCTCCTAGGCCCTTGGGGGGGGTTGTGGGGTCATGATGGGAGGAAAGGTGTGGTGAGGGGAGAAGAGGCACAGTGAGGGATTTAGGGGGCCTCTTGGGTCGTGCGGGTCACTAGGGTCATAGGGTTTTGAGGGGTCACGATGTTCGGGGGGTGTCAAGGAAGTCAGAGGTCTTAGGGGGAGAAGTGTCGAAGCTATAAAAAAACACATTTCGCGAAAGTTTCAAAAAAACCATTGCTAATTTATTTTAAAAAATTATCAGTGGTTTACAAAACCACCGCTACAAAACTGATTCTAAAAGCTAATAATGTTGTAGTGCAAGAATTGTGGGGTGGGGTTAGAGACTCACTCTTATCCAGAACAATGGCCTTATATCCTCAATCAAATACCCCACAATAACCAAAAAATGTGAACATGCTTATTTATTCGTTTACCAAATATACCATATCACGAGCCATGCATAATAAATAACATAACAGACACATTTATAATCACCTAAAATTTAGTATTAACATAAAATCTTTTCCCATTAACACATTTACTATTTACATTGCATAACCCATTTAACCAAATTTATTTCCATATTCCATAACAAATTAAGAATATTCTAATATCTCATATACATTAGCCCAATTTAACATAATTATCAATTCTTACATGTGGTCCATTAAACACATATGTGTATCAAGTTGTGAAAATTTATAAAATTGACATATTTATCATTTCACATTCTTTATCACACTTAAGAACTTCATGTAAAATCCATATGTCACTTAGGATAATCACTTTATTACATCTAATCCATTTCACATTAGCCATGAATCCCCTTATTCCTTTCTCAAATTCAAGACACAACTATTAATATTCCATTTTTAGTTCAACATAATATATTAAAATTATCTTCATGGTCTCTAGTATATCACATATCAAATTCAGGCATAAAAGTACCATTTCTTATGTCTGATGTCATTAGTACACCCCACGGTTGGCCCTTATTTGGTCTAGTCGACCTCAAAGCATCCTTTGGGGATCTTGAGGGGTTCAAATACTGATTCAAAAAACCATTTTTACCCAATATCACTAAGGAAATTATAAAAAGTGTGAAGAAAACTCATAACCATGAAATAATAGATCAATATAAGGATTTGGTATATAACTTTTAGACCACCGACCTTGAATCTGAAGGTGAACACACTCATAAACATAGAATAAGTTCCAAATTCAAGAATCCTTTGATTCCTCAACCAAGAATCCATCTAAAAAAAGAGTTTTAGGCACTCTGATGAATATAACCAAAATTAAATTCCTTTACCTAGAAAATAGAAGAAATGAAAGGATTAGAGTCACTTGATTCTTCGATTCTCACACAACAACACTCCAAATATCCATGAATCAAAGGAGAACCACACTTAAAATGATTTTGGATCTGGAGTTCATCATTATGGCTGAGAAGAGAATAATGGGAGGGAAAATATGGTGAGAAAAAAATCATGATGGGTAATATTCATAAATTTTCACTTTTTAATGGGGTGAACGATTTGGCTCTATGATTTGGAAAACCATGTGCAAGCCAGGAACATACCACTACCCAAGAGGGGTTGAGTCACACAGTTACGTTAGGGGCCTATATGCTTTCAAAAACTATTTAAAAACACTTTGGAATGCCTCATTATAAGGATTGATGGTTTGGACCTCCTCATTTCATGGTTTACATAAATTTGAACACTTCCTCTAGGCTAGCAGGGTTTGGGAACGTGTTTTATGATAACCATGCCACAATCGTGCAATATGAACATAATAGACAAAATTCCCTTTTCTTTTATGTCAAGATCTACAGAAACACTTATGAACCTCTACATGTCTATGATAAACATTCCATTGGTCATATTTATGAAATTAATCAAGAATTTAAATAAGGTCATACCTCTATGATGTCTGAGATATTATATCAAGTCTACCTACCAAGACATTCATAACAAGTTAAGCATGTTCAATCTATATATGTACCAACTTTAGGATTGGTCTATATTTATTTGTACCCTATGCTTCAAGATTGGGTTAACCACATGTGTACCCTCCATTTCTTCATTTGGATAACCACCTAAATTCCATCCTAATGGGGATAGGGCTAACAACCTGGGTACCCTCATTTTTTCACTTCAGTTAACCACTGGTGTACCCTCCTTTTTGGCTTGGGATAACCACATGTGTATCCCACTTTTATTTCATGTGGTAACAACCAATGTACAATCATTTATTTCTTAGTCTAAACACTCATGTATCCTATAATATGATAGAGAATTTATAATTACCCAGTTAATTTGAGGGAGCTATAAGTCCCACCATTCCCATAAGTAAAATTATACAAATTTCGGTCACAAGATCATAAAAAATGATTCCAATCATAAACCTCGATATAAAATGGGATTCATAAACATATAATCAGGTTATAACCCTTAAAAATATTTATTTATAATCATTTCATCAAAGCATAAAACATTGATAAAGAGCAGGTTATATAGAAATTTCAATCACAATATTACCTATAGAAGTGAAATGGTCCCAATAAACACCATTTCATCATAATCCATTATAAGAACAAATAAAAATTATATCATTGGATTATATCCTAAAAAATTCATAAGTTATATCAAAGGATGTTATCTTATGTTGGAGATTATTTTGAATGATAAATTAGTTGGAAAATTTATTGAGGAAGTAAACATTTATTTGAAAATAAAATTTTCAAATTGTAAATATTTACATTATAATTTTATTTTAAAATGACATTGAAAATTTTAACGTAACATTTAAAAACAATTTAAAAGTTTTCATGAGGAAAATAACATTTCTACTTTGAAAAAAAAAATTAAAATATAACAATATTTAAAATTATTTTTACATTGAAACCATTCTTTTTAAATCAAAAAATTTCAAAAATAATAAGTGTAAAATTATTTGAAAGGAACTTTGAAAATATTTAAAGTATACATGAAATCATTGATCAGTCTTGATAGGGAGAAATAAAATTCATTTTTTACATTTTTTAAAACAAATATTACTTATACATTTTTGGTAAACCAAAAAATGCATCATCTAGAATATTTCCTACAGATTCAATTTAGAATATTTAGTAAAAATGTCAAAATAGATAAAAATAACATTAAAAAATCATTCCAAATTTTATAAATAATTCGTGAAAACAATTTTATCAAACAATGTTTTGGAAGAGAAAATTTTTCTCAGCCATATTGATGCTTTTACATAAAAAAATAATTATTTTGAAATATGTATTAAAAAGCTATTAAAATGATGGGAAATCATGTATTATTATGCAATAAAAATAAGATAAAAAATCATATTTTTTGTGATATTTATTATAATATTTTACCATGAGAAACATAATAATAAATAATCTTGATAAAGGAAATCGTTGTAAGAGAAAATCATTTCCCATTTGGTAAAATTGAAAAATAATCCCCATGAAGTAGTAAAATAATTTGAACATAAAATATCATAAATATAAACTAATTATATACATTAAATGTCAATTTTCATGTATATACTCCTTAGGAATGAATATTGGCTCGTAACATAACATATGTCTCAAAGAAGGAAAATTAAGACAAAAATCTTTACTGCTTTGGTATGTTTTAAACTGTAAACCCATTGAATGAGAGATCCTAAATTGGATATTTAAGTCCCAATAATGTTCTTTATAAGAAACATAAAATACAACTGTGGGAAGTGTATACAACATATACAAAAATGTGTCATGAATATGGCATAAATATCATAGAAATAAAAGTAAGACAAGAAAACCCTTACTGTATGTCTCGACTTCCTTCATACGCGTTCATTAAAACATTATAATAAACTAGTACCTCCCTTGCGCATATGCATTGAGCTTTAATTCAAATCTAATTTTAAAAAATTATTATTAATTTCAGTTGTTAATAATAAAAATTAGTTAAAAATATGTAAAAATTATAGCTGTAGTGATAGATAATATTGATAATAAATTAAAAATAAGAACATGTATCATAAAATATATATGAAATGGAATGAAAAGGAAATGATATGTTGTAAAAAGATATAGAAAATCATAAAGTATCATTTAGTATATAAAAAAGAATGAAATTTTTTTTTCACCATGGATAGATAAAAAAACATGTTGTATCCGACATTTGTAATAATAAATAGTAAAAATAAAAATATAATCATTAAAATTGAAATTATGATAGTAATATATTATAGATTTATTTGAAACCAATGAAAAATAATAACATTTCTATAGAGAATTCTTTTTTTAAAAAATAATTGGTGAAAATAGAAACAATGGTTATTTTTTTTAGAGTATGTGTGGTGCACTTCATAGTGAAACAATGTAAAGGAAATACATATTATTAATAGCTTAATAGAAGTTACCTACATCACTGGTGCAACACATCCTCATTTATCATTAAAAATATAAAATTATACTGACATACTATGGACTGTGATTTGAGAAATTAATGACTGCAAAGTGCTTTTATGCAATGCTGACTTCACTGGTGACATCCCCACATCATTTCTGCAATGTTCACATCCTAATGACTACAATGTTGTTTTCTGTAGCAGTTTAATATATCTCATAAAAAAGAAATAATAAAATCTGATCATTGTATATTAATGTAACAAATAAAATCAATAATTCATTTTAATCATGTGTATAAGTGAATTTTTACATATAATTAATAAAATAAACATTTCCTAAAGGATGTGTGAAAATATAGAACAATATCTATAGTTTACAATTTAATATAACACTAAAAAAGAATAAAATAATTGAAAAGAACAAATTACTGTATTCATTTAGAGAAAAATCAATTTAATTAAGGATATAAAAATATGTGATTCTAAAAATTGAGATAATGAAAAAGAGTAATTTTAACTCATTTATATTTTCAATTTATGCGAATAAACAAGTGATTAAAATTAACCATAACGTTTAAGGTATCTGAAATAGAATAAAATAAATGATCATTAAATGGGGATAAAAATTTTACTATCATCCTAAAGGGGGAGCAATATTAGATTTTAAAATTGAAACAAAATATTAGATGCTCCATTTTCACTCTATTGTGTTGCATGACTGCAATATATTGTCCACACACTATTATGTTTCATTATTACAATGATTGGAGCAAGAACGAAAAGCATTAAAATCAATAATGTAATTTATTGGTATATTTGTAGATTTTTATCAAACATAATCACAATATAAATCCACATAATTTTATATGAAAATGTATGAGAATTTATTTTCACCATGGAGAAAAAATCAAACATGAATTATACAACATTTAAAAAATAAATAGTAATAAAAACCATTTAAAAAGGTTAATTAAAATTATGAATCAAACATAACAGTTATTGTTTGTAAATAAAATAAAATAAACATAATTTTTTCACAAAAGTATATGTTTTATATAGCAACTGTGAAAACTGAAATAAAAACATCAGATATTAACTGAATAAATTTTATAGGTCGGACTGACATATAAAGCTTCCTCCATCTTACTTGAAGCCTTTCGTATGTGTGTATCGATGTTAAAATGGATGGCCACTTCTAGATAATGGATGACAGTAATTATGTACCATTCACCTATTAAATATAACTAATAAAAAATAAAGTGTGAAAAATTTACAATTTATCACCTATACTAATCAAAAAGGATACTTATGTGCATTATATTTGTTATAAATGGTTACTTTTAACCTATAAGAACATTAGAGATTAATGTTTAATTAAAATTTTATAAGATAATTTGATGTGTTAAGGTTCAATAAGGTTTTTGATACCATTAAAATGTGACACTTAATGTCATTCAATTTTGTAAGTATTCTGGTTTATATTTTTCATTTAATTGGGGATGAAGTTCTTTGGAGTGTCTTGTTGATACCACATCATCTTAAGACATTGTAACTGTTCGTTGGATTTCACCATCAACATCAAAATCATCAACACATTTTTCTATATAAATGAATGACTTCAATAAAAAAAATCATAAATATTGAAAATTGTAATAATTGGAGCATAATTAATGATGTTTAAAAAATTACAGTGGAGAAAAACAAATTGCACTGTGTTTTCATAATAACATAAATGTAGCTAGAAAAAATAATTATTCTTTACTCCATTTATGTAATGAAAATATAACAATGAAGAAAGAAAACATGTACCAAATTAGATGATATATTTGTATTTATGATAGAAAATACATATTGAACTGTATATTACTCTTAAACATACTGAACTGTGAAAATAATAGAATCAATGAGTTTTTAACATTACTTTTTTATTGCATCGCAAAATTGAAATAATTATTTTCTGTATTTTAGTTTATTTTTTCCTTTACATAGGGATGCAATTCATTTTTATGGATTGTTTTTTCCATAAAGTCTTGTGACATTGTAACATTACGTTGGACAACATCATCATAATCAAACTCACTCAATATATTTTCCTACATAAAAAATAAATTTATTGAATAATTAGAAAATAATAGTTACAAATGAAATAATTGAGGTAGAAATATGATGTTTACCAATTAAAAATTGAGAAGAAATAAATTGTATATTATAATCATAGAAAAAATGAAAATGAAATGAAAAAATGCAGTATTGTTAGTTCGAATGATGTCACGAACATAATAGTCAATGAAGATAAAAAATATATACATGAGTTGATGAAACATTTGTAGATGTTGTAATAAAACCATTGTTTGTATTGAAACTAAATCCTAAAAATCCAACACTTTGATGTTGCAAGGATAATATAAATCTTTTATTTGTAAGGAAAATAAATTAGAGGCATAATAGAACTGTTTGAATTTCTTCTTGGCAGACTCATGAATTGTGATCTAATGATCAACCCAGACTTGAAAAATATAGAATATGCAGTATTATAAATAATATTTTCTGGAGAATTCATCAATGATATTGTTATTTTTAAACATACAAACTAAACAAGTGAAATCATGGAACATGATACCAATTTTTGAATATTTTCACTGTATGAAAATAAATAAACAATGTACTAAATTTTAATATATCGATCATGTTATGTAAGAAGAAAAAATTGCTAACATCTCTCCCACTAAAATAATTTTTATATTTTGGGTGGTATTCACTATAAATTATATCGGATTTGAGTGATTTAGATTACCAATAATTTTTATAACATATAATAATAATTAAAAAACAATGAAAAAAGATAATAACATTATGAAAGACAGTATTAATTGAAATAGTGTACTATAAGTGATAGAGAATGAGAAAACATAATAGTATAATGTTTGAGTTGTATTTATGAAGAAATTTTTTTTTAAATACATGAATTATAGATTAGTTGAGTAATCATAGCATGCCATTAATTATATTGGTGAAGAAATGTACATATTTAATGATTTCCTAGAACAAATTTTTTAATAATTTCTTACTCTATGGGTATTTTCAATTGTTGGAAGTATTTCATTTATAGGAGTAGAAGACAACTCAGTATCAGTATATGTAATATAATCAATTACAATATATAAACATGTAATTGTGGAACTGAATTAATCATATGTAGTGATATAATGATAAAGAAACTGTACAATTTATAGTAAAGATACCACATAATTGATTTTTTTTGAAACCATTCATCTATAGATATTGATGAGGATTGCATATTCATTTTGTTTATCTTTATATTTAATTTCCATGGTGTTCGAGAAAATTGTGTTACGAATAATTCGGAATATAATGAATGTATTATATCTTGTAAAGTCAAACAACAAGTTTGCTAAGCATGTAACTAAAGAAAATTATAAAAATTTCAATTCCTATTATGTAAAAAAGACATGATAGGAACATGAAAAATTTTGTATTGAATAAAAAAATTAAGGATAACCTAATTTGATTCATGTTTTGATATGCTAATGTAGGAAGTTTTCTACACTGGTAGAATGTAGATGATAGAAGATTCACTTAGAGGAAAAAATGTTGTATACCATGATAAACATGTCGGTCATTAAATCTAGTATAAATATGGATGCTTATATTTTTAAAATATTACCATTCTTTGAATGCTAGTTGAGGTTGTTGAAATTACCAATAAACATGTCACCATGTGCTGAATCTCCAACTTCAACAACTTCCACCATGTTTTCTTGCATACACAATAATGTTTAAAATTAAGAAAAAAATATTAATTAATGTTGAAACATGAAAATAATAATTTTGAATGTTATCCTAAAATAGATAGATTGAAACTAATAAAATATTACAAAGTGTTTTATAACATAAGGTTGTGTTATATATAAGTTTTTGTTTGTTAATAGAAGTAAAGTTATTAATACACCTAAAAAATATGAATGTTTTGCATTGATATATTATGCATCAATGAGTTTAATAGAAATCAATAATAGTTCCATATTTTTTAGGAGAATCTTACATCATACTAATATACTTCCATTGAATAAAATTATTCAATTAATAAGTTAAATATATATTGTACAAGAAATTGTACATTTTAAAAACTATTGAATATGATTTGAAGTTATATTTTTCAATGGATATTATACAGAAGCATGTGGTACATCATAGTAAAACATTATATTTCTTTGTAGTCAAATTGAAATTTTACATTGAGGGGGAAACTAAAAGAACAATATATTGATATAGTCATTTCAAAACTACATATTCCATTGTTATTAACTAATAAAGAATAATGTTTATGATAATGCATATTTTACTTGATTTTGAAGTTTTCAATTTCAATGTTACAAGAAACTATACATGGTAAATACTACTATATCAAACATATTATAAATTTTTTTATTTTATATTAACTAAATTAATGCATGTTAAATGCATGTGAAAGCTACATAAAAATTCAAAGTTATAGAATCATAATTTTTGTTGAAACTGCATAACAGTATGAAAATTGTTTTTACTGCATGGAATTATATCATCGAGAATAAAAATAAAATACTAAATATTTAGTAATAATTTAAATTTTGGACTATTTAGTAATCATAGACATAGAAAAAATATAAAAAACAAAGGAATAAGATGGATTAATAGAATATCAAATAAAATAGAGAAAGAAGCATTGCACTACATGGAAAAGTTTCCATTGAAGAGTGTGCATGTATAAATCCACAGCGTAGTCGATCTGAAGCTCCATATTTTTCTCCTAGTTCTTTTATAGAGGACCCCCAATACAGTTTCCCAGTAACATGAAATCAAACGAATCGTGCTTTTTTTTATCTAATGACATCTAACACTGTAAATATAGTATAGATTGAGAACTATATTTATTAAATCAGGGAACCCATCCTATAATTATAGTCAATCACTATATAGATAATCATAAAGAGATGTAAATCCATCAAAATCCATGAATGATAGTGACTTTATGGTGAAGAAAATAGACCACATTTCTGTAATGGATCTAGGAATATAAATAAAGTGAAACACGAAGTTATCATTGACTGATAATGAAAAATAGACACTAAATGGATAAGTGTCCTGACCAAGAATTCAACAGCTAAACAGAGAGCCACCCCAATTTCCAAAACATAACAGGAATAGTTAAATCAATCATAAAGAGAGATGAAAATATCAAATAAATAAATTGTCTGGTAGTTTGAATAAGCTAACATATAAAGCAGTCCAACGTTTCAAGGTACAATATTCAACTGAAATGTCAAATTCCAATTAATAAATTGTTTTTCAAGGAAAACCCATCTACTGAAATCAATAGAACCTAGACATTGGAAACTATAAAATGGAAAATTTCACAGTAAGTTGAGAAATCATTTGACTCGTAAAACTTGGAACAAAGAAAATAGTGGTATAGTTCAGCCGTATATTTTGAGAGAAGCTCGAAAATGGATATGGGTTGGTCGTAGTAGAAAGGTAAATCAATCTACGGGATAGTTTAGTATAAAATATATTTGGGATGGTGACAGAATATGATTATGTTCTCTGTATGATTTTATTTTATACACCACAAGAGCTGTGAATCACTGATATTACTTTTTCTATGGATGGTTTTTCAGATAATAATCCAACCTATGTTTTTTTTTAAAATCATGGTCGTGGATGAGGCAGAGAAAGAACCAAAAGAGATAGTGGATGTGGAGGAGACAGAGGTGGAGGAGGCTGATAAAATGAAGTTGGGTGGCTGTGGGTTTGAAGGGATGAAAATGAAAGGGAATTATTCCTAAGAGGGTTTAGGTATTATGATTGTGGCAGTGCTCAGTGGGAAGCATTGGAGGATTGAAGGGAAACTGAGACAGGTAGGATGAAATCGGTGTTGGTCTACAGAAACCATACCTTGAGTAGAGGTAAATTGCAAGCGGGGTAGGGGAACCATAATATGGAGAAAAAAACTGAGGAAGCATGGGGATAATGGGGTTGCGGGGGATGGAAGACCAATATTGGATGAAGGAGTTTATTTTTTTTGGTGATGTGGAAGCGTAAATTAGTGACTCCTAAGCTAAAAAATTCATATTTAGTATATATAATTGATATATTTTTATAATAAATACATTAAATAAAAATTATTATGTATATCATATCATATATGATTTAATTATGTCTTTTTATTTGCCTTTTATTAACAATTCAATGCTAATGTCACATTTCAGGCCATAACAACTTTGTTTTTTATATATGTAATGATTTTATTTTTTAACATACAAAGTTTATTATGGATAATTAATATATATAGTAATAATAAAGGCATAACTGTATTATTCATGCATCATCTATTCTCTTAAAACCGAATGTGAAATATGGTTTTGAGAAATGATGTTTGTTATGATCATGGAGACGGTATACTACACATTTTTAGATGTAACATTAACATTTTCAATGAAAATTATAAAAAGGAGTTATGTAATATATAATATTTTCATAATTATAATTATATCATAATACCATATTATTTCATTAAATAAACATTAATATATCATTCATGTGGTGGGATGATGAAAAGATAGTCCTATTGTTCTGTGAAGGTAGTAGTCCATACGCACACAAACAACATTATCAATGTACAATGACTGAAAACAAAAGAAATATAATGATATATTAATTTTTCATAGTGGTAAGTGTTTCATTAATATCATAATTTTATCATGTATATCTATTATATTTATCTTAATTATCCTCCATGTAATCATGTTATCAAGAACTTGAGTTTCTTATTAAGTCATTTTTAGAGAAATTAACATTGGTATTAATTAACATAAAACAAATTACATATTTCCATATATTATAACACATATCTATCTGGAAAAACTATAGTGCTCCCATTAACCTCTTATACACACGTGGAAACATTTTTTTAAAAAAAATATACTATAATCATTAAATATGTTTTGACCTATAAATGGATCCTTGAAACTTTTATTCCATATTGGAATTATTTTATGTGTTTAAACCTTATAGTAACAAATTATAGAAATTTTCTATAAAGTTACCTCTATGGGTGGTGGCCTTGACATCAAATTAATAATATAATGATCGTAGTAGTTATGATAAGTAAAATTCAAATGTATTTAATCTTTATTACTTTGTATAACCAATTAAGAATTATTGGTACCTCACTTTTACTATCCAATTATAGTTTCTATTGAATACCCACCAGCATCTTTACATCAGCCACCAAAATACATATTGAAACTTAGTAAATGGAATCCATTTTAAATCCATATGAACTTTACAATCATAGATAGTTGCATCTTACTACTCCCTATAGGATTTTTTATTATTATTTAATAACATATCACACATTGGGGTGAATATGAAACCACCACTATGGTTTTAACCATCCTATGTAGTATTTTTCTGTAGAAAAATTCCTCCCACTAATAATTATAGAGTTTAATGTTCTTCTTCCAACTTGTGCATCTGGATCCAAGATTTAAATCTAGTGTTTATTACACACAATATCTAAAAATAGATGTAATTTCATCATAGAAATATATTTTGTATGATTAATAAAATTCATATATTTGGGTTATTAATATCCTCAGTGGTAATAAGATCTTTAATTGAGATGAACCTTGTGTTTCTGTGATGTAAAATTAGAATTTTCACCAATATTTATAAATGAATCCCATAAAAACACATTAGGTTGTCAAACAATTAAATTTATTCATATCATAACTTATATTTTATCCATTATTCTATATAGTTTTTATATAGTTAACTGTTACACTGATATTTTAAAAACATATCTAGAAAGAAATCACAAAAGGTCGCAATACCTATATAAGACACCTGATTAATCTAACCTTATAATTAAGATGTGGACAAGGTTATGTGAGTTTGAAAAGACCTTTTATCTACATTAAATGATCAATAAATACTAGGTTAATATATACTCTAACATACTATATGAAAAGATCCTTCATCCTTTACTAAGTTCACTCATTACTTCATTGGGAATTTTTAAATTTCTTAAAAAAATATCGTAGAGTATATGAATTTACCTATAACTTATCATTGGAATAGTTCACACCATCTAACTGAACTAACTCAATAATCTTTATGAATTACCTTTATATCTAATTTTTTTATCCTAAAACATAATTATGTCATATATCAAATATTTTTTATCTCTTAAGAGTTTAAACATCATACTAGTTATATATATAAAAACTTATAGTTTTACTTGTATGTGAATTATCTTGCCAAAACATGATATATGTCTTATAATTATATTCATCATTTATTTACAATGATGACTCAAGTATTATTGAACTATTAAGTGCAGTTTACTATAACAACATTCGTTAAAAAATATGCCTCATTGTGTCAAAAAAACACTGAGATAAATAACTTGGTAACACTTAACTCAAATGATAGTTTGAATATACACAATCCACAAGGAAATTAAAAATATTATGTTACTTATTATTGAAACATGAATAACCCTTTATCAAATACAAGAGGAAAACACCTTACATATAAATTCATGTGTTTCTCATTGTTGGTATAAGAATCAAAATTTATAAACTGCTAGGATAAAACACCTCACTTATTATAATGTTTTTATGTGCTTCTCACTATTGACATAGGAATCACCCTTTCTCAATCACTAGGAGAACATGCCTTTATTCTTTGGTTCTTGTATAAAAATATATTAAATACCAAAGAATTGATATAAAAATATTATTATTACATTCTTTTCATAGTTCAAAGTCAAATAGAATTTATATTATACTTATAATATAGACTAGTGGCTAACCAGGGTCATATATTACGGATAAAGGGTTAAGAGTCTCATTATCCTATCACTTATGTATTTGTTGCTTTGTTTTATCAATTTTAAAAGAGCCAGAGTTTTTTATTATTTTTTTATCAAATATATGTAGGAAAGATAAAGGAAATGAAAATGTAAAGATGATGTGTGTAAGAAATGAAAATGGACATAAGGATAAATTCCATTGATATCTATCATCACTTAATTTTTTCTAGGTCATATAATTCAATGATTAAGTTCAATATCATTCACTTATTCACCCTCTAATACTAAATTTGGTATGAAACCAATAATATTGTAAAGAGATACTTAAATAGAACAGTTATTAAACATATTATCTTAGTTGAATGGATAAGAACATTCCTCAATATAGTCAATGAACTCACTCACACATCTAACAAAAATAACAGAAAATTATTCCAATTGAACCACATGACTCTAATCATATGAAGTGTGGCCCAAAATGGAGGGAGTATTTTTTGTGAAATAGTTGGAAGAGTGTGGTAGTGTAAAATGGATTATAGAGTAAAAATAGCCTCATCCACATTCCACTTTCACAATCATACTAGAATTAGAAAGAAAATATTTTGATAATTAAACACATAAACTCAAGATCATCACTGTGATTCCCATTTTTACAACATGAAATGGGTTATCTCTCCATGATCATAGAGATTAAATTCACTAGGACATTATAGGGGTGATAAACACAAAGAAATTGAGGAGGGGAAAGAAAAATAGAGTTAATTAATTGAATAAAAAATGAAACATTAAATTAGGAATACAAAAAGAAATGAAATTACAATGGGATCGGTGGAGGATGAATATTTACAATGCTAGAGGAAAAAAATATTTATATATGATGTTATTTTCTTCGAATTTAGTAAAGATCATCATGCTCCTTTGTCTGCTTTAGATGAGTTTTACATTTTGTGGTTGATGGATGAGATAAACTCTACAGACATATCCTCTCTCCACGATTGCGTATGAGTAATTTTAAGAAAAATTAGAGCAGTAATTGTTTAGTTGCTTCATAGTTTTAGTTGAAAGTAGGATGTTTCTAGATGTCACTATATAAAAGTAATTAGTATTTAAAAACATATATTGATATATAAATACATATATATACTTCTATATATTAAAATATATAAATATAACTAATTATAAACACATTATATTATATATATATATGTGTGTGTGTGTAATATATATATATTTTTTTTATTTTTATTTTTATTTTTCTTTATTTTTTGGTTTAAGAAGGGGCTCTATTAGGGTTGATTTGACAGTAGTGAGCTCAAAGGATGTGGTTTTTGGATCCTCTGGTGCACAATAGTGGTTTTCCTACTTAGATAAGATAGTGTGGTGATGTGGATTTCTTTATTAGGTGTTTATATTTTTTTGTTTCAATAGGCAGTGAGTTCAGGTTTTGTGATTTGATTTATCTGTGGTGGCCAATTTCAGATTTTGTGGTGGTGAGCTACTTCTTTTCTTATAGATCTTCAATCAAGGGAGTTTTTGTTACTATTTCACACTCATGGTTTTAGGAAATTCTAAAGGACTCAGTCGTGGTGGTTTGGTTCGGTTAATGGTGGTGTATCATGAGTATATAAAGGAAGGAAAATCCAAAGTCACTGTGGTGAGTATAGAGGAGATCTATGGTAGGGTGGGAAATGCAGAAGGTAAGAGGTATAGAAATACGGGTAGTTGTGAGTTTCTCATGGTCAGTTGAGGATGAAGGTAATACCCTAGGATTTCATAGTATATTATCTCTTCAAAGTTATTCAATAACTTTCACTACATGCAACACCAAGTTCGAGCGCACCACGAATTACCAAACTAGCCGTTCAAAAAGCGATTATGAATAGCATTAACAAAAAATTAAATTTTATATACTCCATATAATTTTATAATCCATATTATGTGTTTATTAGACATAAAATAATAACAATTTCATTTTTTTAGATAAAAGAAGTATTTTTCAAAAATGCAATTTTACCACCTTTTAATGGAGAATCTTTTTTAAAACCAATATTTGACACTTTTATAGATTAAATTTAATGAAATTAAATTATACTTTAGAATAGGGACATAAAAATTAAGTTTGGATAAAAAATTTATATTTTTCTGATGACTTTCATATTTTGATGAATGGTGAAAAATACTAAATTTTAATTGAAAACAACTTTTTTAATCGAAACAATTTATAGTGTTAAATTATATATTTTATTGGTTTTAAAGTATAATTGGATTATATTTTAATTATTTAATATAATTTAGTTCATTTGATGTAATTTCACATTTAAAATGGACATAAACAAGTGTCAATCTTTTGATAGTTATTACTTCTTAAAAACACACTTATTTTGACAATAGGAATTAATTTTAAATTAATTTATGCCACTTATGTGTTTTTAATTTGTAAAAATAGATTCCATATTTTGAATCAGGAGTTTCAAATTGTTTAAATAGGTAACTTTTATTTTTATAAATAATGAATATTATTTCAGTAAATATTTTATTTACCATGGTTAAAGGGTAAATCTGGTAAATAAGGGTAAAAAATATTATTATAATAATATTAAATTACCCTAATATGTATACTATTCCTATTGGATGATACATTTCTGACCATGGGTATCTTTGGGTTGATTTTGGGACCCCATGGATCCACTTGAGAGTGATAATGACACTTTATATTAATTAATTTAAAGTAAAGACAAAAATGACATAAACATATATGTTTTAGTAAAACAATTTTTACATGGGGTTATATAAGTTATATTTTAGACAATAAATATTAATTTTAAATATAAAAATATTTCATACATCATGTTATTTTTTTATAATTTTGAGACATCAAATAAATAAAATTATTTATAACACAATAATGATGTAGTGTTTACCTCATTAATGAATGATTTAAATAAATGAGATTATAAAAATTAAAACAATATCCAAAAACCTATACAATTCTTATTGTATGATTTTATTTAGAACATGAGTCATATTATCTTATACTTTAATTTGTTTTGGACCTTTATAAACCTAAAATCATTATATAATAAAATAAAATTTTCAAACTTTCCTAAAGAGCCCCTCCCCTGCCCTATAAAAATCCATCACCTCTAACCCATTAATCACACCTCTCAAGCCCCTTGGATAATCCAAGATCTACCCAAGTAAGCTCCCTACATCAATTTATTACTCTTATAAGACTTACCTTAGGCATAAGGCACTTCAATGAAGCCTTTTGGTTCAAACCAAAGGGAATTTCCCGATTTAAAGGTAACATCTCCGCTTAAGTTCTTTTAATTTATTTTACTTCTCCAGCCCACTAAACTCTCTTTATTCCTTAATTTTATAACAAAACCAGTATCCTAAATATACTGTATTGTTTTTATGAGAATTATTTGAACTAAAATTACACACACCTCCATCTAATGGGTATAGAACATAATGTTTCTCTGGACGGTGAACTACTGCCTCACAAAATGATGATTGTTCAATCTTCTACTACCACCTCTTATGGTGGCCATTATGATGTAACTATAATTATATATGATATTTATGATATTTATTCTATATATAATCATATGTAATTATCTTTTATATCATACCTTTATTCTTTTCATGTTGTATATATACAATAAGTTCATTTGAGAAGGTGCGGACTACCGCCCCCTCAAAGTGATATGCCTCGTTCATACCATACATGGAATGTATAAAGGATGGTGTTAATGAACTTAAATAACATATATGTAATATTATAATATAATTTAATAATAATATACTTATGCATAATTTGGTTTTCTTTCCTTTTAAAATAAAAAAAATGAAATGGAAGTTGCATTTGTGCGTATATACGGATTACCATCTCCACAAACGCGATGAGATTCATTCCCCATCATAACCATTCAAGAATAATTTAGATTTGATTATTAAAAATAATTTTTAAGAACTTAATATCATTCTGGATATGAATTAAATACATCCTAATCATAACAAACATGGCTTACGTAACAAAACATATAAAGGAAAATGAATCTGTTAACACCTGAAACAATGATACTACTAAAATATTATTAACAAAGCAATATTATAATATCATGTATGATATCATATTTATGTATGTGGTTCTTGTATAATTAATAAAATTTATTTGACTATTATATAGGAGGTTAATGTACCCTCGACCAAGGAAAATTACAAGGTAAGGGTTAATTCCTCAATCTCATTATTATTCGAGATTGTTTATGTGTAAGTTTTTACTAGGACATATTTATTATCCATGTCCATGTTTCATAAAAGAGTTTTCAAAGGGATTATTTTTAAGGGAATATTTTAATGAAACATCATTTTAAATGTTTTAAAGATTTATTCTTCTAAACCTTTCTCATTAATGTCCATGTTTTCAAAATGGTTTTAAGGATTTATTTATATATACATGATTGTTTTAAAATGTTAATTCCTTTAAAAAGTTTCAAAGTGGTATGGGAAACTTTGATTCAAAACTATATTTTAAATGACTTCCTTTATAAATTGTGTGACTTTTAAATGATTTCATGAAAAAGGGATATTTTTCTCAAATATTTTTATTAATCATTTTCAACTATGGAAACATCCTTTACAGGATATTATTCTTGATTGAGGTTGATTTATTATAATAAAATCTTACATATTGTATTGAATGAGTTATGATATGTTTTACTCTGTATGTGTTATTTTTATACCATTCATGGTTTATGGTTAATGTATTTACATTTAGTATGTTAGTTTTAATATAAATGGTTATGTTATGTTTCAAAATTTTATATGAAGAATACATTGGACTTAGTAAGTGATGGGTGAAGCCCGTTATAGCTCCTCGATGCATTGGTAGGTCTCATGAGACAAATTATTGTCTTAGAATAAGGCCTTGAGAAAATTTTATTTGTAGTCTTGTCATGAGGTCTTGACTATGTGGTTATGATTTCCAGCATTATGCATTCCATAATTATGAAATTAGCTATTGATATTACATGTGATTATTAGACTAGTAGAATATCCATGTGAATAATTAAATGGAATTATTTGATTTATATTTTCCATATTATTCTAAAGTTTAAGTTTAAAAAGCTTTGGTTTTAGTTTTATACATTGCCTTAAATTTTTATGCTTATTTTTGATAGTTTCCACTAATGGTTATCCTTACTGAGCATCTGAGATCACCCCTTTCTTATGTTTTCTTTTTCCCATGATTCCAAAAAGTGTATTATGTTTGATATGTTGGGTTAATGTAGGGGAATAATGTCGTTCACAATGGACTATTTTTTTTGAATGTGTAATGTAATGTTCATGTATATAATCTATTTTTTAAGACTGCTATATTGATCGGTCCTTCGGGACTTGATTCCTTGTAATCATCCCAATGTATTAAAATAATGCACTAACTCAGGGTAAATAGGTTCGGGGTGTGATAGTTGGTATCATAGGAATTTTAGCAATAACCTTGGAAACTAGATTTTGAAAAACTCTGATTAGAGAACATTACCCTAAGATAGACTTTGAGGATTAGTGTAGAATAACATCCTATAACTTCTGTAATGTAGAGATTTTATGATTTTTTCATGCAATACATCTTTGTATGGATATGAGCAGGTAGAGGCGGCTCTATAACAGATGTACCTAGGAGTGAAAACTCTGACAAGGAGTTTCGGGCTTGACTCGGGGTATCCTGGTATACGACAATAGGCCTTACTGCACTCTTGGTTACGACACTCCCAGGGGATATTCTTAGGATAATTCACATTTTCTTTATAATCCATTATAAAGGATTTAAGAGTAAATACTTCCTCAAAGAAAACATTTTTTTATAATTATAGATTATATGCATAATATTTTCAATTTACATTATGTATTTTACAAGCTTGGAATTTATGCATTGCAATTCATAAACTAACCTAGTGTATGCCATTGTTTAGAAATGACGCCCAGTGGATGGAATGAGAACTCCAGCAATACGCACGATCCAAAGAGTAAAAAGGATTACATATTTTATGGTATTAAGCCAGTATTTATAAAGGAAATAGTACCCCATATATTATCATCATATGAAGAAATAGTATCATGTCTTAATAAGATAAGTAAATAATTCTCTGAGTCTTATGTATTTGAAGGGAAGCCAGAGAAGAAAAGGATGGTAGAGAGAATGGTGGATAAAAGGAATAAGGGAAAGAAGGATTTTTTTTCATATGTGATAACTATGGAAAAAATCACCTTGGTAAATGATTGAAGGGAATGAGAGTTTGTTATAAGTGCAGAGAAAAAGGACACCAAGTACGTGATTGAAAGGGTAAGAAAAAGGTTTCAAATGTATAATGCTTCATCTGCAAGGAGTTGTGACCCTATGCAAATCAATGTCCCAATCATCAGAGTATACCACAAATGATGTTGTTGGATAATAATCAAGTTATGATATTACCATAGATGAATAGTAATGACAAGTGTTCTTATGTTGATATTAATGAATTATGTCATTTGAGTGTTGTATCAATGATGTACTGATTATAATAATTATTTATTATATAAGGATTGTATTGTAGTACTATTTCATTAAGGATTTGAGATTGTGTGGTACTGATAAAAGTGACTCAATAGAAAGTCAAACTTTTTGGAAAATACTTGGTTGAAGGAAAGATAAACTTTAATACAGTTATGATACTGTGGTATTGATTTTGGAATAAGAGATTATTGAATTGGATAAATCATATTGAATATTATTGACTACCTTGGAACTAATTAATGGTTTTTTTCATTCCATCATTGTTGGTGATTACAAAATTTTTGGATTTAAGGGGTATATCTAGTATTCTATGATTTACAGAAGGAATAAGGAATTACATACCTATTCAAATATGGTTTTTTGGCAATTCATTTTATTAACACATTTTAATAGAATACACAATGAAGGTATTCACATATATATTATGTGACCTTGTTTATAAATTTTGGACTGTGAGTTTGGATAGAAGTATTGTGGATAAGTATAAAGGTTGTAATATATTAATTTTAACATTGGATACTATTATTAAGGTTAAATAATTTCTTAATATTATTTTTGGATTTTCATAAAAAGGACAACCCGAAGGTCGGGTGATAACCCGTTGCGTCTGGCAAGGTCGTGAGACTTGAACCCGCAACTGAAGGACGACAAGAGTACATCACCTACCACTGGCCTATGTGATGTACTAGTTTGTATAATGTAGTTTTTTTAAATAGTATGGAAAATGAATTATAAATTGATTATTTTTGGAACCCTATAAGATTAGGATAAATAGAATATTTTTGAATTCTATTAACTTTTATAGTGAAAGATGAGTTTGTGGTAGGAATTAGTTGAAGGGTGAAACTGTACTTGTCAAGTATATTTTTTTTCCTCTTATTCTATGAATAAATTAATTCTTAAACTTTAGGTAAGGGATATTAAAACCAAAAATGTGTTATCTTAATACCTTATGCTTTGTTGAACCGATGATATTTTAAATCATCATAGATTGATGGATTTGAGGCCCTCAATTTTACAATTGTTTGTGATTGATGAACTCAATCACTCCCTATAAATATTTACATTTTCCCCTAATTATGTATCTCTAATTTCCACCAATGTTATCCTAATCGAGATCATAATTTGGTGGTGACTTTTTCATTTCTATTTCCCTCTTATTAAGACTAAATTTCATTAACCCAATTTCTAATGTGGGTTTTCCACAAAGGTATTTTTCTATTTTTAACCTTTTATTTTCAAAGAAAATTTTCAAACTATGAGGACTAAATTTATTGAAGGAGGGGATATTGTAACACCCCAAGATTTCATAGTACGTTATCTCTTCAAAGTAATTTAATAACTTGTGCTACACGTAACACCGAGTTCGAGCGCACCACGACTTACCAAACTAGTCGTTAAAAAAGCGGTTATGAATAGTATTAACTAAATTTTAAATTTTATATACTTAATATAATTTTACAATCCATATTATATATTTTTAAACATAATTTAAGAACAAATTCATTTTTTTCAGATAAAAGAAGAATTTTTCAAAAAATGCAATTTTACCACCTTTTAATGGCGAACCTTTTTTAAAACCAATATTTGAAGCTTTTATATATTAAATTTAGTTAAATTAAATTATTATTTAGAATAGGGACATAAAAATTTAGTTTGGATAAATTTTTTGTACTTCTCTGATAACTTGCATATTTTGATAAATAGTGAAAAATACTAAATTTTAATTGAAAACAAATTTTTTAATCAAAATAATTTAGAGTAATAAATTATACATTTGAGTGGTTTAAAAGAATAATTAGATTATATTTTTATCATTTAATTTAATTTAGGTCATTGTATGTAATTTCACATTTAAATTGGACATAAACAAGTGTCAATCTTTTGATAGTTATTATTTCTTAAAAACACGCTTTTTGTTATGACAACACGAATTAATTTTAAATTAATTTCTGCCACTTCAGTATTTTGAATTTTGAAAAATGGATTCCATATTTGGAATAAGGAGTTCCAAATTGTGTAAATAAGTAACTTTTAGTTTTAGACATTATGAATATTTACTTTAGTAAATATTTTATTTACCATGGTTAAAGGGTAAATCTCATAAACAAGGGTAAAAAATATTATTATTATAATATTAAATTATCCTAATATGTGTCATATTCCTATTTTTTGACACATTTCAGACTATTTTCATCCTTTATTCTATTTTTGGACTCCATGGATCCACTTGAGAGTGATAATGACACTTTATATTTATTAATTTAAAGTATAGACAAAAATGACATAAACATATATCTTTTAGTAAAACAATTTTTACAAGGGGTTATATAAGTTATATTTTCTAAAATAAATATTAATTTGAAATATAAAACTATTTACTACATCATGGTATTTTTTTATAATTTTTAAACATTAAATAAATAAAATTATTTATGACACAATAATGATGCAGTGTTTACCACATTAATGAATGATTTAAATAAATAAGATTATAAAAATTAAAACAATATCCAAAACCTATAAAATTCTTATTGGATGATTTTATTTCGAACATGAGTCATATTATCTTATACTTTAATGATTTTGGACCTTTAGAAACCGAAAATCATTATATAATAAAATAATATTTTCAAAATTTCCTAAAGAGCCCCTCACCTTCCTTATAAAAAGCCATCAACTCTAACCCATTAATCACACCTATAAAGCCCATTTTCTCATCCAAAATCTACCCAATTAATCTCCCTACATATCTCTCTTCCTCTTATAATTCTTAACTTAGTAATATGGCACTTCAAAAAATCCTTTTGGTTCAAACCAAAAGGAGTTACCCGATTTAAAGGTAACATCTCCTCTTAAGTTCTTTTCTTTTATTTTACATGTACAACCCCCTAAAATCTATTTATTCCTTTTTAATTAAAAAACTAGTATAATAAATATACTATATTGTTGTTATGATAATTATTTGAACTACACTTACACACACCTCCATCTAATGGGTATAGAACATAATGTTTATGTGGATGGTGAACTACTGACTCACAAAACGATGATTGTTCAATCTTCTACTACCACCTATTATGGTGGAAATTATGATGGAACTGTAATTATATATGATATTTATTATATTTTTTATCTATAATCATCTTTAATTCTCTTTTATATCATACTTTTATTCTTTTCATGTTGTTTATATACAATAATTTCATTTGAGGAAGTGCGGACTACCGCCCCCTCAATGTGATATGACTCATTCATACCATACATGGAATATATAAAGGATAGTGTTAATGAAATTATGTAACATATATAAAATATTATATTATAATTTAATAATAATATACCTATGTATCATTTGGTTTTCTTTCCTTTTAAAATAAAAAAATGAAATGGAAGTAGCGTTCGTGCGTACGTACGGATTACCATCTCCACGAACGTGATGAGATTCATTCCCCATCATAAACATTAAATAATAATTTTCATTTTATTATTAAAAATAATGTTTAAGAACTTTATATCATTCTGGATATGAATCAAATACATCCTATCTATAACAAACATGGCTTATGTAACAAAACATATAAAGGAAAACGAATCAGTTAACACCCGAAACAATGATACTACTAAAATATTATTAACAAAGTAATATTAGAAGATCATATATGATATAATATTTATGTATGTGGTTATCATATAATTTAATAACAATTATTTAACTATTATATAGGATTTTAATGTACCCTCTATCAAGGAAAAGTATAATGTAAGGGTTAATTCCTCAATCTCATTATTATTCGAGATTGTTTATGTGTAAGTTTTTACTGGGACATATTTATTATCCATGTACATGTTGTATAAAATAGTTTTCAAAGGAATTATTTTTAAGATACTCTTTTACTAAAACATCATTTTAAATGTTTTAAAGATTTATTATTCTAAACATTTCTCATTAATCTCCATGTTTTCAAAATGGTTTTAAGGATTTATTTATATGGACATGAATGTTTTAAAATTTTAATTCCTTTAAAAAAATTCAAAGTGGTATGGGACACTTTGATTAAACAATTTCTTTTAAATGAATTACTATATAAATTTTGTGACTTTTAAATGATTTCATGAAAAAGGGATATTTCTCTCGAAGATTTTTATTGATCATTTTCAACTATTTCAACATCCTTTACGGGATATTATTCTTGATCGAGGTTGATTTATTATAATAAAATATTCCATATTGTATTTAATGAGTTATGATATGTTTTAATCTATATGTGATATTTTTATACCATTCATGGTTTATAGTTAAAGTATTGACATTTCTTATGCTAGTTTTAATACAAATTTTTATGTTATGTTTCAAAATTTTCATATGAGGAATGAATTGGACTTAGTAAGTGATGGGTAGAGCTTGTTATAGCTCCTCGATACATCGGTAGGTCTCATGAGACAAACTAGTTTCTTGGCACAAGGCCTTGAAAAAATATTATTTGTACTCTTGGCACGAGGCCTTGACTATATAGTTATGATGTCTGACATTATGCATTCCATCATTATGAAATTAGTTATTGATATTACATGTGATTATTTGACTAGTAGAATATCCATGTGAATAAGTAAATGGAATTATTTAATTTATATTGTCCATATTGTTGGTCGGAGTGGATACTCAAGAGGGGGGTGAATTGAGTTCCAATTAAAATTTATGTTTTAAAACTTTTTCTTAAAAGCCCCCTAATAAAATACTAAATTAAACTATAGTGAATTTATATCAAAGTAAGGGTTCGGTTGGGTTCTCAAGGGATTGATTATTTCCCAGTTAATCAAAACAGAAAGGTTGATTAACTTTTGAAACCAACTTACTGATTTAAAACTAATATAAACACTTGCGAATTTAATTATCAAAGTGACTTTAAAACAGTTTTGGTTTTAAAGAAATTAGCAGCGGAATAAAGAATAACATTGAAAGATATAGCACAGTAGATATAACCAAGAGGTTCAGTATCAAGCTAAGACTTAGTCCTCTCAACAATTTGTATAAAGATGATCCACACCCTGGATCGGGGATTACAATAGTATACAACTGTCCAGGTCCAAGACCTCTACCACTGTTATCCATGGGATCAGAAACAACAGCAACCAACTATCCAGGTCACACGACCTCTACCACTATCCCAGTGGGAAATAAAAGAAGTAAGAGAGTTGAGTGAGGATTTACAAATCCTCCAGTTATGGAACAGGAGACAGTGTGAGTGTAAAATACAGCATGTAACACACACTGCTCAATATGTAAAAAGATAAATCACAGAGTAAATATTTAGAGTTTAGAAATGGCTCTAGTGATTGTCGTACAGTTCTGGACTCCTTTGATTGATCAGAATTCGCTCTGAGTCCTCTTCTGGTTTTTGTCTGGAAAACAGAGTATCGTCTATTTCCTTGACTTCCAGGTTCATATATAGAGAAGAAGTAGTCGATGAAGTTCTTGTTTTATGTTCTCGTTCTCAGATCTTCACTGGTTAGCATTGATGAAAGTGTTCCTCGTGTAAGTTCAGTCGTCTCTTTGCATTCACGCTCTGTTGTTCTTCCAGCACACCTTGTGTTTTGTATGTCTCATGTATTCGTCTAAAATGCCTCTCTCTCTTTTCAGTAGCACATCCTTCCTTTATTTAAAGCACGTGCTTCGGCAAAAGAAATGATTTCTTTTTTTAGGTATGAGGTACGATTCCCTGACATCCAACAACACACATTAAATAAATGACAGAGCATTTAAAATATTCCTAATATGATTGTTGGTTATATTAAATAAATATAAATAAATTAAAGCAGTATCGGGTTCTGTCTCTGGAACGGTAGCTCTTGATATCGGTAGACTTGTGTTACAGTGGGTGTTTGTAGGTCTGAGTATTGGTAGACATTGTAATAGTAGACTTGTCTGTCGGTAGACTTGATGTATTGGTAGTGGTGGACTTGTAATAGTAGCGGTGGCTCTGCCTTGTAACGGTAGCGATAGCTCTCTATCGGTAGACTTTTCATAACGGTGGACTTCAGCATATCGGTAGCTCTCTTATAGCGGTAGCTCCAACACATCAGTAGACTTAACTGTATCGGTTGTTGTGAGCTGTAATGGTTACTAACTTGTAACGGTAGCTATTTTTTCTGATGGTAGCTACTGTCTAACGGTTGCTCTACACTGTATCGGTAGCTAGTTTGTAACGGTAGCTAAAAACTGTTTGAGAATTCACTTGGCAGAATGAGTTAAGTCATAGTAAACATATATCGTATAATTCAAAAGACTTAATTTAAGCATAATGAATGTAAAAACATATATTAAATTATATTTGGAATGTATTAAGCATAATCAAGATATAAAGAAAGAATGGTTGGGATTATCAAAACACAATAAAGCAACTTAATTCCAGAGGGTTCAACAATCTCCCCCTTTTTGATAATCACAACTTATGCCAAAATAAAGTAATATCAGAGAATATATATATATATATATATATATCAAAGTATGATATCAACAGTATAGTATCAGATATAAAAAAAATCTCGGGAATTGATATTAAAAAAAATAGAATCAGAGGGAAAATATGAAAACGGGAATATATCAAGAAATAACGTAGTATCAGAGGAAAACACAAGCAAGATTCTTTAGTTTGAAAAGATTCGCATATTCCTCCCCCTATCAATTTAACTACAGGATTCTCCTCCAAAGTAGTGATTTTCTCTCCCTTTCTCCCCTTAGGTGAACAACATTCTCTTTCTAGCTCTCTGGGTTCAGGTTTCCAATAATTTCTCCCCCTTTGTGATTAAAAAAAAGGAGGGTATCAGAGAAAAGAGAAGGACGAGGAAAGAAAGAAAAAAAATGCATAGTAAAATAGACAGTGAAGAGAGGAATGAAGTATTGGATTGATAATTAGAAGATACATTTGGGAAAGTCAGAAAAGTACAAAAAATACAATGAATCCCATCAAAAAAATAGCTAGAAGCACTCAATCATCCTCTTGAACAGGTGTCTTTCCCTTGGTATCAGCAGAGGGTGCAGAGGTAGAGTCAGCAGGCTTGGGAATTCCTGAAAGAACTACTGGGGGATCAGCAACTAAAATAGTACCAGATCTGTAATCTATCTCTCTATGAGGGATCAAAGGTGTCAAGCTCCTGATGGCTTGAACTAGAGTCAGTTGAGGAGTACTCCCAGAGGTAGAAGGTGGAAGGGCAGGTGGTACAATAACTGGTCGAGCATCCACATGTAGGAAAGGCAGCAAGAGATTTCTGAAATCCATGATGATGCTTCCACCTCTCTCTATAGCAAATACAAAATCATTTCTGTTCTCAATAAACTTATCTAAAGCCGGAGTAAGCTCCCTGAGCTTACTAACCTGTTCTCTGAAGGCTTGGGTAACTGGAGGTAACTTCATATTCTCAATCAAAAGCTTGAAATGGTTTTTCATTTGGTGCTTGGTATAAACTTTTTCAAAATAAGCATCCACCTTATTTTTGATTGCCTCTTGAGAAGCAGTAGCTGCCCGCAGGTGATCACGAACAAAACTACTAACTTCCCTAGTGGTAGAAAGAATCTGGGTATCTAATGCACCACTGAAACTGGCCTTAGCCAATTCTTCCTGAACAATGGTGTGTATTTGGTCAAGGTTCACACTTGTGCTGGATGAGGGAAGAGGTTTCGTTGAGAAGGCCATTGTCTCCTTCAAAGAGTGAGTCAGACTACTAACCACCTTCTGAACAAGTTCATCCTGACTGTTTAGATGTTCTTTGACTGACGTCTTAAAGGCCTCAAAAACTTCCACAAACTATTTGAACACTTCTTTGATATATCGAATGTCAGTTTGCACTTGGGTTTGAGAACTGTTCAAAGCAGTCAATGAAGCAATTGATTGTCTAATAGCAACTACAGCTCCTGTCTAACTCTCAATCTGAGTGTGGCACACTTTAAGTTCATCCACCATTTATTTCACAGGACTGGACACACTACATCCAATGGATAACTCAAGGGATTTCTCCATGCTTTTCATCTCTTCAACCATACTTTTCTTCATATCTGCCACTGATTCTCTTATTGCTTCTATCAATTCAGCTTTTAAAGACTTAAGATCCTCCTTGGTTGACACATTGTCAGCCATAGTAGGTAAGGTAACTGACTTCTTTTGGGGTTGGTCTTCCTCATCAGAATCGCCATAATAAAGTCCAAGAATCATATATCTGGGATCTGATGTCCAACCTTCAATGTCATATGATACTGATACTGAGCCAATATTCTCTCCCTCACTTGGAACAATTTCCTTAGGTATCTCTTCCAACTCTTCTTCCTAAGGTAATTCTGCAATTTCCTCTACAATTACAGCAGATCCAGTAGCCATTTGTTCTGAGTCATTAATGACTCTCTCATCAACAAGTGCTGCTGCTATGTCTTCCTGATCAGGTACTATCCTGAATGTACTGACTATTAGAGGACTCAAACTGAGCTCTTTTTCAACATTTTCCTCATCATCTGCTTCATCATCAGCCTCCTTTTCTCTATGATCAGATTCGGTTGTCTCATCCTCCTCAGAGGTGTCCTTGACAACATATTGGCATGATTCTTATCCTTCTTCTTTAGTCTCTGAATCATTGTCCTTCAAGACAGTTTCTCTCTTTGGTAGTGCTTTTGGAGGGCTAGCTGATCCATAAGAAATAACTTGATGCACAGGACTAGGGGGTAAGTTTGGGTCTCCTCCTTCCTCAACTGAAGTATCTTCCTCCTTAGCTTCATCATCACTATAGACTGGTTCTGGCTCATCTGGTCTAAGACCAGGATCTCTCACATCCTTTGGTCTATACGGATGATCCACAGGAGTGAACTTTTCATAAATTCTTCCATCATCATTTACCCATGATTTCTTCCAAGGATTCCAGCTGACTTTCATGTATTTATAGATAGTTCTTGTAATATAGAAGTTATCTTTAACCACTACCAGCTCATCTTGAGGTCCAGCTATCTCCTTCGCTTTCAGCATCATAGAAATTAGCTTTGAGAAAAACAAGGCATTTGATTTTGACTTCGGTCTAGTCATCTCTTCCACTTGAACCATAATCAATCTAAATAGATTGATTCTCACACTGTGCTTCAGCAAATGTAACAGATATATGTCTTGGAATCTTAAAGTGGCAAAGTCTCCTCTTCTCGGACTAACAACATGCTGAATTAATTTAAATAACAGCTTATCTTCTCCTGCCATCTCTGCAGCAATCACCTTTCTAGGAGTCCCATTCCCTGTGAGTTCCATCAAAGCATCTTCATATTGAAACACATCACTGGTCAAAGGTACAGACTTGGAATAATAAGTAAAATCACCCTCATGAGGAACTCTCAGGTTCTTAGCCCATTCTCCTGAAGTAAACAACACTTCCTGACCATTCACATATGAAACCATTTTGCTTTCTTCTTCAGACTTTTCAAAATGAACGAATTCATAGAAATGTTTCACCAGTCCTGGATAATAAGGTCCGTTGTTGTTCTCGAATCATTCTATCCAACCTTGTTCTTCTAACACTCTAAGAACCAACGAATTGCTTTCCATAAGCCATTCTGCACACACCTCTTTTTCAACAACTATCTTGCGCTTCGATAGGTGTGGGTTTACTAGTCTTCTCTGATCTACACTTCCACTGCCACTTCCACTGGCATCTGTATTAGCTACTTTTTGTCTCTTCGTTGTCGGAACTTCATTTCCATCAGTCATATGAGGTCTCTTGACGCGGGCCATTACGGATTTGAGTCTAGGGTTCTGAAGGTCGAAAGGTTTAGGTTTAGGAGAGTTTGAGCAGACAGGTTCGTGGTGAGATTGAGTGAGTCTAGTTAGAGTTTTAATATCATTTAGGATTCATAAATCACATAAATCATAAATAAAATAAAATAGTTCGATGACTCGGCTTTATAGAAAAATACAGCATGCAAATGTACCGGTAAAGTCTTCTAACGGTAAGGTTTTCCTAACGGTGAGGTCTTCCTAATGATGAGGTCTCCCTAACGGTGAGGTCTCCCTAATGGTGAGGTCTCCCTAACGGTGAGGTCTCCCTAACGGTGAGGTCTCCCTAACGGTGAGGTCTCCCTAACGGTGAGGTCTCCCTAACGGTTTCAAGGGTAAGTTATCATTCCTAATTCATGTTTGATGAAACTTAATCTTTCTGAACTTAAAGGCTTAGTGAAAATATCATCTAATTGAAGTTCAGTGCCTATGAAATCAAGTGTTATATCACCTCTTTGATAATGATCTCTTAGAAAATGGTGTCTAACATCAATATGTTTTGTTCTAGAGTGAGACACAGGATTCTTAGAGATATTAATCGCACTAGTGTTGTCACAGTTGATTGAAACATGTTTAAAGTCAAATCCATAATCCAGTAGTGTGTGTTTCATCTACAGAATCTGTGCACAACAACTACCAGCAGCGATGTATTCTGCTTCAGCAGTAGACAATGCAACTGAGTTCTGTTTCTTACTACACCATGATACTAGGGATTTTCCAAGTAAGTGACATGTTCCAGATGTGCTCTTCCTATCTAACTTACAGCCAGCAAAATCAGCATCTGAATAACTTGTTAAGTCAAATGATTGTCCTTTTGGATAAAACAAGCCTAAATTTACAGTATACTTAATATATTTAAAAATCCTTTTAACAGTAAGCAAGTGTGATTCTTTAGGATTAGCTTGAAATCTAGCACACATACATACACTGAACATAATATCTGGTCGACTAGCAGTACGATAAAGTAAACTCCCAATCATGACTCTGTAATTAGTTTGATCAACTGGTTTCCCAGATTCATCAACATCCAATTTACAGGTGGTACTCATAGGTATATCACTTTCTTTAATACTGTCCAAACCAAAACGTTTTAATAAATCCTTAGTATATTTACTTTGATTTAAAATAATTCCAACTTTAGTTTGAAAATTTTGAAAACCAAGAAAATACTTAATCTCTCCCATTAAGCTCATTTCAAATTCATTATGCATTTCCTTTGAAAAATCAGTACATAAAAAAATTTTAGAAGATCCAAAAATAATATCATCAACATAGATTTGTACTATTAATACATCTTTTGAAATTCTTTTTATAAAAAGAGTGGGATTAGATATTCCTTTTATAAATCCTTTTGAAATAATAAAGTTTGAAAGTCTTTCATACCAAACTCTTGGAGCTTTTCTTAAACCATATAAAGCTTTAGAAAGTTTAAAAACATGATTTTGAAAATGAGGATTTGAAAAACCAGGTGGTTGTTCTATAAAAACATCTTCAACAATAAAACCATTTAAAAAAGAACTTTTCACATCCATTTGATATAACTTGAAATTCAGATGTGATGCATAGGCAAGTAAGATCCTAATAGCCACTAATCTAGCTACAGGTGCAAAGGTTTCCTCATAGTCAATTCCTTCTTCTTGATTGTAACCTTGTGAAACTAGCCTAGCTTTGTTTCTAATGATGTTTCCAGATTCATCAACATTGTTTCTAAACACCCATTTTGTGCCTATGGTGATAGTGTCCTTAGGTATTTCTACTAATTTTCAGACTTTGTTTCTTTCAAATTGATTTAGTTCTTCTTGCATAGCCATTACCCAGAATTCATCATTGATAGAATCATTGATATTTTTAGGTTCTAGCTGTGACAAGAAGGCTTGATGTTCAACCTAATTTCTAAGAGAAGCTCCAGTCTGTGTTCCTCTATCTAGATTTCCTACAACAGCATCTAAAGGATGGTTCTTTAGAATCCTAGTTGGTCTTGAAAAGGTAGGGCTAGATATTTCAGTTTCATCAACAGGTTGAGGTTCAATAGAAGCAGGTTCTGGAAAATTTCCAGAACTGGATGTTTTAACTACAGGTCCACTGCCTTTATCATTAGGGTTCAAAACAGAGAGATCATCTTGAATATTTTCAAGAGAGTTCTTAGGTTCATGTGGATCAGTTTCATCAAATTTGATGTGAACAGATTCTTCCACACATTTGGTTCTCTTATTAAACACTCTATAGGCTTTAATATAAATATAGTAACCTAGGAAAATTCCTTCATCACTCTTGGATGCAAACTTTTCAAGATTATCTTTAGTATTAAGAATAAAGACTTTGCAGCCAAAAACTTTGAAGTAGTTAACCTTAGGTTTCCAATGGTTCCACAACTCATAAGGGGTCCTCTTAAGAATGGTTCTAATCAAGACTCTATTAATAACATAACAAGCTGTATTTACAGATTCAGCCCAAAAATAATCAGGTAGGTCATACTCATTAAGCATAGTCCTAGCAATTTCTTGCAGGTTTCTATTCCTCCTTTCTACTACACCATTTTGCTGGGGTGTCCTAGGGGTAGAGAAATTGTGACTATAGCCATTGTGTGAGCAGTAAGATTCAAACTCATGATTTTCAAACTCACGGCCATGATCACTTCTCAGAGTTTTAATCTTAAGTCCACTAAGGTTTTCTACAGACTTGGATTATTTTACAAAGCAAGAACAAGCTTTACTTTTGTGAGCTAGAAAATATGCCCAAGTATATCTAGAATAGTCATCTATAAGAACATAGACATAATGCTTCCCATTTAAACTAGAAACTCTAGAAGGTCCAAATAAATCCATGTGAACCAACTCAAGAGGTTGTGAAGTTGACACTTCTTTCTTTGATTTAAAAGAAACTTTATGTTACTTTCCCTTTTGACAGGGATTACAAACTTTTTCTGCTGGAAATTCAAGTTTGGGTAGGTCTCTAACTAAGTTCTTCCTAGCAAGTTTTCTAAGTGAATGCACATTGCAGTGTCCTAATCTTCTATGCCAAATCCAAGACTCTTTATGAAAAGCATTTAAACAAGTAATATTTTTCTTAGCTAAAGAATTTAAATCAACAGCATAAACATTTTCATTTCTCAAAGCAGCAAACACTAAAACATTTTTAGAATTAAAAAAATTGCAAGAATCATTTTCAAATTTAACATAAAAAACCATCATCACATAACTGAGAAATACTTAACAAATTGTATTTAAGTCCATCAACAAATAAAACTTTAGAAATTAATACTGAGTCAGTGTTACCAATCTGGCCTAAGCCGATGATTTTTCCTTTTGAGTTATCACCAAAAGTGACAAACCCTCCATCAACTCTGACTAAGATTTTAAAGCATGAGAAGTCTCCTGACATATGTCTTGAACATCCAATTTCCAAGTACCAGATCTTTTTACAGGAGCTCTTTAAGTAGGTTTCCTACAACACATATTTAAACAGGAAATGATTTTGGTACCCAGATTTTCTTGGGTCCAGACAGGTTAGCCAATAACACTTTAGGTACCCATATTTGTCTAATGGGTCTCATAAAATTTCTAGAATCAACAGATTTTGAAAGATAAACCTTATTAGATCCATAACTATGAATATCACTAGTTGAAGCATATGAAGTTCCAGAGCTAGCTACATTCTGTCCAGATTTAGGAATGAATCTAGTTTTGGTAATTTTCATTTGTCTAGGTTGGTATCCTATACCAATAGTGTATTTAGGTGCTATTTGATTACCTAGAATTTGAGTAAGAGTATCTTTACCATTGGTAAATTTCTCTAAGTCTTTCTTGAGTTTCTAATTAGACAATTTTAGTTCAGTATTCTATTTAAGCAACTGAGCATTCTTTTCCATTTCAATATCAAGATCAGATTTATGTTTAAAAGTTAAAGCATATTGTTTCTTTATACCTTTGTATTTGTCTTTCAGCTCATTACAGGTTTCTTCTAACATATCACAATATTCAAACAGTTCAGATTTAGACATGTTATCACATTCAGAATCATCTCCAGAATAATATAAATTAGAAGCAGGAGTTTCTGAAGTTACCTCAGAAGTGTTTGTCATAAAACACATGTTCGCCTTGTTTCTGTGTTCATTTTCAGAAACTTCATATTCACTAGAACTATCCTCAGAAGCACTCCAAGTAGCCTTCATGGATTTATTATACTTTTTATCCTTGTATTCATACTTCTTCTTGTATTTCAACTTTGGACAGTCTGCTTTTATGTGTCCTTTCCTTTTGCACTCATAACAGACAACTTCATCTTATTTTTCAGGCTTCTTCCAATCCTTTTTCCTATGTCCTTTGTTGTCATACTTACCTTTGTAGTTTGACTATCTGAAAAACTTCATCTTTCTATAAAATTTCTTAAACCTTCTGGCAATGTGAGCCATCTCAGCATCATTGTCATAATCACTCTCACTGTCTTCACAGCTTGAACTTTCATTGATATCTTGAAGCTTTTCCGTGTCCTTATTCTTTGAGGTTGTAGTTTTGAAGGCAATAGACTTCCTCCTAGGTTCATCATCTTCTTCTTTGTTCACCTTGAGTTCCTCTTCATACATCATCAGTTTTCCAATTAGTTCTTTGACTGGCAGTTCTCCAATGTCACACGATTCTCTAATTGAGACAGAAGTTCCCCTCCATATTTCAGGTAGACATCTCAGAATTCTCATAATTTGTTCCTTTGATGGAAGATCCTTTCCCAGAGAAGTCATTATGTTGACAATTTCATTAAACCTGAGATACATGTCAGAAATGGGTTCATCAGGCTTCATCTTAAAATTATCATACTTAATAGTATAGGTATTCAATCTCATCTCCTTAACATTAGTTGTTCCTTCATGAGAAATAGCTATGGTATCCCAAATTTCATATGCAGTTTTACAAGCAGATATTCTATTAAATTCCACATCTCCTAGAGCACAGTACAAATCATTCATAGCTTTACAATTATTATTGTAGGTTGTCTTAGTAGCTTCATTCCAAGTAGATCTAATAGTGGTTGGTATTTTGTATTCAGATTCTATAGCAGTCCAAATATCAAAACCCATGCTCTCTAAATGAATTTTCATCTTGATTTTCCACTGAGCATAGTTGGTGCCATTGAAAAAGTGTGGTCTATTGGTAGTAACACCTTCAAATCTATTGTCCATGATAACTAAATTAAAGCAAAGATTTTAAAGAGATAAAAATTTAGAAATAACAGAAATTTTAAGAACTTTAAAATACAACTAAAATCACAGTTCAAAAACAGAGTACTTTAGAAAATATTTTAACATCCTCTGATACCAAATGTTGGTCAGAGTGGATACTCAAGAGGGGGGTGAATTGAGTTCCAATTAAAATTTCTATTTTAAAACTTTGTCTTAAAATCCCCCTAATAAAATACTAAATTAAACTGTAGTGAATTTATATCAAAGTAAGGGTTCGGTTGGGTTCTCAAGGGATTGATTATTTCCCAGTTAATCAAAACAGAAAGGTTGATTAACTTTTGAAACCAACTTACTGATTTACAACTAATATAAACACTTACGAATTTAATTATCAAAGTGACTTTAAAATAGTTTTGGTTTTAAATAAATTAGCAGAGGAATAAAGAATAACTTTGAAAGATATAGCACAACAGATATGACCAAGAGGTTCAGTCTCAAGCCGAGACTTAGTCCTCTCAACAATTTGTATAAAGATGATCCACACCCTGGATCGGGGATTACAACAGTATACAACTGTCCAGGTCCAAAAACTCTACCATTGTTATCCATGGGAACAGAAACAACAGAAACCAGCTGTCCAGGTCACACGACCTCTACCACTATCCCAGTGGGAAATAAAAAAAGTAAGAGAGTTGAGTGAGGATTTACAAATCCTCCAGTTATGGCACAGGAGATAGTGTGTGTGTAAAATATAGCATATAACACACACTGCTCAATATGTAAAAAAGATAAATCACAGAGAAAATATTTAGAGTTTAGAAATGGCTCTAGTGATTGTCGTGTAGTTATGGACTCCTTTGATTGATCAGAATTCGCTCTGAGTCCTCTTCTGGTTTTTGTCTGGAAAACAGAGTATCGTCTATTTCCTTGACTTCCAGGTTCAGAGATATAGAAGAATTAGTCGATGAAGTTCTTGTTTTATGTTCTCGTTCTCAGCTCTTCACTGGTTAGCATTGATGAAAGAGTTCCTCGTGTAAGTTCAGTCGTCTCTTTGCATTCATGATCTATTGTTCTTCCAACACACCTTGTGTTCTGTATGTCTCGTGTATTCGTCTAAAATTCCTCTCTCTCTTTTCAGTAGCACATCCTTTCTTTATTTAAAGCACGTTCTCCAGCAAAAGAAATGATTTCATTTTTTAGGTACGAGGTACGGTTCCCAGACATCCAACAACACACATTAAATAAATGACAGAGCATTTAAAATATTCCTAATATGACCTCTGGTTAAATTAAATAAAGATAAAGAAATTAAAGCAGTGTCGGGTTCTGTCTCTGGAACGGTAGCTCTTGATATCGGTAGACTTGTGTTACAGTGGGTGTCTGTAGGTCTGAGTATCAGTAGACATTGTAACGGTAGACTTGTATGTCGGTAGATTTGATATATCGGTAGCGGTGGACTTGTAAAAGTAGCGGTGGATCTGCCTTGTAATGGTAGCGGTAGCTCTCTATCGGTAGACTTTGCATAACGGTGGACTTCAGCATATCGGTAGCTCTCTTATAGCAGTAGCTCCAACACATCAGTAGACTTAACTGTATCGGTCGCTGTGAGCTGTAACGGTTGCTAACTTGTAACGGTAGCTATTTGTTCTGATGGTAGCTACTGTTTAACGGTTGCTCTATACTGTATCGGTAGCTAGTTTGTAACAGTAGCTAAAAACTGTTTGAGCATTCACTTGGCAGAATGAGTTAAGTCATAGTAAACATATATCGGATAATTCAAAAGACTTAATTTAAGCATAATGAAGGTAAAAACATATATTAAAGTATATTTGGAATGTATTAAGCATAATCAAGATATAAAGAAAGAATGGTTGGGATTATCAAAACACAATAAAGCAACTTAATTCTAGAGGGTTCAACACATATTATGCTAAATTTTAAGTTTAAAAAACTTTTTTTAGTTTTATAGATTTACTTAAATGTTTATGCTTGTTTATGATAGTTTTTACTAATTTTTATCCTTACTAAGCATCTGATCTCACCCCATTGTTATGTTTTCTTTTTCCTAGGATTCCAAGAAGAGTATTATTTTTTATATTTAGGGTTAATGTAGTGGAATAATAGTGTTCACAGCAGATTATTTATGTTGTGTTTTATGTTTGAATTTGTAATGTAACGTTCATATATGTAATCTATTTTCCAAGACTACTAAATTGATCAGTCATTCGGAACATGATTCCCTGTAATCATGCCAATGTATTAAAATAATTCACCAACTCTAGGTAACTGGGGTTGGGGTGTCTCAATGAAATCCATGGTTACTATAGTGATTGTGGAAGATTCTTGAAACAGGTAGAGGGGGTTCTCATGGTCAAGATTTTGACCATGAATGGGGAAAATATATTTTCCATGGCCAGTAGATTGACCATGGATGTGAATTGTGGAAGATAGGGTGCTTGAAGAGGCAATTAAATTCCAATATGTGGCCAACCGCATAAAGTCGGTGTGTTAATCATGAAAGTCCTTTGCACTATTATTTTTTTCAACTAGCAATAAAAATAATTTTATTCAATGAGATATTTTCTCCAATAAATTTTAAATTAAATACTTAATTAAAAAATTATCTGAACAATTAATTTAAAAAATTTTAAATCACTTCAAATTCAAATCCATTCCAATAATATTTTAATATTCAAAAATATTGATTTCTGTATTAAAAATTGATTGACAGAATTAAAACTAAAAATTTAATCCATTTATGAAATTAATTCAAGAATTTAATTCTGTATATTTGTTTTAGAGTTTAAAAACTAATTACAATTTATTTATGGCTTGATAATTAAATTCCAATAAACGAATATATTAATAAAATCATTGGTTGATCCATTTTAACATTTAAGTTCTAAATTATTTAAAGTCAAAAAAACCATTTTTTACCTAATATTTTATTGAAACTTAGGGGTATTTTAAATGAATAATAGATAAAAATATGGAAATTTACAGCTCACATCACTCCCCCACACTTGAACTAGTGCACTCCTTGTAAATTTATCATTGAATTGAAATTATTCAAAAATAAAAATAAATAAAGTTCATCCTGCCTAATTAAATTTAACAGCTATAATAGAGAGGATACGCAGGCTCATACATAGTTAGAAATATAATTCCTCATATAAAAATAAAGTCACTTCCTTATTTTAATTTAGTTAAAGTTTCACTTCAGGATTGGATCAAATTATATTTAATTGGAATCAATGTTTTAACAAAAATCACCTTCATTCATCCATCTCTCTTAAGTTTCCTAAACCAAAGTTTGATTTCCCTCATTATTGATACAATGTAAATGAATGTTTTATAAGTCAATTTCCCCTTTTTATGGGTTCAATATTTACCTCACCTAAATGGACACATTTTTTGACAAGTCCCCTTATTTGAATTTATTTTCCCTGGCCATAATTGTGTGAAAATCACTATTTATAGCACTTATTAATATGGATTTACTTAATTATAAAAACGCACCCAGTGCCCTTGTCTCAAAGATCTATTGTGGGTTATTAATTTTACATTATTATTATAGGTTAAAATTAATTATATCATTTTCATTTAAGTTTTCACCTTAAGGTATTTTTCTCACAGAGGTCAAGTAACTTTAGATTAAGTTCAAAATTCGAGTGACATAAAGTTATAAAATTGATTCCACACAAATCTTTTCACTCACACTTGATATCATATTTCTAAGACCATACTTCCAAAAAAGTAATGATTAACTCACTCAAAAATCACTTAATATTCCCAACTTCAAAACCAATAAATTTTAATAACTCTAGAATGGTATTTCTAAACTAGGCAGGGTAGTAATGAATTTTAAGAAAAGGGTGAAAATTTGAAAATTGTATAAAAGTATATACAATACTATATTTATAGAACATTTTTTATAGAAAATTATAAACCTTTATATATTCATATTTTTTAGATTTTGTTTTTTTTATATTTTATCAGTGTGTTTTTTTAATTAAATACAAAAAATAAATTGAAAATAAAAAAAAGGTATTTACAATATAAACAGGAAAAAAATTATATTTTCATTTTTATACTTTTCTTTTTTTTATATAAATTAAAAACTTGGAAAAAAATAATAAACAATTTTTTTATTTAAATATTTTAAAAAAGTAATTAAAAACTCGTAAATAGCTATTCTAACAAATTTATTGAATAAAAAATAAAATAAAAAAATGCAGTGAATAAATAGTAATAAAGTATTTATATAACCTGGTAGTTATTTCCCAACAAGTTCACGATAAGTTCTCCCCTTTGTGTTTACTGTGGATAGTGGATCTAGTCATCATAGGTGTTTTCCACTTAGGTAAAACTGTATAAAATAAAAAAAATCATTATAAAAATTTATTAAATAGTAAATTAAAATAAATAAAAAGAAAACGAATATATGAGTTTCTTGGGTTTAACCCCCCCCCCAAGTGGTTTTGTAGTTATACTATCCATAGTTGGACTTTCTGTTGACTATCCCCAATCCAATGGGTATGAGGTTTGTGTGGTAAGAACCACTACATATGTGTTCTTTTACAACTCTCTAGTTCTACTTCTTGGAGTTCCCCATAAATAGAGTACTACATGTACACCCCCTATAAATGGGGTCTATTTCATAAAGTAGGGGTGTCATAATGAGGTATGGGGTTTCCTCAGATTATGTAATACTGTAATTTACTTCTTTTCATCTATTGGAAACTCTAATAATGCTACTTGGATTGTAATGGCCCGAACCTCTCTGATCCACTACTTTGTGAAAATGTAGTGTTGGAGGTGTTCCGGGAGGTCAATGTGACTTATCCCCTAGCTGCTGCCTACTGGTAGCTCGGTCTACCGGTAGCTGCTGCCTACCAGTAGCTCGGTCTACCGGTAGCTGCTGCCTACCGGTAGCCGCCGCTTACCAATAGCTCGGTCTACCGGTAGCCGCATCCTACCGGTAGCTGGGTTTACCGGTAGCCGCGGTGTACTGGTAGCTCGGCCTACTGGTGGTCGTAGTCTACCGGTAGCTCGGCTAACACTACCAAATTTCTAGTTCTGGGAACAGTGTTTCCAGTTTTATGAATAGTATCGGTAGGTGAACAGTATCGGTAGGTGAATAGTATCGGTAGACATGAATAGTTCTATCGGTGAGGATCTATCAGTAGACTTGTGTTTCTATTAGTAATGTTCTATCGGTGAGCTTTTCTTTCCTTTGCCAATTTTTTTAGTTCTGTGAACAGTGTTTCCAGACTCCTAAGAGCTACCGATTCCATACTTTGCCAAATTTCACGAATGAATAGTGTTTCCAGACTTCATAAGAGCTACCGATTCCATACTTTGCCAAATTTCACGAATGAATAGTGTTTCCAGACTTCATAAGAGCTACCGATTCCATACTTTGCTAATTTTCACGAATGAACAGTGTTTCCAGACTTCATAAGAGCTACTGATTCCATACTTTGCCAATTTTCACGAATGAACAGTGTTTCCAGACTTCATAAGAGCTACCGATTAAATACTTTGCCAAATTTTTGAGTATGTGAACAGTGTTTCCAGCTTCGCAAATTTGTCGTTTTCTTTGACGTAAAATACTTTTAAAACCTTATTTTAAGGACTTTAAGACCGATTCAAAGGCCATAAATTCTATATTAATTATTCCTAAGGCCGGGATGTTTTTACTTGGTCAAACCGCGTGGGTTAGTGCGATCCGTTTTTTTATGGAGAATAAACCGGATCTTAAACCGTCGCCTCGTTAAATATTCAAAAAGGAACGAGATATCATTCTTCGTTTTTCTTCCTCTTGGTTCTCATCTATGAGACGTTAGAACCTTGAAATCATTCCCGAAGGAGTTTCACAATCAAACGTTACTCGGATCAGTTCCGCTCTGTTTGATGCAACCAAGTTGTGTCGATCATTCTTCCATATAAGGTATGTTTTATCATCGTTCCTTTGGGAATCACCTTCTCTTGTTCTCCCTTCCATATTAGCATGTAAATTCCATGATTCTAATGGGTTTTCTTAGGGTTGGTTGGTACTGTCGTACCGTGGCATCCTTCGGTGGATGCAGTTGTCGTGAGAAGAGGACTGTGACCCGTTGTGTGGATAAAGGACGTCAAGAACTCTTCAAAGTAGGGGATTCATGGCTTCTCTAATTGTGTATGTGAAATCGTAGAATTAGCATGATTTAGTCCTTTTGATCACAATTAAATTGACCTAATTAAATACTTGAACCGGATTAAAAGAATTGGTTGATCTCATGTTGTTGCTTCGTACCGTGATAACGGTTTGCCTCATGTTTTCCTAGATAGAGTGATATCTATGATTTTTCTTTAATTAGTTGCTCGTTCATGATGGAAATTGATAAAGAACGTAAAGCTGGAATTATTTGTTAAATAATTGGCTAAAGATAAAGAGGCATGTTAATGAATCTGTTAATTCAAGATGGATTAAAGAACTATTAGTTCGATAATTTCAAAAGGGTTCTGAGTTACTCGCTTGCTTGTAAGGCTGAATGCCTTGTGGTTTGGAGCTCTGAGTGCTCATTTTGTATGAAGGCTGAATGCCTTGTTAAAGGGACGAGAGCCCATTTTTGTGGTCTTTGATTTCCTGCTGCTGGTAATTTGATGTGAGCCTGGATGGCTGTTGTGATATGTGGAGGCATGGGGACTTGTGGTTGTGGCAGTGGATGACGCCTAGTGTGGAAAGATGCATCGGTTTATGCATGTGGGTGTCAGGGAGGACACCAAGGATGATGGTATGGGATGAATGTGATGGTTTGATGTTGGTGGTTTGGTTGGGTTGTTTATCTGCTTTACTTTTCCCCACTGCTCAAGGCAGCTGGTCTTGCTTACCCTCTTTCCTAAGGAGGTGAAGACACATGGGGTATGCCACGTGCTTTCCATGTTTAGCCTCTCGATGGAGGATGGGTCTATGCTCTTGCTATAGGCGGCAAAGACTCGACGGGTAGTATATCTACTCTCCGTGTTGAGCCCCTTTGTGTTTAGTAGCATAGGATGCTTTTCTAGAATTCCTGGGAATATGGGAAAGTAATTCCATAATGAAAGTTTGATTAAATGGTAATAATCCACGGGGATGGAGAAACTGGAATTTAATAGTGATTTGAATCCTAAAAAGGAGCAGTTTTTGAATGTGATTCCAATTTAGTTTAATTTGGTAAATTGTTCATGGTTAATTAATGTTTAAAGAATTAATTAACGTACAGTGGAACTGCTAAAATGAGAATGGAGTAATCTAATAAAGCTCTTCAAATGTTTGTGTGCTTATAGGATACCTAGTCATAGAAGTAGTAGCATGGAGTCTGAGGGATGTTAGCTACAATTGTGCCTATGACTAGGTAATGCCCATAGTGTGGTTGTGAGTTATATATATTCTGTACTTTTTGTGTTTGTATACGCTACTCCACCCTGTCAGTAAGGTCAACTGACACCCCGGGGATTCTGAGCCCTGGGGAGGTGTTTTCCCCAACATTCTGATGGGAGGTTGAATGGCTGACTACCCCCTTTATCCCCGCTCTCTTCTCTTGGTAGATCTTTGTGATGGTAGCCACAGTGGTTAGTTTTACCCATATATGTGTGTAGAGGGCTGTAATGTCTTGTGGTTATTTCACACACATATATTCTGGATATAGTATCCTATGGACTACTATAGGTGTAACGTGTATAGGTTGTGATGGCTTGAGGATCATTACTCGGCGTATGGGCTGTGATGGCTTGAGGTATAATACTCGACGTATGATACACGTTATACGAGCTGTGGTGCCTCCCAGAAACTACCTAGTTACTTTGGTTGTGAGGATGGTGTGGTGCTTAGCCCAGGTGTTTGCGGGCAAGCCTTTTTGGTGTACATGGTGCAGGTTGTGGAGCTTAGCCCAAGTTTATACGGGCCAGCCTTTGGAGAGAGTGCGCAGGACGTATGTCGTTGGGGCAAAGCGGAAAACCAGTGGGGAAGTAGTAGCGGGGTACCCTTGATATTCTTTATTATATGCTATATTCTTGTATGTGTTACTTGGTGAGAGTTGCCATGGTGAGGTTGGGAACTTAGTATACCTATTTAGGTAATGAGTTAGTTTCACTTGTTGTTCACTGGGCTTTAGCATGCTTTCTTTACTTTTGCACGAGAGGCTTGGGGAGGATCCTACTGAGTATACTATTATACTCACCCTATATATTTATAAACTGTTTTTTAGGTCAAATGGAGCAGTTTGGAGGTCAAGCTGGTTACTTATATCTTGTGGTTGGAGGAGGAGTTATTCGGGCTTGTGGTCACTGTCGTTTTACTTTCTTTTGTGTACTTTTAGTTTCCCCTTTCAGTTGTAGTACTTTTTCATGACATTTCATATATGTACTTGGTTTCCTTTTATATCTCAGTTCTAAGTTGGAGTTGATTGGAGTCTATTCTATCTCTCTCTTCTGCATGTGTTCTCTTGGAGGGTAATGCCTCCCATTTGTGTGTGTATTATACCCTCGGTGCTAGTCGCCAACCCGGGGCCTACTGGAGGCGGGACTCGGGGGTCATTATCTCCCTTCTCACATTGCCGGCCCAGGAGGGGTACACTTTGTGGGGAGGGGGTCGTGACATGGATAGATTCATATAAAGGGGACAGTAAGTAATTAAATTTGAATAAAATTAAAGTAAGTTGAGTTTAGATCAAAATATACTCCTTTATATGAATCATCTTGTATTTATTTCTCTTTATGAGTGACCACTGATAAAACTTCAAGTTTTTCATGCCTTCCTCTAGTTGGTTTTCATGGTAATGTTGAGGGAGTAGTGTATTCAACATAGGTCTAGGGACTTCTTCATCTTGATTAGAAACTAATATTATATAATTTTATTTAATTCCTTCAAAATAATATTCATGAAATATGTCAAAGTAATTTTCATCAATCTCCACTTACTCATCATCATAGGCAGATTCATATTCAATTCATAGTTTCTCCAGTTTCTCTTCAAGGGTAAATGGGACAGGTTATTCATATTCATTATCTAGGATATGAATCATTTGGGATAAATCTATAAAATTATAACTTGTAAGATCAGTGTATAAATAATTTTGTAAAAACTTATATAGAAATGAATTAATTTCAAGGGTAAATCCCTTATTAGTCTTAGAATTTAGATCATTTTCTTAGTAGAATGACTCTTTAAAGTTGTCTTGTGTGGATGGTGGTCGTATTGGGTATTTTAGCTTATCTTAAAATGTAATATTATCCAATTCATCACCATCATCATCATCTAGGTCCTATAATAATTCTCCTGATTTTTTGATTTAATTAACTCTAGAAGGTAGATAAATGGACAATTGGTTTTCAATAAAATAATAAAAAAGTAAGGTTTGAAAGAAATGCTTCATTAAGTGTTTCAACTTTGTGTTTATTTCCCTAGTACACTATATCTAGGAATATGTGATCAAGGGTGAACAAGGTAAGATCCTATTATTCTAAAAAATCACCGTCCTATTATTAGATATATTCTTTATAAAATACTAAGGGTTCTATCTTTTCAGATTCTTAATGCTTCTTTTTCTCCTCAAGTTCTTCAATGGTAGTGGATATCACAGCTTGCATACCTTTTAATTAATCAATAATATATATATGTTCCTATAGTTATTGGTTTACTTGAAAATAATTTAATATAGATGATTAGCTCTGAGTTTCCTCTAGTTTATTTTCCCTATCGGTTTAGTGGTGTGGAAGAATGTGTTATTGATGGTTGTTGGGTACATTCTATAAGTTATAGGTGCAATGGAAGTGTGTGATGGGTCGTGACCAATTTTTTTTTCATGTTCGATGATTAATATGAGATTTACATGATGATAAATTTTTTTATTAATGTAATTGAATCAAATAATATATATAATGGATAAAATGTTGGAACTGAAGCGCAGGATTGTCACATATTATTTATAATTAATTTAATCAATTAAAGAATTACCTTGCAATAAATTTTTTCATTTATTGATGAATTTGACAATTTGTCTATGTCATTCCATAATTGAGTTATAATAATCAAGAATAGATTTTATCTAGTGGTGATCAACACATGTTTCATGAATCTTGGAACGTCGCACTAGGAACTTCGGGCACTAGCATGGTAAATCCCATCGCTTGCATCAATTTCCTTTGATCTCCCCGAGAATCACTTCCAAAAGGATTATTATTGATCTCTCTAGACTCAAGAATGGAAGGTCAAGGAATATGTGTCTCTATTCTTGAGAGAATTCTTGGATAATGGAGCTCTCTAGGGCTTTGAAAGTATTCTCTGGATATCATTGTGCACAAAAAATGAAGTGAATTGGCTCTCTTGAAAAATAATATAATTGGGATTATATACCATTAGGGTTAGAAATAAATAATTTCAAAATTTCCCTTTATTATTTATTTAATCCTTTCAAAACCCCATTTCTATAATAATAATATTATTATTATTTCTTAACATGTGCTAAACTCATGAATTAAATTAAATATTATTTATTCAATATATATTCAATATATATATTTTTTCTCACTGGGGAATTAAACTTGGTTCCCCATTCCTCCATAATATTTATCAGGCCTTAAATAATGACTATTTAATTAATAAATAATATATCACTACATTATTCTCTAATAAATAAATAAATATTATATCCACTAAATAGAAAATAAATATTTATTAAATATTCCACTCACATAATATTTTCTCAAATAACTGGTGATAGAATGTATGTGATAAAAAAATATGAATAATTTTTAAATCACATACAGTAATAGTATTAATTCAAATTTTTGAATAATAAATAATAATATATTATTTAACTTAGATTTTGGATACACTTAGTGTGGGACCCTCTAGGCCTCTTTCTCAGTGGCATTAAGTGAAGTAGCCTAAATTCCAAGGTTAGTTTCTAGCAGCACACCAAGCACCCATAGAGAAATAATTTTATGTTATAATGACATAATACCTCATACTAATGCTTAATATGTAATATAATCCCTTTATCATGATATCTCTTATCAAGTAGGTTGCATGCTGGTTTCATCAACCCATGTGCTCGATGTCTCTTTCATTGACTTTTCAAAAATTGAACTTCATTATAGAAAACCATGTCCATGGATTTATTTTGGATATATCCTTTCCATCAAAGAAACTAAGATATAAACTTTTGTTAAAGAACAAAAGTTACAAATATTTTCTCACATTATTCATTAAATAAATATTACTCATGATGCACCCAATGTTTCCTACCTCTCCACGACCATATGTTGTAACTATTTTCATAAATACATCAATATATGAGACTTATAATACTAATTAATAATATTATTAAATTATAAGGATAAATACACACTTATGAATATATGAACATCCAATGACACAAATAAATTTGGATTTCATAGTGTCGGGTCTAATTCTCATAATATCATACACTAGATATTAACAAGGGCGTGCACCATGAAAAGGTTCCTTAAAGTCCTATGAGTCTCCGCCCCTAATAGCCTATATCATTTGTGTCCCTCAAATGACATCATTTGGATATAGAAAATTTATTTAAGAATACTATCTTGGAACTTTTAGGTCCTCATCATATCGAGGAACTACTATGACTTTTCAATGTAAAATCTACTCTTAGGACATTATCGCATACTATATCACATAGAAGAATAATCATGATGTTATAATGAGTTTATTAATATTCAAAAAAAATGAATACATATTATTATAAAGTACACAAAAGTTGTTTCTATGTAACCAACTTGAACACATTTATGTAGTGGATTCTATCCTCCCACCCATTGGTGTGATTTGAAGTTTGATATTGGCATTTCATGTGAAAGTTTATATCCTAGGATTACTATGGGAATTTTTACTGGGCATATAGGTTATAAACCATTAGAGAATAGTCTTGCTGTAATTGTTATCCTATTTTTATAAAAAGAGAAAGTATGAAACAAAAACAAAGAAAAATAAGAAAAATAAGAAAAAAGTTTTTACAGATGTGTTAAAAATAGTGGGAACTCCACCTTTATCCCAAGAAATGGTGCCAATTTGATCACGCAATTATCACAGTTCATGGTCAAATATAATTTCTATTATAATTATAATGTATCCTAGTAACTGAAAAGGGTCTTCTCTCAATGATAAAGGTTTTGGATTCTCACTATCCTAGCTTTTTTATATTTTTGTTTTATTTTATCAGTTTTAAAAGAGCCAGAGTTGATGATTTATTTTTGATTAAATGTATAAAATAAATGGAACAGAAAAATAAAATGCATAGAGGATGGATTCAAGAAATGAAAATGGACATGAGGATTATTTCTAGTGAGATCAATCATCATTTATTTTTTTTATAAGTCATCTAATTCAATGAGTAGGTTCAATATCATTCACATATTCACCCTCCATTATTTCCATTGGTATTAAACCACTAATCTACTTAAGATATCATTAAAAAAACATGTTATTCCATGTATTATTATTGTTTAATGGGTAATAAAATTTCTTAATTGATTGAATGAACTCACTCACACACCTAGCAGTAATCATATACCATTATTCCAATCAAACCATACGACTCCAATTGTATAACGTGTGGCCCAAAAAGGAGGGATACATTTTTTTGCAACAATTGTAAGAGTATAAAAGTATCAAATGGATTTTAGATTGACAATCACCTCATCTAAATTCTACATACAATATCGTAATATAATTAAATAGGAAATAGATTGATAATTAATCACATAAACTCAAGATCGTTATTGTGATTCCCCTTTGGACCACCCACAATGGGTTAGATCTCTATGATCATAGAGATCGAAGTGACTAGGAAATCACAGGGGAAAGAAACATAAATAAATTGAGGGGGGAACAATAATATTAATTAAATGAAGAACAAAATGAAACATTAAATTAGGATTCAAAAAAGAAATGAAATTACAGTGGATGAGGAAACCTAATCATTGGAGTATGAATATTTACAATGGGCAAGGAAGAAAATATTTATAGATGATGATATCTTTCTGAAATTTAGTGATGATAAAAAACGATCCCTTATCTAATTCAGATGAGTTCCATGTGTTATGGTCGATGGTTGTGATCAACTATACTGACACATCATCTCTCCATGATTTCATATGAATAGTTTTAAGAAAAATTGGAGTAGTAATTGTTCAAGTTCTAGGAAACTATAGTTAAAAGTGGAATGTTGTGGGACGTTACTGCAAAAAATTAATTAATATTTAAAAAAAATTATTGATATATAATTATATATATACTTATATATATTAATACATATAAATATATTTATTTATATATACATTATATTATATAAATATATATGTGTAAATATTTATTATCATATATATATATATATTATTCTTTTATATTTTCTTTGTTTTTGAGTTTAATTAGGGGATCAATTGGGGGTTATTCAACAGTGGTGATCTTGAAATATTCGGATCACAACACATATGATTCTTGGTGGTGGAAGTTCTCCTCAGATCCAGTGGTGCGGCGATCTGGATTTATTCAATAGGGGTTCAGATGTAGAAGTTTCAACATGTGGTGAGTTTGGGTTTGGGATTAGATTTATCTATGGTGGTCGATTTCAAATTTTTTGGCAAAAATATTTTTCCTTGATTGAAGATCTTCAATCAAAGTTCTTGTTGTTATTCTTTGGAACTTCGGGTTTGAGGAAGTGTAGCAGGACTCATTTGCGGTGGTGTGGTTTGGTTCATGGTAGTGTAGCATAGGTGTGGGGAGGAAGGATAAATCCATTATCACTATGGTGACTGTGGAGGAGATCCGTGATAGGGTGGAGGGATGTGGTAGGTAGGGGGTTCAGCAAGGTGGATGGTCATGAAATTCTCATGGTCGGTTGAGGATAGAAGCCAAAGTGATTATGGTGACCTTGGAGGCAGGCATATGGGGCGATCATGGTTGGTATGCTAACCATGAGTTGGGGTTGCAGTATACTATCCATAGTTAATAAACAGTCCATGGTTATGATTTGTGGTTGGAAGGGTGTTGGTAGAGGCATTTACAATTCAACGTGTAGTCAGATATGCACGGGGAGTATACAGATCATGCAAGGCGTATGAACTATTATTTTTTTCAACCTAAATTCAAAATAATTCTATCCAATGGAATATTTTATCTAATAAATTTAAAATAAAAATAATCAATTAAAAACATTATCTGAATAATAAACTTTAAAAAGATTAAATCACATCAAATATAAATCAATTCCAATCATTTTTTAATATTAAAAAATTCTGATTTGTGGATTAAAAATTGATTGAAATTTTTTATATTAAAAATTTAATCCATTTAAGAAATTAATTCCAAAATGGAATTCCATCTATTTGTTTCAAATTTTAAAAACTAATTTCAATTTATGTATGGATTGAAAATATAATTCCAAGAAATCAATATATTAATAAAATAACTGATTAAGAAATTTTAACATTTAAGTTATAAATTATCAAAAGTCACAAAAACTATTTTTTTACCCAGTATTTGAATTAAAAGAAGGGTTATTTTCAATGAATAATAGATAAAAATATAGAAATTTATAGCTCATGTCACTCCAACGCACATAAACTATTGAAATCCTAGGAAATTTATAATTGAATTCAAATTATCCAAAAAGAAATAGAAATAATGTTCATCCTACCTAATTAAATTTAATAGAAAAAGAAGAGATAACACACAGTCTCATCCACTATTTGAAATATCATGCCTCGTATGTAAATAAATTCACTATATTATTTCAATTCAGTTTATGTTTTAGTTTGGGAGTGTATTGAATTAGATTTAAGTGGAATCAATGTTTTAAAAAAATAACCTTCATTCATCCCACTATCTTAAGTTTCTTAAACCACAATTTTCTTTCCCACATCATTGATATTACTTAAATGAATGTTTTACAAGTCAACTTACCATTTTTTTCATTGTTTCAATATTCACCTCACCTAAATGGACTCATTTTTTACAAGTCCCCTTATTTGATTTATTTTTCCCATATATAATTATGTGCAAATCGCTGTATGTTTCACTTCTTAAAATGACTTTATTTAATTATAGAAACACACCCAGTTACCTTTTCTCAAAGATCCATTATGGGTACACAACTATCCATATTTATTCTAGGTTCAAAGAAATTATATCATTTTCATTTAATTTGTCTTTTTAAGGTGTTTGTATTATGGAGGTCAAGTTACTTCATATTGAGTTCAAAATTCTAGTGACTTAAAGTTATAAAATTGATTCCACATAAAACATTTCACTCACACTCCATCCAACAGTTCTAAGACCATACATTTATAAAAGTAGTGATAAACTCACTCAGTAATCACTTAAATTTCATAGCTTCAAAACCAATGAATTCTTTCAACTCTATCATGGTGGTTTTTTAACTATTCATGGTAGAAATGAAGTTTAATAAAGGGCTGAAAACTGAAAATTGTATAGAAGTATATATAATATGATATTTACAGTGCAACATTTTTTACAGAAAAATAAAAACCTATATAGATTACTATTTTATCATATTTTATTTTATTTATTTGTTTTATTTGTAGTGTTTTTTTAATTAAATACAAAAATTAAATTAATAATGAAAAAGGTTATCTCCAATATAAAAAGGAAAACATTTTTTATATTTTATTTTTGACATTTTTTTTCTTATATTTATTAAAAAGTTACAAAAAATAGTAAACATGTTATTTTTATTTACATATTTTAAAACATTAACTAAAAAATTAAATAACTATTCTAATAGGTATGAATATCCTCTTCTACGCTTATTTATCACTACACATTTAGGTTCCAACAAAATTCACAAAAAATGTATTTGATAGTTAGTGAAAAATAACTGATACAAACTAGTAGTTCTAATAGGTTGAAGGTAAGATCCCCCCTTGGGTTCTTGTTATGGATAGTGGAGGTAGTCCTCCTTGGTGCTTTCCACTTAGTAAAAATTGTAGAAAATACAATAAAACATTAGAAAAATTTATTAAATATAAATTAAAATAAATAAAAAGAAAAGTAAGGGAACTATTTCTTTGGTTTAACCCCCTAAGAGGTGTTGTTGTTAGATTTTCCATAGCTGGATAGTATATTGACTATCCCTAATCCACAGTGGGTGAGGCTTTGTTGTAAAAACCACCACATATGTGTTCTCCCACAGTTATTCGGTTCTAATTCTTCGAATTCCTCATAAACATAGTACTAAATGTACACACTCTGGTTAGTGTGGTGTATCTCATAAAGTGGAGGTGGTACAATGAGGTATGGTGTTTCCTCAGGTGTTGTCATACTGGTAGTGAATTCTTTTTCATCTAGTGTAAACTCAAATAATGTTTCTTGGAAGGATTCATATAAAGAAGATTATGTAATTAATTCAATTTGAATAAAATTAAAGTAAGTTGAGTTTAGATTAGAATATCCTACTTTATATACAGTAGCTTATAATTTTGTCTTTTCATGAGAGACCAATGGGAAAACTTCTAGTTTTTTCATGCCTCCCTACATTTGGTGTTCATGGTAAATTTTAGGGAGTAGTGTCTTCACCATAGTTCATGGTACTTCTTCATCTTGAGTATACACTTATTTTATGGAATTTTATTTAAATCCTTTAAAATAATATTCAATAAATCTATAAATTTAATTGTTTTCATGCTTCTTTTTCTCAATGTTATAGGAAGATTTATCGTAAATTCCCAGTAGCTCCAATTTCTCTTTAAGGGAGGATTCTTCAAGTTATTCATCTTCAACATCTAGGATAAGAATCATTTGGTCTGAATCTAAAAAATTAAAACTATTGATATTAGTTCATAATTCATTTTTTAAAAACTGAGAAAGAAATGAGTTGATTTTAGTGGTTAATCCCTCATTAGTTTCAGTATCAAGATCATTTTCTTGGTACAATTTATCTTTAATGTTCTCTTCTATGGATGGTGGAAATATTTGGCATTAGAAATTCTCTTTAAATGTAATATTAACCACTTTACCATCATAATCATCCTCTAGGGCCTGTAAAAATTCACATGATTCTTTGATTTCATTAATAGTAGAATGAATAATAATAGAAAACTGGTTTTTAATTAAATGATAAAGAGTAAAGTTTGAAATAATTTATACTTTAATTGTTTCAACTTTGTGTTTCTTTCATCAGTGCACTAGCTATTTGATGATGTGCTCAAGGGTAAATAGGGGAAGATCCTACGATTATAAAAAGTCACTCTCCTCTTCTTGGATGTTTTATTTTAAAAATATTAAGGGTTCTTTTTTCAGATTATTTCTTCTTATTTTTCTCTATAAGTTCTTGAAGGGCAGTGACTTTTCCAACTTGCATACCTTTTAATTATTCAATTATTTCTCAATGTTCCACTATTTTTGGGTTGAATTGAAAATACTTTGACATATATAAGTAGATTTTTGTTTCCTAAAGTGTAATTTATTCAGTTTGGTGGTGTATGGACATGTGTTTTTTTATGGTTTTTGGGTGTATTAATGTAGTAGATTCTATACTCCCACCCATTGGTGTGATTCAAAGGCTTTAGTTGGTATTGCATTTAAAAGTTTTTCTCCAAGGATTCTTATGGGAATTTATATTAGTAATATGGGTGAGAATATGTTAGAGAATGATCTCATTGGAATTATTATCCTAGTTTGAGAAAAAATAGAAATTAGAAAATAATAAATAAAAACAAGAAAACAGTTTTTATAGTTGTGTTAAAAATAGTGGAAAACTACACCTTTCTCCTTGGAAATAGCACCAAGTTAATTTCGTTATTATCATGGGTATCAATCAAAAATAATTTATATTATAATCCCAAGGTATATTAGTGTCTGACCAGGTTTATATCTCAAATATAAAGTTTTGGGAGTCTCCAAATCCTAGAACTTATGTTTTTTTTGTTCTCTCATTTATAAAAGAGGTAGAGTTGATGATGGGTTTTTGATTAAATAGATTTAATAAATAGAATTTAAATTAAAATGAATAGTGGATGGATGTAAGAAATGAAAATGGAATTAAGGATGAATTCTAGGGAGATCTACCATCATTTACTTTTTTTCTAAGTCATCTAATTCAATAATTAGGTTCAATATCATTCACCTATTCACCCTCCTCTATTTATTTTGGTATGAAACCACAAATATACTCAAGATTTCCTTAAACATACTAGTTATTCCATATATTATCCTAGGTTAATGGGTAATAAAATTCCTCAGTTGAGTTAATGAACTCACTCACACACCTGGAAGCAATCACATAACATTCTTCCAATCTAACCACATGAATTCATTCGTATTAAGTGGTGCCCAAAATAGAGGGAGACCTTACTATGAAATAGTTGGAAGAGTGAAATAGTTTAAAATGTATTGTAGATTTAAAATTACCTCATAAAAATTCCACTTCCACTATCATACTATAATTAGGTTGTAAATATATTAATAATTAAACACATAAACTAAAGATCATCACTGTGATAGACCTTTGGACTACCCATAATGGTTTAACTCTCCATGATCATGGAGATCAAATCCATTGGGACATCATAGTAGTGATAAATACAAAGAAATTGAGGGGGTAAAGAACAAAAAAATAATTGAATGGAGAATACAATGAAACATTAAAGTAGGAATGCATAAATAAAGAAGGTTACACTAGTGGATGGAACTAATCGGTGGAGGTTGAATATTTATAATGGGAGATGAAGAAAATATTTATAGATGATGATATATTCATGGAATTCTATGATGATCAGAAATATCCTTTTTCTACATTATATGAGTTTCACATGTCATGGTAAATGTTTAATATTAAATCTACTAACACATCCTCTATCCATAATTATATATGCATATTTTTAACAAACATTGCTGAAATAATTATTCATGTGCTTCACAGATGTAATTCAAATTCAGATGTTTTTGTACATAACTGTACAAAAGTAATTAGTATTTAAAAATATATATAGATATATAATTATGTATATATACTTAAATATATAAAAATATATAAATATAATAATTTATATATACATTATATTATATTAATTTGTGTGTGTGTAAATATTTATTTTTATTTTTATTTTTATTTTTATTTTTTATTTTTTGGGGTTCATTGGCAGTGGTGAGCTCGAAGGATCTGGGTCACAGTTTCTTTGGTGCTCATCAGTGGTTATCCTCCTCATATCTAGTGGTTTGGTGATGTGGGTTTATTCAATAGGATTTTAGATATAGCCGATTCAACTGGATGTGAGTTCGATCTTGGGATTTGATTATCTGTGGTGGATTATTTTATATTTTTTGGTAGTGATCTTCTTTATTACTTGAAGATCTTTAATCAAGGTGATTTTTATTATTCTTGGGTGATTTGGGTTCGAGGAAATATTGTGTGACTTGATCATGGCGGTCTGGTTTGGTTCATAGTGGTGGAGTATGGGTGAAGATAGAAAGTCAAAATCCATAGTCATTACGGTGACCATAGAGAAGATTTGAAGTAGGGTGGGGGATGTGGTAGGTAGTAAGCGTGGCAAGGTTGGTGGTCATGATCAACTCATGATCATCTGAATATGGATGACACCATCATTATGGTGACTATGGAGTGTTCCTGCAGTAGACACAGTGGGTTCTCATGGTCATAATGCTAACTTCGAGTGGGGGTTGCAGTAGATTGTCCACAGTCAGTAAATTGACCATGGATATGTTTCGTGGTAGGAAAGGTGATGGAAGAGGCAGTAATAATTCAACGTATGGTTATCTACACATGGTCAGTGTGATGACCATTGCACTATAATTTTTTTCAACTGGAATTAAAAATAATTATATTTAATTAAATATTTTCACCAATAATATTAAAATAAAAGGAATCAATTAAAAAATTATCTAAAGATCTAATTTTAAATGTTTAAATCACTTCAAATTCAAATAAATTATAATAATTTTTTAATATTCAAATATTATTATTTTTGAATAAAAAATAATTGATTGAATTGATACTAAAAATTTAATCCATTTAAGAAATTAATTCCATAATTGAATTCCATATATTTTTTAAAATATTAAAAACTTATTGAAATTTATGTATGGAATGAAAAATAAATTTCAATAAATGAATATATTAATAAAATAAATGATTAATATATTTTAACATTTAATTTATAAATTCTCAAAAGTTACAAAGACCATTGTTTTACCTAGTATTTTAATTAAAGGCGTGGGTATTTTCAATGAATAACTAATAAAAATATAGAAATTTAAAACTCATGTTAGATTATATACTATGATAAATATACTCCTAAAGTAGATTTAATTGATTTATTATTATTTAATACCTTGTATTTTTCTTTTAAATGGCCTTTTTTCCACATAAGAAGAAAATAGCCTCATGTTAGTTGCACTACCTCTAGATATTTTGTCTCTTAGAAAGATAATATAAAGAAATAATTGAAATAAAGTCAATCATAGGAATTTCAACCTTTCCTTTTCACCTTGTTCACCATAAGGGTTATGGAACTGTGTTCCCCACAACTCCTATTTACCTACTGAATCTTAGTTAAAATATTCCTAATATGTTTATCCATACTGTTCAAATTATAATCTAGATGAATAGGGAGAACCTAGAAGGTAAGGATGATAATATGAGATTAATGAAAATTTTATTATCCAAATGGAAGTCCACGCATCACTAACTGGTCAATGTACTTTAGTATATTGAAGATAAGATAAATAGTTAAGTACCCCCTTATTGTTTACACTAATATAGTGTAGTAAAAATCATGTTTATCTAAATCATATTTTCCTCCCTCTCAAGATATGAGAGATGATATTTCAGGATATATATATCCATTTTCTTATGTTACATTATCAATTATTTATATATAACTCATATCCTGATGCAAAAAAAAATTGGATCATCCCCATGTACCTCTTGTAGATACCCTTCTCACCTTCACTAGTTATTTGATGTGGTATAATGGGTATAGTTAATTCCAACACATAGTATTAATTTTATTATAGTAGTACCGTTTATGAAACAACTATACCAGCCTTGAAAATATATATCAGTGAGGAAATTTTATATGTCCTAAAAATACAATATTATGTGATTTCACTTTCCATACTCTGTATTAATTAAAAAAATTAATTTTTATCATAATTACCAAAATATTTGATGTAATAAATTTTATTTATTAGTCTCCCACTATTTTATTGAAACCCAATAACCATAACCAGTGGTTTTTAAATATATATTTGTGTGGATATTTTAATGGAAAGAATCTATATTTCCATTCACATAATCCATTTAAGGGCCTGATAACATATTCAAAGTTATTTAGGTAGGAAGGTCTTACCAAATAAATTAACTTGAAGCTCCTTGATCCATTGAGTGGACTCCCAAATCCTAAAATCTTGGTCATGTATTTACTTAAAAATTTCCCCTAAATTTTTATTATCCATATGAAGACCATTACATAGTATAAAAAATTAATTAATTATATCAAAAAATTTATTTATAACTCCTTATAAAATGGAAGTGTCTGGAAAAGGGTCATGAAAAAACTTTGATAAAGTGGTTCTATTCTATGTAAATTAATACATTGAAAAACTAACTTAATATTTTTATTGATGGATTTTATCTTTATGTATAATTTTCCCTTTTTATCTTATTAAATTATTGTTAATATTAAGTGGATTTAACTTAATTTATTAACCATGTATTGATAAAAATTACACATAATCCAATTTATTTTAATTTCATATTTCATTTCATTAAGTGATAGAGTTAAAGAATCTATAAATAATTAACGATGCAATGGACATGAATAAAATAATAAATGTGGCATGATGATGAGATTATCTAATGGTTAGTTTGCCTACTGTATGACAAAATAAGCCCTTAACCTAGAGAAAAACTCCTTGAACCATAACTTGGTTCGAGTTACATTATTCTACTCATAATCCAATGTAACTCCTAGGTTGGTTTCACCTCAACTCCAAACATAAACTACCTCAAGTCTCCTTGGATCTTCATCTATTACATAAGCTTTTATTCACACGTAAGTGAGGGGAATCAAATGATTGGTTATGGAATTTTACATAAAATAAACTATGGACACATAGGCCCTTATATAATATATTTAGGGATGAATCATAGGTCATTATTTTAATTTAATAAAATAATAATTGAAAATGACATGAAATAATAATTAAATTAAAAGAAAAAATCATATACATTGGTTATTCTAAGTACATGATCTTCCATACAAGAAAAGAATTTGTATTTGTACACTAGTTATAATTTAATTCAATTCATTCTTTTTTTAAGATAAAATATCCTCAAACTAATTCAATTAATCATCTTATTGATTCATTCATTCTTTTTATCTTAATTTTCATCCAAATAATCCTGGAAATTATATCATTTATAATATTAAAAAAATAGGTAAATTATTTTTATTTGAAATTTAATAAATACACATGGTGTACTATGATTCAATGCATCATTTAGCCAACTTTATTATCTTTATTCATGTATTAAAAACTCACATTCAATGTTAGTGTACACAAAAAGTTATAAGGTTAAGTAGCGTGATATTCCATATATTAAAATACAATGTAATAAATATAGTATTTATGAAATTTGGAAATTTTTTAACCCACATGGTGTATACTAATTTAAATTACTATAGTAAATATATCGACCGTGGAGGTGAAATAAATCTATGAAATTAATTTATAATTTATATACTCATAAAATCTTATTAAATAGTGGCACACCAACAACTAACTATGATGTTTTTGGTTTTAATGATGAAATTAAAAATATATATATATAATTTAGTTTTTTTTATTGTTAGGTTACTAAATTATGTGAATTAATAAGATACATATTGTTAATATCACATTCTATGTATCTACGATACATGCTTAGGGATCTTAGTGTGTACACGTTGAAAGCGTTATAGAGTTCCATGGTGTGAATGTAGGCAACACGGTATGTGGACTCATTTACTTTGGGTTGATTGGATTTAATTATTTATACATTTTTGTGACACATTCATTGACCACACAGTTTCTACAAAGATCATTGAGTGAATCCTATAGTACTACATGGTGTGTGAGAAAGTTTCATGGTTTGTAGTCCCAAAAGCTACATGTCATTTTGGCTGGTTGACATGTGTTGTATAAATTAATATGTATACCGATATTTGTATGGAGAGCCTTGTATATAATGGATTTTCCATATACATTGAACCTAATTACATGGTTCTAATTTTCAATTACACATGGTGTGACTATGTCATCTAGACAGAACCCTTAGCACTAATCGATGGAACCTCTGGTCATTCTTCATTTTTTCTTCATCTATTTTAAATCATATGAAGGTGAAAAAATACGTAAATAAGATTTTGGATTAAAATAAAAAATCAAAATAAATGAAATACTAACAAAAAACATGAATATCCATTAATGAACAATTAATAATTATAAATTATTATGTGACCGCTCTGATGCCACTTCAAGGTTCTGAGGTACAGCGTAAATGATTGGGATCATGGACAACAATGGAAATTCATAAAATTATTTGGATTCCTCATCATAATTAGATGAATTTAAATCCTATAATCCACAATATATTATCATCATATATAATTTATAATTTATTTGAGTCAGGACAAAGAATTAACTCTTGTTAAAATTATTTCTTCATCGGTAATTCAGTTAAGACGACTTTCATACTGTCATTGTGTTAGAGGAATCAAGGGTTGATTCCCTCTATTAGTGATCTAAATTTGTTCCTAAAACCTTTAATCTTTTACAAAGATATGTCTAGTAGATAGTGTGGATTGTTCTAGCAATTTCATTGATCTTTTTTGATTGAAACAGAATCTATCGAGGTGAGAAGGAATCAATCTATAAGAGGAAGATAATTGTAAGATTTTAGCCTTTTCTAGAGTTTTATCAGGATTATTTATAGGTACTCTTATGATTTGTGTTGATTAATTTTTTCTTCATTTTAACTTTAATATTTTTTGGTTGGAAATTTGAGAAAAAATTGAATAAATAGGGTAGTGCATAGTTGGCACACAGTTTTCCCTAACTGTGCCCCCCAGCCCAGAAAACTGTGTAACCCTAGATAGTGGGGTTTTACATGGTTAGCACACCATTTTAAAAATTGTGTGCCCTATTAGGAGTAACCATGCACCCTTAAAAATGAGGGTCATGGTTTAGGTGCACGGTTTGGGGAAATCGTGCACCACTACCTAGCAAACTCTGTGTGTAAATTTAATTAACCTAAAAATTATTTTTAATTATTCATGAACATCCATTTTAAATCTAATCTGACCCCCATTAAACCCTAGTCCCTATTTTATCCAAGGTCATTTGACCTCATTTATTTATGATTTGAATCCCAAATTGAAGATCTAAACCCCTCCTAGTAAGTCAATACTATCATGTTTGGTTTCCCATTCCTTTTTTTGTACTTCTCCCATTCAAGAAAGTAGATGTTCTTACTTTTTTGAATATATCCATATCTAGTATTTTAGATCTAGATTTTAGGTATATTAATATATTTGATCTTGATTTGGGGTTCTAAAATTTAATCTCATTCTACATCATTTTTCATCACAAATTTTAGGATATTTTGTTGGGCGATCGTTCATCAACGAATCGAGTTAGGTGGTATATTATTAAAATCCCATAGTTACTAATTACATGTTAAATCCCTAGTGTGTTTGGGTATATGTTGAGATGTATTTTTCAAGGGTTCTTCCTCATCGCATCTGGATAGCAGTATATGGAGAGGATGAATTCTAGCAATGGATTTGCTATGAGGTGTTAGTTGGATTTTTCTCGATCTACTTCCACCAAGAGAATTGGAAATCCAAATTCCATCAGTGTGGTGGTCATTGTTGTATATTTCATTCCCTTGATCAATATGCTTGTTTTTATGTGTCCCACTCGGTGGACAATGGTTCTATTAGGGCTCTAGATGTTGTTCAGGTGTTGACTTACTCCTTTATCCATGATACTCTCTTGAATACCCTCCCCCCCCCCCCCGAGTTCATATTTTATAAATCCTATGGCATTGTCTGAGGGTTGAGATAATAAAGGGGATCATAGGGTGGGGATTGTATTCCCACATTCTTCTTGGAGTTCTATTTGTCCCTTCAAGGTTTTTGGTAAGGGGTTTTATGGGAGTTTGGTCAGTGGTTCCTCCTCGCAACAGTAGCATTGTCCTCCCCTCCTTGAGGTGTATATGGGGCATGTTTACAGTGGGGTGGGGTGGGGGGTTTGATCCTATTTTCCCCTCATTGAAATTTTTGGTGACTATTTTAGTTGTTAAGGCTACCCAAATATCTCCAGTGATAAGGTTAAACAAGTGATAGTTGTTGATGATGTGTTTACTCTCTATTAAGGACGAAATAAAAAAAATCACAAGGATAGTTCCTCATACCAGACAGTCATCTTGTTTGTTCATAGAGTAGGGTAGCTCACCTATTTTCCTTGGTGTTGGGAAGATAGGGCAGGACTTGACATCACATATTTTTTTAGGAAGACATCAGAAAACTAGAGAAAGGGAGATTTTCACTCTCAAATTATAATCCCTTCATAGGGTCTTAGCATGGAAGCAATGAAAACTCCTTTTAACTTGGGTGAAAGTTCCACTTCTCATTAATATAGCTCTGGAATTGAGGTGTGACCTTCGTTATGAAAACTTGATCTGAATATCTCTAACTCCCCTCCCATTAGGAAGGAAAATAAGATGGTTTAAGTGAACTTATATAACTTTATTTTCATGAGAAGATGAACTAGAGTTTTATCTAGTAGAGAAATCTTAGGCCACCCATTTCTAATTCCTTCTTTTTGGCTCAAAAAATGTTAGATTGAGTTCATTTTAGGGTTTAAATCTTTTTTATTTAATTTATAATTTTGAATTTGAATTTGAATTTGAAAGTGATGGAGTGTGTGTTGGTAATGCTATTTTTTTATTTTGGTATAGAGTAAGTTGTGAGGTTCTCACTCAACCATAAAAGTGGTTTTTTCATAAAATGAAAAAATGGAATTTGAGTAGATTTGTGATTATAAAATCAGGAGTATTAATTTTTGAATTATTTTTTGAATATTGAATGGAATTATTGGGATTAATTAATTGGTGAATTAATTAATGGAATTGATATGACTAATTAATTAATAAATTAATTGAAGGGTTTTTCATGATTAATTTAATTTTTGAATTAATTAATGGTGTTTCTATGATTAATTAATTATTGAATTAATTAATTTTATATATGTGATATATGTGATATATATGATTAATTGAGAAAATGGGGTCCTATACATGGCGTTATTGACCCAAATCATGTATAAAAATATTTTGTGGGATAGGGACTAATACTCTAAATACCCATGATGTCTGAGACAAGTAATGATGCTTCAAATACTTATGGGGCACTAAACATGATGATCTATGCCCAGAATAGTGGCATTAGACAATAGTTCCAACTGGTCGTATCATAAATTGAAATGAAATGGATAATGAAATCCCATTTGTTAAATTAATTGAGAAATGATAAAATGAAATGGTTCAGACTCCATCATGGGCCAAATAGGGTATTGAGATTCGGGTATTCTTGGTAACCTTGGGGTTTATGTGGTTAAATAAAGAATAAATGATAATCTGATAATTGTTTACTTATGAATTATATTTATTTATTTATTCAACTTCATAAACTGTTATTGACTGGATATTTTTTTAGACACTATGGGCGGTGGCCTACTCAATTGTACTCACATCCTACTTGGTCTACTTGATCGGTAGCTGAATATATTTCTTGGTTATAGGACAAGATAAGGTAAATGTACCCATATTAGATGGATGAGTCGGGATGGAGCATGGTTGAGGGAATCAGACATGTTTTGGGACCTACTTGTAGTTGTTAGTGTATTTACTTTTGGGTTTTCATTTTATATGCTTGACACATACATTGGCATGACATATTTTCTACTTTAGTTTCAATATTTTATTTCATAGTTTGGTAAAATTTTGAAATTGTTACTATTTTGTTTATAGGTATACGATATCCAATTATAATTTCTTATTTTCTACTAGTATATTACTCTTGTAACGTTCTAATTCTGGAATCCACCTAGAAGTGCCCCGTATCCGGTTGGTCACATGGTCTCAAGCGCATTTCCCCGAATCCCAGAGGCTGCTGACTAGCAGCGAGGGCCTTGGGTGTGGTAGTGGGAAAACTATTCCCTCATTGTCAGAGTAACACAGTAGATGTAAATCAATAGAAATAGCGGAAGCAGAAAAATTACCATAAAAAAAGTAAACAGTGGAAGACTAGAAGTAATAACAACTGGAGCACATATATAAGATGATTCATGATACATGTGTCTAGGAAAATAGCCAAACATGTCACAATACTGATTATTGTACTAATCCAAAGTACAAAAGGAAAATAAGTAAAAAACTCCTCAGCATCACAAGATATAGCTTCATCCCATGATCTCCAGATCCAAAGAAGTCAAGTACTTGAAGTAGAAGGGAATTTGACCTTATCTATACCTATAACAATATAATCTGTTTGGGCCCAAAAGCATGGCCCAAATACGATGTGAGACTAAATCCCAGTAGGCAACCACCACAAGATCTGTTCCTAACAGTCAGTGAATATATAGCAGGTAATGAGTAAAGGAAGTAGTAAACGATGACGTACACAAGGTAAAAAAATCCACAGTTTCAATGAATTCACTTTCATATATCAAGAAACAACTAATCAAAGTAGGTAAACACAAATAGGTAACCCTATGGGAAGTGTTCACCGCCTATCCCTTCTGGTCCTACCTCATAGCATAAAAAAAATCTAAACACAAAAGGTAACCCTCTGGGAAGTACTCACAGCCTATCCCCTCTGGTCTTACCTAGAAGCACAAGAAACCCTCTGGGCAGCACACACAGTCACACCCCTCTGGTTTAGCTCCAGAATAGACTCTCTGAGGAAGTACTCACCATCAATTCCTCATATAGTCTCGTATCAGTAACTAAAGGCGCTTTGGGGAAGCACTTATGTCACATTCCCCCTGTGGCCCATGTTGAGGAACTACAGAAACTCTGAGGAAGCACTTACATTAATTCCCCCTTATGGTCTCGCATCGTAAAAGTAAACAGACTCTCTGGAGAATCCCTTACGTCCATTCTCCCTATGGTATACTAAACCAGGTTCTCACAGCCCTGTGTAAGTCAATAAAGCATATTAACATGTATCGGCCTAAGTAACCCTCAAGAACTACTTGGCTAGAAATCTACAACATATCAGCATGTCAGATATCGAAAACACTCCATCCTATAATACTAGGCATGGAAAGTAAATCGCCTATCAGGAAAACAAGAACAAACGGTAAAAATGAGAAATAATGCATGGGAAAACACTTCCAAATCATATCAATTAACCCTATTCACATTCAATTACCCTCTACTCAAGCATGCAGGTACAGTAGGAAATTAACAGGGATAAAACAGTAAACACACAATACTTCATTCAAGTGTACTGGGCACTTTTTCACATATAACTCAAAGACTTTCAATGGAAAGGAAAAAACCACCAATCTCGGTGTTGGGAGATCAATATACTTGAGACACAGGGCTTGAATCACCTTAGAATTCCGAAGTTCTATAAAAACATCTAAAACATTCAATGGAAGATAACTTGAGAAAGAGGAGGAATCAGGAAACAAAGCTCTAACAGAAGGAAGAGCTTACTGAGGCAATCCCAATGCATTCAACGGTGATCGATTCGAAGAACGGATGGAAACTTGGGGGGATCAGATAATATTAGCTGGCATACGAATGCTCTCGAATGAACCAAACTGAGAAGAAGGTGGTTATGTCTATCAGACACAACCCCAGTGCATTTAATGGAAAAAAAATAAAGTACACAACATGTAATTTATAAGTACATGGCATGTACTTGCCTTCACTGGACACCAAATTAAGCAGTATCCAGGTCACCACACATGGATGTGTGCATGGTTGCTACACAGCCAGCACTTGGCTACCCATGGTAACCAAGTACACGATGTGTACTCATAAAGTACAGAACGTGTACTTCAAAAAATTTCAGAAACTCCTCTTTTCTCAAAAACTCTAGAAAAGGAAAAAACATACCTGAAAATAAATCTGGGTTCTTACAAACTTCCCCCCTTAAAGAAATTTATCCCTGAATTTCCCTCGCAAGGTGGTGTAGAAGAAGAAACCTCAAACAGCTCTGGCCACTACGATCGTACATCAGCCTCCCTCTCCCAAGTCTCATTCTTTACTCATCTATGTTGTCATAGAACTTGTACTAGAGGAACAAACCGGCCATATAGAACCTTCGTACTTCGATTGACAATCTGGACAGGATGCTCCTTGAACGAGGTGTCCACCTCTAACTTAACCTCCTCGGGTTGAAAATCATGAGATGGGTCTGAAAAGTAACGTCGAAGATGAGAAATGTGGAAGACGTCGTGTATATCTCGATACCTCTGAGGTAACTGCAGCCGATAGGAAACTGGACAGACTCTCTCCAAAACCTCAAACAGCCTGACGTACCTCAGTGAAAGCTCACCCTATCTCATAATCCTCTTGTACCCCAACCTCAGTGTGACACGTAGGAAAACCTGATCCCCAACCTCGAACTCCATAGGTAGTCTCCATTGTTCAGCATAAGAAATCTATCAAGATTGTGTAGTGGTCATCCTCTTCTGAATCAACTCTATCTGCTTTGTGGACTCCTTGACAATATGAGGTCCCAACATAACTACCTCTCCTACCTCCATCCAACATAAGGGTGATTGGCATGGCCTACCGTACAATGCCTCAAAAGGTGTCATCTGAATAGTTTCTTGAAAACTATTATTGTATCCAAAATCCACAAGATGTATGTGTTTCTCCCAAGAACCTCCAAAATCAAGGATACATCCTCACAGCATATCCTCAAGAACCTGAATCGTACACTCGGACTGGCCATCTGTCTGGGGATGGTAAGTTGTACTCAAAAGTACCTGTGTAACCAAAGCCTTTTGAAGCCCCTGCCAGACCTGAGAAGTAAAACATGCATCCCTATTTGAAAAAATGGAGTGTGGAACTCCATGTAAACATAAAATCTCTCAGATGTTCAACCATCCCAGCTAATCAACATTGAAAGTATCCTTGATCAGTAAGAAGTGAGAAACTTTCATGATTCTATCAATGACAACCCAAACAACATCATTCCCTTGAGGAGACCTCGGAAAACCTGTCACAAAGTCCTTTACGATGTCATTCCATTTCCACTCAGGAATGGTAACTGCTAAAAAATCCCTGCTGGTCGCTGATTCTCCTCCTTCACCTACTAATAGGTAAAACATCTCATGACAAACCCAACAACACATATCTTCATACGTGGCCACCAATAATGACGGTGTAGATCATGATACATATTCGTGACACCAGGATGAACTGCCCAAACTGAGGAATTAAAGTCCCACATTAGCTCCTCACATATGTCTGCTAGTACCCATATGTGCCCCTGGAAACACAAGATCTCATCCCCACCTATGGTCTATCCAGGAATAGGGTCCTCTCCTAACATGCTTTCCTATAGGACTAGGCCTTCAAAATATGATAGTTGACTCATTCTCACTTGATCAAGAAGAGTATAGCTAACAACTACATAAGAAAGAAAAGTCTGCCCCTATCTATCATGCCCCTCCAATTGCATCTCAGAGAACAGATCCGTAAGCTTCCACTCACTACTGGCCTCCTGAACTACCTGTATCTGATTCCTCCTACTCAATGCATCAGCCACAGAATTGCCTTTCCCCAACGTATAGGCATGCTCAAAGTCAAAGGATTGAAGGTACTCAACCCACTGCCACTGTCTCAAATTCAGGTCGTGCTAGGTGAAGATATACTTGAGACTTTTGTGGTCAGTGAAAACCACAAAATTCTCTCCCATAAGATAATGCCTTAAATAGCATAAGGCATGAACAACTGCATCCAACTCAAGATCGTGTGTCGGGTAATTCCTCTCATGTCGCCTCAATTGATGAGACCCGTACACAACGACTCCTTACCTTAGCATAATCACTGCTCCAAGACCGATACCTAATGCATCACAGTACACAGTATATTTCTTTCCTGACTCTGGAAATACTAGAATTGGGGCTGAATTCAACCACATTTTCAGCTCTTAAAAGGTTGACTCGCAATAATCTAACCACAATAACTTTTCACCCTTCTTAGTCATACCTATCAGTGGATCTGCTAAGCGTGAAAAGTCATGTATGAAATTCATGTAGTATCCAGCCAGCCCTAGAAAACTTTGTACCTCAAATACATTCTTCATATTCTCCCAAGAAACTACTGCTCTCACTTTATCTGGGTCTAATGATACTCCTATCTTTGAGATAACATGACCCAAGAAGTGAATCTGGTCCATCCAAAAGTAGAATTTTGAGAGCTTAGCATATAACTGATGCTCTCTCAGTGTACTCAAAATGATCTCAAGATGGGTAGCATGGTTGTGTTGACTATGATAGTACACCAAGATATCATCCATGAATACCACAATGAAGGAATCCAAATATGGCTGGAACACTCGGTTCATAAGTGCCATGAAAACTAAAGGTGTGTTCATGATATCGAACAACATAACCACATACTTTTATAGACCATACCTGCTCCAAAAGGCTGTAAGAGGTATATCAGATGGTCTAACATGAAACTGATGGTAATCGGATCTCAATTCAATCTTCGAGAACACTCGGTCTCCTCAAAGATGATCAAAGAGACCATCAATCCTTGGAAAGGTATATCAGTTCTTGATCGTCAACTGGTTAAACTTCAGATAATTCACACAAATTTGGAGGGTACCATCTTCCTTCTTTGTAAACAGGATAAGCGAAACCCAAGGAGAAGTACTGGGTTGGATGAAACCATTTTCCTAAAACTCCTCCAACTGCTTCTTGAGCTCCTGAAACTCTAGTGTAGCCATCCTATAAGGAGGAATGGACACTAGTGCTACTCCTGGAACGAGCTCAATAGAATAGTCCACCTCTCGCTTCAGATAGAAACCTGAAAAGTCCTCTAGAAAGACATACCTGAAATGATCCACAACTGGAGTAACGTCCTTCTGGAAAGTCCCCTGGTCATCCAAATATAGACTAGTAATCTAGGCAGTAACTCCTCCCGACCCATGATGCTCGGGTCCCTCTTTGCTCGCCTGGACATCCAATTTTCCCTTATGAAGAAATGATCAGCCCTCTGGTGATGTGAAACTCAATCTACAGTGATAGAAATTAACAACATCCTAGAAGAGAACTAACCAGTACATTTCGAGAATGACGTCATAGACCGTCATCTCTAAGACATAGAGGTCCCATGAGAAGTGACACCCACCAACCTCAAGAGGGAACTCTTTGCACTGATGTACACTACTCATTCTTGTCCCCAATAGTGTGTCCAACGTCAAGAAATCAATAAAAGAAAAGATACAGATCCTAAGTCTCTCCAAAAAATCAATAGATATAAAGCTATGGGAATACCCTATATCGAAAAGAGAAGAAGCTAAAACTGAGGCAACTAAGATCATACCTTGAACTGTGGAGGGTTTGGGATCCTGCTCCCACTAGGTATGCTCCACTACAAAAGTCTGACCAGCACCGCGGCCCTGTGACCCTACTTGACCACTCTTATATGGTCTACCCTACTGTCATAGAAAGCTTGGTGACTGACTACCATGACCACGACCTCCACCTCAGCCTGAATGGTTGGAAGAACTCCAGTTCCCAGACTGATGAGAAACTAGGGGTGCTTCTCCTGAATATGGAGTCATAGAAGAACCCCTGTCACCAGCTTCTGGTAAGAAGATCTGATAGAAATGCTGAAGATGACCCATCTTGCCACAATATCGGCACTCTTCTGGGTCTCTTAGGCATTGTGTCCTTGTATGCTCGCTCTTTCCGCACTGGTATCAAACAACCTAGATAACAGAAGATATCTCTCGCCTCCTCGGATCTCCACACATAGACTCCATACGGCACTTCCTTTGGTCATTAGGAGCAATACTAACTCTTGATTTTGAACTGCCCTGGATCGCAACTCTAGAATCCCTCATATTGCACTCCATGATCAGTGCCTGGTTGACGATAGAAGTGATGGAAGTCTACCTGAATATGTTCACCTGTGATCAGATGTCGTGCCTCAAACCATTCTCAAACTTCCTTGCCAAAAATAACTCATCACCTCCTGAAATAGGCATGAATCACTGTAGCTCTGTGAAGCGAGCAGAATACTCTATAACAGAAAGAGTACCCTGCTCTAAACTCATGAACTCTTGGGCTCGATCGGCCCTCAAAGTCTCCAGGTAGAAGTAATCGTGGAAGGCATGTTGTAACTCATCCCAGGACATAACCTATTGGCATCCCGCCTATGAGATCACATCCCACCATCTCTTGGAGGAATCCCGAAGCATATATGTAGTGAGATTCACCCTCCTATATGGAGGTGTCTCCAGATGCTCGAAGATAGAAAGCATGGCTTCTAACCATGACTCTGCAGCCTGAGGTCCTCCTTAACCTGTGAAGGTGGAAGGATGATCCTACTGAAAAACCCATGTCAGCTCTTCCATAGATGGGTCAGGATGTAGTACTTCGCGAAAGGTCTATATGAACCTCATGAATCCCTCTCAGAACTGTACATCTGCACCTATGTCCAGAATGATGGCTGGTGCCAAGACTGGGACAACTGGAGGATCTGAAGGTAGTCTCAGATCAGCCATGTCTGGTGTTTGATCGTTGCCCTGTAACTGGCATACAACCGTAGGACATCTCAGTAGCATGAATTTTCAAGGTCAAACACACACCTTAGATCAAATTATCAAGGACCAAAAACTAGAAGATGAAGAAGGGAATAGGAGAAAGAAAGCACTCAAGTTTAACAAAACAAGGATGCATGGCATGTATAATGCCTACACGGCATGTTCCCTTAAGCCTTTCACATGGTCGTGTACTTCTACCAACCCAGGTCGTGTAACACCCCATAAATGGCGTGTTTTCCTTACACACAGCATGTACTTGAATCCTCTTCCCCTTCTCGAGTTCCCTTACACGGCTAGGCCACATGGTTCTCACAGAACAAGAATACATGGCGTGTTAGTACTAGACACGATGTGTACTATATGAGCATCACTGACCCATGTTGTTAATGGCACGGCCGGATACACAACTTACACTACACAGCATGTTCCAGACAGACATGACATGTACCAAAGGATTTCCATTGACTTGTGTTGTTAGTTACACGGCCGGATTCCAAGGATCAACACAACACGGAGTGTAAAACTAGTACACGGTGTGTTCCCACAAGAATTTCCATATCCCGTGTCTCTACCCACATGGCCTATGACACGGTTAGAGACTACATGGAATGTACATTTGGTGTACAACGTGTACTTAAGAAAAATAGTTTCTTACCAAACAGAAGAACACATGGCGTGTAGTCAAAAATACACAGAGTGTATTCTGGTTTTTTTTGGATAGTAAGCCTTAGAAACTTATTCGGAACCTACAAAAACACTGAAACGAATATCAATGTTACGAATTATGATTTGTGAGGGCCCATACTCCCCATAAATCAAATTTTAGAATCTTATACAAGTTATAAACAAGGATAACAGTGCAATGATCCACCAAATTCTAGTCCATGAGGGCCCATAACACCTCAAGAACCAAAGTTTGGCATCTATTAAACCAAAAACTTACACAAAACAATACCCTATAAAATATAAAGTATTCTATTGGGAAATATATCACAATAGCATGCATATCTAGCACAACATCTATCACAACAACATAAAATCACTAATGCACCCTAAATGCCATGGAAAGAATGCATGATATGTGATTTCTAGAAAGTTTATATACAATACATGATATGGAATACCCTCATCTCATCGGGTTTCAATAGAAATAGAACCTCAATAATATAAACAATAACAGTACAAAACATATGAGTCACCCAGCGGTGAAAATCAAATCAACTGTAAAATTGAAAAACCAGAAAATTTAAAATAAAGAGATAGATTGGATTTTCCCTGTACAAGGGTTAACTACTCCCAGGCACAGCTTATTACCAAGTACCTATTCCATCCTATCTTTGGATATAGTCTCCAAACAGTAAGTCAAGAGAAAATAATTCCTCTGATACCACTTTGTAACATCCTGGTTCTGGAAGCGGCCTAGAAGTACCCCGTACCCAGTTGATCACATATCCTCAAGTGCATTTCCCTGAATGTCAGTGGCTGCTGACTAGCAGTGAGGGCCTTGGGTGTGACAGTGGGGAAACTATGCCCTCATTGGTAGAGTAACATAGTGGAAGTAAATCAATAGAAATAATGGAAGCAGCAAAAGTACCATAACAAAAGTAAACAGCGGAAGAATAGAAGTAATAACAACTGGAGTACATATATAAGATGATGCATGATACATGTGTCAAGGAAAAAAACCAAACATGTCACAATGCTGAATAAAATACTAATCCAAACTACAAAAGGAAAACAATTGAACAACTCCTCATCATCACAAGCTATAGCTTTGTCCCATGCTCTCCATCACCAAAGTAGTCAAGTACCTGAAGTTGAAGGGCGCTATCCCTTATCTATACCTGCAACAATATAATCTATTTGGGCCCAAAAGCATGGCCCAAATAGGGTGTGAGACTAAATCCCAGTAGGCAAACACCATAAGATCTATGTCTAAAAGTTAGTGAATATATGGCAGGTAATGAGTAAAGGAAGTAGTAAACAAGAAAGTACACAAGGTAAACAATCCACAGTTTCAATGCATTTGGTTTCATATATCAATAAACAGCTAATCAAAGAAGGTAAACACAAACAGGTAACCCTTTGGGAAGTGATCATGGTCTATCCCTTCTGGTCCTACCTAATAGCACAAGAAAACTAAACATAAACGGTAAATCTTTGGGAAGTACTCACGGTCTATCTCCTCTAGTCCTACCTAGCAGCACAAGCAACCCTCAGGGTAGCACACATAGTCTCACCCCTCTATTTCATCTCTAGAATATACTCTTTGAGGAAGAACTCACCATTAATTCCTCTTATAGTCTCGTATTGGTAACTAAAGGCACTCTGGGGAAGCACTTACATCACATTCCCCATGTGGCCCGCGTCGAGAAATTACAGACACTCTGAGGAAGAACTTATGTCAATTCCCCCTATGGTCTTGCATTGTAAAAGTAAACAGACTCTCTGGAAAATCCCTTACGTCCATTCTCTCTATGGTATACTACACCAAGTTCTCACGGCCCTGTGTAACTCAAGAAATCATAATAATGCTTATCAGACAAAGTAACCCTTAAGAAATACTTGGCTAAAAAACTAAATCATATCAGTATGTCATATATCCAAAACACTCCATCCTATAATACTTGGCATGAAAAGTAAACCGCCTATCAGGAAAACAAGACCAAACGGTCAAAAAAAGAAATCATGCATGGGTAAACACTTCCAAATCATATAAATTAACCCTATTCACATTCAATTTCCCTCTACTCAAGCATAAAAGCATAGCAGGAAATTGACAGGGCTAAAATAGTAAACATGCAATACCCCGTTCAAGGGTACTGGTTACTTTTGCACATATAACTCAAAGACTTCCAACGGAAAGGCACAAACCACCTACCTCGGCGTTGGTAGATAAATATACTTGAGACTCAGGGCTTAAATCACCTTATAACACTGAAGATATACATAAACCTCTAAAATTTTCAACAGAAGATAACTTGAGAAAGAGGAGGAATCAGGAAACGAAGCTCTAGCAGAAGGAACAGCTTACTGAGGCGATCCCAACACAGTCGACAGTGAACGATTCGTATAATGGATGGTGACTTGGGGGATTGGATAAGATTCTTCAGTGTACAAATGATCTCGGATGAACTAGACTTAGAAGAAGTTGGTTATGTCTGTTAGACATGACCCCAGTGCGTTTAATGAAAAAAAAGTATATGACGTGTACTTTATAAGTACATGGCATGTACTTGCCTTCACCGACCGTCATAGTAAGCAGTCTCCAGGTCACCACACACGGCCGTGTGCAGGGCTGATACATGGCCAGCACTTGGCTACCCGCGGTAACCGAGTACACAGCGTGTACTCATAAATTACATGGCATGTACTTCAAAAATTTCCTAAAACTCCTCTTTTCTCAAAAACTCCAAAAAAGGGAAAAACATACCTGAAAAGAAGATCTGGGTTCTTAAAACTCTGATAAAAGAGGGTATAGTCTCCCCATGGTCAATATTATACTATTGCTACTAGTCAGCAGCATATGGCGTATGGGGAGGTGTGCCTAAGGTTATGTGGTGGTTCGGCTCGGGGCACCAAAGTGTGGCACCCGGGTCAGGATGTTTCAAAGTGGTATCAAAGGAGTTTTTCTTTTATTTTTTATTTTTTATTACTATTTGGTAAATGTATACAAGATACTAGGAATATTAGGGCCTTATCAATGAGATCGTGTATGGGAGTTTCAAACCCATGTATGGTGGAAAACCCAAGTACCCAAGGTGGGATTGTTGTTATTGTTGTTTGTTGTTACAGTTGTATATTATTTCACCTTGGGGTGACACACTTATGGTGTGATGTGAATATTGTTTTTGAAATTTTTTGAGAATTTACTTTTGGATTAGTATAGAATGAGATTTGAGTTTCATGTATCATTTTAGGCACTCCAAATTACTATGACATTCATCATCTTAAGCACGCACAATAAAATAGTTTTTTGGTAAGTTGTTGAAATTAAACCATTTTTCCTTTATTATTAAATTGAAAATGGTAAAAATAATGAAAAATATGAAAAATTGGTGTCTAATGAATTTTGAATAATGAGAATATGTTTACCCTTATTAATTAGTACCTAGGTGTAGGATGGTTAAATGTAGTGATAGCACCTCAATTTTGACCATGTAGCGAGGTTTGGGGAAAAAGACTTATTATGAGTTTCTTTGATTTTCCTCTTATATAAATGTGATAAAGTTTTGTTATGAGTCCTAATATGTGTGTTTGTAATTGTAGAGATATTCCTCCATGATGGCACTTATTGAGGGGATTATAGGAGGATATGGCTGGAGATGCTCCACTAGTAGTGGAACCTAAGGAACTGATAGTAACAGTTGAGGAAGTAGGGGAGCAGTTCTGAGAGAACTTCACTCACTTCATTCAATTCATGGAAAGAGATCCTGGTCAGGTTTTGAAAATCATGTCTGATTTGATGAGGGACTTCCAGTTATATCACCCTTCTAATTTTACTAGAGAGGTTGAACCAGAGGGAGTTGAGTTCTACATTGAGTCTATCAAGGTTATACTTGAAAACTTAGAGACTCCTTCTAAGAAGAGATTAAAATTGGTTTCTTAATGCTACGTGGTTATTCAAAGTGATGGTGGTACATCCAGTATCAAGATGGATAGATGGAGAATATGGAATGAAAGGTATTTCAAGAGAAGTTCTTGGAGCACTTTTATCCAGAAACACTGAGATAGAATAAAGTAAATGAGTTTATGGTATTTACTCAGGGGAATATTTATATGATGGATTATGTTTGATGATTCATAGATTTGAAATGATTTTCCACAACATTGGAATGTGATGATTCTACTACGACAAATATTTTTAGGATGGTATTAAATGTGAGATTATGTCCTAGGTGAATATCTTCGTGCTGAAGAGGTTTTTAGAAGTGCTGAATCAAACTCTCATTTTGGAGGGGAACCTGAAGAAGGCTTCTAGTGGTGGATAGGTGGTTTATTTTGGATGATCTGGGTGTATGAATTCCAAGATAATGAAGCATTGTTTTAAGAACTCTATCTAGATAAGTGGGAAGAAAAGTGTCCAGTTAGGGGGATCAGTTACTCAGGATCTTACCTGAGTGCTTTGACACCATTTTGATATGTTAGGGAATTTTCTAAACATTGTCCCCAACCACCAATGGAGTGTCAAGCATACAAAAATATGGGTCATTTATAGAGGTTTTGTAGAAAACCATGATAGATGGTTAGTGATGGAGGAGCTAGATAGAACTAGAGTGTGGGAAGGGGGTCTTATGCACTATATAAATCTAGAATCTGGGGTTCTATTTTTCGAGGTGGTGGAGGTAGTAGATTTGATTATTCTGGGAAAGATCGCCCATATCATCATAGTGGCATAGCTTAAGGAAGTAATAATACATCACAAGTAATATGGGAAAGACAGTTACATGCCATTCATCCTACACTTGTGGACTATAAGGCTAGACCATCGATAGTGAGAGGTACTATTCTTGTATTTTCTACATTTTCTAGTGCCTTATTTAATACTAGTGTCTCTCATTCCTTTATATCCCCAAAAATTTTGAATGGTTTGAGCCAGGCAGTGGAGTTCATGAGTGGTGTTTTAATAATAGACGCACCTCTGGTAGTATGTTCTAGAGAAATCTGTTTACGCAAAGGGTGTTCTCTCAAAGTTAGGGAGTATAATTTTCTGTGGGATATTTATATCCTTAACATGAAAGTAATTGAATTGATTTTGGGTATTGAATATCTAGTTTCATACCAATACAACATATATTTTTACCACATGAGAGAGAATTTTATGTCTCCTAAATGTGACCATTACATTCATTTTGGAGAGTGGGAAATCCAGGAAGGCTGAGCAGGTCCAATTTCTCAGTAACTAGGAGAGCTCACAGCCTAGGTTGAAAGTATATTACTAGATGATAGAGATATAAACTAGGATGTATTTCCACCAATATTGGATAGGTTTCATGATGTGTTTATTGAAGACTTCTCATGGATTCCATTGGATATAGATGTGGATTTTACAATTGATCTCATGTTAGGTGTTGAGTCAGTTTCTATTCCACCATATATAATGGAACCGAGAGAGATTCAAGATCTCAAGACTCAGCTTAAAGAGATAGAGGATAAGGGTTTTATCCACCCAAGTTGTTACCTTGGGGTTCACCTGTACAGTTTGCAAATAAGTTTTATGGGACTTTATGCTTGTGCATTGATTATCAAAAGTTTAACTAGATGACTGTTAAGAAATGATATCCTCTTCCATGTATCAACAATAATTTTGACCAGTTGAGAGGATCTTGTGTATTCTCAATGATAGACTTGAGATCAGGGTATCATCAATTGAGATTTTGGACTTCTGATATACCAATGACTACTTTTAGGAGTAGGTATGGACTATATGAGTTCGTTTTAATTCCATTTGGATTGACAAATGCACCTTTAGTATTTATGGCCTTGATGAATAGGATATTCCACCCATACCTAGGTTAATTTTTGGTAGTGTTTGTGGATGATATTTTGGTGCACTCCAAGACTAATGAAGATCATGGAAAACATATTGAAATCATCCTATGTACACTGAGAGAGCATCAACTATACACTAATCTATTTAAGTGTCTATTTTGGATTGATTAGGTACACTTATTAGGTCATATAATTTCATAGTATGGTGTGTCAGTGAACGCATAGAAAGTCTAGGTGGTGGTTTATTGGGATCATCCCAAGAATTTTTTTGATATCTGAAAAATTTTAGGTTTTCTATATATTATCAAAGGTACATCCAAGACTTTTATCAATTGGAATCTCCTCTTATAGGATTGAACTAAAAGGGGATAAAGTTTTAATGGTCAGAAGCTTGTGAGGAGGAATTCTAGGAGTTAAAGAAGCACTTGACATCAACACAGATCTTGATCCTACCAAAGCTAGGTGAGAAGTATATAGTGTATTGTGATTCTTATGGGATCGGACTCAAAGTTGTGCTGATGCAAGGAGATCAAGTTGTGGCATATGGGTCTCAATAGTTGAGGCCTCATGAATATAACTACCCTACCCATGACCTTGAGTTGGTAGAAGTTATATACACCCTAGCCTTTTCACATGTTATTGCATGATTTTATGTATAATTAACCATAAAATACAACCAAGGATCATAAATTATAGTGAATTTGGAAGATTAGGTACATAATTAAACATCATGAAACCCAAAATAAAAACACCTTTTATTTAATCATTGTAATGATCTCCTATATTCTATTGAGTTCATACATTTTCCTAAGATAACCTATGGGATACATGAACAAAGGGATAAACTAAAGATCCCATTAAGAGAGTAATCATAGGAATAAAACATAGCACATGGGTTAGAAGGTATAACGTGATGGAATAAAAGGAATAGAACATGAATAAACATAAATAATATTAACATGTATAATATGGGAACATAAAATCATGGAATCATAGGAATGTGGCAAAAACACATAACATGACATAAACATGAGTCAAGGATAACTTTCAATACTATATAACATGGTGGATAAAGTCCCATAAAGGAATCAGGTTCACTCCATGTCCTAACATGACATCTCTTGATACTAAACATTACCCAATGAATTGGAGCACTATAAAAGTTCAACCATCACAACATATTCATGAGTATGTGTTCCACATGAATAATCATATGTAAGTAATTAAACATAACATAAGGGTTACCTATGGAAAGAAATGGGTATTGTAATCATGTCATAAGGCATTAAAATTTCATAAAAGTGTCCATGAAAGAATATTATTTACAAATATATATGGACATTAATAAAGGAAAATATGAATCGATAATGATAAATTGTGTCTAACTTAAGTTAAGACATTTTAAAAGAGTGTTTAGGAAACTTTAGAAATTATCCATTTTTGTGTGGTTTTAAGGGAAAAAAATAAAGAGCATTTAAAGAAAAAAAGGAATATTTGTTTTCTTAAAACCATCAACGAACCAAGATATTTTTACATGATAAAATGAGTGATTTTTTAAAAATAATGGTTTCTTAAAACAGATTATGTAGTGCACTTGAAAATGGATAATAAACCCGGATGTTCCCTTTAATAGGGCTTATTTATCAAGAATAATTGAGAAGGGAACCTTTTAAAAAATTAATTTCCCCATAAAATAAGGGTGATATAATCTAAATACATGATTTTGGAGAACATAAAAAGAATTTATAAGGAGTATATAAAAATAAAGAAGCATTAAAATGTGTTACAGAGAGAGAAAGAGTAACCCAAAGGAAAACATGGAGGTTCGGGTAGAATCCCTTACCTTATGTCGGAAACGATTCTATACTTGATATTAATGTCCTAAATAATAAAATTAGATTCACTAATTAATAATTACATAACATTTTATACAATTAATTTATTTATTATAATTTTATTAAGTTTATTTATGGCTTTTTTGATGAGTTATAGTGTTCAATTTCATCGTTTAGGAGTGCTTGTTTTCTTAGTTTTCATGATTTGTTCTCTTGTATAAGAGTATTGAACTTCATATAAAATGGAAATAGAAATCCAAAATTGAATTTATAATTTATTAATTAAAATTCAAAATTTTAAATGATCATATAATTATTTTGGTTATTTTGGGTGAGGATGAATCATTAGATAAGATTTTAGTGATAATCATTTGGATTATTTTGGGCGGTTTTAGCTCACAACAAATTTTTTTATTATTATTTAGAAACATATGTATATAATTATTACAGAACATTATATAGGCTTTAATACATATATTATAATTTTTTTAACCATAAAAATGGTTTTATGACCATCCTTGAAGGGTTTAATGTAAAATTAAAATTTTTTATCCTTGAAGGCGATAAATTAACACCTCATGAACGACGTTTTCATTTTTAGAATAAAAAAAATATGATAAGTGTTTAATGATATATTATTCCATTATAATAATAAAATTCCAGTATATGTGAGGTACTGGAGTTATCATACCATTTTTATGAGGGGAGGTGAGGAGGGAATAGGAAAAGAACTTGAAAATAAATTAAAATTAAAGGAAAGAGGGATTTACCTCTTGAATTTATCCACCTTGAAAACCTCCTTAGGCCAAAGTTTTTGGTATTTTGATGATACCAAGAGAAAATAGACGTGTGGGAGGTTCTTGGGAAGAGTATTTTGTATAATTTTGAAAAGGATCAAATCTTGGAAGGTGTAAGGAGAAGAGGTGGTGAGGGGTGGTATTTATAGTGGAAGGGAGGGGTGTTTTCTCATTATTTTAATCATTAGTTTATTAGTTTTGCTTAAGACAAGAAATAGTGTTGATTTTTGTGACTAAATATAGTAACTATTGTATGTGGGTTCGAATAAATGGTTCTTACCTTATCCTTACATCAATAATGACTCAAAAATTCATGTATTTACCATTTATCATAAATTGCGTATTTTACTATTCACCAATAATTCAAGTATTTTGGAAAAATCCAAAAAATTCCCCCTAACCATTTTTTAATGTTTATAATTTAAAAAATAACTCCATTTTATGAAAATAATTTATAAATATGGGAAATTTATTTTTTAATTAAAATTACCATTTACTAAAAAAATACAGATTTTAAAATTATAATTGATTTTATAACACTTTGAAAAATTAAATAAGGTCTCATAAAATTATCTTAAAATCATAATAAAAAAAATATTAATTTATCAATAAATTTTTTGAAAATAATTTTTCATTTAAATCATTATATTAATTATAAAATTGTAATTAAATATTTATAACTTATAAAAATACCAACACTTAATTAATAATTCTTAAAACATTTATTTACTTATACTATGATATAATTATTTCATAGTTTCATTTATAGGGTGCCTAAATTTTATTTATACTTTCATGGGTGAGGTTTCTATTCTATTTTCTATTTTACTATTTATAAGGGTCATGTTACTATTCCAAAGTTCAAGTTACTATTTCATCAGTATAGGATCCTTAACTTCTAGAAATACTTCTTATTTTATTCATTATTCATTTATAATGTTTTTATTTTAATCTTAATGTGATTTTATGTGATTATACTATATGATATAATTATAAGAAATTAATTTCCATTGATAAAATTTTAGGCCGTTACAACAGTTTTTTATGATTTGAAGTGTTTGCGGCATTATCTATTGGGTGAGAGGTTTAAAGTGTATACAGATCATGAGAGATTAAATTATATCTTCTCAAAATGAGATTGGAATATTCATAATCACATATGGGTTGAGTAGGTTAATTCATTTGATTTTGAGTTGGATTATATTCCTAGAAAGGGGAATAGTTTTACTGATGCTTTGAGCAAGAAAACTCAGACTTAGGTAGTTCAGGAATCTAGTGATGAGTGAAATATGGTGACTTTGCTGGTAGAGATGTATGTGGTGGTCCTGTAGAGTCAAGATGTTATGACTCTTATGTTAGTTTCTATGGATTCTACCCTTTTGATATGGATTAGAGATAGATAGTATGAGGATTTGGAGTTTTTGGCCTTGAGGGAAAGACCTGAAGGTGGGGATTCACCTTTAGTATAGAGAATATATGAGGATGAGATCATCTATGTCAAGAATCATGTTGTTGTACCTACATGAATTTGGAAAGAGTTGATGCGGGAATTTCATGCCTCAAGGTGGGTGGTACATCCAGGTAAGGCCAAAATGTACATTGACCTATGATGATAGTTTTGGTGGTCGGGCATGAAAAAGGAGATAGTAGGTTTTGTTACACGATGTTACACATGTTAGCAGGTGAAGGAAGAGCATCAACGACCTGGTGGTTTGCTAAAAATATGGCCCATTTCAGAGTGGAAATGGGATGATGTGACCATGTACTTTGTGGTGGGTCTCCTATGGATTCCTCATAAGAATGAAACTATTTGGGTTGTTGTGGATAGACTAATGAAAGTATTACATTTCATACCTATATAGAAGACTTTCTCTATGAATCAACTGGATGTTTTATATGTTTAGGATATTGTCCGTCTATATGGGGTGACACATACTATAGTTTTTGACTGTGACTCATGCTTTACTTCGCACATATGGAAGGGATTTTAGAAGGTTCTTGGTACATAGGTTTTTTTGGGTATGGAATTCCACACACAAATAGATGGATAGTCGAAGTGTAAAATACAAGTGCTTGAGGATATGTTGTGAGCTTATGTCCTAGACTTTAGAGGATATTGGGAGAAGCACCTTTATTTTTTTTAGTTTGCCTATATAAATAGTTATTAATAAATGATACAAATAGAATAATATGAGGCTTTTTATGGTAGTCCATGAAAATCACCTCTATGTTGGATGGAGGCAGGTGAGTCAGAATCATTGGGACTAAGTCTCGTGTAGGAGATGTAAAAGTAGGTACGACTGATTCCGAAAGGTATATATATGGCTCACAGTAGACAAAAGTCATATGTTGATAGACTTCGACAACCCCTAGAGTTTACAGAGGGTGATCATGTGTTGCTTCGGGTTTCATCTAGGTTTGGTCACCATGGGATATGAATATAGGGCAAGTTGGTGCCCAGTTTTGTTGGACCATTTGAGGTGGTGGAGAGAATCAGGAAAATGGCATACCAATTTTCTCTTCCATAGAAATACAGTTTTATGCATGAAATTCTCCATGTGTCACAACTTAAAAAGTATCACCCCAACCCTTCTCATGTGATCGATGTCGATGATGTTGAGATTGAGATAGATGTGTCCTTTGAGGAAAATTGGACATGCATATTGGATCGTAGTGAGAATGTGTTGCAAGGAAAGATCATGTTGATATTACATGTATTGTGGAAATATAGATGTGTGTAGGAGGAAACATGGGAAATAGAGGCAGATATGAGGGCTCAATAGCCCAATCTTTTCAACTCGAAATCATAGAGATTATAAGGAGTGAAACTCAAGGATGAACTTTTATAAGGTGTAGAGATTGTAAGATCTTGACCTATTCTAGAATTTTCACAGGCGCATTTTTAAGTGCTCTTTTTATTTGTCTTGAGTAATTTTGTTTGGGTTTTAACTTGAAGAGTTTTTGGGTGGAAATTTTTAAAAAATGGAAGAAATAGGGCACTGTACAGTTGGGGCACGGTTCTCCCTAACCGTACGCCCTAGCCCAGCAAACTATGCAACCCTAGACAGTGGGGAATTTCATGATTAGCACATAGTTTAAAAAATTGTGCACCCTTTTAGTAGTAAAATTTCACCCCTAAAAAATAGGCACACAGTTTAGGTGCATGGTTAGGAGAAATCATGTATTACTGCCCAAAAAAACCATGTGTAGGAATTTAATTAACCCAAAAACTAGTTTTAATAATTATGGGAACCCTATTTTAACTCTAATTTGACTCTCATTCCACCCTAGTCCATGTTTTACAATTTTCGAGACCTTTTGATAGATTCCAATGTTTTTAAACCTCTGTTCTTTTTTATTTGAATCTCAGATCAAAGATTTTCACCCCTCCCGATAAGTTAATCATATCCCGCTTGGTTTCTTATTCCTTTTTCATTCTTCTCCCATTCAAGAGAGGGGTTGTTCATTCTATTTTGGTTACATCTAGATCTAAGATTTTAGATATGGATCTGGATTTTAAGGATCTTGATTTATTTGATCTTGATTTAGGGTTCTAGATTTGGATCTCAATCTACGTATTTGTGCTTCTCAAATTTTGGGAAATTATATTGGGTGACCATTCATAAACGGATAGAGGTAGGTGGTCTATTATTCAAATCACATAGTTATGATTTTAATTATGTGTATGTAATTTTATAATTACTATATTTTGTTTAGAAATTATATTTCTGAATTGAATTAATTAATTATTGAATTAATTAATTTATAAATCATGAATTGTATAAACTAACTATTGAATTAATTTATTAAAATTTTTGAGATTGTAAAATCATGGATTGAATAGTTAAATTTTGAATTGATTATTGAAATATTGAAATTGTGGGATTTGAGGAATAATTAATTGAGGAATTAATTATTAAGATTTGTGATTATGAAATCAAGACAATTAATTGTTGAATTAATTATTAGAATATATAATGGAAGTACTAGGATTATTTAATTGGTGAATTGATTAATGGGGTTGATATGAACAATTAATTGATGAATTAATTAAAGGTTGTTTCATGATTAATTAATTTTTTGAATTAATTAATGTAATTACTATGATTAATTAATTATTGGATTAATTAATGTGATATATGTTATACATTTAATATATGTGATTCATGTGATATATGAGATTGATTGAGAAAATTGAGTCCTAGACATGGAATTCTAGACCCAAATCATGTATGAAAAAATTGTGTGGGATAGGGACTAATGCTTCAAATACCCATGATGTGTGAGACAGGGATTGATGGTTTAAATACTCATGAGGCACTAGGAATTATGAACTATGCCTAGAATAGTGGCATTGGATGATAGTTCCAACTGACCGTATCATGAATTGGAATTAAATGGATAATGAAATCCCATTTATTAAATGAATTATGAAATGATAACATGAAATGGTTCATACATCGACACGGTCTTAAGTAGGTATTGAGATTCGAGCATCCTTAGGAACCTAAGGGTTTTTGTGGTTAAATAAAGAATAAATGATAATGTAATAACTATTTACTTATCCATTGTACTTATTTATTTTTACAACAGAATACGCTTTTATTGACTAGATATTGTTTCAGATTCCATTGGTGGTGGCATACTGAGTTGTACTCACACCCTACTCGGTTTTTCTGATCGGTACCCGAATAGATTTTGGGGCACTAGGGTGTGGAACCCAGTTCGAGACGTTACAATAATCACTCTCTATTATTTAGATAAATTAAGAGAAATATATTTATAGGGATTAAAAGGATTCTATATAGAATGTTTTTTTCATAGTTGTGGATAGGTTTTTCTATGTTAGAAAATAACATAATTATTTATTTCTAAACCTAGGGTTACATAATTAATAATTGAATTAGGGCCTTTATTATTCTCATAATTTCCAACATACCACATGTCTAAATTTTCATTACCCTCTCCCCCCAAAGGTACCCCTCCTGGGTCGTTGATAAAGGAAGAGAGATAATGACCCCCAAGTCCTACCTCTAGAATGCCCTGTGTTGGAAAAAAGCACTAAGGGTATATCATACATACAAATGGTAGGAATTACCTTTTAATAGAACATACGAAAGAGAGAGGTAAAATAGATACACAGATTAACTCAAGCTCATATAGATAAAAGGAAACCCAAGTATATAAATGTAATTTCATACAATACTAAAATAACTATAATGGAACCTATAAGTTCCAAAAAGAAAAACTCAATAAGGACCATGAAGACCAAATGACTCCTACAAAAAACTATGAGCTAGTAAAATCCAACCTGATCTCTAACCACCTCCAACTGGCCTGAAACAAAATTTAAATATACATGGGGTGAGTGAAATAGTGTACTTAGTAGGATCCTCCCCAGAGCCTCTCATGAAAAAGATAAACAAATTTTACTAAATCCTAGTTGATAATAATTAAAATTAACTAATCACTTAAATAGGTATATTATGTTCCTAGCCCCACCATATCTAACTCCCACAAATAATCATATAAAAGGGATCATATATTTTAATAATAAAACAAAAAGGTAACCCCACTACCTATTCCCCACTAGTTTTCCTCTATGACCCAACATCAGATGTTCATAGCCATCTCTCTCCAAAAAAATGATATCCCGAATACACCTATGTTAAGAATCACAACATGCATCTCATGCATCAATTAATCTCATAATCCCATCCACATCTCCATATAGTGACCAAGTAGTTTCCAGGATCCATCATAGCCTATTTGACATGTATTTTATTTTGAGTATTATACTACAATCGATCATATCCTATACATCGAGTAAGGTACCTCAATGCATCATAGCCTATACATTTCATACCTATAATAGTCCTTTGGATACTATATTTAGAGATACATGTGTGTGAAATAACTACAAGATGTTACATCCTTACACATATATATATATATAGGAAACTAATAACCATGCATACCAACACAGAATAATACTTTGAGAAGATAGTGGGGCCATAGGGGGTAGTTATCCATCTATCCATTTCCAACCAATATGTTAGTGAAAACACCCTCCCAGAGTCCACTGGGTGTCAGTATCCCTAACCTAAATGGGTGGGGTAGCGTATAAAATCAAAAAACATATAGGATATAATGTAAATCACAACCAAACTATGTTAATAACCTATTACTCGGATCAACTACAATTATATTTACTCAAACACCCTATTGTCACTGATAAGGACTAGATATCCTTGAAGTATACAAGAATTTAAAAATAATTACATTAAATTACTTAGTTCCTTTTTACAGTTATATTTTTGTTAATTAATTCATTAAAAATTAATTAAAAATAATCTAATTACATTTCATGAACCATCAATTAAAATTTATTAAACTACACTTTTATATCCTTAAGTAAAATTTGTTCCCTTTGGGAATAATACAACCAAATACAGGGTTTCTCAAGATTAACATATTTTTCATTCCATAAAGTACCAACCCTATGAATTAAACATTTATTAATCATTTATTATTCCAAAATTTTAGGTACTCTAAGAAAAAACTTAATCTTACATAAAAAGAGATGCATAACCAAGCACATCTAGTTTCCTCAAGAAGTGGGGAAAGGAATGTAGATGAAAATGAAAATCATTCATCAGACCATTAAACAGATTAATTCATAAGAAAGAATCTATCTTCCAGCACAAAATGGGTAAGTGTGTCTTCAACCCATTCCAATATCTCTGGTTCCCACCCTAACACCCTTTTTTATATCATCGTGCATCTAACTGTCACAGGCGTCAACTGTTTCCACAACCTCAGGCCTCCCCACCCATAACTCATCACCCATCCTAGGATTTCATCATATCACATATCATGGTTTTCATCTATAGAACACAAAAGGTAGCAGAAACTAACATGTTCAATAGAGAAACTGAGCCCTAAAATAAGGCATCCATCCTTCACATACAAATAGGCTCTTGTGCCCCCAATACAAGGCACTTATCCTTCACAAGTAATGGGAAACCTTGGACTCAAAAATTTATCTTTATTAAACAATTAGTTTTTATTCCATGTTGAATTAATAGATTCAATTATTATAGGTTCCAAATTTAGGTAAATAAAGGAATCATCTATAAAAAATTATTACAATTATTAAAACATGTTCTTAGTATTAATTCCAATTTCAAAAAACTAAGATAAGAACCATTCTCATTTAAAATTACTTTTATTATTATTCTCATAAACAAGATTTATATATTTAAGTTCCTTATCCAATTCTAATAACACATGTAATAACCCATTAAATTAAACATGAAAACTTGTATCAATTTTATTTCCATAAAATTTATAAGAAACAATGGATTTATTAAACATGCCTATTCTTTAATTATTTATCCAATAAACAAATTATTACCAGATTTATGTTCTTTATTAGTTCCATAAATTCTAACATGTTAAACCAAGAATAACAACATTATAAAAAATCATATTATAGATATAATACTATCTAGTAAATCGAGAGGTGAACCATTATCATGGTGTAAAACATCATCATGTGACCGCTAAACACAAACCAGTTTCATTATTTAATCTAGTTCAATATTTATTAGGTTAATTTCAATGATATCTAAAAGGATAAACCATGGTCAATTTTTTATTTAAAATAAATAAATAGTAGATGAAATAAATCCCCTACCTCAAACTTTCAACATCTTTTAAATGGAAATGGAACACCAATGTGGATATATGATTGCCTCTACCATAAGGAAACTGTGACATCCCTAGTATTTTATGCCACTAATTCACAAAAAAACACTATTATAACTATACAAATTAAATACCCAAACATGGAAAGAAATATGGGTAAAAACAATATTTAATGGAGGATAAACCATGAGAAAAGAGGAAAAACTTTCCTGAGATCACCAAGGATTGATCTCTATAATCTAGAGCGTGATCCCTATCGAAAGGGGGCTTTAAAGAGTACAAAAATAAACATGGGGTGCCATGGGTTTGATAGAAAGGAGTGGTATGAAATTGGTTTTTGGGGGCTAAATGGTATTTATAGGTAGAATGAATTTTTTATAGGACCATGTCATAGCCCCTAGGACCACACCACTTCCTATTAAAAAACAGGATGGCTATGGCGTAATCCCTATAGAATATGATATATACCTCGATCAACTCTACATCTGGGGAATATGGTTGGATCAAAATAATATATCCTATAAACCCTAGTTTAGGGACTATGATGTATCCTATATCCCACGCTGTAACCATAATTGATTTGGTGGTAACCTCAAAAACTACTACAGTATGACCACCTTGCTCCATGTCACAGCACTCAACGCCAGGGAAGGGCTTATGCCACAACCAACAACCATGGAACAACCAAGAATAAAATGGAAGTAGCCTTAATTTTCCTCCTCGAGCCCTCTTATGACATAGTTGACCACTCCATGTCGCAAAGGCCTGCACTATGGCACAAACCAAGTCATTACACCATAGTCTACCTCAGTTTCCCTATATTTCCTCCAAACACCCTCCAAACACCTTGAAACTTCATACAGGTTCTCCTAACTCCCAAAACACAAAAAATGATATGGATTAAAGGATATGTGGCCTTACATTAGATACCTCTAAAATTAGAAAATGAGATACCTCTCAAGAATCTCGCTCTCATAGGAGCTCAACCACCTCACTCTGGAGAAACAAGTGAAAAACCATGAAAAAAAATAAATAATTCATAAACACGCTCTAAGGGAGATAAATCTCAAATAAGAGAAAATCTATGACATGTCAGCCAGAGATAAAACCATCTTATAAACTATAAAAAGGTTTAACATCCACAATAGGTGTTATAACAAGAGAAGAGATAAACAAAAAAAGATCCGGGTACTAATCACATATCTATGACTCATGTTCTCAAGATCTATCCTCCATGCCACTGTGTTTCCATAATAAATTAACCAAGGGAATGGTATGCTCATGCAACACCTTCTCCCAGTGATCCTAGATCACCACAGGCCACCCCTCGCGGGTCGCATCATCATCAACATCGATCTATACCCAATATATGATGATCAAGTCATCATGAAGATAATGAAGAATATCTAACATATGGAATAAATCATGTATATAATTAATATATGGTAGAATTGGTATCTGGTACTCCACATATCTAATGTGAGTTAATTCCTAGAAAGGTCTAATAAACCAAGGAGAGATATTACTCCCATGATTAAACCATTAATCCCATAATGAGGAGTAACCTTAAGGAACACATGATGTCTAGTGTCAAACTCTAGAGGTATCCTCCTATTATCATCATTGGAATTCAGATGATCTTGCACTAATTTTATCCACATGAAAATTGCCTGAAACATCTCTATCATATTCTGAAATAGTTTTGACCTAATAATTATTGACTCTCCAACCCCAGTCCATCGTAATGTAGAATAGAAAACTCGATCATATAAAGATTAAAATTTATTCATGATAATGGTAGAGTGAAAACTATTTTTATAATAAAACTCAACCAAAGTTAGGTGCCTCCTCCACAAACCTCCAAAATCAAGGACACAAGAATGTAACATGTCATCAAGAGTTTGGATGGTCCTCTCTATCTTACCATAATTATACGGTTGAAAATTGATTCTAAGGAATAATTGAGAGCTAAAATTACACTAGGGACCTCTCCACACACTAAAGGTAAAATGAGGATCATGATCATAGATGATCATAATCAGGACTTTGTGGAGTGTCACCACCTCCTTTGGATACTTCCACAACAAAACCTCTACAGAGCTTAACTCCTTAACTACTATAAAGTTAGATGATTTCATAAAACAATTCCCTATCACCCATATATAATCAAAGACTCCCTAATATCAAGGTAAATTAGTAAAAAATTCCATCAATATATCTTCCCACATCTACTAAGGAACATCTAGCGGCTGAAGAAAACCACCAAAAACATAGTGCTCATCCTTCACCTTCTGGAAGACCAAATACCGAGACACAAACTCTAAAACTGAATTATTCAACCTAGCCAAAAAAACTAGCCTCTAAGATATTGGTACATATTTATCACACTAGGATATACCTCCAAGGGTGATCAACAGATTTCATAGATAACTATCTCATGAATCACTAAAGTAATGAAAAATATCCCCTAGAACAATTCCCAATGTTGTTCATCCTCGGACCAACCATTAGGGGCATCACCAAAAAAACTTGGTCTCACAAAAACTCCTCCTAAAAATACCCTAGCTGGGACTCCTCCACCTGTTGCACCAAATTCAACTGCACCTTCATCTAGAAAAGAGAACCTCTATCAGAAATTCCTCCCATATTGAGATGCATCATTGAGATATCTTCCATAACTCTCCAAGAATCTCCAAATTCATGCAGAGTTTCACTACATGAATTCTCGATCAACATATCCACTAAAACATTTCCTTTTCTTAGTGTATATAAAATATTCAATTCATAATACAGTAATAATTTCATCCACCGTCACTATCTCAAATTCAATTCATTCTGGTAGAAGATATACCTTGGGCTCTTATGATGATTAAAAGAAAAAAAAAACTCTCACTGATGTGGTAATTTCACCACAACTTCAAATAAAACATGATGTTTGTTAAGTCAAGATCATGGATATCATAGTTACTCTCAAGGGAAAATAACTAAAAAGACCAATAATAAAAAATTTATTTCTACTACATCAGAAAAAATCCCAACCCAAGATGTGAAGCATCACAAATTCCTCAAAATGAACTCCCTCTATGGGAAAATAAAGGACTGGAGCACTAACCAACTTCTACTTCAAGTACTCCAAATCTACCTAAAACTATTTAGTCTAAAAAAACTTGATTCATTCTAGTCAAGGCTATCAGAGGAGTCAGCCTAAGATTAATAATCTATGAAACTCTTATTATAGTCGATAGGACTAAGGAAACTTTACGCATCTATAACAGTCTTAGGGTATGACTAAGAAATAACTGAATCATGGTGGTCTTTATCAATAACATCCTTCTGTACTATTTTTCTTGTGTGGATATGAAATACCCCTAAGAAAAAAACTTCATCAACCCAAAAATCAAACTTTGAAAACTTCCCAAACAGCTGATAATGATGAACTCCCAAAATGGCATGCAGATGCTCTACATGTTCCTCCTTAGATACAGATTACACAAGGATTTTATTGATAAATACCACCATGAACTTATCCAAAATATCCCTAAACATTGAATTCATCAACCCCTTGAACATGGTTTAATAATTTGTCACACAAAATAGGATCACACCGAACTTGTAATTCCCATAACGATATCAGAAAGTGGTCTTTGGAATATCCACATCCTTCACCTGCATCTGATGATATCCTGAATGAAATTTTATCTTTAAGTAAAAAAACTAGATCCCTTTAGTTGATCAAATAAATCATCAATATATGTAAGAGGATATTGGTTCTTCACTGTCACCTGGTTCAAGAGAAAATAATCAATACAAATATGCAAGATACCATCAACCTTCTTCATGAACAAAATTGGTGCACCCTAAGCATTACTACAAAAGAGGTCTTTAACAGCACTAGAATAGACCTTTATCAGTGCTAAAACATTGATGACTATTGGAGTGCAATTAAAATCCCTATGATTTTATTATCATTATAAAAGTGTTGTTAAAGGGGCAATTTAATAGTGCTAAAAAATGCTGATAAATCACCCCTTTATCATTGCTTTTTTTAGCATTGTAAATGGGGTAAAATTATATTTTTTTCATACATCTATGAGATCAACCCCTTTATCAGTGATTTCATGACCCCTTTAACAACACTAACCCCCCTCCCTCCTTTATCAATTCTTTTCACCCCACCACCCCTTTATCAGTTCTTTGCAAATTTCCAACCTCCTACGCCCACCTAGATTCGAACCCTGCACCTATTCTTTAAAAATGGAACACCTTTACCACTATACTATGTTGTTTTGTTGTATTTTTAATGATATTTCTATTTATTTATATATATTTATAGATACATTTTTTATTCATATATTCATATAATTATTTTTAAATACATTTATAAAATATGTGTGTGTGTGTGTTTGTGATATATATATACATATATTTATTTAAATAATTTATATGTTATATTCATTTACATATACTATAATATAATATAAATATATATCTATTTATTAATACACACGTATGTGTATATATAAATAATATATATATATATAATGTAGAAAATAGTTAGATATTGTTTTAAATAAATTTTTAGAATATGTATTCATTTAAATATATTATAATATTCATATACATATATATTTTTTAAATATTGACACACACATGTTTATATATAAACATTAATTTTATTGGTATATATATATATATGAATGCATTTTTATAAGGTAAATAAAATGGATAATTTTTTAATTTTAATAAAATAAATAATAAATAGTTTTTATATATTTAAAAATAGATTTATACATAAATGTGTTGATATATATTTATAAAAGTGATTTATTATAAGTAAATATAATAAAATATGCATATATTTAATTATAAATAAAAAATTATGAAAATGGTCAAATATCAAAACCATAATATCAATATGGTAAAATTTTGGAGTACTTCAAGGCCTCTTTTAGCCTGTAAAAATGTGACTGAGGGATCACCTAGGTCACCAGTTCATAGATCTCTTTACAGGCCTTGATTTGATATATGGTAAAGACCAAACAGACACCCAGATCAAAAGTTATGGTCATTTGAAGTTTGAGTTACGATTTCAACTTATTTTAGATCTTTTATTTTTTTTTTTTTTTTATCTTATAATTGTTATTAAATGGATATTACTAGATAATAATTAGAAAATTCTTAATTAAAAATATTTTTTAAATTATTTTATAATCTATTTTCACTAAATTTTTCATATATTAAGTGTAAATTCTTGTTTATCCTTATCTAAAACATATTTAAAAAATATGTATTATATTTATATCAATATAAATATATTTATATGTGAATATATTTTTTTAATTAAATATAATTTTTTTTGAAATGTACCCTTTATCAATAATTTTTACTAGTGCTGATAAAGCCCCCTTATCAATGTTTTTTTTTCTAGCGCTGATAAAGGGACCCATTTATCAATGTTTTTTACTAGCGATGTTAAAGGGGGCCTTTATCAATGATTTTTTACAAGCACTGATAAAGATCCCACTTTAATAGAACTTTTTTAGCATTGTTAAATTCCCCATTTAACAGTGCTAAAAAACACTGTTAATGACCCACTTTAACAGTGCTAAAAAAAGAACTGTTAAATACCCACGTTAACAACACTTTTTTTAGCACTACTAAAGGGGGTCTTTAACTATGCTTTTAGATAGAACTGTTAAATACCTAGTGCTAGATAAAATTAGTTTTGTAGTAGTAAATGTGACACACTTGTCCAAACAAATCCATGCTACAACAGATCGTCAATCTATACTCATAGCTCTCACAACACATAAGGTATCGTCTTATACAGAGACATCGAGATTGGGGAAATGCCTCATTGTGGTCGATCCCAAACTTGATCTCCTATAAAGGGGGTAATTCCAAAACCTCCTCAAGAAAAATATAAGGGTAATATTCTACAACCTTGGGAAACACCAATAGTTGAACCACTGATAAACTCAACATCACCTCATCCATCAAGAAAGATAAGGATGGAACATGTCTCTAATCTATCCAAGGGTCTCGTTTTCCACAAACATTTTTAGATCTCCATCAGCATCATAGAACACAAACTTCCTACTAAATAAATCCATAAAATATTTTAATAAATATATCAAATCCATGCTAAGAATGATGTCATATGGATCTATCTATAAATATAGAAATTCTCCCAAGGAGCAGTGTTTCCCGAACACTAGCTCACATTCTCTGCATATTTCATATAAATAATCCCAACCTATAACTGGTGTATTTAAATATAATAGAACTAGAATTCTCTCCACATAAAGTCCTAAATCATAGAATATGGTGGGTGATATGAATGAGTGTGTGGATCCTGAATCAAACTAAGCATGCACACATGTAGAAAACAAGAAAAGGGTACTTCAAACGACATCTGGATCTCTCAGCAATGGAAACACTAGAACATGAAGATGAACACAATTTTATCTATGAATTCCTTGAACCTAATAAAGACAACCTCCATGGTCATTATCTACCCTCTGAGGATGAGGATAATCTCAAGGTTGTCCTTTATATACCCCATCTCCTCTTTACTGATCCCAAGTTGGAGCATTCTACAGTTGCTTCCTCAGCTGAAACTACCCCAATAAAGGAACCTAAAGTGGAAAACATGGTGTGTCCTTCCTAAAAAGAATGATCATGAACTCTCATTGTTGATGACTTTGACCTCTACAATAAAAAGCAAACATATAATCCCTTGTAAAAGTCTTGAGATCCACTAACCATGGAGGAGCGATATATTGAGGGCTATGACCTACTCCCAACTAACCGAAAACTCTTCTATCTAATAAAATCAGAAACCAAAACTATAGCTCTACTTCATGGAGAATCCTAAAGTCTAACCTTTAATTATAATCTGATCCTCACCAACATACTATCAACGACATCTTCTCTCAGTAGCACCTCAAGATAATTCAACATAAACTCTCACACACTAGAACTCTCTTGTCAATGGGTAAGAAGTTTCTAATGATGGGTTACCTTCATAGTTGAAGAATGAATCTCTACTAGAAACTAGTCCATGAACTTCTCCCATGAGACCAATAACTCCTCACAATACTTGGGTAACATGATCCACCATTTCTATGATCATCTATATAGTATTTTCATCACAAATGAAACCTATTTCTCCTTACGAGAATAGATTAAATTGAAATCTATCTCAAACTCCTCCAATCAGTCTTATTTCCTTGATTCTAAAAAATAACCTTCATACTTATAAAGACTATGGTGATAAAACTCTCATATTTTCTTCCTCAAAGTGTTAGCATCATCAACCTCTACTCTGCACCAATCTTATGAAGCATCCTTATGAACATATTCAATTCGAACATGATGAGTACGTGGACTTGGATCCATTCCTACAAAATAAAAAATGATTAGAGTCTCCTAAACCTAGAATATGGAATACTTAACATTAATTCATTATCTAATTACTTTATCTTTATTTAAGGTTCAACCTATATTGGGGTCTACCCATTTCAAACACACGTGCAAAGAATAATGACACATGATCCTTTCCTATGTTTCTACACCACAACCAATGTCACCTTTATTAGTGTGATTGGTAAACTTAAAGGTCTTTGAATCAAATCACATGGGGACCCAAATACCCATGTCTTATACGGTATCCCTTGTTTACATTACTTACTAAACTTATCTAACACCATTTCCCTACCAACCCATACAGTCCTCACTTACGCCTAACTCAAAACTTTGTCTTGTCCTTAAACTTGAACCTTAAATACCAATCTGTCATAACCCTCTCCCCACAAAGGTACCCCTCTTGGCCTGTCAATAAAGGAAGACAGATAATGTCCCCTTATTCCTACCTCCAATAGGCCCTAAGTTATCAACAAGAATTGAGGGTGTATCATACATATAAATTAGATTCATTACCCTCTAAGAGAACATGAGAAAGAGAGAGATAGGAAAAATAAATCAATCATTTCTTACTATATGGATAAAAGGAATCCCAAGTACGTATATATAATATCATATAGAACTAAAACAAATAGAAAAGAAACTACCAGTACCAAAAATTTAAACTCAGAAATGACCATGAATCCCAAACAGATCCTATAAAAAACCATGAGCTAGTAAAATCCATCCTAGTCTCCAACATATTCTTGATAACCTGAAAATTTGTTTATATATATATGGGGTGATCATAATATTATACTTAGTAAGATCCTCCCTAGATCCTCTTGTGAAAAATATAAAGAAAACATACTAAATCCCACTGAAAAAAATGTAAAAGTAACTCATCACCTAAATAGGTATACTATGTTCCTAGCCTCACTAGGGATAACTCTCATCAAGTTTCATATACAAGGGATCTTGTATTGTAATAATAAAATAGAAATGGTACCCATATACCACTTCCCCACTAGTTTATCACTATTCCCCAACATCATGCATCATGAACCACCTCTCTCCAAAATAAACCAGATCGGAGACACCTATGCTAAGTATCACAACATGAATATCATGAATCGCATCATCTCATAATCTCATCCACCTCTCTATATTCTAACCAAGTAGTTTCTAGGATATACCACAGCCTGTATGATGTGAATCATACATTGGGTATTATACCTCAAGCCATCACATCCCATACACTAAGTAAGGTACCTCAATCCATCACATCCTATACACATCATACCTATAATAGTTATTTAGATACTATAATTTAAGAAACATGTTGGTGAAATAACCCCAATCCATTATATCCCTCTATAAATATATATATATATATATATGTGGGTGTGTGTGTGTGAAACTAACCACCATATATACCAGAACATGATACTACCTAGAGAAGAGAGTGGGGACTGAAGGGGTAGTTAACCATTTGTCCCTCACCTGCCTAGATATTGGGGAAAACACCCTTCTATAGTCTACTCAATTTCATTCGCCCTAATCAACATGGGTCTAGTAGTTTATAAAATCAAAAAACATACAAGACATAATATAGATCTGATATACACATATTTCATGCATAATTTTTAAACACACTAATGATTTTTAATGGTTTTTAATGAAAATTCCCAAGTATTTCAATGGTTCATTTAAAAATGATAAATTAAAAATAAATAATGAAAATTAGTTTAAAATAAATGAAAATGTTAAATTTTGAGTTTTGGAATTTAATAGTATCTTATGTTGAATTTTATTTATATTTTTGAAATGATTTATATCAATTAGTTTAATATAAAAAAAAGCGGCAAGCCTAGAAGTCCCTTAACCATGGATAAAAATCCACTTACCTAGGACTATCTAGTCCTATATTGATAATAATAGCACACAGGAGAGCCCGTATAGGCTAGAGAGGGTGCATGGCCTATGGAGGAGCTGTAGGTACAAAGTTGGGCAGAAGCCCACTCGAGCCACACGGGCATGGTGTGACCCATGTATATGAGTGGTGTTTTTTTGGGATCCCACCCTGATATATGAAATTGAGTCAGGAATCCATGTGATTCACTATAAACTAGTGTGCCTCCTAGAATCAACTTCGATGTGGGAATCAAAACATGGATTACTATTCACATTAATAGAAATGGTATTGTTACACCTGATTTTCTTCACGCCGAATCCTCAGAAATCCAACTCCACCATCTCTGCTACTACACCATTTCTTGATATCATTTTCCACCACCTATAATTATTAGGAAACCACAATGGTTGCCACTGGAAATCTATAATGCAAGATACAACTCCACTAACTCTACTCTAATCCACCATGAATGGCCTTTGGACCTTGTAATGACCTCAAATATTCCCCTTTCAAAGGATTCCACTCCATGCACATTGATAAGAGCCCCCTCAAGCCACTATGAAGGTCGGACGAGTTGAGGAAGCACTATTTTCCACTGCTTATGCCTTCATTATTGCCACATACACCATACAGGACTAGGATCCTATGCTATCATGCGGTCCAAGATGTGGTTTCCCCATATGATCTCTCTGTTTTGTCCACTATATATCATGAACACCTAATTTTATCAAGTGTTTCCATTTTTTCACACCAGGTCTCATAGCTTCATTTGTGAAGAGAGATCTTGGGGATATTTTGAGAAGAGTCCTAGGAACATCCCTACCTATAAAGGGAGATCTTACCACTACTTCAAGAGAGTTCAAATGATGAGGAGGGGAGCTAAAGCTCGACCAAGCAGCATCTTCTAGTTTATTTTCTTCTTTATTTATTTTAATTTTCTTCTATAGTCTCTATTTTAATTTTCTTTCTTTATTATAATCTACTCATTCATATTGATTTTTAACTAAAAATTTTATTCTTCACCCAATGTATTCTTCTTCTTACCCTTATCCTTATTTATCTTCTTCTTATACCTTTTCTTATTTGTTTTACACTCTATATTTATATTTTAATTTATTTATTATTCTATTTTATTTTATTTTTATTATTTTTTCACTTTCTTCTTTTAATTTATTATTTCATGTGTTTGATTTTTCTTATTCTATTCTTATTCTTTTTTCTTTTTTTTCTTTTTTTTTTATTTTTTTATTTTTTTATTATTCTTATTCTTTGTCTCTCACTCTCTTATTCGTTTATTTTTATTCTATTATTTTATGTGTTACTAGTCTTTATATTTTCTTATTATTTTTATTCCCTTTTCTTCTTCTCATTATCAACACCCTGACCTCTTACCCAAAAAATGAGGTACTAACCTGAGGCTTGGATCAGGGGTGTTAAGTGGTGTTTCCATTCATTATGTGCTTTATTTCATATGTTTTACTTATGTTTGTGGTGATAAATAGTGAAGTGTACGAGTATAGAGATTTCCCACCATGACACTGAACTCAAAATCATTTCTATTATATTATTTTAATAATTTTCCTTCCTTCCTTTTAACACCATATATGTACATAATGGATTTGATCCATTCAAGGGATGAAATGATATATGATGGAGCTAGGTCCAGGAAGGTGTCACGCTTTCGATTGAGGTGTTTCATCAACCTTGATTACAGGAGGAGGTAAAATCTAGTATTCTATAGGAATTAAATATTTAAAATATTACAAAATAAAATAATAGTAGTTTAAGAGTTATATTTCATAATTAAACTATAAAACTAAATTTAAATAGCAACAAGAAGAATGATGGAACCCATAAACCATACCAAAAATTCCAAGTTATTTCTTTTCTAATCATATTCTATCATTTCATGTGAGATTATTTTTTAGAATTTCATTTATAATATCAAATTCCATTCTTTTCATAAATAATAAAAACAAAAAAAAGTACTTTAAGTGAATTAGATTGATTAAGTAGAAAAACTGAGAAGCTCCTCAAGTGAGATGACCCTATTCATCCATTGTTTTGCATTAGGAAAAAATTTGTAAATTTTCTTTTTCCACACCCAATGATAGGAATACTATAAAAACTGGTTCCATTTTTGGGGATCCAATTATATTTTTATTAATTTTTCTTTTTCATGCATAATTTATAATTTTTATTTCTTTAAAAACCCATAAAAATCCTTTTTCCATGATATTTTCAAATGATCATTTTTTTCAATTCATGGAACATTTATTTGGAGATGTATGATCAAAAGAAAGTGGTACACAATACTGATAAGTCCCTCCTAAAAAATCTCAATAAAGTCACTAACCTGGAGAAGCATATGTTGAATGGGCATTACACAGGACTTTTATTTCTAGAGTTGGAAGATATGGTTGATGAAATCAAAGTGTATTATCAAAGACTGAAGTCCAAGGAGGAAGTGTCATTAGAGCTTTGTAATTTCACTAATGAGATTAAAGAGGTTGAGGTCTAACTAGAGGAACATTAAAAACCAAACCATTTTAAGAACCAGATCCAAGATGACCATGATGATCTAGAGTGGATTCATGATGAGTAATATTTGTCTTCTGGGAAACATGTGGGAGATCAACAAGATCTGGAGGATTTTTAGAATAATTATGAGGGAAAACTTGATTTACCTAGTCCTTAAAAATTATAAGAGACATAACCATTGCATGTTTTTCTATCTCTAGAGGAATAAACCACTCATGTGATGAATTTTTAAGAAAATATGTAGGATCTCAACTACTTTCTTTCATCCATAGAGAAATAACTTCAAGAGGCACTCATCACTAAGAAAATATTGATCCAAAACTAAGACAGGGAGTTGATATTTCTTTAAACTCTATTTCATTTGATTTTATTCAATATTAATTGAGTATTAATTTCAACTATTTTGAATTTTCATATTTGGACAATCCATGTTATGCCTTAGAGAAATATAAAGAAACTGAACATGCACCTACTGAGGAACACATGTAGCTCCTTGATTTTTATGTACTTGCATTTGATAAATCCCATGAGGAATTACAAGTAGATGATCCTAATGAGAATAATAAAAAGTTTTCTCATTATAAAAGGGATAATTTTAATTTAAATTTAAATTTTATTTAAGTATAAATACTTATTTACTTTCCCTTTGATCATTTAATTCATGAATCCAACATTGGGCTAGCACAGGATAAGAAGGAGAAGGTTTCCCAAGTATCAACCAAGAAGGAGGATGATCCATAGTTCATTCTACCCCCACCAAGAAAGATATACCTCATTTTTAATGGGTGATATCTAGTGTATTCTCATCCATGGATTATTCCTCACCAACAAAGAAGAATTTCAAGGTGGGAAAAGCCACATGTGGTGGTTCATATCCAAGAAGATCCACCCTCCATCAGATTATGGATAATATCTGGTTCTACCCTTCTAGAGGTAGTAAAAATTAAGGTCCCACTTGGGGGATCATAACAAGATTTATCCTTATTTTATTTATAGTAATTTATATTTTAATTTCATTTTTAGGATTAGTTTAACATGCATCCCACTCCCCTATCATTTTTTGAGCATTAATGGCATGATACATGTATTCTAATTGAGTGATTAACTTTTGTAAGACCGTGATTTCAAAGAAAATCCCCTAAGAAAAATTTGAAGTATGAGGATTAAAAGATTCATTTCAAAAGGGAGTTCATTTTTATGATTATCTTTTAAACTCTAAATTTTTTCCAACAACTTTTTTTGAGCTTTAAACTAGAATTTGTCTACCCATGCTTTGAATTATTACTTTCCTTGACTTATCTAGTTGACATGAGTTTCTTAGGAATCATATGATTCCATGTTTTAGATTTCAATGAAAATGATATTTAATGAGTAAATGGATAATATAATTATTAAATTTAATCATGGATATTAAAATGATGACTCATTATTGGAGAGAATTATTTGATTCATGTAAATGAAATTTCCCAATAATTTTTCACACATTGAATTTTTAAAATTCATGTAAATTGATTTTTTATTATTATTCATTTCATGAGTGTTTGTCCCAAATAATATGTTATATTACCAATAAGATTTCTCAACCAAATACTTCTTATTTTATCTTGATCATGTTTCTTGAGTGATGTTGGGGCATTCCACCTATTAGAACTTGCATTGAAACTTTTCAAATTTAATAACTATACAAAAACTCATTTAAAACTATTGAGAAATATTTTTAAAATACCTTATCCTTAATACCACCTTTATATTAATCATTTTTTAAACCATAGATACCATTAATGAACTTATTATGAATGATCCATATTTAAATCCATTTTTTTCCATTACTAGCATGATCTGATTGTTTGCATGATATTTTTATGTTAAAGTGTATGGGTGAAGGTAGTCATGGTGGAAGGGAAGAAATAAATTTTAAGGGAAAATTGTGGAGGTGATATTTTGGGTATTGAGAAAAGTTTTTTGATCCATACATAGTACTTTCACTTCATCCCTATCTTAGGAAAAATGAAAAAAAAAATTGTGGATTATGACTTGGAAGAATAAAAAATAACCATTACTTGACTAATGGTTTTTATCATATGTGGTTAGGTAGTGGATGTGAGATTATTTCTACGAATAACTTTAAAAAAAAGTAAAAAAAATGAAAAATTACTTTGAAAAAATATAAAATTAAATAAAAAAAATCAAGAAGGTACATATCATTCATTATGATTTCATTATTTATAAACTTACTTTAAGATTTGGAAGTTTGAGTTTTAATTTTTAAGGTGATAATTTCATTGAGATTTTACTTAATATATCATTATTAATACTTTAGAGATTATCCTCTTACTTGAGCCTTAATTTTTAAACCTCAATTCCTACCAACCTTAAGCCTCAGAGTCATTAGAATCTTGATTAAAAATACATCATGATTTTATGTGACTTTTTTTACAAAGTGAAGAAAATAGTTCCTTTAAAATCCTATAAATAAAGAACTTGTTCTCATGATATGAGAATAAATCTACATGAGTTGTATCATGAGTGATGATAGAAAATATTAAAAGGTGCGGTAAATCATGATTTATCATGTTTAAAAATATTCAATTGAGGAAATTGAATTACTGAAAGGATAAGTCATACCAATTTTAAAAGAAAGAAATGAACATTCTTGGATTGATTGATTTCTTTGAAAATTAGAAAATTAAATTGATATTTTATATGTATTTTTGAAAGTTTTATTTAACATTGATAATAATTTTATTTTCTTACTTTGAAATTTGAATAACGGTAACATTGTTGCCCTCTAAATTCCATGTTGGGATTTATTTCTTGAGGACAGGAATGGATTAAGTGTGGGGGTATTTGAAATACACATATTTCATGCATTATTTTTAAACAAATTTTATTTATTTTCAATGGTTTTTAATGAAAATTCCCATTTATTTAAATGGTATATTTAAAAATGGTAAATTACAAATAAATAATCAAAATGGGTTTAAAATAAATGAAAATTTTTTATTTTGAGTTTTGGAATTAAATTGTATCTTATGTTTAATTTTATTTATGTTTTGGAAATGATATATTAATAGGTTAATTATAAAAAAGAAAGTGACAAGCCTATAAATACCACAACCATGGCTAGAAAGCCACTTATCTAGGCCTTATTAGGCCTGACTATCCAAGCATAGAAAATGGGAGAGCCTGTATGGGACAGCGAGGGTGTATAACCCCCACAGAGGAGCCATGGGTATAGGGTTGGGCTGAAACCCACTCGGTCCATGTAGGTGTGGCATAGCCCATGTATGTGTGTTGTTTTTTCTGAGATCCCACCCTGTTGTAGGAAATTGAGTCAAGAATCCATGAGATTCATTATAAACTAATGTGCTTCCCTGACTCAACTTCTATTTGGGTCTTAAAACATGGTTTATTATCCACATTAACAGATTCAGTGTCCTTTCACCTAATTTTACACATGCCTCATCCTCAAACACCTGGCTCCTTTATCTCCACCGCTATTCCACCATTAAATATCACCATATTTCACCTACAATCACCAATATACCATGATGGATTCCCCTCAAATGCTCGAACAAGATGTGCTCCTCTACTGCCACTACTAAAATCCACCATGAATGGACTCTGGACCCTGGAAAGACCTAGGTTATGCCCCTTTCTAAGGATTCCACTCCATTCATGTTGATGAGATACCCCTTAACATGTTGTGAAGGATGGAGGGGTTGAGTAAGTAATATTTTCCACTACCATGTCCACCATATAGGACCATGATTCCATATTGTCATGTGGTCCAAGACAAAGTTGCCATGCATGATCGCTCCACATTTTCCACTGTATATCTTGAAAACCTAATTTAATTAGGTGTTTACAATTATTTGTCTCGGGTATTTTAGGTTCATTTCTGAAGAAATATCTCAAGGATATTTTGAAAAGATGTTGAGGCACTTCCCTTACTATAAAGGGATATCTTTCCACTGCCATAAGGGAGTTAAAATGATGAGGAGGGGAGTCAAAGCTCAGCCAAGATAATGCTGCTATTTTATTTTCTTCTTTATTTATTTTAATTTTATTCTATAATTTTTATTTTAATATTATTTCATTATTATAATCCATTCATGCTTACTGATTTTTAACTACAAAGTGTCTTCTTTACTCACTGTTTTCTCCTTCTTCTACTTTTTTCACCTTATTCTTATCCTTCTTATTATTCTTATTCTTCTTTGGTTAAAACTTTGTATTTATATTTTAATTTCTTTATTATTATCTTTTATTTTATTTTTATTATTTTATCACTTTATTCTTTTAATATATTTTTCATGTGTTTAATTTTTATTATTCTCTTTTCTATTTTTATTTTATTATTATTCTTCTTCTCTCTCTCTCTTTCTATTCTTATTCCATTTTTATTCTATTATTTTATGTGTTATTATTCATTCCCTTTTATTTTTCTTTTTATTCTCTTATCTTATTCTAATTATCACCACTATGACCTCTTATCCTAAAAAATGAGGGGCTAACCCAAGGCATGGATCGGGGGGTAAGTTTTGTTTCCATTCATTATGCACTTAAATTCTTCTTATTTAGTTACATTTGTGGTGAGAAAGAGTTAAGTGTACAAGTGTGAAGATTTCCCACCATAACATTATACTAAAACTAATTTTTATTATATTATTTTAATATTTCCCATTATTTTCTTTGAACACCATCTCTATACATGATGGATTTGAGGCATTCAAGAGATGAAAAATCATATAATGGAGTTGTTCCCTAGAAGGTGTTACACTCTCAATTGAGGTGTTCCATCAATCTTGATTATAGGAGGAGGTGAAATATATTTTTCTGTAGGAATTAAATATTTCACAATCACTAAATAAAATAATATTAGTTTAAGAGTGATATTTCATAATTAAACTATCAAACTAAATTTAAACAATAATAATAAGAATTATGTGACCTATAAACCATACCAAAAAGGCCAAGTTCTTTCTTTTCTAATTATATTTTTTCACTGCATGTTAGTTTAATTTTTATCATTTAATTTATCTTCTAATATTCCATTTTTTTATAAATAATAAAAAAACAAAAAGGAAGTATTTTAAATGAATTGTATTGAGTATGTAGAAAAACTAAGAAGCTCATAAAGTGAGACGACCTTGGTCAGCTAATGTACTACACTAGGTAACAATTTAGAAATTTACTTTTTCCACACCTCTCGACAAGTATGTTGTCAAGATCACAACCACACTATAGGCATAACCCAGTCCTAGAATCAATTGCATATATCATCACTCAGAAACTCGAATGACACTACTCAGGTTTATATATCCTATAAGAACATAAGAATTTAAGAATACTTACATTAAATTACTTATTTTGTTTTTATAGTTATCATTTTTCAAGTTAATTAATTAACAATTAATTAATATTAATCTAATTTAGTTTCATTAACCATAAATTAAAAATTATTAAACCATGATTTAATATCCTTAAGATAATTCCATACCCTCTAGAAATAATCCAATTGAATCTATGGTTTCTCAATATTTAAATATATTTCATTCCAATAAGCATCAACCACATAGGTTAAACTTTTATTAATCATTTACCATTCCATAATTCCAAGTACTCTAAGAAACATCCTAAGCTACCATCAAAAGATATTCATAACCAAGAACATCGGGTTACCTCAAGCAGTAGGGAAAGAAATGTAGATTAATAAGAAACTCATGCATCTTTCCATTAAATAGATTTATTCACAAGTAAGCATATAGATTATAGCACAACAATGGGTAAGCCCAACTTCAACATGTTACAACATCTCTAGTTCCATTCCTAACACCCTCATGCATATCACCATGCATTTCATCATTATAGACATTAAATTATTCCACAAACTCAAGCCTCCAGAACCATATCTCATCAGCCATCCCAGGTTCACATCACATCCTATAGCAAGGATCATATGTAGATCATACAAAAGGAAGCTACAACCAACGAGGTCAATAAGAAAACTATGCCCTAAAATAAGTTATCCAACCATCACAAGAAATTGGGATCTCATGACCCCAACACTAGGCACTAAACCTTCACAATTAATGATAAAACATGGCCCTAAACATTTATCTTTCTAAAACAACTAGTTTTTATTATGTATTGAATTAATTGATTCAATTATTATAGGTTAAAACTTTAGTTAAACAAAGTAATAATATATAATAATATATTACAATAATTTAACCATGAACTTAGCATTAATTATAGTTTCATAAAATTGAGAGAAGAACCATTCTAATTAAACATGCTGTTTATTCTTATTATCATAAAATATGTTTACAACTTCAAGTTATTTATCCAAATACATTAACACATATAATAAAACATTTAATGTGAAATTTATAAGAAACACAGGATTTATTAAAAATTCATCTTCTTTAATTATTTATCCAACCAAAAAAATTATTATTAGATTCATGTTCTTTACCAATTTTATAAATTCCAACATGTTAAAATAAGCATAATAACATAATAAAAAATATAGAATTCATTTCTCAATATCTAGAAAATCAAGAGGCAAACTATTATCATGGTGGAAAATATCATCATACGGTCACTAAACACAAACCAATTTCATTATATAATTTGGTTAAATATTAATTAGGTTAATTATTATACTATCTAAAGGGATAAACCAGGGTAAATATATTATTTCACATAAACAAATAGGAGAAGCAATGAATCCCCTACCTCAAACTTCCAATGTTCTTTAAAATGAAATGGAATGAAATTATGAATATTTAATCACCTCTATCACAAGGAAACTATGATCTCTAAGGATTTCATGCCACAAACACATAGAAAATGACCAATGAAACTCTATTATAAATATAGAGATAAAATTTCATATAATGGAAATAAATATGGGTAGAAATGAGATCAAATTAAAGATAAACTACAAGAAAAGAAGAAAAACTACCTCAAATAACTATGAATTATTCTCTAGATGTTAGGTCTTGATCCCTATATAAAGGGGGATTTAAAGCCACCAAAAATAACCTTAGGGTCCTGGGGTTCTAGAGAAAGGTGTGGGATAAAATTAGGTTCAGGGGGATTAAGGGGTATTTATAGGTAGACTAAATTTTTTAGAGGACCATGATGTATCCCCTAAGATCATGTCATGGACTATTGAAAAATAAGAGGACTATATATTAATCCATTGAGACCATGTTGCATCCCCCCAGTTAACTCCACATCCAGGATCCACAATTAGATCCATGGCATAGATCCCATAAACCTAAGGTGAGGGACTATGACACAACCTACAACCCACACTACATCCACCCCTAATTTGGAAGTAGCCTCAAAAAAACTAATATGGTGAAGCCAACTTGCTTCACATCGTAGCACTAGACACTAGTTAAGGGCCTACTCAATAGCAAACTGCCATGGAACAACTAGTCTTAAAAAGGCAGTATCCTTGATTTTTTTCCTCAGTCTCTCTTATAGGGTAGTTGACCACTATATATCTTAAATTCCTACACTTCGGTTCATCCCAAGGCTCTATTCCATAATCCTCCCCATTTTCACCATCTTTCCTATAAACACTCTCTAAACACATTGAAATCTTCACCAGGTTCCTCCAAAACCCAAAAAACACAAACAAAATGTGACTTTTAAAACTCGGTTCACTCAATAGTAATAAAACCCAATTGGCCACATGGCATCAAGCACACCTCCCCATATTCCAGAGGATATTGAATAGTAGTGAGGGTCCTGTAGAATTATGGGGAGATTATACCCTCATAATCAAAGTGTATCACAGTTTTATAATCATAACAAAAAATAGTGGAAACATATGTAATAATTGAATAGCTAAAAAACATTCATCATATAAATAACAAAGTAATATCATTCATCATTTTCATATACAATTATGATCATGTCATGTTATAAAAAAGACAATTAATACATGGAAATAATTTTCTAGTACAATACATGTATCAAAGGTACAAAAATACTAAAATGAATTATCCCCAGAAAGTATCACGAGCCATAGCTCGGTCCTTTTCTCCACTAATCCTATGAAAAAATTAATCAAGTATAACCAAGAGATTTATCACCCATATCCCTACATGAATCCATGAAGTTTTTTCAGGTGCCCAATGATGGCCCGAATAAGTTGTGAGATAACACTCTATAAGACACACCCAACGATGTCTATAAAAAATCCAATATGTCCATATAAGATGAATAAGTGTATATATATAACAAGTATACAATTAATAATAGTATAAGAAATATTTTCGAAACTATCAAGTCTAACTATGATCAAGAAACTAAATCATAAGGGCTATTTGTAAAGCATAACAACCATTAAGGTCATCCTACACTGTGTAATAATGTTTTAGACCAACATGGTCTAGGGTCTAAGAATTAGAAATATCCAAGGAAACCTAGTAATAAAGGTAAAACAAGTAAACATGATCCAAGGAGTATAAATGTTCAATTCATTCTAATGGGTAATATCCAAGGAGTAGAAATGTATAAGGCATCCTAAAATGTCAAGTAAACTAGTTAAATTAGATCCTTGGAGGATAAATGTTCAGGGCATCCTTTTAAGTCATATAACTAGGATCCAAGGAGTAGAAATGTATAATGTATCCTAATGTGTTGTGTAATAGGATCCAAGGATTACTAATGTTCAAGTCATCCTAATTATTCGAATAATCCATATCCAAGGAGTAGAAATGTCTAAGTCATCCTAATGGTTTGTCATATCCATGGAGTAGTAATGTACATGGCATCTAAGTATGCTAATTAAATGGGATACAAGGAGTATAAATGTACAAGTAATCCTATCAAATTCATTCATCATGTAATTAAACTCTTCATAACCATATATAATCCAAGGTATTCAACAATTTATAACTTTCATATACAAATGACAAAGTGATACAAGGTACTTAAAACCTTAAAAAATCCTCTTAATTACCACATTCAATTCTCAATTATGAAAATTTCTCCCAACACACCCCAAGAGGGGTATAATCATAGTAAAAAGGTAGAACCCACTCCATGGGTGGTTCAGGTTAGGTTCAAATACCTCCAAGCTTATAAAAACTGTCATGGAATGTCCTAGACATGAATTTATCATTTAGCTCAATATTAAATTAATTTAAGAAGAATTTCTTGGAAGGTCTAGTGTACGACACAATTAAAACAAGTTATGAATAGATATAATTTTAGGGAAAAGGTATAAACCACCAACCTTAAGCCTATAGATGAACACTCTTCCAGTTTCAACCTCTGATTCAATATAGATCAAAATAAAATGAAGGAATGTACAAAGGCCTAGAAAATAGGGCACAAGATCCTAAATAAAAATAGTGTCACTGATAGCAAGGAAAATAGAAAAAGGTGTGATAGGAATGAAGAACACATCAGTTCACATCCAATGAGTCCAATTATGAATGAATCAGAGTTCAAATATGAGAGTTATGGAAAATCTTAGGCTTGGGATTCAAGGGAGATTATTTCGATGGACCTCCTGTATGTAAGAGAAGAGGGGTGAGGGATATCTCAAAAATAAGAGGTCTTACCTCATTTTAAAAAACTAACCTAGGAATATTACATGGTGTGTAAGATTTACATGTTATGTAATGTTCAGGTTTTCCCCTCTATAGAAAAAACATTACACATTATGAATTGGATTGCCTATAACATTACACATTGTGTATTGAATACATTCCATGTATTCCAAATACATGTCATATAATTGGTATGCATCTATCCTTCATTTCCCTTATTCCTCCTTTCTAAGAACATATCAACCAGCCCAAAGTCACGGATTCTAGATCAAAGAAAAAAAAGAGTTCAAATAAGGGGTTAACCGAATGTTAAAAGGATCCATAACTCAAAGAAAAACACAAGATCTTACAATATTCCCCCTTAAATTAATTCATCCCCAAATTTCCCTTTCAGGGGTTGAAATAATAGTCTGAGAATAAATAAGAAAACTTGAAATAGACATCAACCTCCAGCTCCCGAGTCTCATACTATACACATTTGTACTGCCATTTCACTCATACGAGATGAACTAACCAGCCTCATAGAACCTTCATGCCTTGATCAAGAATATGGATAGGGTGCTCCTCAAATATTTTATATACCTCTAACCCAACCTTGTCCATATGAAGAATATGTGATGGATCAGAATAATATTAGTTAAGCTGAAATATAAGAAATATAAGAAATATTTCATGCATGGCCCAATACCTATAAGGTAACTATAACTAATAGGCTACCAGAATGACTCTCTTCATAATATCAAGGGTCCTGATATAATGAGGTGATAGCTTCTCTTTTTCCAAATATAGCTATACCTCGGTCTAGGAGAAACTTGTAAGAAAACCTGAATCCCCACTTCAAACTCAAGTGGTCGATGATGGAGATCAGTATATGACTTCGGTCTAGATTGATCTTTAGACATCCACTTCTTAATAAACTAAACCTACTTCAAAGTATCCTAAACAAGATGAGGACCCAGTATCATTGTCTCTCCTGCCTCTAATCAGCACAAGGGTGAACGGTACAGACTATCGTATAGGACCTCATAAGGATCCATCTATATAGTCACCAAGAAGCTGTTATTATAAGATAACTCTGAGAGAGTTAAGTGTTTCTCCCAAAAACCATTGAAATCAAGGACACATGCTTAGATTATTCCCTCTAAAACCTGTATCGTAAGCTTAGACTAACCCCCAATATATGGGTGATAGGTTGTACATAGCAATACCTATAAACCTAGTTCCCTCTATAACCCCTACCAGAATCGTGATATAAATCAATTACCCATGTCCAATACAATAGAATGTGGATCCCCGTGTAAGTATATAATCTCATGAATGTAGTGCCTCCCCAAATCATCCACTGAAATAATATCCCAAATAGGTATAAAATGGGTGACCTTTGTCAACCTATCTATGATCACCCATATGGTATAATTTCCTAGAGGTGATCTAGGAAGTCCTATCACAAAATCCATCATGACGTCATCATATTTACACTCATGAATAGGTAATGGATGTATAATTCTAGCTGGTCACTGGTGTTCCACCTTCACCTACTAATACTTGGAAAACTGAGTAACAAACCCAGCTATCTCATGCTTTATCCCCAAGTACCAGTATTGATGGTGCAAGTCATGATACATATTGGTAATACCAGGATGTGCAGCCCATATGGAGTCATGTAATTCTCACATCAAATCCTTCTGAATGTATATATGAACCTAGACATGTTCATGGATACACAATATCTCATCCTCGTCAATGATCCAAATGGGAGGCGGATCATTACCTACAATACTCTCTCGTAGGACCAAGCCCTCAGAATTTGATAGTTGTATCATCCTCACTCTCTCCAGAAGCATGGAATTCACTCATAATGATTCAAGTAAATACTATCCATAATGGTCTTAAACATCATATGTATCTCAAAAAATAGTTTCATAATCTTTCACTCACTACTAGTCTCCTAAACTTTTTGTTTTTGAGTCTTCCTACTTTTAGTATTGGAAAATGCATTACCCTTTCCGTACATATAAGAAATCTCTAATTTGAAGTACTAAAGGTATTAAACCCACATTCATTGTCAAATATTCAATTTATTATGTGTAAATATGTATTTAAGGATTTTTTGGTCTGTAAACACAACAAAATTATCACCAAATAAGTAATGCCTCCAACAGTGCAAGGCATGTACAACAGCGGCTAACTTGAGATCATGCATCAGTTAGTTCCCTCTTGTGTGGCCTCAATTGATGAGATTTGTATATCAAGACTCACTATTCTTGCATTACAAATCCTTTTATCCCAATATATTATGCATCACAATATACTGTATAGATTCTCACCATCTCTAGAAGGATAAAGATCTACACTGAAGTCGGTCTCCCATTCAACTCCTAAAATGATATCTCATAGGATTTAGACCATATAAACTTGACACCCTTCTTAGTCAAGACTGTAATAGGTTCTTATAATCATGATAAGTCCTATATGAATCACCTATAATAACCAGATGGCCCCAATAAAATATGTATATAAAATATGTTATTGAGATGCTCCTAGAAAACTATAACTCTCTCCATCTATTGGTCAAATAATACTCCTATCTCTGAGATAACATGACCTAATAAGTGAATCTAATGCATTAGGAAGTGTAAATTTTTTATAATAGCATATAACTGATGCTCTCTTAGTGTATCCAAATAATCTTAGGGTATTTGGAATAGTCATATAAAGTGTGATAATACACCAATATATCATCCAATAATACCACCACAAATGAATCTAGATATGGATGGAAAACTTGGTTCATCAGTACCATGAAAAATGATGGTGCATTCATGATACCAAAATATATGACCAAATACTCATATAGACTATGTATGCTATGAAAAGTTGTATGAGGTATTTCTAAAGGTAAAACACTCACTTGATAATAAACTGATATCAAATCAATCTTCGAGGACACCTAAGGTCCTTAAAGCTAATCACAATGATAATCTATCTGAGGCATAGGATACCAGTTCTCAACCATAAACTGGTTCAATTTCTAGTAATTTACATATAATTGAAGGTTTTTATCCACCTTCTTGGAAAAAATGACTATAAAACCCCATGAAGAAGTATTGGGTCATATAAAACCCTTTTCTTCAAAGTTCAATAGCAGCCTCTTGAGCTCCTGCAACTTAATAGTATCCATACTTTTTAGGAGGAATGGATACTGATGCAGCTCATGGAGTAAGCTCGATAGAAAAATATACCTATCTAAAAGAAATTAGTATAGAAAATTTGTTTGATAAAATTTCCCTGAAATGATCGAAAATTGTAGACAAGTCCTCTAGATACATTCCCTGATCATCCAAATATAAGGTAGAAATTTCAGTTTACATCCTACCCCACACATTATTCTCTGGTTTATCTCAACTCACTTGAACATCCCATTAATCCTTGTGAATAAAAAATCTACCCTATAGTGATATGAAAGTTACCCTTCAGTCATAGTATTCAATAAAATCATGATAGGGAACCAACTGGTCCATCCTAAGAATGATTTCAAACCCTATCATCTCAAGGATAAAGTGGTCCTATACAAATAGACACCCATATACCTCAAGGGGAACTCCCTTCACTAGAATACACTCTTTCATATCCCAATCAAATATTTAGTGACATGACACCATCATAAAATTGAACATCAATCCCAAGGCTCTCCACAATAGGTACAGATGTGAAATAATGTGATGTATCTGTATTAAAAATAGTGGATAATAATATAGAGGATACTAGAATAGTACCTCTCATAGTATAAGGTCTGACACTATTCTCCTCAGGTATCATCTACACTGTATACATCTGGCATAAACTGTGGCCCAGGGATAAAGCTTGATTACCCTAAGAAATTTCAATATGTTATCACTAATAATCCAATGTCTATCTACCCCGACCATGACCACCACCTCATCATAATCATCCAGTTTCACTCTAGATACCTAACTAATGAGATGATTCATACCTCACTCATAAATGATGAGTCATTGCAGACCCTCTCTACTAGATACTAGAGGAAAGTTCCTGCAAAACCACTATAGATGGACCATCCTTCCACAAGCTCAGCACTCAACTGGGTCTCTATCACACTGGCTCCTCATATTCCCCTACCTCACACAGTGATGAAAAAAGAATAGAAATACTATAACTCATGCTCTAACAAGTATTCCCTACTCAATAGACCTCAAGGTATATCTTTCCTCCACCTGACACTTAACCACTAGGTTGAAAAGTTGATCCACCCTACTCTATGCCCCCATATTTCATCATGTTATGTTCAGTAATCAATGTTTAATTTAATATCTATGAAACTTTAGTAAGAGTAAAAAAATTCACTTTAGATCAGATTTCATACCTAAGACCATCCTCTAATTGTCTTGATTTTGATAATTCATCACCTAACAGAATAGGTTCAAAACACTAGATCTCTATAAAATGGAAAGAATAGTCCATAACTGAAAATGTTCCCTACTCCATATGCATGAACCCTCTATCTATGTCAGACCATATCATATCAGGATAAAAAAACAGAGAATTCTATCTATAAATCTATCCAATACATATCCCAATAATGATTTTTCTGATTAATCATGTCCCGCCATTTCATAGAAGAATCTTAGAGCATATATATATAACGATATTCGCTAAAATCTTGGGAGGTGTCTTGAGATGATCAAAAATTGATAGCATGGCCTCTAGCCATGAATCTGTATCATGTGTTCTTCCATCAATGAAACCATGGGTGGATGTTGCTAATGGGACTCACATGTCATCTCTTCTATAGTCAGGGTAGGTCACAATGTTTTCTGAATAGTCAATATAAAACATAGTAATACCTCTAAAAAATGGACCTCGATGCCCATATCAGGTATAATTGTAGGTGTCTTAAGAAGAACTATGTTAGGTTCCACTAGTGGCACAAGGCCCACCACCTCTAGAGAATGGTCATCACCATCATCCTAGTGAGTGACTAGAGGTTGTAATGATGGAATATCTCTATAAATTTCAAGCACACACCTCATTCAAGGTTTGATAAAAATAGGAACACAAATATATAAATAGTGAAGGAAAAACCTTCCTAAACACAAGTCACTCCCCTCTTCCTACTCCTAAATCTGGGTTTAGGTGATGTACAAGCCATAAATAAAATCTAGAGACTCTGCCTACTACCCGATGCTCAGGTCGGTTCAAGTTTAAGTTCTTTTCTATAGGTCATGGGTTCTGATATAAAGAGTTTCAATTGAAATTTATAGATTAAAACACCCTTTAAATAGAAATTTGAATCCCCATTTAACAACAACCATTCATTTCATAATTCGATTTCATTTAAGTTAATTATCATTTATATAGAAATTATATTAAAAATTTTGAACTATATAGATCACCAATTCCAATTTATAAGGCTCTATACACCTTATAAATTTAAGTGTGGCATCCATTTAATCCCAAAACATTATTCATCAATTCCCTATATGAAATTTTAGAAAAATTTCATGGACATAGAAATAAGGAAATAAAACATGATGCAATCAATGTACGTAGTAATGTAAACATGGAATTGTATAATTCATGAAATATAAATCCTAAACTGCGTATAATAATGCATGATGAAACACTTCCTTACTATAATAAGCCAAGGGAAAAATCTGTAATCATAAGAAACATCAAGTTCATCACCCAAATTTTAAATCAAGGAAATTTTAATAAGAACAATGTAGAACAACATGTCCCATACCATGTAGTTTAGATTTTTCCTATATGTTGGTTAGATACTCCTAGGCACAAATAATTACCAAACTCAAACACTTTCCTAATATCCTATCTAATATTTATAGATGACAATATAAAATAAAAGAAATAGATATGATTCTACTTTGTATCGTCCCTGACCCGGTTCACTCAACAGTAACCAAACCTAGTAGGCCACATGGCCTTAAGCACACCTCCCCATATGTCAGAGGTTTCCAACTAGTAGTGAGGGTCCATAGTGGAATAGTGGTGAGACTATACCCTCATAATCTAAGTGTATCACAGTGGTATAATCATAACAAACAATAGTGGAAGAATATGTAATAACTGATAAATTTAATCATAAACATCCATCATATAATTAACTAAGTAATCTTATTCAATAGTTTCATATAAAATGATGATCCTGGAATGTTATAAAAAAGACAACTAATGCATGTAAATGGGCATCCATTAGAATATAGGAATCAAAAGTTCAAAATTTCCAAAAGGAACTATCCTCATATAGAATCAGGAGCCATAGCCTGATCATATGCTCCCCTGATTCTATAAAACAATGAATCAAGTATCAATAAGAGGGTACTTTCCCCTATACATGCCTATATATATGAATTATATATGGGTACCCAACGGTGGCTTGAATAAGGTGTTAGATAACACTCAGTATCTCCCCCCCCCCTCAAAAGGTGTCTATAAAAAGTCTAGTCTATTTATATAAGCTAAATTGGTATACATATATAGCAGGTATATAAGTAATAATAGTAGAAGAAATACTATACATCTTATCAAGTTTCATTGTGATCAAAAAACTAAATCATAAGGGCTATTTGTAAAGAATATAAATCATCAATGTAGTCCCACATCATGTAATCATGGGCCAGAGTATAAGAAGTGTTAATGTATAATTAAACCTAGTAAGAAATGTAATACAAATAAATAAGATCCAAGGTTTAGAAATGTCCAATTCATCCTAATGGGTCAGATCCAAGGAGTAGAAATGTCCAAGTAATCCTAACATGTCAAGTAAACTAGTTAAACTAGATCCTTGGAGTATAAATGTTTAGGGAATCCATGTAAGTCATATAATCAGGATCTAATGAGTAGAAATTTCCAAGGTATCCTAATGAGTCATGTAACCAATATCTAAGGAGTAGTAATGTCCAAGGAATCCTAATGAATTGTATAATATAGATCCAAAGAGTATAAATGTCTAATGAATCCTAATGGATCATCAAATCCAAAGAGTAGTAATTTACATGGAATCCAATCATGCTAATTAAATGGATCCAATGAGTGGAAATGTCTAAGGAATCCTAACCAATTCATTCACCATTTCATTAATCTATTTGTAACCATATACATGACAAGGGATTCAATAATTTATACCTTTCATATACAAATGAGATGGTGATACAAGGTACTTACAACCTTAAACAATCCTATTAATTACCACATTCAATTATCAATTATGAAAAGTGATCACAACACACCATGAGGGTGGTATAATCATGGTAAAAAGGTATAACTCACCCCATGGGTAGTTCAAGTCTAGGTAAACTTCCTACAACTTTATATAAAAGTTCCATGGTATGTACTATACATGAATTTATCATTTAACTCAAGGTTCAATTAATTTAAGAAGAATCACCTGGAAGGTATGGTGTGTGTCATAATGACAACAAGATATAAATAGATATACTTTTATGAAAAAAGTATAGACCACCTACCCTAATCCCATAGATTAAAACTCATCCAATATCATCCTCTATTTTAGTCTAGATCAGAAGAAAATGGAAGAATGGATGAACACCCTTAAAATAGTGCATAAGATCCTACACCAAATTAACATCACTGATAGAAAGGAAAATAATGAAAGGTGAAAGAAGAATGAAGAACTCACTGGAACATATCCAACGTGACTGGCGGTGAAAGAATATGATTCTGGATAAAATAGTTATAGAAAATCCTAGGTTTATTCTTCAAGTGATCTTCCTCTGGTACACTGCCTATGCATGAGAGAAGATGGGTAATGGATCTCTAAAAAATAAGAGGCTCTACCTACTTTTAAAAAAATTACCCCATAATATTAAATGACTATTAAGGTTTACACACCATATAATGTTTGGGTTTTTCCCTTCTAGGGAAAAACCATTACACGTCATGAATTGGACTACACAGGACATTACACATCATGTATTGAATACGCAATGTTTATTCCAAATACACATAGTGTACTTTTCCTATAGCCATCCTTCATCCCCCTTCTTTATTCTTTCCAAAAACATATCAACTAGCCTAAACACATGGATTCCAAGTATAATCCAAAAAGAGAGTTGCAACATGGGTTTAACTGAAATTTAAAAGGATCCATACCTCATAGAAAAACCTAAGATCTAACATAAAATTGCTTCTAGGATCTAGGAACTTACATAAATAATAATAGTATTATTGTTATTATTTAAATAGCATGTGTTAAACTCAAGGATAAATAAATGTTATTTCCTTGAATAAATAAATTAATATTTATTCAAATAATATTTAATATCATTTCTCACCAGACCATTAAACTGAATTTTCCAATCCTTCTTAATATTTATCTAACTCTGAATAAAGTTTATTAATTTAAATTAAAATTTTTCACTGCATTATTTTCTGATAAATAAATAAATATTTGTTAAATATTTAAATAAAAAAATAAATTAATATTTTTTACCTTTCAAATTTACCAGATAAAATAAATATTTGTATATTCATGTAATTAAATAAATAAATACTTGATGAATAAATGTTTATTTAATATTCGACTCGCCTAATATTCTCTTGAATAACTGGAAACTGGATATATTCAATCAACCAAATAGGAATAATTATTGAACCATGTATGCGGATAATATTTATTCGACATGTTAAATTTATAAATAATTTAACTGAGGTTCTAGATATACTTAATTTTTTACCCTCTAGGATCCTTTCTCTATGGCATTAGGTAGAACCACATAAAGTTCAAGGTTATCATATAGAAACATGTTAATGCATCCACATAGAAATAGGTTAAATTCCACAATTATAATAACCATATATGAATGCATAATATATAATATAATCTTTTTTTCTTGATATCTCTAATCAAGTAGGTTTCATACTAGTGCCATCATCCTATGTGTTCAATGTATCTTTCTTTGAATTTATGGAAATTAACTTTACAAAATAATTTTATATACATTTACTTATTCAGGAAATTAAATTCCCATTAAAGGTCCTATGATATCAACTTTTTTTAAATAATAGAAGGGATAAATCATTTCACAAATTATTTATTAATGCAATATCAATGATATCGGTGCCATCAACCTATCTTTTACATGAACAATGATCATCATGGTTTATGATAATACATAAAAGTATGTGAATCATGATATGAATTAATAATGATCTTAAAGTCTACTTATCATTACATGCATCCGTATATAGGAACATCAATGATAAATATAAATATGGATTTCCTAATAGAGGTTTAAGTTATCATAACTTCCTTTATTGAGATTACTAAGGATGAAATTCATGAGAAGAAGTCTCAATGTCTTATGATACCTATACCCTTAATATCTTTTATCATTTTTTTCCTATTAGATGATTTTCTCTGGCAATAGAACATGTATTTAATATTACTATCATATCACTTTAAGGTTCACATCACAGTGAGGAACTACAATGGCCTTTTGGGGAAACAAATACCCTTAGGAAATTATCACATAGTTTTCACATAGAATAACAATCATTATGGGATAATATATTAATTAATATTCAATACTACAAATATTTTGATAATAAAAAGTTCAAATTAGTTGGTTCTGGGTAACAAACTTCAACACTTATTCCCTTTCCTTCCATTTTTCCTAGGTTTCTCCTTTCTCTATGAACCCTAAATCACAGTGTAAGATATGGTTTAGGTTTGGGATGGTTTTAACCTAGGTTCTTTAATTTATATGACCATATAGGATGTTTACTTACTCATTTGATCATTTATCTTGGAAAGTAATGTGTTGCATAATTGTTATGATTTCTTTAAGGTGGGTGTTTCTATGATCTTCCTTTAATTTTCAATTCATGGAATGATTGGGTTTTAAACACCTATTTTTAATTAAATTATATATGTATATAATATTTTGAATGGTAATATAAATTTTATCTATATAAATTAAAACTTTTCATAAAGGTTTTTTTGATTTATTTTTTTGTATTTCTTTTAAATTGAATTCTTCCATGTGTCTAATGTATTTTAAATTGTTTTTTGGGTTCCATGAAAAGGTTTTGATGAAAAATATGGGCCTTGAGACTTGTTTCAGTTTTTAAAGAAATTTTCCTTGTTTTTTATGAATTATTTTGGATTTTAAATGGGTTGTGTGGGTTTTAGTGCTTTCAAGTTATTTTTAAAGGATATAATTTTAGAGAAAAGTGAAGGAATTAGAATCCTGAGTTAGCTTTCATATAATTGAAAATTTGTAACTTTATGAAATAAATGGTTATTTCATGTGATTTCCTTATTGGTTTCTCCCTAGTAATTGTTTTACTTGTTTATGGGTTATTTTTTTATGGGTTTATGACATGAAAATGGATTTTTTGATGTGAGGGTGATAGAGGTGAGGGAGAGTTATTTCTTATGCCTTATATATTGGCCTTGGATTGGTTGTTTACTCACCTCCACTATAGATTGGTCATAGAAACATGGGAACTAAGAGGGAGATCTAGATTTATGATACCCTAGTTGGTACACACACTATTAGGGCCCCCTTTAATATGAGATAGTGCTATGTGGTATTGTTATCCCAACGATGTTAGTGTGTAATAGTAAGGTGGATTTTGTATTTATTTTTGACACAACATAGGTTAGTATTTTTTCCCTTTTAATTGGTAAAGTATAGGATCATCTCACTTTAGGACCTAGGGAGTTACTTGTGGAACTTATTCATTGATCAGTGGTTCTTTATAGGGGATTTCAATTTCTTGATTGATTATATCCCCACATGCTTGATTGGATAGTGGAACTATTTATTCTTATAAATTATTTTTTTATTACTTATTGATCTTGTGGTCCCCAGTTATATTGTAATTTTTTTCCTTTTAGTGGGGTGTTCTTTAAAAGATATTTTTCAAAGTGGTTTTAAAAAAAATTTTGAATAAAGAAATATTTTTTGTTCAAAGTTTTGAAATTCTTTAAAAAGAGGTGTTTTTGGTTTTTTGTAAAATAAAATATTAATTTATTGGGTTTCAAAATTATTTTCATTTGATTTTCATTAAAAATTAAGGTTTTATAATTTTTTGTAAGAATATGTGATTTTATTTCTTTATATTTTTTGAGATAGAAAATATTATTATGTATTGTATTTCAAACTAGAATTAATAACCTAGTGTTTTAAAGGAATTGTAGAGTCTCCTTAGTGAGATCCTATTGGGCATGTTATCTCACACCATATATGCACAATCATGTATTTGTGTGTATAGATCTTATGTCTTGTATATAGGTTCCAAGTTTCACTTTAAGTTTGGTTATCATTTCTCGTAGTTTTATGGGTGAGTTGGGATGTGGAGAGTGTAGAACTCAGTAGACCATACAGACACATCTGAGAGGGGGTGAAATAGGTGTCGTCTATTTTTTTACCAATTTCAATTTATTATTTTAAACTTATATCACCCCTTTTGACTTGAACCACTATAGTAAGTTAGAAATTATGTATCTATTTTTTTAACCTTATATACAACACCACATGAAATAATAGAAATAAGGTAAAGATAGAACATGGTATTTAAAAGTTTCAACCCCTCCTAGGAAACATACTCCTTTACATACTTGGAATATATAAGGAAAATATTATCCACTATAAAATTTTCATAGATTCAAGTGAATTTTTCTAGGTATCATCCTAAAACCAAGGTACACCATATTACACAGGTGTGGGATCACTATATTACACAAGTGATCACTGAATTATCCCACTACTCTTCTTTATAATGGAACACCATCAGTTACTATTCATCTCTTCTTTATCAACTTTAAGATAATAATAATATGTCTAGGTATGTCTCTACACCCACAAATAATGACCTACTTCTTCACATCAGGGTCTTCAATGGCCTCAAAGTCTTAAAAAACTACTCATGAAACTCAATATATGTTGATGATTAGTTACTAATTCTTATAAATCTATTCACTTGAGTATCAACTCAATCGTACATATTCAATTTTATTTGATTAGAAATACAAGTTGACTCACTCAGTTTAGTTAATAGTCTCATAGTTTTGTCTCATAATATCTAATCTCATGATGATGGTTTACTCACTCTCCTTATATCTTTGATACTCAAGTGATATTATTTTTTGGGTATCATATCCTTAAAAATTTTATTCAAGTGTCTCACTTATTTTCTTATAGCCCAAATCTCAATTCTCATGATATTCTCAAATAGGTAGAAGATTTTACTTCTCTTTCTTTCTTCCTCAGTATCCTCAATCTCACATGCATGTGTGGCTGCATTAATTTTCTTCTTCCCAATCCAATATCCATAAATGGCATACTATATAGGATTTCACATTTCCAACTAAACACATCATAATAGAATATCAATATTTGTATTCCCATGATTTTTCATGCATTAATTTTTCAAATCAAAAGGTATTATAAAAATACCCTTATTTAATTCTCCTCACATGGATAAATAAATAACTCATTTATTCTTTTATATCCTTAGATTCATATTATTCAACAAGATTCCACAAATACTAAAACATCAATATTCAAATCTATATGAAAATAAATCACACAACATTATCATGAAATGATATGGATCAACTCATTTAACTCAACTTCAGAACTTCACATGAAAACCTATATAGATCTCAACTTGAGTTTGTAATCAGAAGTAGCACCTCATCCTATTCCTTACTCTTCTCATTTATTCTTGGGTTAATATATATATATATATATATATATTTATTTCTTTTAGTATCTATAATACTCTTCCTATTTTCATTTCTATATTTAAATAAATTTGGAAGACTTATCACTTTTTAGGATTAGGAAAATTCCTAGCCTTCAATCTCATTTAATTTGATCTCCTATGAATGTGTATTATATAACTTATTCTATTGGATTATTTCATAATTATTTATACATAGGTGAAAATTTCTAGCTTCTAAGTAAATAAATCTGAATTATTCTTGAAGATAAAATCACGTTCAACACATTTTTGTTACAGATGTTCTTTTACTCTTTTATCTTCCTATTATTTATCATGAAGACATATTTCTTATGCTTGAATCATGGATTTACAAACTTCATGATATTCTAAAGTTGAACACAAAGTTCTATCATCTTCAAATTTATTTTTCCTTAGAATTAAAAAATTATAGAAACTCACTTTTTCTTATTAATTTTATTTTCCTATTGAAAACTCAAAGATTAGATCCTCTTTATTTAAATTCTTGGATCACACACCATTAAAGGTGTTTTTTATTTTTATACCATGATCAAAAATCTCTTGTATCATCCCAAATGATCTTATATTTATCATAATTAAAAATAAAAAACTTGAGATTTTCATCCAGTATAGCTTCGACGTTTTGATAAGTATAGAAGACTATCATTTGTAAAATATAAGTATGTTATACTCTAAATACTTATGCTCACTGGAAAATTATTACATTCAATACTTAAAAATACTTACACCCAATGTATTTTCTATTTTCTTAGACCTAGATAAATGCTCAAATGATTATGTTTGGTCTTTAAAATACATATTCTAAGTAGAAATATGCATTCTTTTCAACAAAGGCTTGTGATCTTTCTTTAAAATGATTATGATCATAGCAAAAGTCATAAATTATGCATTAGATTTATAGACTTTAATAGACTTGATACATCCTTACTTTAACTCGTCTCTATCTATCACAACCCTCATATAAGTGTCATACAACATCGATTTCAATAGCTTTCAATTCCAACAACCTTTATATGGTTCCTCCACATTGTATACTAGATTATCCTCATCTTTGAACCTAATTTAAACTATTTTAAATAAAACTATACAACTAGGAATTTTAAGTTAGTCTATCTAGCTTATTAAACTTCATCTTCTTGATTCAAAATATTGAAGACAAGGCTTCTTCACCTTACGCACTTGTCATAGGCAGGAAGACTAACTCATTAAATCATATAATATTTGTATATACCCTTAGAAATTATATATCTATATGTTATAAGGAATAAATTACTTCCAACTTATCATTTAAAACATGTGAGTCTCCCTTTTTATATCGAATTGAAGTATCTTTAATCAAATTTACCCAAAACGCATGGACAGACTCAACTTCATATTTGGGTGGAGACTCCAATCCATCACCCATATTCTTTAACTATATTTATTTACACTTTTTTACATTGAAAAAAACACCATATAATCATCATAAAATCCACAATTGAAATTTATAGAGCTATTGTGTGTCATATATAGGTATTTTGATGGGTTGGCTTGGGTTTTTTTGTTATAGATGTATCATCCAAGATGAACTTTTATTATATTTATTCATGTTATTTTATTATTTCTTGGTATGTAATTTTAATGAATGATTTGTGTGTGTGTGTAAATGAGTTGAATCATATTCATTAGTCATGACTTATTTAGTTTTATTATTTATTTTGGTTATGATCATTTGATATTGCATGGATGTCTAAATTATGGATGGTCCATGCTAGATTTTCAATAAAGATATGCTAAATGTTAACTCTGAATTAAGGGAAAAATAATTCCCAAGGTGTTTCTTTTGATGCTCAACCACTAGATTCCAACTTGTGGGGACAAAAAATTCCCTTTAGGCCTAGTGGAAGATCAGGTTGGGTGACTTGTTGGGTCATCTTGGGTTATTTTGTTACACAGTACTTCAAAATTAACCTTACTCAATGTAGGAAAGGGTGGGTCCTCACATAAGGGTAAAAAAATGAAGAAATAATAAAATATAAATAAAAATAATATAATTAATAAATAACCATAGATTTATATTTATAATGTAAAAAAATCAACACAAACTTCCCCGACCTTTAAAAATACAAGACAATATCCTTGAACTCTCTTGACACCTAAGAAGTGATAAAGGGAAAGGTTTAGAAAAATTCTAGCCCTTATAAATTATGCATGTTACATAAAGTTTAGAAATCAAACAAAACTAGTGGAACTACACAGACTTGTAGTTAGAACAATTTGACAGTACTTGGAAAGATAGAACTGGATTAGTTCCTAGTAACAGGGAAAAATGGAAATAGTAGTGTTTAATGGGATATAAAATAGTAGTTTTACTTTAGATAATTTTTTATCTAATATCATAGTAAAGCTAAGGTAATATGGATGATAAACTTATTACAGCCAATATTTTCATATTTACAATAACAAAGTACATTGCATCTTCCAATATATCTTAAGAATCAGTTTAGGAATGATTTAATCAATATTAGGTTATACAAAATAATAGGATTATTATAATTTTATGATAAGATTTGACTATGGTATTATATAAGGTGTCAGAATTATGATAAGGTAACAATAAATGGATACTTGGGTATATTACTATTTTAGGTATTTTCTCGAGGTAGTGAGGCTACAGTAAGTTAATTTGTAACAAATAAATGATACAATACCAACCCTAACCAATTAAACATGGTAGGCCTAGTAGCTATAGTTGTACTCATCATAAATATGTTTAACATGTGATAACTAAGTAGTAGGTTAGTAGTTAGCTCTAGTGAAAGTTTGAATCTATTATATTTGGTTCATATAACCAACTAATTTATAATTTAGATTGTTTATATATTCATATATTTGAATATAAATAAATACCTTATCACATATTGATTATTCTTCTACGTGACTTTAATGTGATATTATCATAAAATATATGTAGCATTGAAATCATCATAACAATTCTATACTATGATGAGATCCTTGAAATTATATGATGATATTTTCAAACTATATGTCTTATAGTTGTATAATTTCATCGGATAGAGCACAAATGATGCAGACTATCATGTGTGAGTACTTATAAGATGATGATAGTTCATCTTATAAAGTTATCACTTTGTAATTTCTAAGATGGAAGTTTATACGGTCATAACTATCAGTGGTAAATCAACACATTATACATGTCATTGGATATTATTATCTATGAATGTGTGTAATGATCATTAGACTTTAAGATTATTATTCATACAAACTGTGAATTATATATATATATATATATATATATATATATATATATATATTATCGTAAGCCATGACAACATATGTTACTAGTGAAGTTGGGTATGTCACAAATGATATGTTATTAATGAATAATTTAAAGAAATATTTTTCCCTTTCATCATTGTGGAAGTTGTTGTGGAAGTTGATATATCTACCCTTTAATTGGAATGGAACTATCAAACTAAATTCTATGGTTGTTGTGTAATGACCCAATATTTTAATAAAATATTATTCCTTAAATAAGTATTGTGTTTGATAGCTTTCTCCACATGAAACACCAAACCCTAATGGACTAAAAATCTATTTATTAAAATATATATTTACCAATGTATGGTAGTTATTGAATAAGAGAGTACAAACATTTATAACCAACTTATGGAATAAAAAATTATTTTAATATTTTTTCAAAAAGTACATCTAAGTACCTAATAAAATATATTTTTCATTATTAAAATGTATTTTATAAAATGTATATTTTTCATGTTTGATATATTTATGGTTAAAATTAATTTTAGAATAATGGTTAATATACCAAAAAATCATTTCCTATAAAAAACGTTTTTTAAAAATATTTTTTAAAGTTAAATTTAGGAATTTTAGAATATGAATTTGAAAAAATTAAAATGATTTTTTAACTTATCGTAATAGTATTAACTTACGATTAATTTTTTTTATTTTTCTAAAAATAATATTTTTAGGTGAATAGTACAAAATACTATTTTTATAAATAAGAATACGTTTATTAATATATAAGTATGAATTGAAAATTCATGAAACCTTATTCTAATACCAAATATATATTTTATAAGTGAATTTTTAATTTTAAAAATGTTTTTTCTAATTTAAAAACCCATGTTTTACATTTTATAACTAAGTAATATTTAAAAAAAATGTTTTTAATACATTATACAACCAGTATTTTAAAATTGATTTTAATCACATTTATAAAATTAATATAATAAAATTTATATATATTTAGAATCATTAGGTCCAAATTATATAATAAGGACAATTTTATTTTCAATCATAAATGATAAATTACTTTGTTAAAACTAGTTACCTCAATAAAAATACAAAGGGGTAAAAAGAGTTTAACTAAGAGGGGAAGACAACAAAAATGTTTAAAACATGTGTGGGGATGGGTGGTTAAGTAATTTTTTGACATTATCCCTTACCCTCTCTATTATTTCATAAATTTATATCTAATTTACTTGATCATGGATTCCCATTATTAAAAAGTATTGGGTTTTTACAAAAATGTCATCCCTTTTCACTTATAAATGGGGCACTTCTCTCATCACATTCCCTCACACCAAAACCCATTTAGTTAAGCCCAAAATTTTACCAAAACTCTCATAAAAATTTCTATACACCTTAAATATTTTATGGTATTATAAAAATACCATTCATCAAAGGCTTAACCCACTTTGAAATTGGGATAATCCAAGAAGTTAGGTATAAATTTATAACTACTCCTTTCTCATTTCTATTTATTTATGTGAAATTATTGTTCCTAAAATTCCAATAAACCATATGAAAATTATAACATAAATATAACTATTATATTGGTATGTTATTATAATTATGGTATAGTCATTAACCCCCTTTCTCTTTTCCTTTAATAAAAAAATGTGAATCGTTTGTATGTGTGGACTACCGCTTCCACAAAGAAACTTGTTTTTTTCCTTCACTACCTAAAATATATGGTAAAAAAAGAGGAAATATCTAAATATTTATAATATATATATCATATATAAGTTATTTAAATTATAAAAAATGTTATTTATTTCTTTCTCCCTTTGAAAAATGAAATCAACATCCATGCGTACGTGTGGACAACCACCTCCATGGAATGATGTATTTCATTTTTTACTACAGCCTTAATGGATGGTTTTAGTTTATATTTAATGAGTATATATGATATATATATATATATCATTAATATATATCATTAATATTTTTCTTTATATATAGCCCAAAAATCAATGATCATTATAGGGTAATACATTGATATCGGTAAACAATTTGAAATTATATCATCACTGATTTCATCTTCATGAAATGTGACTAAAACTCTCATGTGATGGAATTATAACATGATAGGTTCTTATAAAACATAAATTACATTACCATTAATGGTTTTTTGATGATGAACTTTGGAATAATAAGGAAAATCAACACTGCTTTTACAAACCTAGTTCAAAACTGTCATGATTATTAACACCCAGTGTTGAAAAGTGATTATAACAATATAATAGATGAAGAAAATTGTTATTAATTAAGAGTATAAATATAAATATAAATTAATGAGGTTATAAAATAGGTAATTAATATGTTTATTTTTATGATAGATTAAGTTAAATTACTTCCATGTAAATCAAGGTTAAAGGTAAGGGTTTTGGTAACTCAAACTTCTTCCTTTGAGTAATACGCATTCTTATTGATTTTATTTCCCATATGTTCACTACATGATGTTATATATTATATATTTGAAATAAAGAGAGTTTTTAATTCAAATACACTTCTATAAAGTGTTTTATTTTCACTTTTTTTAATAAAACAAGGTAGACTTTTGAAAATAGACTCGTGACTATGACTTTTACAAAAATGGTTAAAAAATGTTTTTCGAAAAAACTCTTTTATGATTTGGTTTTAATTTTACTCTTTATATTAAAAATAATCAATATCTAATGGATCTATGTTTCAATTTTTACCCTCCATTTTTCTTCTATTGTGTGATTATTTTTTGGAGAACATGTTTTTTATGTCAATAAATTTAATTCATGTTGTTATACTATTTGGAAATTTTATGAAATAATCTTTTATTTAAATTGGTTTAAATGTTATAAAAGGGGAATGGTTTTTCATTTTAAAGTTTTATGAAACCCATTTTTATTTCCATGGGTTATTTATGAAAATTGAATGATTTTTATTTAAATGTTTTATTAAATCCATTTTATTTCCATGAGTTCTTTATGATGTGATGAGTTAATTATTTTCAAGTGTCACTCATAAGTATGGATGATTATGGGTGTGATCCTATATCAGCCTTAAATTTATTAATTAAAATTTTCTATCGCATCATATGTATATATGGGTATAATTTAGTTGTTTTTAAGCATGGTAGCAATTTTGTGACTCATGAAGGTGATTCATACATGGGTATGATTAAGTTGTCTTGCAAGCATGGTTAAAAGTGTGTGACTTATAAAAGTAATGTTTCTCAATGATAATGTTTGTGCCACATTTAAAGAAGGTTATTCATTATGATTTTATTTTATCACGATTAAAGGGTTATGTTAAATTCTTCCAAGCCATGTTATAGTTATTATGCTTCTCTGTTGATATTTTTTGGCTTTAAGTTCTTATGATATGTACTTTGATTCTCACTTATATCTTATGTTTATCACTCAAGATATTATGATATTTCTATAATGATCATGTTTTTCACTTATTCTAATGAACTCATACTTGATGAAATTTTATCCATCCCTTATTGATCATTTGATATCACCCCATTATTATGTTTTTATTCCCTACTTTTTAGGATGATTATTACTAATGAGATGTCTTGATTATGGTCTAGTATGGTGCCTTTAAGAAGAAATAATTGTGATTTTTTTAAAATAATCTTATTATGTAACTAGTATCGAAAGACATTGAACCTAATGGTTATTGAGATATTATTATTTATTACATATTATGTTTTAAATAATTTAAAAGATATAAAATAAATTCATATTTATCATGGGTCACTATAGTTGGTATTAGAGAAATGGTTAAGTTATTTTTGAAAATTAGAGAAGCTATTTTTGAGAAATATGGTTATGAAACCTTAATGAAAACCCTAGAGGTGAGTATAATTATAGGAAAATAGCCTGAAGTTTTGGTAAATTAGATATTATGTGGTTATCCTAGAAATAAAATCTCTGTATGGATACTTCAAGTGGATTTAGGCTCGGACACAGATGTACCTAGGGGTAACATCCCTAAAAAGGTAGGATTGGGAATTAACTCAATCATCACCAGGTACATGAAAAATATACCTAGTTTCAAACCTAGTCTGAAACTCCTGGGGGGTATTATTTGAGAATTAAGTCACTCTTTATGAACCATTATGAATGACTAAAGAACATATTAATGGTTTGGTTAGAGTAACTAATAGGAGATAGAAAATGAATGGCCTATATTGAAGCCTTAAAATTTATAAGTTAAGGAACACATGTTATTTATGATTCATTTTTTCTATGATAAAAATTTTATTTTTATATAAAGTATTATTATTATCCTTGTATTTTATTTATTAAATAAATTGTTAGATAAAGTATAAACTAAGTTAACAATGGATGTGATGGGAAATTCAATGATTTTCTCCATGAGATACCAAATGGGATGGGAGCTGGTGTAAAAAAACTTATAAAAATGATCACCCAAATATCACAAGCTATGAATAAAAACACAAACCATTTTGAGATCCCAAACACGCCAACAAAATAGAATCTTGTTATTTTGTCTTGAATGTGACAACATCCACCATCCTTTAGAAGATTTTCTAATCTGTTTATTATTAATCAATGGATAAATGTTATGGAAAATATATTTTACATTATCCAGTGTTCAGATAATTAGAATGTTTTCTTGGATGTATATCATTTGTAAGGATTGGTTTAACAATGGTGGAATTTCATTAAGAAAACAATAGAGAAGGAGAAAATAGACACTATGGAATGATAGGTTTTTAGGAAAGAATTATTCATCAAGAACTTTCCTCAAAATATTTACATGAGGATTGAGAAATAATTTATAGAGCTATAACAAAAGGAAGATGATCTCATTGTAACATATAAAGAAAAATTCAAAAGGCTCTCGGTATACATCTAGTTATACCTCTCAATATAAAAGATAGATTGATCATTTCTTTGGTGGTTTAAAACCAATTCTTTGAATTAAATTATCCACTAGAGACTTCGGGATCTATGAGGATATTTTTTTCATGTGTTATAAAGGTAGAGATATAAATTGGGGAGTATCATTATTTTGTAGATAAAAAAGTAAATGAATAATATCAAGAGAACTTTGATGGTAAGTCATATGGTGGGAAGAAATTTCAACCCCTTACTTGCAAAAAGTGATGGGAAAAGAACCTAAGTAATTGAATAAAATATTTAGGTAGGTTTTTTAAGTGTGTAAATTAAGTCCACTAATCCTACAACTATAAAAGTAAGGATAAGAGGCCAATGGACACCCTAAGAAAATAAGAACCAATTTAATTATCCACCCACACTATAATGCTTCAAGTGCATGGAGTTTGGAAATTATGTAAATCAATTCCCCAACCCTTGGGACAATAAAGAAAATAGGCCCCTAAAAACATCTCAAAATGAGGGAATAGGGAGGGGAATTCATGATCATTACTACTGAGGTAGATCATGATAATGAAGTGATGTGAGGTACACTTGATATATTTTCTAGATATGATAATACCTTATTCTATTTTGGTTCATCATATTCTTTTATATCATATAAGTTGTCTAATAATATGGAATCGCCGCATCAATCAATGGATATTGAACTATCTATGAAATAATTTGGTGGTATAATGATCATATAAAAGATATATAAATCCTCTATGATTTATGTTTATGGGGGGATACTTTCTTAAGATATAATTCTTCTTCATTTGGTTGAATTTTACATAATTTTTTGCATGGATTGGCTTTCCCTAAATAAATAATATATAAATTTTCGTAGAAAATATATCTCATTTCACACTCTAAACCATTATATTATCAAGTATCAATGTAGGAATAATTATGAAATTCCCCTGGAATAAAATTATATGATATGAGTCATGATACCTGAAAATTATGGATTTATAGATCAAATGATTGGGGTGTAAGTCAACATTTATGACTTACTTATTGTATGGGAATATACTGATGTATTTTTGGATGAACTGCCTAGTCTTCCCCTAGAGTGTAAGGTTAAGTTTTTTATTGAACTTATACTTGGATCTAAGCCTATCTTAAAGAGTATGTATAGAATCCCCCCCCATTGAATTATTGGAATTGGATAAGCAGCATCAAGAGAATCAGGATAAGGGCTTCATACAATTGAGTGCTTTATTATGGGGTGTTTCATTCCTCCTTTTCAAAAATAAGGATGTATCAATGTGACTTTTCATTTATTATCGTGATCTTTATAAAATCACAATAAAAAAACAAGTATTACATACCCTGTATTGATGATTTTTTTCATCAAATCTAAGGTGATCAATAATTACCAAAGATTGACCTTCAATTTGGATATCATCAGTTAAGAGTTAAAAGGGAGGGTATTTCCAAAATAGATTTCTATATAAGATATGGACATTGTGAATTTATAGTTATTTAATTTAGACTTATTAATTCTCCTTCTATATTTATGGATTTGATGAACATAGTATTTAGGTATTACCTTGACAAATTCTTGGTGGTCTTTATAGACAATATTCTTATATATTTTAAGAGAAATTAAGAGGATGAAGATCATTTTTGGATTGTTTTAAACACATTAGGGAAGGAGAAATTGTATTCCAAGTTCATCAAGTGGTAATTTTTCATACAAAAATTATCATTATTGTTTCATGTAATCCCTAACAATAGAATATCTATAAATCCTTTAAATATGGAATCTATCGAGCAATGGACCAAACTGACCATGGTAACTAAGATCCATAATTTTATTTGGTCAAATGGATACTATAGACTCTTTGTGAATACTTTATCATGGATATAAAATTCACTAACCAAGTTGACATGGAATGGAGTAAAGTTACTTTAGATAGAGGAATATGAAGAAAGCTTCAAGGAACTAAAGAAAAGGTTGGTCACTATACATATAATTACATTACCCTATAGTGGGGAAGGGTCTATAATATATAGTGATGCTTCAACAAATGGCATAGGATGAGTCCTGAAATATAATGATAATGTAATTTATTATGCATCATTTCAATTAAAGAATAGTGAGAAAAATTACCTGATGCATGATTTGGATTTGGCAGCGGTGATCTTTGCATTAAAATATTTGGGGAATTACCTCTATATATAAAAGTGTGATGTATATACATATCACAAGGGACGAAAATATATATTCACACAAAAGGAGTTGAATATGCACCAAATTATATGGTTTTAATTGTTAAAATATTATGAATTATAAACACATTACCACTTGGGGAAGGAAAACAAGGTGTTTGATTCTCTGGGTGGGAAATATCATGCTACTCTATCCATGATGAGGATTGAAAAAGACCAAATACTTATGGATTTATAGAGGATTAATATTGAAGTCATAATGAGATGAGAGAAATACTATATTTCAAAAATGATTTATCAATCATCCATTCAGATGAAGATTAAATAAGCATATAAATATGATTTTCAGGTATAGAAAAAGGTATAGAGTATTCCTGAACTCGAGTTTGATAAACATAGATTTATAAAGTTTGGAACCTGAATATGTGTCCATAAAAATCATAACTAAAGTGGGAACTTGTGGATGATTATCATAGCTCATCCTTCTCCATTCATCTAGGAAGAAAAAATATGTATATATTTCTAAATAAAAAAATTCTAGTGGGATAACATGAATAGGGAGATTGCAGAATACATATCCTGATTCTTGGTATACCAACAAGTGTAGGTTGGATGACATAAGTCTAAGGTCATGTTACAAACATTACCCATACCAATATAGAAATTAGAAAACATTACTATGGATTTCATTATAGGACTCCCCAAAATGTATAAGGTCCAAAATTTTATTCAGGTTATATTCAACTTCCTTACTAATTGAATGCATTTTATTTTCATAAAATAAGATTCATTTCTCGACCAACTAGGTAGGATATACATAAGATAAGTGATAAGATTTCATAGAGTACCACCCTCCATTATATCTGATCAATATATAAGGTTTACCTATAGGTTCCATAAAATTATTCAAAAATAATTAGACACATATTTGAGTTTCAATACTAGTTATCACCCTTAGATATATGGTCAGTCTGAGAGGACTATTCAAACTCTAGAGGATATGTTGAGAATTTTTTTGATATAATTTAAAGGATGTCAGTGTAACACCCTGATATTTTAAAAGAGGAACATAATGTTATAATGTGTATATTACATAAAACACCAATATTATTAGAAAATTTAATACCCTAATACTTTATGATATATTTCTTTTTAAATAAATTCAATCTCTTTGATAGTTTTTAGAACACACAACCCCAAATCAAAATGAACTGTAATATAGTATATCGTTATAACCTAGCTACTAAATTAGAATGTGTGAATATAAATAACTAAATTATAAAAATTATATGTTTTACACATGTGTAAAATAAATTCAATGGTTATCTACTAATTATAAATAAAATAAAACCCATTTAAAAGAAAAAAATATTTTTTGAAAAACTATATTTTTCTAAAAGGTGGTTTAGTCGCGCTTTGCGCACATAATTTAAAATTAAATTTTACCAATTTTAGAAAATTTATTTAAAAAAATGAACATATTTTTTGAAATAAAAATATAAAAATTATCTTAGGGTGAATTTTTGAGATTTTTCTAAGAAGTTTCATTTTTTAATGAATAGTGAAAATACTGATTTTTATTAAAAACTGCCTTTTCATTTAAATAATTTACAAGAACAATTTATTTTAATATGGTTTTAAAAAGTAAAAATATTTAAATTATATATTTATTAATCCAAATTAGTTCATAATAAAAAATCATATTGAATTTTTATATAAAAACTTTCTAAACTTTTGAAAAAAATTCTTTTGGAAAACCGTTTTTTCAAAATGTCTATGGGTTTAATTTTAATTTAAATTACGCCACTTATATGAGTTTAATTTGAAAAATGGATTATATATTTGTAATAATCATAATTTATATTATATAATATGGTTAAATTAATTTTTAATCATAATGAATAATTAAAATAATAAAATTTATTTATTGTAGTTAAGGTAAAGACAGGTTTACCAGGGGTTAAACTAAAAAGATAAAGATTAAAAATGACCCAAATAATGTCAAATTACTATTTTAGGGTCATATTTAGACCTTATATATTATAATTTTCTAAAAAATTTCATTTTTGATCCTTTTTTAAGAGAAAAACTTGGGTGTGATTCTTTCATTTCAAAAATTCCAAGTGTGCCCTCCCCCCCTCTTATAAATGGTTACCTCCTATACTATCCTAATTAAACTTAAAAACCCAATTGTTTAAGACAATAAATACCCAAATAAATTCTTTAATTTACTCCCATAATTCTATAATCCTTTTTTTGATCATAAATCCATATTATGAATGCTTTTTGTGCAAACCTAATGCCCGAAGAAGAGGTGATGTCCTTAACCGAGTGTTTTATTTTATTTATTATTCCACCTCCTTAAAATATTATTAAAAAATGATAATATAATTAGCTAGATATATTCCATATACTGATATGTTTTTATTTTAATGTAATTAACTACAACCATCTCTTTCTCCCTCAAATGGGAAACAAAATCGTTGATCGTGTGTACGGTGAACTACCACCTCACGAACCGACATAATTCGTTTTCCATCACCAGTTCTCATGGATGGATATAATGATATATTTAATGTTTATATATAATATTTATGATATAATTATACTTATATAAATATAATCTCACATAGTTCTTCTTACTTTCAATTATTTAAGAAATATGATAACGTCGTTTGTGTGTACGGCGGATTACCACCTCATGAAGCGATGTGGTTCATTTTTCACCTATAATTTACATGGAAGATAATAAGGATTAATTTAATGTTTATATATGATAATAATTAAATATTAACCATTATTTATAATTAATATATCATATAATTTCTTAATTTACCATTCATTGAAAGTGATAACGTTCTCTGTGTGTATGGTGGATTACTGTCTCATAAAGCACTATGATTTATTTTTTTAATATTGAATCACATGGATGGTATATATAAGGGTATTTAAAAAAATAATATAATATTTATGATATAATTATAATTATATAAATATAAAATATCACTTAACTTCATTCCATTAAGATCGTCAAAAAATGGAAACGTTGCTCATGAGTACGTACGGACAACCATCTTCATGATTGTAACGTAGTTAATTTCTCATAACAATAATTCATTAATGGATTTAAAATTTTAATTCATGTATATAAATAATAATTATTTCATGATTATTATTCTTTAAATAATTATTTAATAATCTATATGACTTTAGTTAGCTTACCAAAGTGATTTTGGACATATGAGTTGAGCATCATCAAAACATCATACTTGAACTTAAATGATTAATTAATTAAAAATAAAATGATAATAAATAAAATAAAAGTAAAAATAAAATTGAAAAACAATAATAATAATTTTAATAATAAATATAATTTTCTTTTTCAGGAAGATAAGGAATGGATATAATAATTTGGTCTCAAGGTAAGGGTTTCATCTCAAAAATTCATTCTTTAAGACACATGTTGATTTATGCACCTAGTTTATTTTATATGGTGTATATACTGAAAATTTTAATATTATATCATGAATAATTCATAATAAATGGTATTTTAAGTTATAATTTATTTCCTTCATTCATGGTGTTATGATTAAAAAATTACCAAACCGGTAAGGTTTTATATTTCAATTTCATTTTAATTGTAATTATTAATGCTTGAATTTACATTATTCGAAATTATTTGATAATTTCCTAATAAAACCCTTAAATTTTATTATCATATGTTTATTTAGGAAATTTATAAGTAATAATATCATTTTCCTCTCTTTGGTACTTAAAAATATTGAGAAAATATTTTTAAGTAAACTCGATTTTATTTATATCTTTTGATCGAAAACCCTTTCTCTTCCATGTCAATATTTTCTTTAAAGTTTTTTTAAAAAATATTTTAAATATTATTCTATTATTTTTTAAATTAATTTTTATCCTTTTTTAATTTTTACGAAATTGTTTAAAATGAATCATTTTTCATTTTCTGAATGAGGTACTTCTTGAATTTTTACCAAAAATTTAAAAGGAATCGTTGTTTTAACGTGTAAAACATGAATGGTATTTTCCACCACAAAGACCATTATTTTACTTGAATATTCCTTTATAATTTTCCACTTTTATTTTCAAATAAAATTATTTGAACAATATTTTGTCAATTTTATTTTTTTCAAAATTGATTTTCAAAGTGGAGTGGTTATTTTCCTCAAGAATGTTTTTGATCTTTTTAAAATTATTTCTATTCATCAACAAAAACAACATTTAATTTTATTTAATGATTATAAATAGTATATATATGACTCTTAAATATATACCATCCTCATTCTCCCTTAAATTTATAGGGTAATACATTCATTATGATCACTTCTTAAATTCCTTCTTAAATAAATGTTTTTTGATTATTATGTTAGGTAATATTATGCAGTCCATTTTATTTCCATGGATAATTATTATGTTTATGCCTTAAGATTGATTTCCTTATGTGGAACACAAATTAATGTACATGAAATAAATGTGAGGGGTGGTCTTGAAATTATATATCCCTCCAATGCATTGGGTAATGTTTTAGTCTCATGTGACATCATGTATGGGATTAGGGAGTGAACCTAATATATTATGGGACTTTTTTCACCATGTTATGTTGTCTTATAAATTATCCTTGAATTATTTTTATGTCATGTTTTATTTCATTTACACTTACCCATGTTTTCATGATCTTATCATACCATTCTATTTATATTATATTTCCACTTGATTGCTTTTGTATCTTATCTTTTATGATATCATGTTATTCCTTTGACTCATATGTTATGTATTCTTATCATTTTTATTCCCTTATTGGGATTTTTAACTCACTCTTTTCTTTATATATTCCCTAGGTTATATCTTATAGATTTAGGAGATCAAAAAGATTTTAGGACCTCACTATGGAGAATAAAATAAGTATGTTATGTTTTAGTTTCCCTTTATGTATTAAGAACCTAGTCTTCCAAAGACACTAGGCCTTTATGATACTTGTGTTGTATTAATGGATATTTATGATTAAGAATAATGTAATAATATATGTAAAAAGGATTGGTTTTCTATAGTTGGTATCATATGAAAGTCTTAGTTAACCTTTTAAAAATAAGATGAGGAAGCCTTAGTGACAACCCTAGGGATAAGTCTAAGGATGAGTTTAAGGATAAGCCTAAGTATAGAAAAATATCCTATAATTTTTGTGAAGTATAGAATTTGTTATTTTTAAGAAAATAAATCCTGATCTGGATACTATAAGTGAACATGGTTCTCAAATAGATATACCTATGGGTAATAAATTTAAATAAGGCACATCGGGCTAGACTCGAGCGTTACCTAATACAATAAAATAAGACTTTCAATGCACCTAGTTTGAAAAACCTATAGGATATGATTTTTAAAATTCACAAACTTTTTACAAACCACTATTAATGACTTGAAAAAAAAATTAGGTTATAAATCCTTATAGGAATTATTACCATGGGTAACATAGATTGAAAACCTATAGGCCCATAATTCATGAAATAGTTATCATTTATAATTTATTACTTTTAGGTTTATAAGTTTCCCTTTATTATGTTAATTCATTCTCATCTTATTTCTTTTAATTATTTATTTAATATTAAGATATACGAGAAAGAGTTCTGATAGTCAATGTGATGGAAAATTTAATTATTTATCTAATTATATTCCTAATCTAATGGGAATTGTGGTTAGAAATCTTGTGATCATGAAAATGATTTATCTTGAATTATAATCAATAAATAAAATGTAATTGAATTTCAAAATGTATCCAGGAATAGAAGGATAGTGTATAATATAATTTAAACTGTTAAATATGGTAAAGGAAAGATGATTAAATTTTCTACATGTCAAAAATGTGAGAATAAGAACCATGTAAAATGCCTTAAAGTAACTATAAAATGATTTATTTTTGGGAAAGGAGGGAATAAAGTGGATAATTGATAAATAAAAATTAATATTATGGTTAACAATATTTAGGGAAATTAATTTCAACCTAAGGCACCACAATTGGTTCAATGTTGTAAATGTGGGGAACTTAGTCACTATCTATGTCATTAACCTAATCCTAAGATTAATTACTAAGGGCCTATGTTATAAAAATCATTTAAGTGGAATGATTTAAGTGTTTAGGTATTGTAACTTTAGAATCATGTTGTTGGAGAATTTTTTTTATCAATGGTATTCTAGTTACAATAATTATAAAACTTCTAAGGATTATTTCACTGTAGTTTTTCTTTATGGATTTTAAAGAATATTCTGAATGGTAATAATGACCTATAAAGGTGATTTAATGGTAAGGTGATATTATATGGAAAAATTATTGGGGAAAAGATAATCTTGGATATGTTATCGATGTTGAGGTAATTATAGTCAATTAAAATTATTTTATTTTGTGGAAAATAATGATCTGGATAGAAAACTGTAGAGGTACAAAAAGGGTGACTTGATTACTAATGTTATTTTTAATTATGTTCACCATATTCTTTGAAGAATTATAGGATCAAATTGAATTATTAATATGATTATCACAAAAAAAATTCTATATTTTTATAAAAAGGACATCATGTAATCTAGGTGACAACTTATTGAGTCTAATAAGGATATGGGGTTTAAACTAACAACTGAAGGGAGGTAAGGGTGAAAAACCTACCATTTTCTTATGTGATGTACTGGTTAGTATGATATTTTTTTCACATAAATTTTTTTTATGGATAAATATTAAGTTTATTTTGGGAAGCATATTAGAGGATTAAACCTTTTTTGAATTTTTTTTTGGATTTTGAGGTGATTAATGATATTTTAGGATGCATTTTATCGGGTTGATATATATATAAACTTTAGGTTTAACATAAATTTTTATTTGAGAAAAAAGATATTATGTTTTTGGAGATTTAACTTGAATATTATGATATAAAATTTGAGGTTAAAACCTTATTTCATGTTGAGGTTATTGAGGTTATTTGGGATATAAGGTTAATTATTTAAGGAATGATCTATGATAAACCTTTGGTTTTATTGTTTAATTTTGTAAATTTATATATTCATATTCATTTTGGGTACTATCTTAATTTTTTATAACCATTTTTATTATAATAAAGATATTATGAATAGTTTTTTACTCTTTTATAAATTATATAATCTATTAAAAGTTAATTTTAGTACTTCATGCCTAAAAAATCATATTGGATATTCATTTTCTTATTTTAAGGGGTGAAAAGGAAATTAATCAAATCACAATGAAAATATGAAATTGTTTCTATGAAATAAAAATATATCAAGTAAGTATATTTTTTAGTGTTCTCTATCTTGATAAAAAAAGTATCCATCAACTCTACGAAAATGGAATTGTAACAAAAATGTTATCCTATTATCTTTATATTTGATAATTAAATGGTATTTTAATTCATCAAATATTTATGTTTTTGTGGATGTCTACTTTCTTATGATCATTCAATCTCTTATGATCAATTATCTCTACCACTCTCCATAATTATTTATGTTTTTCTTCAATGTCCATATCTTTACTCTCCACTAATTTCATCCTATGTAGAAACCTAGTTCTATGATGTATTTTTTATTTTCAATTTCTATATTTTAAGAGAAAGTTTTATTAACCCTTTTTATGATGTGGGTTTTTCCACAAAGAAATTTTTAAATGTTAAACCCTTGATTTCTGAGATCAAGATTAAATTGAGAGAATCAAATTTATTTAATGGAGTATAATGTAATTCCCTGATATTTTAAAAGATAAGCATCATGTTAGAAAAAATATATGACATGAAACACCAAGATTATAATATAATTTAGTGCCCTATATACTTTATAATATATTTATTTTTAAATAAATTGAATTTCTTTAACAACTTGTAGAACACGCAACCCTGAATCTAAATGAATCATAATATAGTATATCGTTATAACATATCCATTAAATTGGTTAGTATGAATAAGACTAACTAAATTATAAAAATTATATGGGTTACACATTTATAAAATAAATTCAACATTTATCTACTGATTATAAATAAAATAACAACCACTTGATCGAAAAATAAATGTTTTCTAAAAAACTATATTTTTCTAAAGGGTGGTTTAGTCACGCTTTGTGCACATAATTTAAAATTAATTTTTAAAAAAAAATTATAAAATTTATTTCAAAAAATTAACTTCATTTTTTATATAATCATATAAAAATTATCTTAGGGTGAATTTTTTATATTTTTCTAAAAAGTTTCATTTTTTGATGAATAGTGAAAATACTGATTTTTATTAAAAAGTTCCTTTTTCATTTAATAAATTTACAAAGCCCATTTTATTTTAATATGGTTTTAAAAGTAAAATTAGTTAAAATATATATTTATTAATCTAAATTTTTCCATTTTAATCAATTTCATATTGAATATTGATAAAAAACTTTTTAAAACTTTGAAATTTTTTCTTTTGGAAAATCATTTTTTCAACACATTTTCAGGATTAATTTTAAATTAAATTATGATACTTATGTGAGTTTAATTTTTAAAAATGGATTCAAAATTTTAAATTATAATAATTTATATTATCTAATAAGTTCAACTTAATTTTTGACCATAATGAAATTATTTAGCATGGTTAAGGTAAAAACAGGTTTACTAGGGGTTAAACTAAAAAAATAAGTGTTTAAAATGAAAAAAAAAACTTATATAATTCTTATTTTATGGTAATATTTATACACTATATCTTATAAGTTTCTAAAATGGACCATTTTTTAACCTTATTTCATGAGAAAAATGTAGGTGTAATTCTTTCTTTTCCAAAATTCCAAGTGTGTCCTCTCCCTCGCTAATAAAAGTCAACCTTCTATATTCTCCTATTTACACTACCTTGAACCATTTGTTTGTCCAATACCTATCAAAATAACTTCCTTAATTCCCTAAAATAATCTTAGTGTAATGTCCCAGTTCCGAAAGTCACCCAGAGGCGCCCCGTACCTGGTTGGTCACATGGCCTCAACCGCATTTCCCCGAATGCCAGAGGCTGCCAACTAGCAGCGAGGGTCTTGGGTGTGATAGTGGGGAAACTATACGCTCATTGGAAGAGTACATAGTGGAAGTAAACAACACATACAGTAGCGGAAGCAGTAAACTATCCATACACAAGTGAACAGTGGAAAACTAAATATGATAAACAGTAAGAGCACATATCTATATGATGCATGATACATATGTCTAGGAAAGCATCCAAACAAGTCACAATGTTGGAAATACAAACAGTACTAAAAATAAGTACAAAATAAAGATAAACAGCTCCTCAGCATCACAAGCCTAAGCTTGGTCACATGCTCTCCAGCTCCACTACAAGTCAAGTACCTGAAGTTGAAGAGCGCTTTCCCTTGTCTATACCTGCAACAATATAGTCTGTTTGGGCCCAAAATCATGACCTAAACATAGTGTGAGACTAAATCCTAGTAGGAAACCACCCGAAGATCTGTGCCTAACAGTCAGTGAATATATGGCAGGTAAAAGTAAAGAAAATAGTAAACAGGAACATGCCGAAAAATAAACAATCCACAGTTCCAAAATCAAGAAATAGCTAACAAGGAGAAAAGCACAACAAGTAACCCTCTATAAATTACTCACATCCATCTCCTCTGGTCCTAACTAATAAGTACCAACAACCCTATAGGTAGTTCACTTAGATTAACCCCTCTGGTTTGGTCATACAAAAATTATATGACTCTTTGAGGAAGCTCACTCGGTCAATTCCCCTTATAGTCTAAGGTAGTCAGGAACTCTCTGAGGAAGCTCGTACAGTCAATTAACCTTATATCCCCAAGGTCAAGGACTCTTTGAGGAAGCACACTCGGTCAATTCCCCTTATAGCCCAGGCCATTCATAGACTCTCTGAGGAAGCTCATACAGTCAATCCCTCCTATAGACTATGGTAATCAGGTGATTCAAACAAAAAAAACAGAGACTCTCTAAGGAATCTCACACGGTCTATCATCGTATAGTCTTAAAAAGTCAAGGAATCTCTGAGGGAGTTCTCATGGTTTATCCCCTTTATAGCCCAAAGTAATCCTAGGCTCTCTACGGTTTCTCACTCAGTCAATCACTGTTTATCCTAAAGCTCAAAGACTCTCTGAGGAAGCTCACTCGGTCTATCCATTTATAGTCTTCTACACCTAGTTCTCACATCCATGTGTAGGATAATGGCATATAAATACAATATGGCCAAAGTAGAATTACATAACTACTTGGCTAAACAATTCTACAGCATATCAAGAATGTCAGAAAACATTTCTCCATCCTACTACAATGGGCATGGAAACAGACAAAGCATCCAAGGAAAAATAGGACCAAACGGTCATAAACAGAACATGTGAGGGAAGAACCTTCAAATCATAGCAGTTCAACCATATTCATATTCAAACATCCTCTACACAGTCATACTAGCATGGCAGGCATACAATAGGGGTAAAACGGTAAACACACAATACCCCGTTCAAGGGTATTGGTGGAATTTGAACATAATATTCAAGGAATTTCAATGGAAAGGCACAAACCACCTACCTCAGGGTTAGGAGATCAATATAATTGAACCACGAGGCTTGAAAGTCCTTAAAAAATCATAGATCTATAAAAACTTCTAAAACTTTCAACCCACGATAACTTGGAAAAGATAATGAATTGGGAAACGATTCTCTAGGAGAAGAGAGAAATCACAGCTGCAATTCCAACGCAATCAACGGCGGTCGATTCGGAGAACAGATGGACGCTCGGGGGCTCGGAGAAGATCCACGGCCGTACAGTTTCTCCCGGTCAAATGAGGCCTAGAATAAGACACCTCTGGCGATTAGACGTGTGCCCGGTGCGTTTAATGAAAAAAAAATTACTCAGCATGTACTTTCCTTTTCCGCACTCCGCTTTAAGCGGCCTCCACATCACCCCACACGACCATGTGTGTGGCCAGGACACGGCCAGCACACAGCCTCATACAGCAATGAAGTACACGGCGTGTACTCATAAAGTACACAGCATGTACTTCAAAAATTTCCAGAAACACTTATTTTTTCAAAAACTCTAGAAAAAGGAAAACCATACCTGAAAAGAAGGTTTGGGTTCTTACAAACTTCCCCCCTTAAATAAATTCATCCCCTAATTTTCCTAGCGAGGCATAGAAGAAGAAACCCCGAACAGCTCTGTCCATTGTGCCCATACGTCAGCCTCCCTCTCCCAAGTCTTTTCTTGTACCCTCCTGTGTTGTCATAGCACCCATACCAGAGGAATAGACCAGCCATAGAGAACCTTTGTACTACGATCGACAATCCAGATAGGATGCTCCTCAAACGATGCATCCACTTCGAGCTCAACCTCTTTAGGTTGAAAGACATGAGATGGGACAGAAAAGTAATGTTGGAGCTGAGAAATGTGGAAGACGTCGTGCATAGCCCGATACCTCTGAGGTAACTTCAACCGATAGGCAACCGGCCTAACTCTCTCCAACACCTCAAATGTCCCGACATACCTCGGTCAAAGCTTACCCTGTCTCTAAATCCTATTATGACCCAACCTCAGTGCGACATATAGGAAAACCTGATCCCCGACCTCAAACTCCAGAGGTCATCTCCGCTGATCAGCATAAGACTTCTATCGAGACTGTGTTGTAGTCATCCTCTTCCGAATCAACTCTATCTGCTCTGAGGTCTCATGAACAAGACAAGGTCCCAGCAAAGCTGCCTCTCCTACCTTCAGCTATCATAATGGTGATCAGCATGTCCTACCATACAAAGCCTCATAAATTTCCATCTGAATAGTCACCTAAAAAATGTTTTTGTAGGAAAACTCCACAAGAGGTATATGCTTCTCCCAATAACCTCCAAAATCCAGGATGCATGCTTAGATAATGTCCTCAATCACCTGAATCGTACGCTCAGACTATCCATCTTTCTAGGGATGGTAAGTTGTACTCAAAAGTACCTATGTACCCAAAGCCTTTTGAAGCCCCTTCCAGAACTGAGAAGTAAAACATACATCCCTGTATAAAACAATGGAGTGAGGAACTACATGTAGATATAAAATCTCTCAGATATACAACCACCCTAGATCATCAACACTGAAGGTCTCCTTGATCGGAAAGAAGTGGGAAACCTTTGTGAGTCTATCAATGACAACCCACATTGTGTCGTTCCCTCAAGGAGACCTCAGCAAACTGGTCACGAAGTCCATCATGACATCATTCCACTTCCACTCGGGAATGTGTAACTGCTGTAGAATCCCTATTGGTCACTAATGCTCCGCTTTCACCTACAGACAAGTGGAACACCTCATGAAAAAACCAGAAACATCCCTCTTTATACCTGGACACCAATACTGATGGTGCAGATTACGGACATCTTGGTGATGCCAGGATGAACTACCCAAACTGAGGAATGAAAGTCCCGCATTAGCTTCTCACGTATATCTGCTGGCAACCATACGCATCCCTAGAACCTCAAGATCTCATCCTCACCTATGGTCCACCCAGGAATAGGGTCCTCTCCTGACACGTTTTCTCATAGGACTAGGCTTTCCGAATCTGATAGATGCCTCATTCATACCCGATCAAGAAGTATAGAGGTAACAGCTACATAAGATAGAAAATTCTGCCCCTGTCTGCCATACACCTCCAAATGCATCTCAGAAAATAGAGACATAAGTTACCACTCACTATTGGCCTCCTGAACTGCCTATATCTAATTCCTTCTGATCAGTGCATCATCCACAGCATTGCCTTTCCCTGACATATAGGCAATCTCAAAGCCAAAAGACTGAAGGTACTCAACCCACCTTCATTGTCTCAAATTCAAATCATGTTGAGTGAAGATGTACTTGAGACTCTTGTGGTCAGTGAATACCACAAAGTGATCTCCCAGAAAATAATGTCTCCAACAGCGTAGGTCATGAACAACAGTTGCCAACTCTAGATCATGTGTCGGTTAATTCCTCTCATGTGGCCTTAACTGTCGATACTCATACGCAACGACACCATCTCCCTGCATCAGCACATCTCCCAGCCCAATACCTGAAGCATCGCAGTAAATAGTATAGCTCTTTAACGGCTATGGAAAGACTAGTATCGGTGCTGAAGTCAACCTCTCTTTCAGATCCTAAAATGATGACTCACAAGAATCTGACCATAAAAACTTTGCACTCTTCTTGGTCAAACCTGTCAGCGGTGCTGCTAAGGGTGAAAAGTTTTGTATGAAGCATCTGTAGTATCCAGCCAGCCCTAGGAATATTCATACCTAAAATAAATTCTTAGGCTGCTCCTAGGAAACTACAGCCCTTACTTTCTCTGGGTCTACTGATACTCATGTCTTTGAGATAACATGACCTAAGAAGTGAATATGATCCATCTAAAAGTGGCATTTCTAGAGCTTATCATATAACTGATTCTCTCTCAGTGTACTCAGAATGATCTCAAGATGGGTAGCATGGTCGTGTCGAGTGTGAGAGTACACCAAGATGTAATCCACTAAAACCACCATGAAGGAATCCAAATATGGATGAAAAACTTAGTTCATTAGTGCCATGAAAACTTCAGGTGCATTCGTGAGACCGAACGGCATAACCATATACTCGTATAGACCATACCTGCTATGGAAAGCTGTAAGAGGTATATCATATGGTCTAACGTGCAACTGATGATAACCAGATCTCAAATACATCTTCTAGAACACCTGGTATCCTCGAAGCTGATCAAAGAGATCATCAATCCTTAGCAAGGGATATCGGTTCTTGACCATCAGTTGGTTCAACATCCGGTAGTCCACACAAAGCCTAAGGGTACCATCTTCCTTCTTCACAAACAGGATAGGAAAACCCCAAGGAGAAGTATTGGGTCGGATGAAACCCTCGACCTGCAACTCCTCCAACTACTTCTTGAGCTCCTACAACTCAGGTGTAGTCATCCTATACAGAGGAATGGACACCGGTTCCGCTCTTAGAACAAGATCAATCGATAAGTATACCTCAAAATCTGGAGGTAAACCTGAAAAGTACTTTGGAAAGAAATATTTGAAACGATCCACCACTGGAGGAAAGTCCGACTATGAAGTTCACTGGTCATCCAGATATAGACTAGCAATCTGGGCTGTAACTCCTCCTAGCCCATGATGCTTGGGTCCTGATCGACTAGCCTGGACATCCCACTCACCCCGATGAAGAAAAGATCCACCCTCTGGTGATATAAAACTCACCCTATTGCGATAGCAATAGATGACTTCCTGGAAGGGGACTAACCAGTCCATTCTGAGAATGACATCATATCCTATCATCTCTAGAACATAGAGATCCCAAAGGAAGTGACACCCACCAACCTCAAGAGGGAACTCATTGCACTGACATACACTAGATTTCCTAGTTCCAAACGGTGTATCTAGTTTCAATATGTCGGTAGAAGAAAAGATACAGAGACCAAGACTCTTTACAACAGTGACAGATATAAAGTTATGGGAAGCCCCTGTGTCAAAAAGAGCAGAAGATAAAACTGAGGCTACTAAGATCATACCTAAAACGATGGAAGGTCTGGGATCATGCTCCTTCTAGGTCTTCTCCATTGCAAAAGTATGGCCTACTCCATAGCCCTGTGACCCTGCCTGACCACTCTGAGTTGATCCGCCCTGCTATCGCTGATAGACCGGTGACTGACCACCCTGGCCACGACCTCCACCTTGACCTAAATGGCCGATAGAACTCCAATTTACAGACTGGTGAGAAAATATTGGTGATGCTCCCGAATGCAGAGTCATAGAAGAACCCCTCTCTCCGGCTGCTGGAGGGAAAAACTGACAGAAACGCTGGAGATGGCCCATCCTGCCACAAGATCGACACTCCATCGGGTCTCTTGGGAAACGTGGCCTCGTATTCCCTCTCCTCCCACACTGGTATCACACCACGTGGCTACCAGAAGGTGCATTCCTCCTACTCTGATCTCCTCGAGAAAGCTCCCTGCGGCACTTTCTGCTATCAGCATGAGGAATACTAACTCTGGAAGTCGAACTTCCCTGGCTCATTGATACAGAATCCCTAAGATTTCACTCTTTGTTCAGTTCCTGGTTGAAAATATAGGATATCAAAGTCAGCCTGAAGATGTTTACCTAGGAACGGATATCCTTCCTGAGACCGTCCTTAAACTTCCTAGCCCTGAACAACTCATCACCTGCTGGGATAGGCGTGAAATGTTGCAGCTCTGTGAAATGAGAGGAATACTCCATCACATAAAGAGTACCCTTCTCTAAGCTCATGAAATCCTGGGCTCGGTCGGCCCTCAAGGTATATGGGTAGAAGTAATCATAGAAGATATGCTGAAACTCCTCCCAAGCCATATTCTGGTGGCGTCCCGCCTGAGAGATGACATCCCACCACCTCTTAGAGGATTCTCGGAGCATGTAGGTCATGAGCTTCACCCTCCTATCTGGTGGTACCTCAAGATTCTTGAATATCGTTAGCATGGCATCGAGCCACGACTATGTAGCCTGAGATCCTCCTTATCATGAGAAGGTGGGAGGATGCTGCTGCTGGAAAACCCGTGTCAAATCAGCCATCGATGGGGAAGGAGGCTGAGCTCCCTATAAGGTCTGCATCATCCTCAGAAAACCTTCCCTAAACTATGCATCGGTGCCTACAATTAGTATAACCATTGGTACCAAGGCTGGAACAACAGGAGGATCTACAGGAAGTCCCTGATTAGCCATATCGGGCGTCTGATCACTACCCTGTAACTAGCGGTCAACCGGAGGACGTCTTGGTGGCATGACTATGCAAGGTCAAATGCACACCTTAGATTCAAGATTATCAAAAACTGAAAATAGGAAGGACAATAAGGGAATAGAATAAAGAAATCACTCAAGTTTTTCAAGACATAACTACTTGGCGTGTACTTTTCCTACATGGCATGTTCCCTTAAGTCATTCACATGGGTGTGTACTCCTGCCTAAACTGGTCATATAACACCCCAAATACACAGCGTGTTGTCTGAACACACAGTGTGTGCTTGAATCCTCTTCCCTTCTTGATTCCTTCTACACGGTCTAGTCACACGTCTCTCTTAATACAAAACTACACAGCGTGTTCAAGGTGGACACGGCATGTACTTAGACAAGCTTCACCGGCCCGTGTTGTTATCTACACAGCCAGATACACGGATGACACTACACGGCGTATTCCAGGAGGACACGGCATGTATGAGAAGAGGTAACACCTACCCGTGTTGTTCATGACACGGCTGGGTACCCAGGTCCTACTACACGATATGTAAAATTCAGACATGGCGTGTATGTGAAAAGATAACATGACCCGTGTTGTTCGTGACACGGACAGGGTACCTATTTCAGACTACACGGCATGATAAACTAGTAAACAGCATGTTCCTACAAGAATTTATCCATCCCGTGCCTCTGCCTACATGGTCTATGACACGGTTTAGAGACTACACGGCGTGTGCATAAGTACACGGTGTGTACTTTTGAAAAACTGTTTCTTCCTGAACAAAAGAACACATGGCATGTAGTCAAAACTACACGGCATGTATTCTAGGTTTTTTCAGATAGTAAGCCTCAGAAACTACTCTGGAGCCCAGAAAAAACACTAAAACAAATGAAGAAGGTGACAAATTCCGATCTGTGAGGGCCCATACTCCCCGCGAATCAAAGTTTGGCACCTTATACTAGTTATAACAAGTAAAACAAGCAATGATCCACCAAATTCCAGTCCATGAGGGTCCATAACACCTCAAGAACCAAAGTTTGACGTCCATATAATCGAATCACTTATACAAACAAATTCCTTATCAAACAGCAGGGATTCTATCAAAGCATCTATCACAACAGCATGCATAATCTACACAACGTCTATCACAACAACATGCAATCTCTAATGCAACCTAGATGGCATGGAAAGAATACATGGCATGTGATTTCTAAAAAGTTCCTATATGATGCATGAGATGGTATACCCTCATCTCATCGGGTTGCGACAGAAATAGAACTGAAATAACAATAATTCTAATAGCACAAAGCATGTGAATCACCCAACGGTGAAATCAAATCAACTATAAAATTTTCAAACTAGTAAAATTGAAATAAACGAGGTTGTATGGATTTTCCCTGTACACGGGTTAGCTACTCTCGGGCACAGCTTATTATAAAGTACCTATTCCAACATATCCCTGGCTATAGGCTCCAAACAGTAAGTCAAGAGAAAATAAACCCTATGATACCACTTTGTAACGTCCTAGTTCTAAAAGCCACCTAGAGGCACCCCATACCCGATTGGTCACATGGACTCAAGCACATTTCCCCAAATGTCAAAGGCTGCTGACTAGTAGTGAGGGCCTTGGGTGTGATAGTGGGGAAACTATGCCCTCATTGGCAGAGTACACAGTGGAAATAAACAACACATACAATAGCGGAAGCAGTAAAATATCCATACACAAGTGAATAGCGGAAGACTAAATATGATAAACAGTAGGAGCACATATCTATATGATGCATGATACATATTTCTAGAAAAGCATCCAAACAAGTACAATGTTGTAAATACAAACAGTACTAAAAACAAGTATAAAATAAATATAAACAGCTCCTCAACATCGCAAGCCTAAGCTTAGTCCCATGCTCTCTAGCTCCACAGTAAGTCAAGTACCTGAAGTTGAAGGGCGCTTGCTCTTATCTATACCTGCAACAATATAGTCTGTTTGGGCCTAAAAGCATGACCCAAACAGGGTGTGAGACTAAATCCTAGTAGGCAAACACCCGAGGATCTGTGCCTAACAGTCAGTGAATATATGGTAGGTAAAAGTACAGAAAACAGTAAACATGAACATGCCAAACAATAAACAATCCACAGTTCCAAAGTCAAGAAACAACTAACAAGCAGCAAAGCACAACAGGTAACCTTATGGAAAGTAATCACATCCATCCCCTCTGGTCCTACCTAATAAGTACCAACAACCCTCTAGGAAGCACACTTAGCTTAACCCCTCTGGTTTGTTCATACGAAAAATTATAATACTCTCTAAGTAATATCACTCGGTTAATTCCCCTTATAGTCTAAGGTAGTTAGGAACTCTCTAAGGAAGCTCGCACAGTCAATTCCCCTTATAGCCCCAAGGTCAAGGAATCTCTGAGGAAGCACACTCGGTTAATTCCCCTTATAGCTCAGGTCATTCAAAGACTTTCTAAGGAAACTAACACAGTCAATACCTCCTATAGCCTATGGTAATTAGGTGGTTCAAACAAACAAAATAGAGACTCTCTGAGGAAGCTAACAAAGTCTATCCCCGTATAGTCTAAAACAGTCAGGGACTCTCTGAGGAAGCTCTCACAGTATATCCCCTTATAGCCCAAAGTAATCCTAGGCTCTTTGAGGATGCTCACTCGGTCAATCCCCATATAGACTAAAGCTCAAAGACTCTCTGAGGAATCTCACTCAGTCTATCCCCTTATAGTCTTCTACACTCGGTTCTCACAACCCTGTGTAGGATAACGACATAAAAATACAATATAGAAAAATTATACTTACTGAACTACTTGGCTAAATATTACTACAACATATCAAGAATGTCAGAAAACATTTCTACATACTACTACAATAGGCCTGGAAACAGACAAAGTAGCCAAGAAAAAATAGGACCAAACGGTCATAAACAGAACATGTGAGGGCAGAACCTCCAAAGCATAGCAGTTCAACCATATTCATATTCAAACATCCTCTACACAGGCATACTAGAAAGGAAGAAATATAATAGGGGTAAAACGATAAACACACAATACCTCATTGAATGGTATTGGTGGAATTTTCACATAATATTCAAGGAATTTCAACGAAAAGGCACAAAACACCTACCTAGGAGTTAGAAGATCAATATACTTGAACCATGAGGCTTAAAACTATTTAGAATTTTGTATATCTACAAAAACTTCTAAAATGATCAACCCATGATAACTTGGAAAAGAGAAGGAATTGTAAAATGATGCTCTGGGAGAAGAGAGAACTCATCACTGTGATTCCAATGCAATTGACGGTGGTCGATTTGGAGAACAGATGGAGGATCAGGGGCTTAGATAAGATCCTCAGCCGTACGGTTTCTCCCGGTCGAACGAGACCTAGAAGAACACACCTTTAGCGATTAGACACGAGCCCGGTACGTTTAATGAAAAAAAATTACACGGCGTGTACTCACCTTTTCCACACTTCACTTTAAGTGGCCTCCACATCACCCCACACGACCATGTGTGTGGCCAAGACATGGCCATCACACAGCCTCGTATGAAAACTAAGTACACTGCATGTACTCATAAAGTATACGGCGTGTACTTTAAAAATTTCCAAAAAATCCTCTTTTCTCAAAAACTCCAAAAAAGGAAAAACATACCTGAAAATAAGTTCCAGTTTCTTACACTTATAATCCTTTTTTAGATTATAAAGTCAACCTAAAAATTATTTTGGTGAAAACATAATGAAGTGGTCTGAAGAAGAGACAAAATCCTTAATCAAGCGTTTTATTTTATTTATTCTTTCTCCTCCTTAAAATATTATGAAAAAATTATGATATAATAAAATCATTATATTACATATAATTATATGTATTTATGTTAAGGTAATTACCTACAACCATCTCCTCCTCCAACAATTGTGAAAAATCGTTGATAGTGTGTACGGCGGACTACTGCCTCCCGAATCGACATAATTCTTTTTCCATCACCACTTACCATAGATTGATATAATTATGTTTTGTTATTAATATATGATATTTATTTTATAATTATACTTATATAATTATAATATCTCATAATTCTTCTTGCTTTTCATTCCTTAGGTAATACGATAACGTCGCTCGTGTGTACGACAGACTACTGCCTCGCAATTCTATATAATTCGTTTTTCATATATTCTTTACATGGAAGGTAATAAATATTAATTTAATGCTTATATTTGATAATCATAACATATTTACCATTACTAAAAATTAATATATCACATAATTTCTTACTTTACCATCCATGGAAAATTTTAACATTGTTCTTGTGTACAGCGAACTACCATCTTGCGAAGCGATGGGATTTATTTTTTCTTAATAACGCATCACATGGATATTATATATAAGGTTATTTAAAAAATATTATATTTTTGATATAATTATAATTATTTAAATATAAAATAACACTTACCTTCTTTCCATTATGATATTCAAAAAATAGAAATGTTACTCATGTGTATGTACGGCCTATTGTCTCCATGATTGTAGCGTAGTTCATTCTTCATAACCATCCATAATGATTGATTTTAAAAGTATAATTGATTTATAAAAATGATAATTATTTCATGATTATTATTCTATAAATTATTAATTAATAATCTCTTTGACTTTATTAAACTTACCAAAGTGATTTTGGACATTTGAGTCGAACATCGTCAAAACATCAGACTTGAAATTAAAATGATTAAGTAATTGAAAATTGAAATAAATAAAATTGAGGGAATAATAAAATTGATAAAATATTGATAAAATAAACAATTAACATAATTTTGTTATTCAGGAAGATAAGGAATGCACATGACGATTTGTGCTCGAGGTAAGGGTTTCATCTCAAAACTTCATTCTTTGAAACATGTGTTCTTTTATAAACCTAGTTTATTTTATATGGTGTATATATTTACCCATTTTCATATTATATCATGATTCCTTAATAATTAATAATAATTTAAATTATAATTAATTCCCTTCATTTATGGTGGTAATGATTCAAAAATTACCAAAGCGGTAAGGGTTTATGTTTCAATCTCGTTTTAATAAGGATAATTTATTCTTGAATTTCCATTATTAGAAATTATTTGATCATTTACCAATAAAACCATTCCATTTTATTCTATTATTTTTATTCATGAACATTCCAAGTAATAGTACCATTTTCCTCTCTTTGGTACTTAAAAATATTGAGAAAGTTTTTTCAAGGAATATCAACATTATTTCTCTATTTGGTCAAAAACCCTTTCTATTCTATGTCTATATTTTTTTAAATTGTTTTTAAAAAAATTCAAATTATTATATGATTTTTTAAATTCATTTTTACCATTTTTTAATTTTTACAAAATTTTTTAAAAGGAATATTCTTTTAATTTTCTGAATGACGTATATCTTGACTTTTTACCGAAAATGTGAAAGGAATATTTTTGTAACAAGTAAGGAATGAAAGGTACTTTCCATCATCATGACCATTATTTTTATTGATGATTCATTTATAAGTTTACAAGGTTATTTTAAAGTAAAATTATTTCCAAAATATTTTTTTAATTTTATTTTTTCAAATTTTATTTTCAAAGTAAAAACGTTATTTTCCTCAAGAATGTTTTTAATATTATTAAAAGTATTTATATTAATCAATTAAAATAACCTTTAATGTTATTGAATACTTTTAAATACTATATTTTTGTTTATTACATATATACCTTTCTCACTCTTCCTTACTTTGATGGGGTAATACGTTCCTTTTGATCACTTCTCAAATTCCTTCTTAAATAAATGTATTTTGATTATGATATGTTGTAAGATTATGCAACCCATTTTATTTCCATGGTTAATTATTTTGTTTATTCATTGTGATTTATTCCCTTATGTGGAACACATATGCATGTACAAGAAATAAATGTGATGGGTGGGCCTAGAATTATATAGACCTAAAATGCATTGGGTAATTTTTTAGTCTCGTGAGATGTTGTGTATGGGATTAGGGAGTGAACCTAATACATTATGGGATTTTTTCCACCATGGGAGTCTTAAAAATTAGCCTTAGATTATGTTTATTCCATGTTTTGTATTATTTCCACTTACCCATGTTATCATGATCTTATGATAACATTCACTTTATGTTATGCTTCCACTTGATTGATCATTTACTTTATCTTTTATGATATCATGTTATACCATTGACTCACATGTTATGATTTCTTATTATGTTTATTCCCTTACTAAGAATTTTATCTCACCCCTTTGGGTCATGTATTGCGGGTCATGTCGGGCCTTGTGCCTTGGGCCTACGGGCCATGTACGGGTTCCCCTTCAACCCTTAAAAGGGGGATTATCTATAATAAAAATAAAAAGAACGCATTCGGGCCATTCAGTTCACTAGGCCTTTATGATCCTTGTGTCTTATTAATGGATATTTATGTTCAAGAATAATGTAATAATATGTGTAAAAATGGTTGGGTCACTATAGTTGGGATCAAAACCTTCCCTTGGTAGAGTTCTCATATAATAATAGTCTCCATTCTAGTATTCAGGTGGCGCCATATGAGGATCTGTATGGGAAAATATGTAGGACTCTAACATGTTGGGATAAACTTGGAGAGAGAAAGATGATAGGACCTGACCTTGTCTAAGAAATGACATAGAAGGTTTAAACCAATCGGTGGCATATAAAAGTAGTAAAAAGTTAGAAAAAGAGTTATGTGGACAATCATCAATGATATCTAGAGCTTTAAGTTAGTGATAAGGTGTTACACTAGATATTTCTATGGAAACAGGTTATGAGATTTGGGAAGAAGGGAAATTCGATCCCTAGGTACATCGATCCCTTTAATATACTTAATCATATTGGGTGGTATCTTGTCACTTATAACTCCTTACAGACCTCTCCCAAATTCATTATGTGTTCCATGTATCTCTTTTGAATAAGTACATACTAGACTCATAACATGTACTAAACTCAAATTCATATAACTATAATGTGATCTGTCATATGAGGAACAACTAGTGGAAATTATAGATCAAAGAGATAAGGTTTTTCATAGAAAGACCACTCATCAGGTAAAAGTTATATAGAGTAATCATAATTTTGAGGAAGCTACATTGGAACTTAAGGATGTAATGAGGTAAAATTACCCTTACCTGTTTCCTTGCTAGTAATAAAAATTTCAAGGATGGAATTATTTTAAGAGGTTTAGAATTTAATGACCCAAGATCTTAGTGAAATATTCCTTCTTAAATATGTATTGTGTTTTATAGCATGATCTACATGAAACACCAAACCCTAATCAACCAAAACTTTTTTTATTAAAATAGATATTGACTAATTTATTGTAGTCATTGAATAAGCGGGTACAAACAGTTATAACCAACTTATGAAATAAATATCTCTTTTAATAATGTTCTAAAAATTGTAACTAAGTAGCTACTAAAATATTTTGTTATTATTAAAATTTATTTTATAAAATGTATATTTTTTATGTTTGATATATTTATATTAGCACTAATTTTAGATGAATAGTTAATATACCAAAAAATTATTTCCTATAAAAAAAGTTTTTCAAAAAACAATTAATGTTAAATTTATAAATTTTAGAATTTTATTTTGATAAAATTAAATAAATTTTTTTATATTATCATATAAATATTAATCTAAGAATATTTTTTGGTATTTTTCTAAAAAGTAATATTTTTAGGTGAAGAGTGCAAAATACCATTTTTGAAAATAAGATGAATTTTATTGGTATATAAGTATTAATTGGAAATTAATAAAACCTTTTTATAAGACAAAATTTTTATTTTATAAGTGAATTTATAATTTTTAAAAAAAAAATTAATTTATAAACTCATATTTTACATTTTATAACTTAAGTTATATTTTTCCAAAAAAAATGTTTTTAATACATTATACATTTAGTATTTTAAACTTTGTTTTAATCACTTTTATAAAATTAATATAATAAAATGGATTTAAAATTTGGAATAAATATATCCAAATTATTTAATAAGGAACATTTCATTTTCAATCATAATGAATAAATTATTTTGATAAAAACTAAATACCTCGATAAAAATCAAAAGGGGTAAAAAGTGTTTAACCAAGACGGAAAGACCAAAAATATGTATAAAAAATGTGTTGGAATGGGTGTTTGAGGATTTTATCTAACTTATCCCTTACTCTCTTAATTATTTTCCAATTTTGGAGCTACTTTCCTTGATGGTGACTTCTCATTATTAAAATTTTTTAGGTATTTACAAAAATGTCATCATGTTTCACGTATAAGTAGGGCACTCTTCTCCTCACTTCCTCTCACACCAAAACCCACATAGTCTTGAAAAAACTCTACAAAAACCTATATTAAACATTACTAGGTACCTTTATTGGGTTTTTTTATTATTAAAATACCATCCCTCAAAGTTTTAACCCCCTTTACAAAGGGAATAATCTAAGAAGTGAGGTATAAATTTCTAACTGTTCCTTTCTCATTTGTATTTATTTATGTGCACTTATTTTTCCTAAAATTTTATTAAATAATATTAAAATGATAAAATTGCTATAATTAGTATAATTTTATGTTATTATAATGATGGTATGATCATTAACAACTTTCCCCTTTTCCTTTAAGAAAAACCAAATCATGAATTTGTGTGTGTGCGAACTACCACCTCCATAAAGAAATGTGCTTTGTTTTCCTTCATTGCCCAAACTGAATGGTCCAAAAGTGGAATTAAATAAATATTTATGATAAATTTATCATATTTAAGTTCTTTAAATTATAAACTATGCTACTTATTTCTTCCTCCCTTCGAAAAATAAAGTCACCATCCATGCGTACATGTGGGATATCGCTTCCATAGAATAATATATTTTGTTTTTTACTACTGCCTTCATGGTTGGTTTTAGTTTTTATTTGATTATTATATATTGTATATATAATTAATATATATAATTAATATATTTATTTATGGATAATACAAAAATTATTTATCATAATAAGTTAATCCATTGATATCAATAAATAAACTAAAACTAGTTCACCATCGATTTCATTTTCATAAAACGTGACTAAAACTACCATGTGATAGAATTTTAACATTACAAGTAATTATAAAACATAAATTCAAGTACCTTTAATAGTTTTTTAAATATTAAATTTGGATGAATAAGGAATATCATCACTGCTTTTACAAACCTAGTTTAAAACAATGAATATTATTAACACTCGATGTTGAAAAGAGATTATAACAATATAACACATAAAAAAATTGTTATTAATGAAGAGTATGAATTGAAATGTCTAATAATAAAGTTTTTAAATAAGTAATTAATATTTTTACCTTTATGATATAATAGTTTAAATCACTTTTATGGAAATTAAGGGTAAAGGTAACGGTTTTTCTAACTCAAACTTCTTCCTTTGAATTATAGGCTTTCTTCTTGATTTTCTTTCCCCTATGTTCACTACATGTTGTTCTCACTTATATATCTAGGGAAAAGATATTTTTTTATTCAAAACCATTTACATGAAGTATTTTTTTCACTTATTTTTAATAAAATAGAGGCTTTTGAAAAGAGACTTGAGACTATTACTTTTACATCAATGGTTATAAAGTTTTTTTTTTAAAAAACTCTTTATTTATTTTATTTTAATTTTCCTCACTATCTTAAAAAAGATTAATCTATAAGGTAGTTATGTTTAAATATTCACAATATATTTATTTTATTTTTTCATTTTCCTCAGTTATGTTTCAAGTTTCACCCTCTATTTTTCTTCTATTATGTGACTACTTTTTGGTGATCAAGTTTGTAACAACCAAATTAATGTTAATATAAATAATTTTCATGTATTATTAATATTTATTAATTAAAATTTATAGAGTAATATTCATTATAAAAATATTAGGTAATTTTTTAGTAAAAAGAAAAGGCTTTATTTCCAACCAAATTGGGTTTTCATGCATTATATAGTTTTATTTAAAATCTTGACTTATAAATTATAGAATTTTAATTTGAAAAAATTAAATTAATTTTTGAATTAAAATTTTTAAAATCATATTAGGATGAATTATTGATGATTTTCTGAAAATTTTGATTTTTCAATGAATAGTAAAAAAATTATGTTTTTTATTGAAAACTTTATTTTCTTTTAAAGTATTTACAAAGTCACATTATATTTTTGGTTAGTTTTAAAATTTAATTAGTTAATTTTTATTAAAAATTATTTATTAAATTCTATTGGAATAAATATTATACTTGAATTTGGTATAAAAACATTTTTATACTTAAAAAGAAATTTTTCTAAAAAATTGCTTTTCGTTGCATTTTTTTGTTTTGATTTTAAATTAAATTATAAAAATTATATTAATTTAATTTTATAATATATATCCCATATTTTTAATTAGGTGGTTAATTTTTTGTAAATAATTCCTTTTTATTTTTTGTCATTATGAATAGTAACTGTACTAAATATTTATCACATCGGTAAGGGTAAATCAAATAATTATGGTTAAAAATAATATTATAAGGACTAAAAATTGCCCTAAAACTTTTATTTAATATATTTTATGAGTGGGGAGTGACCATATGCATCCAATATTTTAATTAATGGCAATTTTGTTCCATTTTTTTTGAAAATGACAAATATTATTTTAAGTAAAAAAAATAAAAAATATCACCCTCATGTTTTTAAATTTATATTATATGTTAACATAGGGATAAATGTAAGTTTTTAATGAATATTAATTTTTATTTTTAGCATAATTAATTTTTTTTATTATGTGAATTTATTTTTTATTTTTAGTAATGAAATAATTACCTTAAATATTTATGCAACACCGATATAGTGTTTGTACAGGCAGTAGGAAATTAATGTAAATTATTTTTAAAAAAATCAATAATAATGTTTTTTGGATAACTTATGGTGTCACATTAATTTTATATTTAATAATAATTTATTATTTATGTTTAAATTTATTAGATTCGAATTACATGTATTTTGTGTTATTTTCAAATTCAAATTATGTGAATAGTTCTTAAAATGTCATTAATAGTATTTTATGTTAAATATATTTTATTAAATTAGTAAAAATCATAAAAATATTTTAAGAGGAAAATTATGATGAAAATGGTGTAAAATTTGATCCCTTTTCTATTTATGGGATAATTTTTAACTTATAAGTAAATTTAAAACCCTTTTATATTGAAAAAGTTGTTACCGCGATTAAGGTTAAAAATAGTTAACGAAAGGGTCAATCCAAAAGATAAGGTTTAAAATGATATCTAAATCTATAAAAATTTTGTTTTATAATTATATTAAGACCATTTATTTCTTATATTCAAATCCATGTCATTTTGGAACCATTTTACATGAGTTAGACACATATTATATTATAATATTTCATGTATTTCTATAAATGTCCCTCCCCTCACTTATAAAAGGACACCCCCTCTCCTCTCCTATAAAAACTTAAATATCATTTTGGTTCAAAAAATAACTTACCCCAATATCTTAATAAAATCCATCCTCATATATTATATTCTTTGGCTTGATCATAAAACCAATCTAGGAATGATTTAGGTAGAAACCTAAAGAGGTTTCTTGAAGAAGAGGTATAGTTCTTAACATAGAATTTTCATTTTATTTCTTCTTATAAATCATCAAATCTTATTAAAACATGATCAAATAATAACACTAGTATCTTAAATATATTGATATGTTTTTATTATATTAAAATAACATATATCCATCAAATGGGAAATGAAACCATCATTCATGTGTACGGAATACTACCGCCCCGTGAACCGATATAATTCATTTTCCATCGTTGCCTCTCACTAATGATTATAATGATGGGTTTAATGTATATATATGATATTAATGACATAATTTTAATTCTTTAAATATAATATATCATCTATTTTCTTACCTTTTCATCCATAGAAAAATCATAATGTCATTCATGCATGGGTATGGATTACCATGTCTATGAAATAATGTGATTCATTTTTCATCATTGCATTACATGGTTGGTATATATAAGTTTATTTAAAGATATAATATTATATTTAGGAAATGATAATAATTCTATAAATATAAAATTATGCTTACTTTATTTCTCACATGCTCTTTGAAAAAATAAAAATGTTACTCATGTGTATGTACGACTTACTGTCTCCCTAATTGTAACATAATTCATTTTTCATAACCAAATTTCATGGTCATTTTTAAAAGTATAATTAATAAATAAAAATTATAATTTTTCCATGATTATTATTCTTTATATTATGGAAAAATTACCACTTTTACCATGGTCAACATACCGAATCTATTTTAAAATTATGAATCGAACGTCCTCAAAACACCTGATATGGACATAACCTGTTAAGAAATTAAATATATCATTGTAATAAATGAAAAAAATAGTTTAATTATAATTTAATAAACTAATAAAAAGTTCTTAAACAATTAAATAGTTTATATAAGTTTTTTATATAGGATTTAAAGGACATGAATGGAAATTCTAGACTCAAGGTAGTTTATTTGATCATAATTTCCTTTCATTGAGAAATATTTTATTATTATATGCCTCATTTCTTTTATATGGTGTATATAAAACCCTTATACATGTTATATAATTAATAATTCTTAATTAATGGAATTTTAAGTTTTAATTCAAATTATTTCATCCAAGGTTACTTGACTTGAAATTTACCATGTAGTAAGGGTTTCTTAACTCAATTTCCATTCATTGGGTTATACTTCTACTTCATTGACTTTATTATGACATGATTATATATTAATTTATATCTAAATTGTTTTATTATCTATTAAATCTTTTTTTATGTGGATTTAAATATTTTAACATTATAACTTAATGTATTAATTATCACTTCAAAAGTTATGATCTTTTTAAGGGTTTTCATTATCCTTGATCTCATTTTCCTGAGACATAATTCATGTCATGCACCATGATTTTCTTGTATAGTGTAATTAATTCCTCATGAATGAATTTTTAAATATTACTTCATTAAATTAATGGTATGTATATATCCATATCATACTCTATATTCAAAGACTTTTGATTTGAAAGTTACTAAAGTGGTAAAGGCTTTAATGTTGCAATCTCCTTTCTTTTTGAGATTGTTTATATTCAAGGTTCCATTGGAAAACACATATGATATTATTTTATTAAACCAAATATATTTTATTCTCATATGATTATAAATTATTTTTACATGTTTAATTTCCATTTCCACCCTTATTTATTAAATAAACATCAAGAAAGTTGTTTGTAAGTGATACTAATCGTGTATATTATTTTAGATCAAGAATATTTCTCTTCCATATCTATGTTTTCTAAAATATTTTCAAGAATTTTATTTTATAAAAATAAATTATTTCATAAATTAATTTTTCATTATCATTGACCATCTTTTAAAAAAAATTAAAAATAATTTTTTAGCATTTTCTGCATTGGTCACTTTTGACTCTCTTTACAAAAGTTTTTAAAAAAGTTTATTTTTAAAATTTACTACATGAACATATTTTCCCATAATCATGATAATTATTTTATTTAAAGATTCAATTATAATTTTCCAATTTTATTTTCCAAAAAAAAAATTCCTAATATTCTAGAAATTTTTTATTTTTAAAAGTGGTTTTCAAAGTGGAAAGGTTATTTTCCTAAAGAATGTTTTTAATGATATTTTTATAAAATTTCTATTCATTAATGATAAGAACCATTTATTTTATATATGCTACACTAGAGATATGTTTTAATGATACCATCCTTATACTTTCTCTAGATGAATTATTATTATTTCAAAGAGACTGTTATGTAACCCATTTATTTTACATGGGTAAATCAAGATATGAAAGAACAATGATTATTGTTATATTTAAAAATGAAATATTTCATGTGTTATGATTAATTTATTATTATTGTACATTATTTATGATGATGGGTTAACTCGACATAGCTCATGAAGATGTGTGAGCCTGATATAGTTCTCAAATTAATTGGGTAAAGGGACATATTTAACTAATTATAGGATTCTCCTAATAGATTATTAAAATTTATAATGTGAGTAATTCCATTTTTAAGAGAAATTATAAGAGTGATATGAAAATGATGTTCCAATTTACCAACATGTTTTTATGATTACATCAAGTTATAATGGTTACTTTTTTTAAGTATTGTTTTTCACATGGATCATGATTATCGACTTATATGACTCTTATCTTATGTTAATGATTTATATCATGTATCAGGTTTTATGATCTTGGTTTTAATGGGTATGAGTCCTTTTATTTTATTCTCATTCACTTTTATTATTCCATAATACCCTTATTCTCATCTTATGATCAATAATGACATTAAATTTTTAATTCTTATGTTTACCGTTACTGATCACTTGATATCACCCTTCTTATATTTCCTTTTCAAAAAGTTGTGAAGAAAGTTTTTATGTATGTTATTAATAATAAGGTTACTATATGTGAAAAACTTAGTTGGTTATGATGTATATTTTTATGTTTTAGGTATCCAAGTTGTTTTGTAATATTTTTTCATAATTATCTAAAACACTAAACATAAAAGTTCTTTAGGTATGTAAGTGATCAAATATTTCCTTTTTATGTTGTAAGTTTTGGATGGATGGAATTAGGTCATGTTTATCGGTATCATTCTAGAAATGTAAATATTATGTTTTTAGAACTGGATCTGAGAGTAAGGGTTCACGGCTGTTATAGAGTTTTTTATGTTAATCAATTTAATTCATGTTTTTATTTTGTTTATAAATTTTATAAAACCCTCTTTTATTTCTAGGGGTTCTTTATTCTATGAAAGGTGAATTATTTTTCATTTGAAACTTTTATGAAATCCATTTTTATTTACATGGGTTCTTTAAGAAAAGTGAATTATTTTCGTTTAAATGTTTTATAAAACCCATTTTATTTTCATGGGTTTTGTATGATGTGATAAGTGAATGATTTTCAAGAGGCACTTATAAGTATGGATGATGATGAGTGGGGTCCTATATCATGCTACAATTCATTAGTTACAAGTTTACATCTTATGAGATATGTATACACTCGCATAATTTAGTTATTTGCAATATTGGTTGAAAGTGAGTGACTTATAAAGTTTATGCATACGTAGGTACAATTAAGTGGTCTGACAAGTATGGGTACAAGTGTGTGAATCATGAAAGTAAGGTTTCTATAGGATAATGTTTATGTAATGGTTAAGGATGTTATTCATTATGATCTTATTCTCTCATGATTCAAGGTTTATGTTAAATTATTATAATCCATGTTATAGTTGTCATACTTCCATGTTTATCTTTTTTGGGTTTATGTTATTATTCTAGGTACTTTTAATTTCACTTATATCTTATTATTATCACTCATGATGTTATGATATTTCCCTTATGCTCATGTTTTCCACTTATGCTTATGATTTCATCCTTGATGAAATTTTTATTCATCCCTTACTGAGCATTTGAGATCACCCCTTTCTTATGATTTCATTCCCCAAGTTTGGAGAATGAGGATTAATAATGAGATGTCTAGAAGATGGTATATTATAGTGACTTTAATGAGAAATGATCAAAAGTTTTGTAAAATAATTTTATTATATAGCTAGTCTTTAAAGACACTAAACCTATTGGTTCTTGGTATATTATTATTTATGCTTGATGGAATGGCTCAAAGACCTTGGATTTTTATTTATTTTAAATAATTCACTTTTTAACTTGATTGAGAGGGAACTCTTACATGACCCATAGACCCATAGGTACAAGGCCTATTACATGACCCAAAGGCCCAAACACCTGACTATACTAGAATCACCCCTCACCATCATTCACTTAATTTATGGCGCCTATATCCCCACCATGCATGTCTAATCAACTAAAATTGTCTCATATAGAGATGTATGGTGTATGGTACTGATATTGAAGTTTTCATTCCCTCTCTTTATTCCCAATCTGATTATCTCTACTTTAGTGGTTACTACTTACTATGATTCCTCTTCTAGGGCCTAATCTTGTATGGTCTAACTTGTCTATTTCAAGGCTCGGAGGTCCTATGGCCCAAAGGCCTATGGTGGCTCAATGGACCTATAATTTGAAGGCCCAAATCTATGTTCTAAAGGCCCGCATTTATATCCCATAAGCCCAATTTAGGTGAATAGTTTTATTACTACAGTAACTGCTCTGAAAACAACTATAGTAACTACTATAGTAACTTAAAAATTCATCCCTATCTAGTTTTGAACCTGGTTATTTATGAAATTTAATGTTTTTAATCATGTAAAATATATAAAATAAACACATGTTTATCATGAGTCACTGTAAATGGTTTATTGACAGGTTCATTTCTGGAAGTCCAAGAAAGACGAATCAAGTAAATAGGTTGATGAAACAAGTATACAATGATCTTGATGAGATATAAAGACAAAAAATATATATTACATGGTGCACATTCATATGGGGCTTTCATATTTCAAACATTAACTTCTTCTTTTATGGGTATCTTTATGTGTTGCTAAATGTTGATATTAGACATTAGGCTAACCCACCTAATGTCACTAAATAAGAGTCCTATAGGGTCACACATATAGTGTTTCCATTTATCTTAATTAAATTATTTTTTAATTTAATTATTGGAATAGATGTTATTCTTCAGACTGAAGAATAATATTTATTTAGGATTTATTGATCGTATATATTCAATCACTATTTATGTGAGTTGAATATAAAAAATAAATATTTATTCATGAGACCATGAATATTATATTTATTTATTTATTAAATGATTAATATTTATTATTAAATTTTCGGTAAATTAGAGGAGTAAATACAAACTATGTTAACAATTTCGGTGGAAATGATATGTTAAATATCATTTTAAATAAAAATTAATTTATTTAAAGAAATGATATTTATTTTAACTGTGTGTTATCTCTCATTGTGGAAATAATATTGTTGTTGTTGTTTTTTTATTGTTGTTGTTGTTATTATTATTATTATTATTATTATTATATTAGGATCATTAAGGATTAAGAGAATGTTATGGGCCAATGTGAAATTATTTATTCTCTAACATAGCTTTATAAATACCGAATTATATCACTTCCTAGGGTTAGATGAATATTGTGCACAACAATTTTATCTCTAGATAATTGTCTCCATGAAGAACTTATCTTGGGTTTTCTCTCAAGTTTCATAAAATCACTTCCACCTCTCTTATACCTCTTAAGAACAATATAATAAGAGCCAATATTTAAAACCCAAAGGATTGTGTTGTGATAAAAGGAGAGCAACACAAGATAATTGGTGTAATCGCACTAACACCCAAAGTACTATAGAAAATGCTTTGAGATCAAAGGATAATGTGTGAATCACCTCTATAGGGATTATACTTTGGGTCTTATTGATGCAATAATAGTACAACTAAATGGAGGTTTGAACAATCAACACCTACATCGAAGAAAGAACTCAAAAGTCAAGGAAATTTCATGTTATTAAATTAATTATAAATTTAACAAGAAAAGATCCTCTCTAGAATTACAAGATTATTTCATTATGGTTCTTTGGATATAATCATGACACATGACATTTTTTCATTTTCTTATAATGTATTTATTGGATTCAATGAAAAAACATCATTGGTTATAATCCCAACTAGCTTTCATTAAATCTCAAACCTTCACCATCATCATATCTTGTGTAACGACCCGAACCCATCCAGCCACCCGAACAGTGCCAAACGGCTCGAGTGTCACTACCTTAGGCACACCTCCCCTGAATTCCAAAGGCTATCGACTAGTAGTGAGGGTATATTAGGTATAGTGGGGGGGATATACCCTCTCGGAGGATCATAATAAGGGTACTGGTCCAAGTATAATAGTAAAGATGCAGTAGAAAGAAAGACTCAGCAAACTCGAACCAGACCCACAGAGCGGAAGCATAATCAATATAGATAAATAGCAGAAGCAGTAAATATAACAACAAAAGTGGAAATAAATACAACAGCATGCTAATAACATGTAACTACAACTGAACAGTAAAACATGCATCCAGAGAAGGCCATACACAACTGAATATAAAAGGGTGCCAATGGCTAACCAAAAGTAGATACAACAAGCATGTTGATACAGAAAAGTAAACAATACAAATAAAACCCATCTAGGCATGACCTCAAGGTCCATACCATCTCCATGTAACAACTAAAACAGCCCAGCTCCTAAAACTGGCCTCTTTCCTGCATGTAAATTCATAAAGTCTACACGCGTCCCAAAGGGCCTGTACAGGGTGTGAGACAAATCTCAATAGGATACCACCCGACGGTGCATACCAAATATAAGTGTTTAAGAAGCCATTAAAGTGTAAGGAAAACTGTAAGCAGTACAATGCACAAATAAACACTAACTCCTCTGGTACTCAGCAGCCACCATGGAGTGTCACCTTCTTCGGCCAATGTTGGAATCTCTGTCGTGTAACCCGGAACCATGTGCCACCTGACCCCACTTGTCTCAAGTACCGACGTCCCGAAGGCACGCCCAAGAATAGTAACCCGGCACCATGTGCCTACTAACACCTCATGTCTCAAGTACCGACGTCCAGAAGGCATGCCCAAAAATAGTAACCCGGCACCACGTGCCTCCTGGAACCTCGTGTCTCAAGTACCGACGTCCTGAAGGCATGCCCATCCCCTGAAGGCTCCTCATCTCCCACGTGGATTTCTACGGAAATCGCCCCCAACAAAAATACCTAACCGCAACTACGGGGGCCTCTACCCACACAAGTGGTCAAAACCACCTCATCACGGAGTATCTCTGTGTGCACACTACTCAAATTTCCGGGTGAGCAGTAATCACCAAAATAGTACCTAAGCCACCAACACATCTGACACCTCATGTCCCTGCGACCATGTCACTCAAGTCCGATGGCATCGTCATCCTAGTAACCCGGGTCATGCCCAACCTGACAGTCATACTACCTCAAGCCGACGTCCATGACGCCCAATCCCGTGGTCAAAACCACCCAAAGTAACCCGAGAAAATCCCCAACCTATGATCAGCATCACTCAAGTGTAATCGGGCCAATCCCCACACAACCCAAAGGGTCCAGCAGATGCAATTCAAAAATTACATATATAAATATGTAAAAAGAAAACATAACCAGGTAAAACAAACTAAATAGATGAATTTCACAATGTAAGGTGTTGTCTCATACCATCACTGAGGTCTTAAATGCCTCTAACAATTTATAACAGGCATTAATAAATTAAACTAAACAGTTTATAACAATATAACTCAATTTAAACCATTTTGGCATTCCCTGGACAAAATTCCCCGATGAGAAAGATCCCCTCACCCAGCCTCGCTCATGCAAACTGGTAACAGGGCCTACCCAAAGGCATCCCATAGGTCCAACAAGCAATTCAATATGAAATAGCAGATAAAACGGGTCCCGCTCAAAATACCCGAAAATGCACCAAGGGCCGCGTCACCCAAATAACCACAAAAATACATAATGAGGTATGCACCACCTACCTAAGACTCGTACGATGCTACTCCTCCAGTAACAACCGCCAATTCGGTCTAAAATGTGGTAAATCTACAAAAGATTCAATACCGTTCAAATACCTATAACTCATTCTAGAACAAAAAATCAAACAAAATGTCCAAAGAGGAATCGAGGCCTTACCAAGGGGGTTCCAATGCACCCAACCGAGATCGGATCTGACTTCGGATGAAGAACTAGGAAGCAAGTGAAGGTTCGGATGATTTTAGGGAGGAGGTTCTGTCTAGAACCCCAAAATGAGGCTACTACCCGTTTTAAGCGAAAAAAGAAAGTACACGGCATGTAATTTAGGACTACACACCGTGTATAGTTCATTTAACTGTTCATAAGATGGAATGATTCCGCCGACTTACTTTCCGAACCTACCGACATGAGTACACAGCATGTACATAGGGGTACACAGTGTGTACTTGGTTCCTCTTCCTTTCCTCGCCGATGTACCCACACGCCCTGTGTTTCCCTTATACACAGCTAGACTACACGGCGTGTCCAAAGGGAACACGGCGTGTACCTGGTTCTACCCGGCCAATGGCCCACACGCCATGTATGTCCACCACACGGTCGGGTATAAACGGCGTGTTAAAAACTACACGTCATGTAGTAAGAAATTTCTACACGGTCATCACAGGGCATGTAATCGGCGAGCACACAGCTGGTCACTCGCCTACACATACACAGCGTGTACTTAAAGTACACGGCGTGTAGTCTAGAAATTTCAAAAAACTTCCCGTTTTCTCCAGTTTCCTCAGAAACCAGTCAAAAATTCAAACAGGGTCGGTATTTTGACCCGTTCTAAAAACCCGGGTTCTTAAAAACTCCCCACCTTAACGTAGCTCATCCCCGAGCTACCAAACGAAACCCGGAGATGGCACCGTACATACCACCCTGATCAAAGTAACCCGGACTGCCCCTATCTCAGAGGTCCCAGCTAAATTCCTCAATGGTCTCCCCACCTTAGGAATTGCCTACTCGGTCTCAACCAAACAAAATGTAAAGAAAATAAGGTTTACTAACCTGTTTTCCGGACGCATAGTCCTCTCGTGACGCATCGTCACCCCTGCACCCCATTGGTGCTCCTGTGTCGTTCCCGACACCCAACGTAACCCACACCACATCAGTGTCTGCCTCTATGAGGTCCTGGTTCCTAGCACCTCAAGTAACCTGCATCCTCGATGCCCTGATTCCCAAGGCACCTCAAGTAACCCGCATTCGCGATGCCCTGATGCCCACGGCACCTCAAGTAACTCGCATCTGCGATGCCCCGATGCCCACGGCACCTCAAGTAACCCGCATCCTCGATGCCCCGATGTTACGCATCTCATACATATATATATAATATATCACTCACCTGATATGGTGCCAATCCCACTGACTAGCATCTAGTCAGTCCCCATAGACCCTGTTCACTATGTGCACTCAAAACAGACATGCCTCTACAGGTCATGCCAAAAAGGAAACATGGAGATCACAGCCACACCGCAGTGCACCTCTAACCGTCGTCGGCTCACCAGCCTGCTCAGCCTCTGTCAGCTCCACAGCATGCACCTGGCCTGAAACACGGCTGCTTGATGCCTGACCTCCCGATGATGCTCCAGTCATCGGCCACTGACCCCTCAGCTGGGTCCCACCGTCTCTGTGACGATCTCGGCGCACAACTGAACCCCGACTACCCTCTCCGGGTACCGAACCTTAACCAACTCCAGACGCTACAGTCTGTCCTGGTCCCTACCTACCGGCTATCTGAGAAGGCTGCCTGTAAAACCTCTCTAGATGCTCGTCCAGTCCACATGCCCGGCACTCCTTTGGAGGCCTATCGCACTGATCCCGAACATGCCCCAGCTGTCCACACTAAAAGCAAATCACTAAAGAACTACCACGAGGTGGTCTAGATGAATCCCTGGCATGACTACCCTACTAGAACTCATCCTATCCTTGATTCCTGCTGTCCAAACCATCACCTGAAGCTATCGCCCTGCCCAAGCGAGACTTCTCTCTCTCGTTTCCCTCAACTATGAGCGCCTGGTTCACCGCCTCGGAGAAAGAACCCAGCCTGAAGATGTTCACCTGGACCCGAATGGTGTGTCATAAGCCATCCTCGAAGCGCATCACCCTAGATGCATCATCGCTTACCATACTAGGTGAAAATCGAGATAGCTTAGTAAAAGTAGCTACGTAGTCCATGATGAATAGGTCTCCCTGCTGAAGGCTCAAGAACTCCTGAGCTCTCACTGCCCAAAGTGTCTCCAGGTAGAAGTTCTCAAAGAACCTATCCTCGAAGTCCTTCCAAGCCAGTCTCTTGTGCCTACGAGCCTGAACCTTTATGTCCCACCAATGCTTCGCTGGTCCTCTCAGAATGTACGTCGCCATCTTGACCCTCTGCCCTAGAGGCATCTCAAGTTGCTCGAAGATCATCTGCATGCTCTCTATCCAATTCTCAGCTGCCTGTGGACCACCCTCACCCTGAAAAAGCGGTGGATGATGCGACTGGAACTCCCGCGTCAGATACGCCATAGAAGGCTTTGTACCATATGCACCTCTATCAATACCCTATAAGACACGTACCAGGATAGCTCGGAGCTGCTCGTCTAGACACGGCCCGAATGATGCTAAACCCGGCTGCTGTTCTGCCTGCACTGGATCCTGAACCTGTTCCTATCCCTGAGCATGTACCTGCGGCTCATGCTCTGCCTGTACCGAATTCTGACCCTGATCTTGTGGCACTGTATCATCTCCTACCTGAAGCTCCATAGAGTCGTGAAGGAGTAACCCACTGAATACCATAAATGGTCAGACATCCCATATATATATATATATATAACAATATATTCTACGCAGATAAGGAAATTAGTAAAAGGCAGTGCATAAAAACTACCCTTACTCACCCTCACTGCAACCCATGCCCCACGGAATCCCGGCCTCATGGCCTCCTTACCCGCCCTCAACAGAGCCAAGTATCAAAAGTACCTCGGGCCATGCCTGTCCCGACAACTCATGTTGCCTCAAACCGACGACCAAGTCGCCCAAACCTAACAGTTACACTACCTCAGCCATAGTACATGTCTGCTCTCATAAGAGTCAGTCCCAAATATCCTACCACATGCAATTATATAGAAATAAATCATGGCATCCATCTTGTAATAAATAAGAAATTCTATCATGAGTTTCACCTATTCACATTTCAAATCATATAAATCATGGCAAATGATTTTTTTCATTCACATGGCATTATCACTTCACAAAGAATATATAAAGACCCGCGCTTATTTCATACATAATCTTGAATTTATTCAAGAAAACACTTCAGTTTACATTGAGGATCTTTTCAAGTTTAGATCTTTAGTGAATTAAGACAAAACATTCATAATATTACACATTGTTACATAGTGGATACCATAAAATCAGTTTCCATTTTCCTCAGAATATAAAACATTAAAACATAAAACAAGACTCCTTGAAAATTCTTCAACATTTAACATGTCTTCCTTCCTTGTATTACTCATCCATTAACCTGTGTAAAATCATTTAAAAACTTGGAATGAGCACAAAGGCTCAGTAAGGTATGAAAAAGAAGGAAAAATCACATTAGTCCATGAATACGCATGACGTATGAAAACATTTTCAAAATACATGCTTTACACCCATAAAATCTTACTTTGTGTAACATGAGATTTAAACAAGATCAACACAAACATAATTATAATCATAGAGTTATATTGGGGCATTACTTACATAATCTTGTAACCATCTTGGCTACCTTAAAATTTGTAACCCTCACGGCTACCTTACTTTGTGTAACCATCACAGTTACACTTGGAGTAACCATACGGCCAACCTCCAACTTACTCATACTCAATGCATTGGACGGAAATATAGGTCCCACCCTTTATCATAAACAATTCCCAATAACCAAAATATAATCATACAACATAAACAATAGCATAAAAACATTGCTTTTGTATCTTATAAAACAGAATTTTAAAAGAGGATTTTAGAAGAAAAGTCCCTTATAAACATCATATACTTGAAGTGAGACTTAATAGAGTGGATGGAATATTTATATAATCTGTAAATACACATAATGAAACATAATATAAACAGAACCCATCATACAATCAATTTAAATATCACATAAATTAAAAAGTAGAAGGTTAACCCAAAGAATGGAAATCGGGTTAAGAATTCCCTTACCTTAGGCTTGTCTTACTTCAAAATTGTTTAAACCTCCTGTATAATGGTTAAAAGAGTGTTATTAGTATTTACAGAAACATTTTCATGTTTATAACATCTTATATGGTCATTACATAACCTCATTTCACCCCTTATTTGTTAGTATTTTGTTCCTTGCATTATTTTGGGTGAGTTCTTTTGTGATTTTTACAATCGGTTCGTGATGAATCATTCTTGTTGATTGGAAGTGAAACTCCAGAATTGGAATGGAGTAGTATTCACATATTTCCAGTACCATAAATTATACCATTTATTACTTTGATGCTTTATATGATGATGATTTATAAGTTAAAACATTAATTATGTTCGTTTAGATCATTTAAGTGGTTCTTTGATAATTACAACTTCATTTAGTCTTATAAATTTGAATCATGAGTACAAAAGAATTCCAGAACCTTATATGAGTCATAAAACATATATTATAACCTGGTTAAACCATATAAATGGTTTCATGACCAGACTTGAAATAATTAATGGAAATTGAAAAATACATCGTCCACGATATCGGTAATTCGACACAAATGGACAATGTTTTTTGATTCTTTAAATAAGTGAGAGAGGAGAGGAATAAAGATTTTTGATTTTCCATAAACATGACAACATCCATAATATACAAGATTCTGGACATTTCATGCCTCTTGGATAAGAGGGGGGTGAAGGAAGAAGAAAAGGAATCATGAAATAAAGAAAACATGAGAAATTTCTTACGGAAATTCGGCAGCCTAACGGCGTCTCTTAAAATTTCATAAAAACAAGATTGATGAGAGGAATGGAATATATCATCATCATAAAAACTTTGGACAGTAAGGGGAAATATTTAATGAAATATCCCAACAAAAGACAAAGGAAAAGGAAGAGAATAACATAAAATGGAAGGAAAGAATGAAAATGAAAGAGGATGTTTACCTCTTGATCTCTTCTCCTTGAGATCCTTCTTAAGGGCTTTGATTTTGGTCTTTTGGTGAGACCAGCAGCTCTAGGACGTGGGGAAGAAGATTGGGGAGAGAATTTGGAAGAAATTAGACAATGCTCAAGGCTTGAGAGGTGTGGGAGTAAGAGGGGAGTGAGGGTGATATTTATAGTGGAGGAGGGGAGGTATTTTAGATTATTTTAATTATTATTATAATATTTTTATCAAGACTATGAATAATCTCAAATCAAGTGGCCTTAATTAGTGAAAATATCAAGTGAGTTCGAGGCAAGTGGCCTTTCATCACTTATGATGTCATAAATAGTGCATATTTACCGATAAATTGATTATACAGTATTTTATCGTATTTCACTATTCACCGAAAATTCAAGAGTTTCAGAAAAATACCAAAAATTTACCCCAACCATTTTTCGATGTGTAGAATTCAAAAATGAACTCCATTTTTCAAAAATAATTTTCTAAATATTATTAATTTAATTTTTAAATAAGGTCACAGTTAATTCAAAAAATAACAATATTTAAGTGCAACTAGTTTCATGTAACATTAGAAAATTAATTATGATCCCATTATCCTATTTCTATGGGAAAATAAAATAATATTATTATTTACTATTCATGAGGTCATATTACTATTCATATTACTATTCATAAGGGCATGTTACTATTCACCAAAAAAACAAGTTTGTTTCATCAGACTCTAAATAACATACTGAACCCAATTGTAGATGACAGTTTCTTGAAATTCAAATCATAGAAGAAATAAAATTATGTTTAAAGGATACTTATAAATATATACCTTAAACAAAATTTCAAGCATTTTCAATTTATTTTCAGAAAACCTTGGGATGTTACATTATCCCCACCTTCTTGAAATTGCGTCCTCGCAATTTTATTTACTTATTAAACAACTGAGGGTATTTTTTCCTCATAGCATTTTCAGAATCCCATGTTGCTTCTTCAACCATGTGGTTTCTCTACAAAACCTTTACCTGGTGGATTACCTTATTCCGAAATACCTGTTCTCTTGGATCAAGAATCTGAACCGGTTTTTCTTCATAAAAAAGGTTCTCTGCCAGCTGAACTGCTTCCGGCCTCAAGACATGTGATGAATCTGGAACATACTTTCTCAACATCGAAACATGAAAAACATTGTGTACCTGAAATAAGCTCGGAGGAAAAGCTACGCGGTATGCAACTGTTCCAACTTTATCCAAGATTTCAAAAGGACCGATGAACCGTGGACTTAGTTTCCTTTTCTTACCGAAACGCATCACACTTTTCCAAGGAGAGATTTTAAGGAAAACATGGTCACCTACCTCGAAAGAGAAGTCTTTCCTTCTGTTATCTGCATAACTTTTCTGCCTGCTCTGAGCTGTCCTCATGTGTTTCTGGATCATCCTCACTTTCTCTGCCACTTCTTCTACTAATTCTGGCCCCAACAACTTTCTTTCACCAACTTCATCCCAAAACGCAGGAGTCCGACACCGCTTTCCATACAAGGCCTCAAAAGGTGCCATCCGGATACTGGAATGGAAACTGTTATTATAAGAAAACTCAACTAATGAAAGATGTTGATCCCAACTTCCCTGATAGTCCATTGAACAAGCTCGAAGCATATCCTCCAAAGTTTGAATTGTTCGTTCTGACTGCCCATCTAATTGAGGATGAAAAGTTGTACTGAAATTCAACTCTGTGCCCAAAGACTTCTGAAGTCCCTTCCAAAATTTAGAATTGAACCTGGGATCTCGGTCAGACACAATGTAAAGAGGAACTCCATGTAACCTGACAATCTCCTTGAGGTACAATCGAGAAAGCTGATCTAATGTCATTGTATCTCGAATAGAAAGAAAATGAGCAGACTTTGTTAGCTGATCAACAATAACCCATATCGCATTTTTACCTCGAGAAGTCTTTGGTAGTCCCACCACAAAATCCATGGATATATTCTCCCATTTCCATTCTGGCACTGGTAAAGGCTGAAGCATCTCCTTCGGTAACTACCGCTCTGCTTTAACCTGCTGACATGTCAAACATTTCATTGTAAAATCTGCAATATCTCTTTTCATCCCATTCCACCAGTAATACTCTCGAAGGTCTCTGTACATCTTAGTACTTCCAGGATGAACAGAAAATGGATAACTATGAGCTTCACACAACAATTCTTTCTTCAACTGGGAATCACAAGGCACACACAACCTTTTTTCAAACCTTAAAACACAATCTTTATCAAGATTAAATTCTGGAAACTTACCCATTTTAACTAATTCTACCTTTTTCTGTAGCTCACGGTCTTCTCTCTGCGCTTTCATAATTCTGTCTGACAATGAAGACTACACTGAAACCTGAAACAAAACAGATATATTCCCTGCACCAACAACTTCTAAGCCAAAATTCATAAAATCATTAATCAAGGGATCACGTTCCAAACGTATAATGGTTAATGATGCATGATTTTTCCGACTTAAGGCATCCGCTACTTTGTTTGCTTTTCCAGAATGGTAATTAATCGTGCAGTCATAATCCTTTATCAGTTCTATCCATCTTCTCTGCCTCATGTTTAATTCCTTCTGAGTGAATATATACTTAAGACTTTTATGGTCAGTATATATTTGGCATTTGGTTCCGTATAGATGATGCCTCCATATTTTCAAAGCAAAAACCACAGCTGCCAATTCCAAATCATGTGTGGGATAATTCAGCTCATGAGGTTTAAGTTGTCTCGAAGCATAGGCAATTACCTTATCATTCTTCATCAAAACACAACCAAGTCCCTTCAAAGAAGCATCACTGTAGATGACAAACTCTCCATTTCAGGAAGGTAAGGCCAAAACTGGAGCATTCACCAATCTCTTCTTTAGTTCCTGAAAACAAACATCACATTCCTCTATCCAAACAAATTTAACCCCTTTCCGTGTTAACTTAGTTATTGGGATAGATAACCGTGCAAAGTTCTTAACAAATCTTCAGTAATAACTTGCTAAGCCCAGAAAACTACGAATCTCTGTAACATTTGTGGGTCTTGGCCATTCATCAACTACTTTTGTTTTGGCAGGATCAACTATTATTCCATCCTAATTTATAATGTTCCCAAGAAAAGAAATCTGTTGCAACCAAAAATCACACTTGCTAAATTTTCCATATAGTTTCTTTTCTTTTAGAGTTTGTAAAACAACCCTTAGATGTTTTTCATGCTCCTCTTCAGCATCCCTATTCCTTCTGCGGCCAACCATTCTGAACAAACATTTCTTAGATGAAGCAAAATGGTAATCTTTAAATGCTATAACAAATTAAACATAGATTGAAAATTATTTATGGTATTCTATTAGCAACATCTTAACCCCTAAAGTTATCTAAACCATCCTCTGATACCAACTATAAAGACCCGCACTTATTTCATACATAATCTTGAATTTATTCAAGAAAACACTTCAGTTTACATTGAGGATCTTTTCAAGTTTAGATCTTTAGTGAATTAAGACAAAACATTCATAATATTACACATTGTTACATAGTGGATACCATAAAATCAGTTTCCATTTTCCTCATAATATAAAACATTAAAACATAAAACAAGACTCCTTGAAAATTCTTCAACATTTAACATGTCTTACTTCCTTGTATTACTCATCCATTAACCTGTGGAAAATCATTTAAAAACTTGGAATGAGCACAAAGGCTCAGTAAGGTATGAAAAAGAAGGAAAAATCACATTAGTCCATGAATACGCATGACGTATGAAAACATTTTCAAAATACATGCTTTACACCCATAAAATCTTACTTTGTGTAACATGATATTTAAACAAGATCAACACAAACATAATTATAATCATAGAGGTATATTGGGGCATTACTTACATAATCTTGTAACCATCTTGGCTACCTTAAAATTTGTAACCCTCGTGGCTACCTTACTTTGTGTAACCATCACAGTTACACTTGGAGTAACCATACGGCCGACCTCCAACTTACTCATACCAAATTCATTGGAGGGAAATATAGGTCCCACCCTTTATCATAAACAATGCCCAATAACCAAAATATAATCATACAACATAAACAATAGCATAAAAACATTGCTTTTGTATCTTATAAAACAGAATTTTAAAAGAGGATTTTAGAAGAAAAGTCCCTTATAAACATCATATACTTGAAGTGAGACTTAATAGAGTGGATGGAATATGTATATAATCTGTAAATACACATAATGAAACATAATATAAACAGAACCCATCATACAATCAATTTAAATATCACATAAATTAAAAAGTAGAAGGTTAACCCAAAGAATGGAAATCGGGTTAAGAATTCCCTTACCTTAGGCTTGTCTTACTTCAAAATTGTTTAAACCTCCTCTATAATGGTTAAAAGAGTGTTATTAGTATTTACAGAAACATGTTCATGTTTATAACATCTTATATGGTCATTTCATAACCTCATTTCACCGCTTATTTGTTAGTATTTTGTTCCTTGAATTATTTTGGGTGAGTTCTTTTGTGATTTTCACAATCGGTTCATGATGAATCGTTCTTGTTGATTGGAAGTGAAACTCCAGAATTGGAATGGAGTAGTATTCACATATTTCCAGTACTATAAATTATACCATTTATTACTTTTATGCTTTATATGATGATGATTTATAAGTTAAAACATTAATTATGTTCGTTTAGATCATTTAAGTGGTTCTTTGATAATTACAACTTCATTTAGTCTTATAAATTTGAATCATGAGTACAAAAGAATTCCAGAACCTTATATGAGTCATAAAACATATATTATAACCTGGTTAAACCATATAAATGGTTTCATGACCAGACTTGAAAGAATTAATGGAAATTGAAAAATTCATCGTCCACGATATCGGTAATTCAACACAAATGGACAATGTTTTTTGATTCTTTAAATAAGTGAGAGAGGAGAGGAATAAAGATTTGTGATTTTCCATAAACATGACAACATACAGAATATACATGATTATGGACATTTCATGCCTCTTGGATAAGAGGGGGGTGAAGGAAGAAGAAAAGGAATCATGAAATAAAGAAAACATGAGAAATTTCTTATGGAAATTCGGCAGCCTAACGGCGTCTCTTAAAATTTCATAAAAACAAGATTGATGAGAGGAATGGAATATCTCATCATCATACAAACTTTGGACAGTAAGGGGAAATATTTAATGAAATATCCCAACAAAAGACAAAGGAAAAGGAAGAGAATAACATAAAATGGAAGGAAAGAATGAAAATGAAAGAGGATGTTTACCTCTTGATCTCTTCTCCTTGAGATCCTTCTTAAGGGCTTTGATTTTGGTCTTTTGGTGAGACCAGCAGCTCTAGGACGTGGGGAAGAAGATTGGGGAGAGAATTTGGAAGAAATTAGACAATGCTCAAGGCTTGAGAGGTGTGGGAGGAAGAGGGGAGTGAGGGTGATATTTATAGTGGAGGAGGGGAGGTATTTTAGATTATTTTAATTATTATTATAATATTTTTATCAAGACTATGAATAATCTCAAATCAAGTGGCCTTAAATAGTGAAAATATCAAGTGAGTTCGAGGAAAGTGGCCTTTTATCACTTATGATGTCATAAATAGTGCATATTTACCGATAAATTGATTATACGGTATTTTATCGTATTTCACTATTCACCGAAAATTCAAGAGTTTCAGAAAAATACCAAAAATTTACCCCAACCATTTTTCAATGTGTATAATTCAAAAATGAACTCCATTTTTCAAAAATAATTTTCTAAATATTATTAATTTAATTTTTAAATAAGGTCACAGTTAATTCGAAAAATAACAATATTTAAGTGCAACTAGTTTCATGTAACATTGGAAAATTAATTATGATCCCATTATCCTATTTCCATGGGAAAATAAAATAATATTATTATTTACTATTCATGAGGTCATATTACTATTCATATTACTATTCATAAGGGCATGTTACTATTCACCAAAAAAAACAAGTTTGTTTCATCAGACTCTAAATAACATACTGAACCTAATTGTAGATGACAGTTTCTTGAAATTCAAATCATAGAAGAAATAAAATTATGTTTAAAGGATACTTATAAATATATACCTTAAAAAAAATTCAAGCATTTTCAATTTACTTTCAGAAAACCTTGGGATGTTACAGCATACGTGCAATTATGAAATTAAAATACCCTAAAATGTGCCTATCAAAAGCCAAGAAAACAAGCCTTTCCATACCGGGCCAAGGTCCAATTCTCCCTTACCGCACCGGGTCAAGGGTCACATATCACAATCAAGAACATCACACATCAAGTGAGCCACCAAGGTGGAAATCATATAAATGGTAATCTGAGCAAAAAGCAGACAACAATCCCCACCCATGGAAACTTGGTCCATCCCTCGTACCTGGGGCTGCAGGAACCCAAGCACAAGCTAGAAACTCAGTCCCTGTAACAACTATCTCCAGTCTACCATATCCCAAATAGTAAAACCAGCAGAAAGAAATGATAAGCCTCAAACTCATTAGTAGCCAGTAAAACGCTGCTTCTAAATCCCTGTCAAGAACACCTCTAATACCACTTTATAACGATCCGGACCCGGCCAACCACCCTAAAAATGCCAAACGGGTCAAGTGTCACTGCCTTAGGCGCACCTCCCCTGAACGCAAAAGGTTGTCGACTAGCAGAGAGGGTATATTAGGTATAGTGGGGAGGCTATACCCTCTCTAAGGATCATAATAAGGGTACCAGTCCAAGTATAACAGTAAAGATGCAGCGGAAAGAAAGACTCAGCAAACTCGAACCAGACCTGCAGAGCGGAAGCATAATCAATATATATAAACAGCGGAAGCATTAAATATAACAACAGCAGTAGAAATAAATACAATATCATGATAATAACATGTAACTACAACTGAACAGTAAAACATGCATCCAAAGCAGGTCATACACAACTGAATATAAAAGGGCACCAATGGCTAACCAACAGTAGCTACAACAAGTAAGCATGACGATACAGAAAAGTAAACAATACAAAGTAAACCCAGCTAGGCATAACCTCAAGGTCCATAACATCTCCATGTAACAACTAACGCAGCACAGCTCCTAAATATGGCCTCTTTCCTGCATGTAAATCCATAAAGTCTACACGTGTTCTGAAGGGCCTGTGCAGGGTGTGCGACAAATCTCAATAGGATACCACCCAACAGTGTGTACCAAATATAAGTGTTTAAGTAGTCATGCAAGTGTAAGGAAAACTGTAAGCAGTACAATTCACAAATAAACACTAACTCCTCTAGTGCTCAGCAGCCACCATGGAGTGTCACCTGCTTCAGCCAATGCCGGAATCTCTATCATGTAACCCGACACCATGTGCCACCTGACACCACATGTCTCAAGTACCGACATTCCGAAGGCACACCCAAGAATAGTAACCCGGCACCATGTGCCTCCTGACACCTCATTTCTCAAGTACCGACGTCCCGAAGGCACACCCAAAAATAGTAACCCGACACCACGTGCCTCCTGACACCTCATGTCTCAAGTACCGACGTCCCGAAGGCACGCCCATCCCCTGAAGGCTCCTCACCTCCCATGTGGATTTCTACGGCAATCACCCCCAACCAAAATACCTAACCACAACTAGGGGGCCTTTACCCACACGAGTGGTCAAAACCACCTCATCATGGAGTATCTCTGTGTGCACACTACTCAAAGTTTCGGTTGGGCGGTAATCACCAAAATAGTACCTAATCCACCAACACATCTGACACCTCGTGTCCCTGAGACCATGTCGCTCAAGTCCGATGGCATCACTATCATAGTAACTCGGGTCATTCCCAACCTGACAGTCATACTGCCTCAAGCCAACGTCCATAACGCCCAATCTCGTGGTCAAAACCACCCAAAGTAACCCAGGAAAAGCCTCAACCTGTGATTAGCATCACTCAAGCATAACCGGGCCAAGCCCCACACAACCCAAATGGTCCAGCAGATGCAATTAAGCAATTACATATATACATATGTAAACATAAAACATAACCAGGCAAAACAAACTAAATAGTTGAATTGCACTATGCAAGGTGTTTTCCCATACCAGTACTGAGGTCTTAAATGCATCTAACAATTTATAATAGGCATTAATAAATTAAACTAAACAGTTTATAACAATATAACTCAATTTAAACCATTTTGGTATTCCCCGGACAAAATTACCTGATGAGCAACGGCCCCTCACCTGGCGCCGCTCACGCAAACTGGTAACAGGGCCTACCCAAAGGCATCCCATAGGTCCAACAAGCAATTCAATATGAAATAGCAGATAAAACGGGTCCCGCTCAAAATACCTGAAAACGCGCCAAGGGCCGCATCACCCAAACAACCACAAAAACACAAAATGAGGTATGCACCACCTACCTGAGACTCGTATGATGCTTCTCCTCTGGTAATAGCTGCCAATTCGGTCTAAAACGCAGTAAATCTACAAAAGATTCAATACCGTTCAAACGACTATAACTCATTCTAGAACAAAAATCAAACAAAATGGCCAAAGAGGAATTGAGGCCTTACCGAGGGGGTTCCAACGCACCCAACCGAGATCGGATCTGACTTCGGACGAAGAACCGGGAAGCAAGTTAAGGTTCAGCCGATTTGAGGGAGGGGGTTCTGTCCAGAACCTCGAAATGAGGCTACTACCCATTTTAAGCGAAAAAAGAAAGTACACAGCATGTACTTTAGGACTACATGCCGTGTATAGTTCATTTAACAGTTCATAAGACGGTAGGATTCTACCGACTTACTTTCCGAACCTGCCGACATGAGTACACGGCGTGTACCTAGGGGTACACGGTGTGTACTTGGTTCCTCTTCCTTTCCTCGTCGACGTACCCACACGCCCTGTGTTTCCCTTATACACGGCTAAACTACACAACATGTCCAAAGGGAACACGGCGTGTACCTGGTTCTACCCAGCCAACGGCCCACATGCCATGTATGGCCACCACACGGTCGGGTATACACGTCATGTTAAAAACTACACACCGTGTAGTAAGATATTTCTACACGGTCGTCACACGGCATGTACTCGGTGAGCACATGGTCGGTCAATCGCCTACACATACATGGCGTGTACTTAAAGTACACGGTGTGTAGTCTTGAAATTTCCAGAAACTTCCCGTTTTCTAAAGTTTCCTCAAAAACCAGTCAAAAATTCAAACAAGGTCAGGATTTTGACCCATTCTAAAAACTCGGGTTCTTACATCTTGATATCTTAGTGGAACCTCCTCCAGATGAATCATAGGCAAAGACTCAACAAACAATTTAGGTTCTTGAATTGGAGGAAGATCCCCCTCCAGTTTTTCATACTCCACTATATTGTTCAAGTCAATGAAATCAATACAAGCATGAAATTTTCACTTTAGACTATGTGACATGACCCCATCAATGATTTGCATAAAGTTAATGTGCTCATTAATTTTCTATGATTTATATGACTTCAAATATTTTGGAATTTCATTGACCACTCTATATTATCAATAATTTTCAGATTATACTATAAACATTATTCAACTAAATGCATGAAACAAATATATTTCAAGTGAACTTATATATAAAAATGAAATTTAAATTATTAGTAATAAATTATATTCATATAAATTAATTAATACTATAATTTTTAATAATCATAAATCTATTTCTATTAAAATTTCAATGATTTAATTACACAAAAATCATTATATATATAATTTCATAGTTTATAAATAACATTTTAAATTTAATCACTAAAAAAACAGGCATTAGTGGCAATTTTTTTACTACTGGTGGAGGTTTAAATTACCACTAAATTGTTTAGCAGTGGTTTCTAAAACTACCACATATTACATGGTCGGCAATCATTTAGTGTTGGTTTTTTATTTTAGATAGGGCTTCTATATGGGTCATTTTTTTATCATTTATCAGTATTTTTTACTTTATTTATCAGCGGATTTTTTTAAAAAAAAATGAAGGCATGATGCAGGAAAGGGTGCGGTCCCTAGACATGCTGATGTAGTAGGTCCTTTGGGCCATCAAAGGCTTCCGCTCCACTGGGCCTCTGGGCTATAGGAATGTGATTTTTCCACATGGTAATAAGCCCCATATAAGGAATCAGAGTAGTAGTAGCCCCTGGTAGAGGTAACCATATTGTAAGAATGAGAGGGTATGGAAACCACCATTGGTACCAAGAATAATGTAGCTCTTCATAGTGAAATGCTATCTGATCAGACATGTGATGTGGGGAGGGGCAGTTCTAGTGTGTCGGGTCTTTGGGCCTTCAAGACATGTATTGGGCCTTATGACACTAGGACTATAGTCCATGTAAGGGTTCCCTCTCAACCCAGTTAAAAAGGAAATTATCCAAAATAAATAAAATTATAAAGTCCTTTAAGCCGTTCAGAGTATTTAGCGACAGTTTATAAAAACTGCTGCTAAATATTTCTCTTAAAATTTAATTTTTTTTAAAATATTAAATAAAAAATATATAAATATAAAAACTATGATATTTAATAAACTAAAACATAAATATATAATAAACCCATCATACATACATCATAAATCATACATACATAGTCATATAAACATCCATCCACAGTCACCATAATCTTAGTCACCATAAGATCAGTCAACTGATAACCTTAGTCAACCCATACCTCAGTCATCAATATATTCGTGTAAAATATGTACAAAAAAAAACATGCCCAATATACATCCACCCCATGACCTATGCTGCAGTCATCTGCCTCAACATCATCTCATCAACTAGAACCAACCACATTATCTCATCAACTATTATAAAAAAGAATACATAAATTAAAATTGAACATAATATATCATAATTACAGTATAATCATTGATAAAATTTAAACATACCATAGAAACTAAGAGCTATCACAACTACCTTGTGATGAATTTCATGGATTATAATGGTCAACCTCCTACCTACTTCCATAATTAGTAACCAACAATAAAAACCGGAACATTTAAGAAAAGAAATTAAGAAGAGAAAATACACAGAATATATTCATAATGTTTCACATAAATTTTGTTATTTTTTTAAAAAAATATAATAACTTTTGTTATAAAACAAATAATATATCATGAAAAACACTTTTAAAACATAAATTTACACATTTAATATATGATTCAACACTTGAAACTGAAATGGGATAAGTATATAACATACTAATTAATTTTTAAATCAAAATATAGTGTGCTTGAAATTTACTTAGTAAATAAGTTTTAAATAATTCGATATGAAATCATGTCTTATACTTAAAACATAACTCAATTGGTGTTTTTCCATGATTTTGTATCAATATGAGGTTGTTTTCTATACTTTTGACCATTACACAAACATTTTAGTGTTTTAAAACACTAAAAATGAATTTACAGAAATCCTGAGAAAACAGTAAATCGGAATGACATTTCATTGATTCTTACATTTCAAAAATAAATCTACAGTCATTTTCATATGATTTCATATAAATTTAATGATTTTTTCCTTGTTTTGACCCATAACACACATTTTTAATGAATTTGGTACCTTTAAAAACTATTTATCTAGTTGTTCCAACCACACTTTATGTTGGATTGACATGTCTTATATGTGTACATGTAAAAAATAATTCAAAAGTATTTTTCCCATGATTTTAAATCAATATGAGGTTGTTTTATATGTTTTTTTCGTTACATGCATGTTTCAATGGTTTAAAACACTAAAAATGTGTTTACGACCATTCTGGGAAAACCATAACTCAAAATAATGTGTCGTTAGTTCCTTCATTTCAAAAATAAATATATGGTTGTTTTCTTATGATTTTAAGGAAATAATATGTCATTTTCCAAGTTTTGACCCCCCCCAAAAACATGTTTTTAAAGGATTTAGTACCTTTAAAAACTATTTACTGAGTCATTTCGACCACACTACACATTAGATTTATGTTTCTTATATTCTAACACGTCAAAAATAACTCAAATGTGGTTTTTTCATTATTTCTTGCCAATATGAGATCGTTTTATATGGTTTTGACTATTACAGGCATGCTTTAGTGTTTTAAAACACTAAAAATGTGTTTACAAGCATCTTGAGAAAACTATAAATTTGAATGACATTTCATCAGTTCCTACATTTCAAAAATCAATATAAAATCATTTTCCTCTGATTTCATGGAAATATGACATCATTTTCCTAGTTTGGATCCCTCAACACATGTTTTTATAGGTTTGGTACCATTAAAAATTGTTTAACGAGTCATTTTGACCACACCGCATGTCATATTGATGCTTTGTCTATTTTTACACATCAAAAATAACTCAATGGTGGTTTTACCATGATTTCATACTAATATGATATTGTTTTCTTTGATTTTGATTGTTACAATCACATTTTAGTGTTTTAAAACACTAAAAACACATTTACATACATCCTAGAAAAACAATAACTCGTAATGACATGTATTTAGTTCCTACATTTCAAAAATAAATCTATGGTTGTTTTCCTATGATTTAATTTCAATCCAAAATCATTTTCCTGATTTTGACTCCTCGACACATGTTTTTAAAGGCTTTGGTACCTTTAAAAATTGTTTACCAAGTCATTCTGACCACACTGCACATCAGATTAATGTGATGTCTACAAGTACACATAAAAAATAACTCAATAGTTGTTTTACCATGATTTAATGTTAATATGAGATCTTATTCTATGATTTTTATCATTAAATTCAAGTTTTAGTGTTTTAAAACACTAAAAATATATTTACAAGAAACTAGGAAAATTGTAACTTGAAATGATGTGTCATTGATTCCTACATTTGAAAAATCAATTTTTGGTCATTTTCCTCTGATTTCATGACAATACAATTTTTTTTGCGATTTTTAACCACCACCACCCCCCCCCCTCGAAACACGTTTTTAAAGGCTTTGGAACCATTAAAAATTGTTTACCGAGTCATTTTGACCAAACTACAAGTCAAATTAATGTGTTTTCTATAAAAACACATAATAGATAACTCAATAGTGGTTTTCCAATGATTTCACAATAATACATGGTGTTTTTTTATAGTTTTGATTATTGCATGAATTTTTTACTATTTCAAAACACTAAAAACAAATTTATGGGAATCTTAGGAAAATAGTAACTTAGAATAATGTTGGGTCAGTTCCTACATTTCAAAAATCAATCTATGGTTATTTTCCTCTAATTTCATAGAAATATGATATCATTTTCCTATATTTACCCCTTGACATATGTTTTTAAAGGCTTTGGTACCTTTAAAATTTGTTTACTGAGTCATTATGATCACACCGCAAGTTGGATCAATGTGTTGTTTATGTGTAAATGTCACAAATAATTCAATGGTAGTTTTCCCAAAATTTCATGTCAATATGAAATAAATTCCAAGGGCTTCAATACAGTTGGGGGAATATTTTCCCTTTGAAAATAAAACTACCGCAACCAAGTATACCATAACCAAAACAACTATATGATGCAAGATAACAATGTAAGACAACTCATTGTATAATGAATAAAACCAAAATATATCAGAGTACCAAGCGAAAACCAATATCAACATCAAAACCAAAGTGTAAGATTAAACCAATAAAACTCAAAGACTCTAAAACCACTAACTTTGTAACTCCCAACAAGATCCAAGTTATAAATTCATAATCATTCTCAAGTATCATAAAGAACCACTAAATAAATGTGATACCATCCCTTTTCTTGTGTTCCGGTAAACAATATCTACAAAAGAACCAAAGTTCAAAGGCAGTTAGTGAGTAATAAAACTCAGTAGGTTTTCTTTGCATGACTTCCCTACTCATTCCACTAGGTTAAAACATGTTATCACATTTATATAAAACAGTTTATATAAAATACTTTATAAAATATTTTAACAGTTTATATCAAAATATAAAAAAGTTTCCATAAAAAACAGTTTCCAAGGAAAATAAACAAACAACTCTTTAAACCATTTCACATTCCTTTTTTGGAATTACCCATTATTTTTCAAATATCCACACACACACAACCACACAAGCTTGGTGTTACCATTGATAGTGGAACTTCACATCCATACTTCATCCCTTTGATGTTGGTACTTCATGACCAATATCCATCCCATTAAACTCACACTTAACCATTTAATCCAACAATCATGACACACAATATTTTCCAAAACATTTCAAAAAAACTATATTTTTATTGAAAACACTTTTCCATGCATCAAAACAAAATGACCATTTTAAAATCATCATTTTAAAATCATGTTACCACTTTCACTTTCCACCAAAACACTCAATTTCCACAATGTTGGAGTTGGTGGCCTAGAACCAACTACATTTTACTTTATGATAAACTTGTATTTATGGATTTTAATATTAATAAATACCTTATAACATCTTGATTTCTATTCTGTGTGACAATACATGTGATAATTTCCTAAGGATAGTTGTTGCACTAAAAAGTCATAGTGGATCCCTACTATGATGAGAACCTGGAAGTGCCATAACACTATTCTTGAATATATGTTCTATGGATGGATGATGTTATTTGAGGGACACAAATAATATAGTACATTAGGGTGAGGAATCATAAAACTTTTAGGCACCTTCTCATGGTGTTCACCCTTGGTAATATCCTCGAGGATATTATGAGAAAAAGACCCGCCAGTAGGAAATCCACATTTCATAGTTGTTTCGGTGCGGATGTGCGTCGGGTTACGCTGTTCCGCCAGGACGCGTTCACGCGTGCACCCGTCGACCCGAGGGGATAGGCGCGCGGCTTGTGGCCCCGCAGTCCCGCTTTCCAAGGGCGGGCGGCATTCGTCCCTTATTCAGGGGCGTCTGCTCCTTGATCGAAACCGGGATGATGGGATGTCGGCTCCTCCTTCCGTGGACGTCTCCTCGGAACTCGTCGCCTAATCCGGGTCTCCCTCATAGATTTAAGAATGTTCGTGAATCTCGTTCCCGGCGCCATATCTTCATGGACACCGGTTAATTACGCTGCTTCCGCCCGGACGTTCCAAGGAGTCTGGTCGGGGCAGCAACCTGCGGTGAGGAGACCGGGTGACTCTGGGTGTTGGGGGCGTGTCTTGACACTGCGGCCCTGCATGTCTGCCTTCCATCCCTAATAGGGCTTCTCGAAGGCGTGATGGCCTGAGGCATCCTGCGCTGGGTGCGGGGAACTGCGTTACCTGAGGTTTTCCTCAGCTTCCCATGTTTAACACGGGGTATGCCGCGAGTTTAACGTCCAGCGGGGACGGCATCGGACTGACCAACACGAGAAGTGGATCAGATGACAGGACCCCTTGCGGGGAACCTCCGACGCTGGGGCCAGCACATGGGCGGCTTCCTGAGTGAAGTGGAGTGGAATGAAATGGCATGACCCCACCGGGATGTGGCGGCCCGGGTAAGGATCAGGGTGGATGATGGAGTGAAGAGCTTGGACCCCGTAGGGGCTTCCTACGTACCGCGCGTTAGCGCGGATCAAAGTCAGCATAGTTCGGATATACAGTTTAACGTCATGCTGGACGTTGGCAAGCTGACTCACGAAGAGATCGAGGCCGCCGGGCGGAGGATTGAACCGAACCACCTCGCACAGAGGGGGATGGAACGGCCGGGTGGATCACAGTTTCACGTCATGCTGGACGTTGGCTAGCCGAATCACAAGGAAATCGAGGCTGCCTGGAGAAGGATTGAACCGAACCACCTCGCACAGAGGGGGATGGAACGGCCGGGTGGGTCACAGTTTCACGTCATGCTGGACGTTGAAGGGAGAAATAGGAAAAGGCAGTGGGGAAGTGCAATGGAGATACACATGTGCATTCCCCCACAAGAGCGGATTCATAGGTGAATCGACGCGAATGTGAACCCAGGAGGGGTCCACGGATGGACGAACCGACGTGAATACGACCGGGACGACCAGGTGGTGGGCTTGAACCTCAGAGAGGCTTCCTACGTACCCTGTTTAGAAGACAGGGATCAAAGTCCACGTAGTTCGTTCTATTTGCAGCACTCTACCCCCGTGGGTGAAGGCCACTCCAATCCCGACATCCCTGCAGAGACGAGCGGGTGGGGACCACATCCAAACCGGGAGGACCCTGCGTGCGGGGAACGGGATCGGGTGATGCGGACGGTTTAACGTCTTGCCGGACGAAGTACAATTTAACGTCGTGTGTTGAGGACGAATCGGACGGTTTAACGTCTTGCCGGACGAAGTACAGTTTAACGTCGTGTGTTGAGGACGAAGCGGACGGTTTAACGTCTTGCCGGACGAAGTACAGTTTAACGTCGTGTTGGACGAATGCAGTTTAACGTCATGCGGGACGAGGGACAGTTTAACGTCATGTGGGACGAGGGCTGAACAGTTTAACGTCTTGTAGCTCGGACGCATGCAGTTTAACGTCGTGCGGGACGTGGGACAGTTTAACGTCATGTGGGACGAGGGCTGAACAGTTTAACGTCTTGTAGCTCGGACGAAGTGCAGTTTAATGTCGTGCGGGACGTGGGACAGTTTAACGTCATGTGGGACGAGGGCTGAACAGTTTAACGTCTTGTAGCTCGGACGAAGTGCAGTTTAACGTCGTGCGGGACGTTGGGACAGTTTAACGTCATGTGGGACGAGGGATGAACAGTTTAACGTCTTGTAGCTCGGACGCATGCAGTTTAACGTCGTGCGGGACGTAGAAGCCGCCGATAGGTCCGTGTCACTTCGCGCGAGCCTGGAGGGCCGCACGGGAAGACAACGCACGGTGCGGGCACCCGGGATGAGGGTCATCGGGCGCCACGCAGGCGGGTACCCTCAGGGGGTCAAAGGGGGCGACCCTGGCGGTTTGCGCGCAAAAGAAGGGATTTGGCGCGCAAGACCGCGGGTCGGCGTGCAAAATGGCGGGCTGGCGCGCAATCGGGCCAACTTTGTTGCGCAGATGATTGAGATTGCGCGCACCGGGCTTCGGATAGCGCGCGGGGGCAACGGCTCATTCTCTAATGAACGACCACTTAAAAAAGGGGGGATGCGCGCAATCGGGCTGGATTGCGCGCACCCGGGGGGCAATTGCGCGCAAGAGGCTTCTTTTGCGCGCAAATGCCTTAGGGTGAAGAGTTATTCAAAAGAAAGGAGCCAAAGGGATTGCGCGCGAAGGCGAACCCCGAGGCTTTCTTGCGCGAAAGAAAAAAGGTTACCTGAAGATCGGCATTGCGCGCGGAAGGGGTTGGATTGCGCGCACGAGAGACCTTTCGACTTCTGGCCACCTTCAAAACGTCGGGGGTCGCCTTATATTTATAGGCAACCCCGGGCGCGGAATTCCCTTCGCGGGCGCGGAATTCGCTTCGCGGGCGCGGAATTCTCTTCGCGGGCGCAGAATCAGGACCCGGCGCGCAAGGGAGTCGCGGGAGCTCGGGGCGCGCAAAATTGCGCACCGTCCCTGCAGATTGGGCGCATCCCGGGAGGATTGCGCACCGCGACTCAACTTTGCGCGCGGGACTCTAAAATTCCGCGCAAGCCCTCCGGGCTCTCCGGAACAGGCTTCTGACTCCAAATATCACTTCGCTTTCCGCATCTGGAACTTTGTTTGGGAACAACAGACTTTTCTGGTGTCTACAAAAGCCCCCCCTCGGAATCTGATCGGCGAGAAGTCGCAACGATCGGGTTCCGAGGGAGACGCCGGAATGCCGAAGTCCTGGGTGGCGCGGGACTGTGGCGCGCAAAAAAGGGACTCGGGCGCGAAATTCGCCGCTGCGGTCGCGCAAAGCGCTTTCCGCGCAGCGCGGACCCCGGCCTCGCCTATAAATAGGGGCCCTGGGTCCCCCGCACCATACACTGGCCTTCCGCGCGATAAGCATTCGAGCTCTCGTGCGCGAAATTGCCCTTTCCGGCGCGGAATTCACCCGTTCGTCGCGCAAACCCGTCCGGAACTCGGCCTGCTTTTGCGCGAACACCCGGGGTTTTACGCGACGGACTTCCCGATTGCGCGCCGTCCACTAGGATTGTGCGCCAACTCTCAAACTTCTCTACCAGCCTCGTCTGATCCCGCACGCTTCATCCCTTTACCCGCACGACTCCCGGAGCTTCTGAGATGGCCGCGAACCAAGGGAATGAGGGGGATGCCGCCACTCGCAGAGCTGAGATGGCGACGAACGAGGAGGTCTACGGAGCCAAGGAGATTGTTTCCAACAATCAATCCTTGTTCGATCTGCTGACGCCGGCCCAAAAGACATATCCACTGTCGGACAACCTGCCGCTCTGGAACTTCGGCATCCTAGATGAGGTTCCGGTGCCGGGGTTCGAGGTTGATGCGCCACGGACCTGGGTGACTCGGGAGGACGAGCTTCCCCGCTATAACATCACCAACAATGGGCATCCTGCCAGGGAGACCAGACACCTAGATGTATATGTCCTGAACCCGAGGACGCTAACCATCGTCGGAAGTGGGCCTACTGCGGAGAACTCTCCAGCCCTCTACTCGAGCATATATCGCCAGAGTGTCACCGACGACACCAAGGGCTGGCTGAAGGACTGGGACCTGCGATCTGGGGGCAATTTCACCAGTGAGTGGGCCTGGGCGTTCTGGGTACGCCACACTTGCGATCACTTCGCGGAGGAGCTGCGGTACATCGGCCTGTTTGAGGCGGTGTGGACGTCGCAGTTCCACTTCTACCAGCAGTCCGAGCTCGGGCCGGAGCTGTTCACCCGCTGGTCCCCGGATACCAACACCTTCCATATTAACCATGGGGAGGTCGGCATCGGTCTCTGGGACATCCACTGCATCGGAGGTATCCCACTGGAGGGTTACCAGTACGATGAGTTCCTGCCTCCGAGGAACACCTGGGGTGACAGGTCACGGACTCCCATCCTGACATGGCATCTGCTGGACCTGGCCACGGAGCGGCTCGGGATCAAGGACTTCCAGAAGGACATAGCCTACAAGGAGTGGTTCAGCCAGTTCCTGGAGCATGACCCCGCGGTCAAGATGCCAGGCAGGGGGAAGCGGTGCCCGACCGCGGCTCAGAGGAGCCAGAACGGGTCGTACTGGCGGGTCCTGGAGACGGGCGACTACCGCTCATGGGGGTACCGCGTCATCGAGGCCCGGGACCCAAATGTCTGGTACGCGGAGTTCCTGGCCACCTTTCTAAGTGGGTGGCTCCTGCCAGTGCGGGACGCGAGGATGGGCGTCCGCCCGGCGACACTGGCGATGGCGGGCGCTATGGCCGCCAACAAAAGATATAACCTCGGGGTCCCAGTGTTGGCGAAGCTGTATGCCATCCTGGGACGTATCTCGTGAGGGGGGTCGCCACGAAGGATATGTGGGCCCTTTCAATTCTTCCACGGCTGGGTGGCTGCTCACCTTGGTGGGTATACGTTTCCGAACGCCATCATTCCTCCGGGCAACGGCCTGCGACCCTCCCTGCTGAACATTGCGGGGGTCGCTCCGATGTCCCTAAGCGAGGAGGGCGTGAGGATTCGGATTGGCAATCACGCCAATTTCAACTTCAGCCCGTTCCCCACTCCCGTCGGCCAGATGATCGACAACGGGCAGGGTCCGTTGGAGCAGCACGAATACTTCCTGAACATGCGGGGCGGGGTGCTCGTGGCTCGGATCGACGGGAAGGTGATCTGCGAGCCCTACGTGCCAACCTGGTTCGCCAGGCAGTTCGGGTGCCTTCAACGGATGCCGAAGAGGGTATTCACTACCGTCCGGGAGGAGACGAACCCTTGCGTCCTTCGCCAGATGTGGCTGATGTTTGCCGCTTTCGGCTCTGGCGACGTCATCACTCTTCCTCCTACCGGGATCGACGCAGGCTTGGAAACCGAGTACGCCAAACACTGGGCCATCGCGTACCCCGAGGGGCTTCTACGGAAGCCAGTTCGGCGGCTCGAGGTCACCCGTGCGGAGACCGGGCGTCAAGGAAGGAGGCGAAGCGTCGCCACACGGGGGAGAACGGAGGCGCGCCAAGCAGCGGAGCCGGCGCGGGCAGGGACTTCGGCGGAGGGCACATCGCAAGCTGCCGCCACGACTTCAGCGCCCAGAGAGGGGGCACATGCGGCGGTCGGGGAGCGGCCCGGGAAGCAGGTAAGGCATCTGCTCGAACCCTCCCATGATGCAGTCTTCCTGGCGCTGTGGTTGGCCTGGATGACCTTGCGGCAGTCACTGAGGTCCGAAGCCATCTGGCGAAAGATACTCAGAGAAGGAATCCATATGTCAGAGGTCGGGCGCCTCCAGATCGCCGACAGGGTGAACTTCAACCGGCAGTATGCGTATCTGACGGCCATGGACGAGTACGCGCGCCAACGTGATCAGCGTGCGGAGCCATCCCTTCTGGTGAAGGTGATGCTCGGTCTAGAACCCGCTCCAGAACAGATGTCGCCGGCGGAAGATGACAGTAGCAACGACTCCGAGGAAGAGGAGGAGATGGGGGAGGATGAAGGCTCCGAGGGAAGATCCTGCCAGGGGAGCCCGCGGGAGAGCGGCGAGGTGGCCGACTCTGACAATGTTGATGTCACTGAGCTCCTCGAGGTCCGCTTCTATCCCTACTCAACCTGCTTCATCCATTCTCTTATGCAGCTTCTAACCCATTTCTCCACCTTTCTCAGGAGTGCGTGGATGTTGGTCAGGCCTCCTCAGCAGGAGTAGGAGAGGCGCCAGCAGGACAAGGCGGGGGCCAGGCACCCATTATCGAATTGACAAGCGCGGAAGGGTCCCCTGCTGCAATTGTTCCTGCGGCGGCCGGGATAGCGGAAGATGACGCTCTGAACTCTCGTAAGTCTCCTTACTTTACTGCTGGTGCTTGCCGTTGATGATCCGTGACTAACCACGGCATGCCCTGCGCAGTGATCTCAACACTGGAGGCTCGTCGGGTTGCCGAACCCGGGCCATCCACGAGTGGACCGGTGGCAGACATGCCGCCTGCTCTGGAACAGACTTCCCACACCGAGCCGGCCCCACCAACTGCTGATCAAGGGGCTACGGACGTCGGCGGTGCTGCCATCGGAGAGAGGTCGGGGGCTGACGAGGGTGTCAACGCCGCTGGGGCGGGAGAAGAAGGTCGCCCAGATGTTGGGGAACCTATCCCCCGTGAGGACATCCCAAGGGCGGACCCTGCAGAAGACCTGCTGGCTGTCTTCCCTGCCTACCGGCCTGCCGACCCCGAGGAGATGGATGACTCAGACGCGGAGGCGGTCGAGGAGAGCCGGATAGCGCACCGAAGTGGGTGGAAGTGCATCCAGCGCTTCCTCAAGCGAGACCCATCGGAGTGGCTGGGGCGCATGGGATCACTCCAAACCTGGCTGCGCTTCCTGTGTGTCGGGGGAGCTGATGCTCAACGCCTCCATCTGACGGTCCGTGATTTCATGGCCGAAAAGATGCGCGAGAGCCGCCAGCGTGCCGACGTCGCACAATGTCGGGACATGTCGGAGAGCACGCGGGCGCTCCTCGTGGCGGAGCAGGAAGTCCGGCGTCTCGAAGGGCAGGCGGCAGAGAAGGAGGCCTTCGTCGCAACGTGCACCGAGCTTGTGGAGCAACTAGCGGCCCAGCTGGTTGACGCCCAGGTACAGCTGACGGAGGCGGGCCAACAGATGGTCACACTTCAAGTCGAGCGGGAGCGTGTGCAGGCCAGGATCGACGAACTGCGTGCTGCGACCGCCGACGAGGAGAGGGCACGCAGAGAGCGAGAAGCAGCCCTGGAGGCCGCCAGCCAAAGGGTAGCGGCGTTAGAAAGACTTATCCAGCACGCTAATCCCTAGGGGCTTTGTTTTGCCATTCCCAAAACATTTGCTTCCGCTACTCAATATTTCGATCCATTTGTATGAATCACCATATTTATCTGCATCTTTTGGCTTAACATGCTCGACCACAATTCATTGTCTCGCGGGAGCGTTAACCAAGCTTCAGGCATCCGTAATTGGGCCTGGATTTTTAAAGAAAAGAGGGAGGTCATTCCTAGGAAAGGAGACCTCAAGCCTAATCAATGTATCATCCCCTCAACTTGTTCCGACACACGAGCGGGACAACGCTAGGGGCGTTGAGATTTTTCCCGAACATAGGGAAATGAGAAAGGGTGAATCGCGTGTCCCGAATTCAGAAATCCACAACGGTCGGCCTTCCAGGAAATGTCCAAGACGGCAAGCGGACAATGGATCAATCAACCATACTACCGCAATAGATGGACCGAAGGTCATCATTCATATTGCAGGAGGAGGATCACATGTCATCATCAATGCCGCTTTGGGGGTTCCTTCAGGCACAAGGGTGGAAATCCGGATCAACAGGGCATGCGAAGCGTGGGGCGAAGTGATGATTTGTTCGGACAGAATCCAACGCTCCCAAAATTGTGCCACCGTGGGGAAAGCGTATTAGGCGGATGCACTAATCTGGCCGTGAATCACCCCAATTCTCAGACAGAACCTCTTTGATGAGGAAACTGTCGCTTCCCATCATTGCAACGGGGCATCCCGAGCTGAATCGGGGAGAATATCACAACTGCACCACTCTACCAGAAGCCAGGCCAGACGGCCGGCGACGAGGAGGGGCGGGACTAAGCGATCCCTGAGGCTGGACCCGAGTCGAAATGCCCGGGCGTTCCTACGTACTCCATCAGGATGGAGATCAAGCCACACGTAGTTCTGAAAGTGCAGTTTAACGTCATGCAGGACGCAGAACCCCGTTTAGGGGAGATCTTAGTTTAAGGTCTTAGATCTCGGACCATAGGGGTATATCTTAGTTTAAGGTCTTAGAGCTCGGACCATAGGGGTAGATCTTAGTTTAAGGTCTTAGAGCTCAGACCATAGGGGTAGATCTTAGTTTAAGGTCTTAGAGCTCGGACCATAGGAACCTCAAAGCACGCCACATCGTGGTCCTACCCCCTGGATATGCGAAGATGCACTGAGGGATAGTGTCAAGAGTGTCGAGATTTCGCCTGGTCGGAATGGGAGGTGGAAAATGTGAATCATGCGGCCATTCACTCAAGGACTGGGGGCACCGTCGTGACGATATGAGAGTACTGCCGACCGTGGCGGAAAAGCAGCATCAATATCGCACTGACCGTTGATGGAATGAGGCAGCAAACGAGCATCGACCGCTCAATCGTAGGATTCATATCGACTTGCTGCCCAGAACCCTTGGGGGTGCCAGCCCGGATCGGTGGGAGAGCACTGAGGCATTGTGTCCAGACCGCTCACGGGGGTCCCACCCAGGGCGTAGGTGATGGGTCCGAATGAAGGGGGCATGAAGCCTGGAAAGCGGAAGGAGCCTGACCAAGCTGAACCTGACCCTCATAGCAATAGACCAGAGTACTCTTGACACCAGTGGACCACTGCAAGGGGTCAAGGGACACGCCTTGAGGGTGACCCGAAGGTGGCGGATTCCCCAGAGAAGGGGGAATCTCTAAGAGGTGGGGGGCTGGACCCGAAGTTTCAAACATCTGGGCGTTCCTACGTATCCCATAAGGATGGGAATCAAGCCGTACGTAGTTCTTGAAGCGCGGCGCAACACAATCGGGCACCAGCGCGGGGAAGGGTGCGGGTCTGACCCTCGCACACAGAAGAAGCGGTATTTGATATTTCTTGTTTGTCCTTAAAGGTGGATGGTTTTTCTTTGTGCAGCGACAAGCCTGTGATCAAGGGATCCCTAGCGTCGCCACAATAATCAAGCCGTGAAAGGCATTGATAAATGGCGTGGCTATTTAACCAACGCCCAAACGTGAGTGTCCCCTGAGGAGAACATCACGGTGCAGTGCCGTTTCTCGTCGGGCGGCCAAGACGATCACAGTTTACGGTCGTGTGGTAGGACCAGACAACACAGTTTAAGGTCGTGTGGTTCGGACCATAGAGGAATCCGCTTATCGTGATATGGCGGACTCAGCGGAGGTGGGAACATACCCAGCCCTGCGGTCACGCACGATTCCAGGAGAAGGATCCTGGGATAGGGGCCTGCGTATGTCCATCACCCGAGGGGCAGAGATGCTAGCCTCCAGCTATACTGGGCCCAGAACGCGATTGTTCGGGCGACTCCTTCCTCCTTATGGGGACGAGGGTCCAGCTATACATGGCCCTTAGGGAGGACATCAGCATATATCCTTGGTGCTCAGATCGTGGGAGCCTCGACAGACACCATTACGCTGGTTGGCCTGCCTAACGTGTAAAGGTGTACTGAAGGTCAGTATGAAGAGAGTGTCGAGATTCCACTACAACGCACAAAGGCGGGGTGTGATGAGGACCGCGCAACCAATGTTCGGAGCCTAAAAGAGCCGACATGGCGATCAAGGATGTCGCTGACCATATTCGCAACACAACATCCGATCGCGTCAGCCTAGGACGGGGCAAGAAAACGAGCATCAACCGCTCAAGCGCAGGATTCATATCGATTTGCGGCCCAGGACCCGCCGGTAAATCGACCCGGAGCGGTAGGAGAGCACTGAGGCATCATACCCAAACCGCTAATGAGGATCCCTTTGAGTGAAGGCTCGAACAAGAGGAAGCGCGCGGCCCGACAAGCAACACAGGACTTGCCGGGATTGCATCCGACACTACGGGTCATAGACCAAAGTACCCAAAACATGTTAACAGATCACCGGAAAGGGTCGGAGGACTCACCCTGAGAGCAACCAAAAGACAGCAGATCCCCGTGATCAACCAAGAGACGGGGCTGGACCTGAGACACAAGCGTCCAGGCGGTCCTACGTATCCCATAAGGATGGGAATCAAGCCATACGTAGTTCTTGAGAGGCAGTTTAATGTCATGCAGGACGATGAGGGGTGTGAGGTAGTCCCACACACGGGGGAGGCGTATGGCGCGGCCAGCAGACCAACGTGAACGAGGACATAATCCCCCGCTCACGCCACACGCCTCGCACAAAAAGGAGGGGAACTGGGGCCAGAGGCCCAACGCGGGATAGAGATTCCCGGGAAATGGGGCTGGGCCTGAAACATGAATGTTCAGGCGGTCCTACGTATCCCATAAGGATGGGAATCAAGCCGCACGTAGTTCTTGAGGTGCAGTTTAACGTCATGCAGGACGAAAAGAGAAAAAAAAGGGGGGAGCAGAAGGCATCCCCAAACGTGGGGGGCGTACAGCGTGGCGAGCAAACCGACGTGAATGAGGGCATAGCCCCACGTTCACACCATACGCCACATACCCAGAGGCAACTGGGCCAAGGGCCCGAGGTGGGATGGAAATTCCTGAAGGATGGGGCTGGGCCTGAAACATGAATGTTCAGGCGGTCCTACGTATCCCATAAGGATGGGAATCAAGCCGCACGTAGTTCTTGAGGTGCAGTTTAGCGTCATGCAGGACGAAGTACAGTTTAACGTCATGTTGGACGAGAAAAAGGAGATCTTAGTTTAAGGTCGTAGAGCTCGGACCATAGGAACCTCAAAGTACGCCACATCGTGGTCCTATCCCCTGGATATGCAAAGATGCACTGAGGGATAGTGTCAAGAGTGTCGAGGTTTCGCCTGGTCAGAATGGGAGGTGGAAAAATGTGAATCATGCGGCCATTCACTCAAGGACTGGGGGCACCGTCGTGACGATATGAGAGTACTGCCGACCGTGGCGAAAAAGCAGCATCAATATCGCACTGACCGTTGATGGAATGAGGCAGCAAACGAGCATCGACCGCTCAATCGCAGGATTCATATCGACTTGCTGCCCAGAACCCTTGGGGGTGCCAGCCCGGATCGGTGGGAGAGCACTGAGGCATTGTGTCCAGACCGCTCACGGGGGTCCCACCCAGGGCGTAGGTGATGGGTCCGAATGAAGGGGGCATGAAGCCTGGAAAGCGGAAGGAGCCTGACTAAGTTGAACCTGACCCTCCTGGCAATAGACCAGAGTACTCTTGACACCAGTGGACCACTGCAAGGGGTCAAGGGACACGCCTTGAGGGTGACCCGAAGGTGGAGGATTCCCCAGAGAAGGGGGAATCTTTAAGAGGTGGGGGCTGGACCCGAAGTTTCAAACATCCGGGCGTTCCTACGTATCCCATAAGGATGGGAATCAAGCCATACGTAGTTCTTGAAGCGCAGTTTAGCGTCATACAGGACGAATTCTGAACAGTTTAACGTCTTGTAGCTTGGACGAAGTACAGTTTAACGTCATGTTGGACGAAACACTTGGCAGTTTAACGTCTTGCAGCGCGGACGATATGCTGGGCAGTTTAACGTCGTACAGCTTGGACGTGGTACAGTTTAACGTCATGTTGGACGAAGATGCTTGGCAGTTTAATGTCTTGCCGCGCGGACGATATGCTGGGCAGTTTAACGTCGTGCAGCTTGGACGTGGTACAGTTTAACGTCATATTGGATGAAGATGCTTGGCAGTTTAACGTCTTGCCGCGCGGACGATATGCTGGGTAGTTTAACGTCGTGCAGCTTGGACGTGGTACACTCAGACAAAGTACTGCTTGAGGAACCTAGCGTTGGTGGGAGGATTGACACGCTCACCATCCATAGTCTCTAGGGAGTACGTGCCATTGGGATAAACTTTGTGGACGACAAGAGGTCCCTCCCACTTGGGCTCCAACTTGGGTGGCTTCCTGCCGGGGATCATTGGCGCTCTTAGGGCTAGCACTAGGTCACCCTGCAGAAAGGAGCGGAGGCAAACCTTCTTATTGAAAGCTCGAGCCATCCTGCTCTGATGCCTCTCCAAGTTATGCAAGGCGCGAAGTCTATTCTCATCCAATGCTTCCAACTCGACTAGACGGGCTTCAGCAGCTCTGTCCGGCGCTTGCTGATCGTAGACCGCAGTGCGCAAGGACGGTAACTGGATCTCGATGGGCAGGACGGCCTCAGCTCCATACACCAGGGAATAAGGGGTCATCTGGGTGGAATTGCGAGTCGTCGTCCGATAAGCCCAGAGGGCGTTGGGGAGCTTGTCCGACCAACTCTTCTTGTTCTGACCAACCATTTTTTGCAGAATGTTAGAGAGGGTTTTGTTAAATGCCTCGATCTATCCATTCGCCTGCGCATGATAGCAAGATGTATGGTTCGAGCGAATGTTGTACTTGGCGTACAACTTCTTCAACTCGGCTTCTCGGAAATTGGTTCCGTTATCCGTGAGGATAGCATGAGGCACTCCAAATCGATAAATGATGTTGGAGGTCACGAAGTCAGCGATCGAACAGGATTTGACCTCTCTGAGCGGAATCGCCTCTGCCCATTTGGAGAAGAAGTCTGTGGCGGTCAGAATGAACCGGCACTGGCGAGCCGTCGCCGGCGGGTAAGGTCCCACAACGTCCATCCCCCAGACTGCAAAGGGCCAAGAATACCTAGTGGTATGGAGAGGCTCTGGCGGCCGATGCACAAAGTTCGCATGAACCTGGCACGCATGGCACCTCCTGGAATACTCGATGCAGTCATGGATCATGGAGGGCCAGAAGTATCCCAACCTCTGAATCTGGTGGGACAGCTTCGGCCCAGTCTGATGGGCACCGCATGAACCAGCATGAACCTCTTGCATGACTCGTGGGATCTCAACTCCCTGAAGGCAACGGAGGAGAACACCATCAAATCCGCGTCTATAGAGGATCTGCTCCAGGCCGGGACTGCTCTGGAGGACAAACTGCGATGCGCGGCGTCGAACTCGCTCGCGCTCGGCCCGATCCGGCGGGAGAATGCCATGTTGGAGGTACTCAACCAAAGGTGTCCTCCAATCAGGGGCTGGTTCGACTGCCATATCTGGGGTACTCGGAGCTCCGGGCGTAGGGGCAACCGTGGTGAGATTACTTACCGACGGACCGCGATCTCCCTCCGGGACAACGGGAGCGATGAGCCTGCGGCGCATCACACGGACGGTCATGTTATCCTGTTCAGGCTCTGCAAGTGACGCAGCAAGGCTGGCCAAGGCATCTGCTCGACCGTTCTGCGACCGGGGAATATGGACAATTTCTGGCCGAGAAGGGAACCGGGCCATCAGAAGGAGGGTGCACTCCAGTAATGGCACAAGTTCCGGCTTCCTGACAACATAGTCGCCATTGATCTGCTTAACGACCAGCTCGGAATCCCCTTTCACGCACAGATGGGGCACGTCGATCTCGAGAGACAACTCGAGGCCGGTGATGAGGGCATGGTATTCCGCCTCATTGTTGGTACAGCCCTCTGTCAACAGGAAAGAGTATGGCAGCACGGCTTGCTCCGGGGTAATGAAGACGATACCCAAGCCCACTCTGTTGAGCTTAGGATTATCAAGTCTTCTACCGGTGGGGCTCCGGGAGGCACCGTCAAAGTGCATCTGCCAGCATGGACCGGCATGATCGACCGAGAGAATGGCCTCATCAGGGAAGCCTAGATCCAGCGGTTGATCCGCGGAGGTTGGGTGAGCAGCCAGAAAGTCTGCCAATGCTTGCCCTTTGATGGCCTTCTGAGACACATACCTGATGTCGAACTGCTGTAGAATCACAGCCCACCGCGCTAGACGGCCAGTCAACATGGGCCAGCTCAGGATATATTTCAACGGGTCTACCCGAGAGACCAACTGTACCTCGTGGTGCTGCAAGTAGTGCCGTAATTTCAGTACGGAAAATACGAGCGCCAGGCAGCTCTTCTCGATGGGGGAATACCTAACTTCCGCATCGAGGAGCATGCGGCTGAGGTAATAGAGGCTATTCTCTGTTCCCTCGTTGTTCTTCTGGGCGAGAAGGGCACCAAGGGACCATTCCAGGGCGGTCACATAGAGGACCAGCGGCTTCCCGGATACAGGCGGCATCAGAACTGGAGGTTGTAGCAGGTACTGCTTGATTTCCTCGAAAGCGGTCTGACACTCTTTATCCCATACATAGGTGGAACCTTTCTTCATGAGCCGAGAAAAGGGCTTACACTTGCCGGCCAGATTCGCGATGAATCGGCGTATATAGGCTAAGTGGCCTTGGAACCCTTGCAGTTCTCGGATGTTACCTGGGGGAGGCATCTGGCTAATCGCCCTGATCTTCTCCGGGTCGATCTCAATACCCCGGTATCTTACCACAAATCCAAGGAACTTTCCGGAGGTGACCCCGAAGGCACACTTCAACGGGTTCATCTTCAGGCAGCGAGACCGGAGGAAGCCGAACACTTTCTCAAGATCTTTGAGATGGTCCTGACGCTGGCGAGATTTGACCACCAAGTCGTCGACGTAGCATTCCACCAGTGTGCTGAGGATTGGCTTGAATATGCGGTGCATCGCCCGTTGATAGGTGGCACCTGCATTCTTCAGGCCGAAAGGCATGACCCGGTAACAAAAGGTACCTTGGGGGGCCCTGAAGGCAGTGAACTCCTCATCCTCAGGGGCCATCCGGATTTGGTTGTATCCGGAGTATCCATCCATGAAGGAGAGGGCTTGGAACCCTGCTGTGGCGTCAATCAACAGCTCTGTCACTGGAAGGGGAAAATCATCCTTCGGGCAGTGGCGGTTGAGATCGCGGAAGTCGATGCAGACTCTGATCTGCCCGTTCTTCTTCCTGACCGGCACAATGTTGGCCAGCCATTTGGGGTACTGGACTTCCCTCACGAAGTTGGCTTTGATAAGCTTGTCAACTTCGGCCTCAAACAGGGCACCGTGGAATGGGTGCATCTTCTTGGGAGGTTGCTTGAACCCGCGATGGTTCGCCGGGAGACCAAGGCGGTGGACGGCTACCTGAGGATCTAGCCCCGGCATCTCGTCATAGCCCCAAGCGAACACATCACGGTGCTGCCTGAGAAATTCCACATACTGCTGTCGCTCCTCAGAGGGCATGGCGGCACTGACCAATGTGGGTCTCGGATCTGCTTCGGTTCCAAGGTTCACTTGTACTAACTCATCGACCGTGGCGGAGACGCCCTCCTCAAAGGCTGGGGGTGCATCTTCCACGTCCTCTCCACTCAGGGAGGGATCGTCCACGGGAGAGACTGCGTTGGAAACTGCATTGGGGCCACCAGATCCTGCTGGGCCGCTGGTACTGGCATGGGCGGTCACGGTCATCTCATTAGGAGACTCACAGGCCGTCGAGACCATGGCTACATCCAACCGTTGAATCGGGAGGACGTAAGCGTCATCCAAGCTTGCCCAGGGATCACTTGAAACAGCGACAGGCTCGACCTCACCTGCCAGGATCTGCTTATCCTTGCTCTTGTAATAGTCCGCGTCCAGATAGCGGGCTTCACATGAGGCAAAAGGAGAGGCATCTCCCTGAAGCACGCCTACTCGACCATTAAGGGAGTATTTGAGGCATTGGTGGTATGACGAGGGAACCGCCACATGAAGGTGGAGCCATGGCCTGCCCATCAATGCGTTATACGCAGTGTCCTGAGAGACTACCATGAATTCGGTGTTGGCAACCAAGTCACCGAACTGGGTCTTCAAGCGTATCTTGCCGACCGGAGTTTGCTCGGTGCGGTCGTACCCCTGGATCCTGAGGTCGGAGGGGATCAAGTCATCCTCAGACAACCCCAATCTCCGGAGCGTCCGAGTTGGAATCAGGTTAATCCCGGACCCCGTGTCGACAAGACAGCGTCGGATTTCAAGGCCATTGAACTGGCCGGTAACATACAGCGGACGAATGTGCCCCTGTATAGGAGGGTCTTCATCCTTACCAGAGAACGAGATAACTGCCTGGCATTCGGCATCCTCAATCATTTCAGCGTGAAAGACCTCTGCAGCCGCAACCTCTGTCTCAAACTGGAGGGGGCTCTTCAGGGCTTCAGCGAGTGCCTCACTCATCTCAGATGACATGCGCAGAGCCTCAAGGATGGAGAGTCTCGCTGGGATGTCGGCCAAGTGCTTCAGGACATCATACTTTTTGGCCAAGCGCGAGCCCCTGGTTGCAGGAGGTTGCTCTGCGGTTGGAAGCATGACGGGCCTTGCTGGTTGGGCCGGCGTCCGGCTGGTGCTTGGCGCATCTTGTTGTTCATCGGTTGAAGCCCGGGAAGTAGTCGCCGTACTGGGGCCAGGAGGCCGGGATGGACTCGTGGCAGGGCGGAGCTGATCGCGACGCGGCTGAGGCGGTTCTGCCTGGTCCCACACCACAAACGGTGGCGAAGGCGAATCCGTCATCCCCGGATGGGGGGGCTGCACACGTTGAGCTCGGTTTTGAGCCTGCTGCCTAGTCTCAGTGGCGTGCACGGCCTGGCTGGAGGTACCAACTGCTGTGCCCCGGCGACTCCTGTTGTTGCGGTTCCTCCGACGGTGGCGACGACCGGGGACACTAGGGAGGTCCACCTGGTGTTCTTCAACGTCGGGAACCGAAAAAGGATTTACCAGCTCGACGGTATTAACCGAAGCGTACCCAACACTGTCATCGGACGAATCATCCATCACCGGGCAGATCCGGGGAGGGACCCCCATCTCCGGGGGCATGAAATCGCCGAGAGTGCGGGATAGCGGCGGAACTGGCGGGGCGCGCTCTTCCTTCTTGCGCCGCCGCCGTTTGCTCTTCTTGGAAGAGGCGGGCTGGGATGACGATGCCGAAGCAGCACCCGCGGATTCTGGGGGCTCAGGCTGATTCAAGCGCGCACGGATGATTCCATGGGCGCGAATGATCGTCTTGCGGGCCATCCAGTTTTTATACTTCTGGGATCCGCGGTCGGAGACCAGCTGCCATTCGTCCTCATTGCCGCTATCGTCATCTGATCCCACAAACACGCCCGCCACTTGTGCAGGAGCTGGGCCCAACCTGATTACATTGTTGTTAATCTGGTCTTGGAGCCAATCCTTAAACACGTAGCACCGCTGGATGGTGTGTCCCAGGGTCCGATGGTAAGGGCAGTAGCGGGGGTTATCCGTGAGATGTGCCTCCTCTGGCCTATAGCACTCAGGCAGTCGCACAATCCTCTGCTCCAGGGCGCTCCGGAAATAACCGGGGACCTGATCCTCGTGAAATGAGTAAGTCAGGTATTGAGGGCCCCTGGGAGCGTGGTCTTGACGAGGGGCTGGAGGAGCCTGCCGAGGAGGTGGACCCTGATTATCTCGCCTAGGTTGTGGCGGTACATTACGCGGAGGGGCCGGCCGGTTCTGAGGCTGCCGCTGCTGGGCCGGGAACTGAGCCCGTGGAGGCGGATTCCTGTGAGGCTGTGGAGCTGGCCTCGCCGGAAGAAGCTCCAACGGCCTGGGGGCCTCTATCTGGGTAACAGCAGCGGGCTCAGCCCTGCTGGCTCTCCTTGCAGGAATCATAGGAGGCAGCGGGTGTGCCTGGCTGGCCTGTTGCAGGGCTTCCTCAAGACGTTGAGCTTTGTCTGAGAAGTCCCTGAACCCTCCGGGGTAATTCTGAGTGATCAGGGAAGGGACCAGCTCGGTCTTGACGTTCCCGACGCACATTGTCAGCAACTGCTCCGGAGTCAATGGAATGTCAAGGGAATACGTGAGACCCTTCCATCGGGCGACGAAGTCCGCGACTCGCTCATCAGGCCTCTGCTTGCACTTGAAGAGGTCTGCGATACTCGTCTTCTGGGTCGTGGAACTGAACTGGTAGAGGAATTGTCTACGAAGGTCCTCCCAGCTAGTTATTGACCCGACGGGGAGCTGGCTGTACCAGACAAATGCTGGCCCTTCCAGTGTCTGGACAAAGCAGCGAAGCTTAGCGGCCTCTTGCTGTGCCGGAGTCCCCAACATAGGCCCGCACCTCGAGTTGAAATGGGCCAAATGTTGTGGTGGATCTCCAGTCCCGTTGAAGGGGGCAAAAGTGGGATTCCCGAATCCCGGAGGCACCGGCATGTCATCCACCCATGCTGGGTATGGCTTGCCGTCCGGTGGGATCGCCACTTGCCGAGTCTCCAAAGCTTTCAAGCGGGCGATGAGTGCCGCCATCGGATCGTCCGGACATGGGTTCCAGTCCTGGCGAGGATCTCTAACCACGAGCGCATTGCATGGCCCTTCAATCGGGTCGTCGACCGGGTCGTCGAACTCGGCAGCTCGTGGGATGGCGGGCGGAGTGGCCCTTGGGGCAGCGGGAGGAATCCGAGCGGGGTCTCTCAGGTAGTCACGCCGCTCGGGAGGGTGTGGTGAAACATACCGCGCCCTCTTGCCATAGGCGATGGCCTCTCTCCTGTCGGCGAACACGGCATAATCACGGTTTCCCGGGAGAGCCTCATCGAGGGGTGGTTGTTCCTGTCCCTGCTGTCCTGGCCTAGGATCACCGTAGTCAGGCCGCTGCTCTGCAGCGCGCTCGGCGAGGAGCTGGTCAACTAGTTTCTTCTGCTCGGCGAGCTGTTGATGTAGCATAGCCTTCTCGGGATCCTCATCCGTCCTCTGCGTGGAGGCAGATGGGTCGGCGGGCTTTATAGCCTCGTCGTGCTCTTTACCTTTGCTGACGTTCCGGCTCAACGTCAGTGCTTTAGTGGGTGCGGGGAGACCCAGGAGGCTCCTCTGGTGACGAGTAACTCTCACTGATGGATCCAACAACGGATTGTCTTCGGGGGGAGAGCCCCCGTCGAGAAGTTCCAAACCGTTCCCCTCCCCCGACAGGTCAGCCATATTGACCGTTTCCGTCCCTGGGGATGTACCCTCAGGGCCACCCAGTGAATCGGGCTGTCGGCGAATCGCACTGAAGCGTAGGGCAGCGTACTGCCCCCATCCACGGATATACACGTGGGGAGTGGCTTCCTCGATAACCTTGCGGAGTACTTGAAAACACTCGACGCATCGTTGTTGGAGGGCCTCGTGGTGCCCAAATGACCCGGGGTGCCGAACCGCGGGGAGCGTGGCCAGGTCAATTTGACGGCACTGCTCACCAACATCCTCCAGGTGTGCTTGACTCCCAGGATATGGCATTTGTAGGTAGTGAATACGGGAGTGAGTCTCCCGGAGAGTTCGGCGGAAGCATTCGAACTCATCCGGGGTGAGCGATTCGGGTGCATCGAAGTCCGGTCCTGCGACTGGCCAAAACTTCTCAGGGAAGTGGCCCTCCACAAGGACGGTCCAGAAGCTCCACGACTCAAACTCGGGACCCAGGTCTCCTCGGTCCTCTTCAACGACTGGGAATGGACGGGGAACCGGCAGTGGTGCCGAGGCGGGCCGCCGGGCCGACGGGCTGGCCGGCGGTGAATACGGCGAGCAGGCCGATTGGCCTCCATATCTCGGGCCGCCCTCTGAGGGTGGCGGTGCCCCAGCTACCACATCACGATAGGACGGGCCGGCGAGCGAGCATCCTGCCGTAGCGTCGGTGCTCGCCGAGGGTGCACTAGATCGTGGTTCGACCGTTGGTCCCCAGAAAAGATCTCCGGCTTCTCCGATCGAGGCAGAAGGCGCTTCCAGAGGGGCCGGTACCAACCGCAAGCTCGATCCTTGGGGGTCTACCAGGCCCTCGCTACTCCGGATATACCTTCGGAGAGAAGCGGGGATCATATCGATCTCGCTCTCGGGAAGTACGAGGCTGACGTGCCGCATTCCTACCCCTGCCCCTAACTGGCGGGATCGGGGGGAGGGCTCCGTCGCCGAATCATACTCCGCCTCTGTATCTGAGAAACGAACCAGTCGGATCTCTGTCCGGAATTCCGTAACATTCTTCCCTCGGCGTCGACGCCTCGCCCTCCTGCCCCTGGGTGGTTCTTCAGGGCATGGCTGATCTCTGTCCTGGCGTCCTCTGGACGCACCGGTGTTGGGGCCAAGAGGACTGGAAACCAAGGTGCGAGGAGCACCGGGACAGATATCAAAGGGGACACGGGGAGAGATGCTTCCGGGCAGGCCTCCGGGCCGGGATCGGGAGGTGGGATGACCCACGCCTCTTAGATCGGCCACACGGAGTAGAACCTGTTGGCGAATAGCGCTACTGAGAGGTGGTTCGCGGTGGCTATTGCTTGTGCCAGCAACCGGGAGAGTCAACCCAACCTGCCTTTGGGGCGGTCGGGGCCTCGATCCAGGTCGGGCATAGAAGTGCCCCTGCTCAGGATGCGCAGGGGCCTGGTGACTGGAGCCAGCGGTGGCTTGAGCCAACGCGGCCGCTGTTGCTAGGGCCCCGAGGTGGGAATCCTCTTCCGCTCGTGCCCGATGTTGGCGTCGGGACAAACGAGTCGGGATGAGCGGCGCGGGCAGGTGGAGCGCCCGCTCTTCGACTTGAGAAGTCTGGCGGCGGCGCCGGCGTGGCCTGGCGGGAGCCCTTATCGTGGATCCCTGGAGCGGACCTCAGACAGGGTGGTCCCGGACATCTTCCACCTCATCCGCATAGGGGAAGGAGTTGTCGGAGCGCTCCGGGGATAAGCTCCCAAAGCGGTTGGACGTCGAGGTAGGCAACGGTGCCTCCCTGCGCGGCCCTCGGGGGCGGCGTTGGTGGCGAGGTGCAGCTTCCTCGAGGTCTAGGCGAGCCATGTCCCTGGTGGGGATGACTCCCTCTTCCTCATATCTCCGCACCAAATTGTTGATCACCCTTCTTTGGATGACCTCCGAGGGGGAGAGAGGGCGTAGTTGTCCCGCAGTTGCGGCTGCTGGGACGGCTGTAGAACGGGCGGGACCACGCGGAGTAGCCGCGTCGGTGTTTCCCCTACCCCTGCGCCAGTGGGCGGGTGGCGATCGGGCACTGGATTGGGTGACTTGATTTCTGAAAGCAGGGAGAAAAACCCATTAACACTGACAGGAAAAGGAATCGACAACCAACCATTAGCGCCACGACGCCCTCCATGGGGGGGACCCAGGCCATCGACGTCGTGAGACGGAGTGCCCGATTTCCCTTCCCCAGCCCCTGGCGGGTAAAACTGAATGCTCGGTCGAGCAGCATGCTGGTCTTCCAACACCTCTGAAAGTCATCAGTCTTCGTATCGAGGAGAAGAGATTCACGTCGGGTTCACCATTTTTCTGTTTCGGTGCGGATGTGCGTCGGGTTACGCTGTTCCGCCAGGACGCGTTCGCGCGTGCACCCATCGACCCGAGGGGATAGGCGTGCGTCTTGTGGCCCCGCAGTCCCGCTTTCCAAGGGCGGGCGGCATTCGTCCCTTATTCAGGGGCGTCTGCTCCTTGATCGAAACCGGGATGATGGGATGTCGGCTCCTCCTTCCGTGGACATCTCCTCGGAACTCGTCGCCTAATCCGGGTCTCCCTCATAGATTTAAGAATGTTCGTGAATCTCGTTCCCGGCGCCATATCTTCATGGACACCGGTTAATTACGCTGCTTCCGCCCGGACGTTCCAAGGAGTCTGGTCGGGGCAGCAACCTGCGGTGAGGAGACCGGGTGACTCTGGGTGTTGGGGGCGTGTCTTGACACTGCGGCCCTGCATGTCTGCCTTCCGTCCCTAATAGGGCTTCTCGAAGGCGTGATGGCCTGAGGCATCCTGCGCTGGGTGCGGGGAACTGCGTTACCTGAGGTTTTCCTCAGCTTCCCATGTTTAACACGGGGTATGCCGCGAGTTTAACATCCAGCGGGGACGGCATCGGACTGACCAACACGAGAAGTGGATCAGATGACAGGACCCCTTGCGGGGAACCTCCGACGCTAGGGCCAGCACATGGGCGGCTTCCCGAGTGAAGTGGAGTGGAATGAAATGGCATGACCCCACCGGGATGTGGCGGCCCGGGTAAGGATCAGGGTGGATGATGGAGTGAAGAGCTTGGACCCCGTAGTGGCTTCCTACGTACCGCGCGTTAGCGCGGATCAAAGTCAGCGTAGTTCGGATATACAGTTTAACGTCATGCTGGACGTTGGCAAGCCGACTCACGAAGAGATCGAGGCCATCGGGCGGAGGATTGAACCGAACCACCTCGCACAGAGGGGGATGGAACGGCCAGGTGGATCACAGTTTCACGTCATGCTGGACGTTGGCTAGCCGACTCACAAGGAAATCGAGGATGCCTGGAGAAGGATTGAACCGAACCACCTCGCACAGAGGGGGATGGAATGGCCGGGTGGGTCACAGTTTCACGTCATGCTGGACGTTGAAGGGAGAAATAGGAAAAGGCAGTGGGAAAGTGCAATGGAGATACACATGTGCAGTCCCCCACAAGAGCGGATTCATAGGTGAATCGATGCGAATGTGAACCCAGGAGGGGTCCACGGATGGACGAACCGACGTGAATACGACCGGGACGACCAGGTGGTGGGATTTAACCTCAGAGAGGCTTCCTACGTACCCTGTTTAGAAGACAGGGATCAAAGTCCACGTAGTTCGTTCTGTTTGCAGCACTCTACCCCCGTGGGTGAAGGCCACTCCAATCCCGACATCCCTGCAGAGACGAGCGGGTGGGGACCACATCCAAACCGGGAGGACCCTGCGTGCGGGGCACGGGATCGGGTGATGCGGACGGTTTAACGTCTTGCCGGACGAAGTACAGTTTAACGTCGTGTGTTGAGGACGAAGCGGGCGGTTTAACGTCTTGCCGGACGAAGTACAGTTTAACGTCGTGTGTTGAGGACGAAGCGGACGGTTTAACGTCTTGCCGGACGAAGTACAGTTTAACGTCGTGTTGGACGAATGCAGTTTAACGTCATGCGGGACGAAAGACAGTTTAACGTCATGTGGGACGAGGGCTGAACAGTTTAACGTCTTGTAGCTCGGACGCATGCAGTTTAACGTCGTGCGGGACGTGGGACAGTTTAACGTCATGTGGGACGAGGGCTGAACAGTTTAATGTCTTGTAGCTCGGACGAAGTGCAGTTTAACGTCGTGCGGGACGTGGGACAGTTTAACGTCATGTGGGACGAGGGATGAACAGTTTAACGTCTTGTAGCTCGGACGAAGTGCAGTTTAACGTCGTGCGGGACGTTGGGACAGTTTAACGTCATGTGGGATGAGGGCTGAACAGTTTAACGTCTTGTAGCTCGGACGCATGCAGTTTAACATCGTGCGGGACGTAGAAGCCGCCGATAGGTCCGTGTCACTTCGCGCGAGCCTGGAGGGCCGCACGGGAAGACAACGCACGGTGCGGGCACCCGGGATGAGGGTCATCGGGCGCCACGCAGGCGGGTACCCTCAGGGGGTCAAAGGGGGCAACCCTGGCGGTTTGCGCGCAAAAGAAGGGCTTTGGCGCGCAAGACCGCGGTTCGGCGCGCAAAATGGCGGGCTGGCGCGCAATCGGGCCAGCTTTGTTACGCAGAAGATTGAGATTGCGCGCACCGGGCTTCGGATAGCGCGCGGGGGAAATGGCTCATTCTCTAATGAATGGCCACTTAAAAAAGGGGGGTGCGCGCAATCGGGCTGGATTGCGCGCACCCGGGGGCAATTGCGCGCAAGAGGCTTCTTTTGCGCGCAAATGCCTTAGGGTGAAGAGTTATTCAAAAGAAAGGAGCCAAAGGGATTGCGCGCGAAGGCGAACCCCGAGGCTTTCTTGCACGAAAGAAAAGAGGTTACCTGAAGATCGGCATTGCACGCGGAAGGGGTTGGATTGCGCGCACGAGAGACCTTTCGACTTCTGGCCACCTTCAAAACGTCAGGGGTCGCCTTATATTTATAGGCAACCCCGGGTGCGGAATTCCCTTCGCGGGCGCGGAATTCGCTTCGCGGGCGCGGAATTCCCTTCGCGGGCGCAGAATCAGGACCCGGCGCGCAAGGGAGTCGCGGGAGCTCGGGGCGCGCAAAATTGCGTGCCGGCCCTGCAGATTGTGCGCATCACGGGAGGATTGCGCGCCGCGACTCAACTTTGCGCGCGGGACTCTAAAATTCCGCGCAAGCCCTCCGGGCTCTCCGGAACAGGCTTCTGACTCCAAATATCACTTCGCTTTCCACATCCGGAACTTTGTTTGGGAACAACGGACTTTTCCGGCGTCTACAATAGTGTCATTGGATGGTCCTATATGTAGACATGTGTATTGGTCCTTAGACTTTAAGATTATTATTAATGGGTATTAAAACTCATGCACTTGGATGTATTGATGAAAACTATAACAACACATTTTTCACAGTGAGGTAGGATATGTTGGGTGTGTCATGAGTAATACTACATTAATAGAAAATGCAAAAAATTATTTTTCCCTTTTGTTCCATAACTTAAGTTGATATCTCAGGCCCTTTGATTGAATTTATATATCCTAAATAAATCTATGGACATAGTAAGTAATAGTCAAGTTCAATTTCAGGAAGTCAAATAAAGAATAATCAAGCACATAGGTTGATGGAACTAGCATGCAACCCACTTGATTCGAGATATTGAGACAAAGGGATTACATTACATGGTAAGTGTTCGTAGTAGGTGACATGTAATTATGGTGTTAACTTCTTTCTCTATGGGTACCTTTGAATGTTTCTAGATGATAACCTTGGACTTTTGGTAGGATTTGCCTAATGCCACTAAGAAAGAGGCCTAGAGGGTCACACACTAAGTGTATCCAAGTATCCCAGTTAAATATTCATTTAAAAAGTTGAATAAATATTATTCCTATTGTGGTTTAATAATTATTTAAGGATGTCTGATTTCATTTATTACAACACTCATTATTTGAGATAATATATTATGGGTGAAATAATATATTTATTAGTGAATAATGTGGTGATATTTATTTGAGAAATAAATAGTCATTATTCGTATTCTAATAAATGTGGTGGAGGAAATAAAGGAAAATGGAAAAATAAAAGTACACACTGTGTATATTAATATATACACATCGTGTAGTTTTTCTGGGGATTTTTGAGAAATAATATTATTTATTTAATTCAATAATATTAGGTATAATTAGATGGGCACATTTCGAGTGATAATAATAGTCAAACACTATTATAATACATGGGTTCTTACCAAGAATTAAATAAAATAAATAAATACCAATGGGTAATTATTTTATTTTATTATTCTAAGTATTATAAATCCCAATTACATTATTCTCATTAAGCCTAACCATTCTTTGTGGTTGTGTAAAACATATCTGGAGAAATCTCTCAAGACAAGAGATAATTCCTTTCCTTCAAGAATTCTCTCAAGTTACGAGAGAGATCCTCCTCCATCGGATCAAGGAGAGCACTTTAGAATTATCTCTCAAGGTGATCGAAGGTGGACACCGCAAGTGAAGTCTCTTCTATTCTAGAAACTAGATATCCCTTCGGTGACATCCAGAGATACATGGATCATGTGTGGATCACCACTAGAGGAATAACACACTTGGATTCTATGATGCAATGATGGATCACATTGGATCATGACCGGAAACATCAACAGAGAGAGAATTCCATCAAGGTAATTCTTGTCTTTTAATTAAATTAATTATAACCAATATATGATGATCCTCTCTATAGTTCCAGGACTTCCCTTTTTATTTTTCATTCTTTGTTCAAATCTGAAGATCTGGCATTTTATCATCATGATGGATCTCAGATTGATCATTATTAACGGAAAAAATTCAAGTTGGGCGCACCCATCAGTGCGCTTCCGCTGCGCTCGGAACCTACAAGTGGTATCAAATGGGTTATATCATTGATTATAATTATTTATTTTTTTGTTGATGATTTTCACATTTAATAATTTAGTTGTTTAAATTCAAGTTAATTGTTCTATAAATCTAAATCTCAAGATTTGTTCCTCCTCTTTTGTTTCTCATTCACCTTACAGAAACAATACTTTTCTTTTAATTTTGATTAAAATAAAATAGAGGATCTCATTTGGAGGTGCCAAAGGTTCTTGTCCGTACAACACCAGAACACATGGTGTGTATTCAGTAGTGTACGTTGTGTAGTCAAGGTTAAATGCATTGGGACCAGTCTGCCAAACCAATCCATTTGATTAGAGTTTCTCTAAGTCTTAATGACTCTGTGTGTTAACCACAAATAGGTGGCACATAGTTTCCAGATTACATACTGTGTGGCCTACTGAACATGATTTGTAGTCCCTTTAGGTTAAGGTTGCACCGTGTACCCCATACACAACTTTCTCAGCTAGAGATTGTGTAAAGAGGATACTACATGATGTTTAGCCCACTGGACATGTTGTGTACTCTGAAGATTTTCAAAGTACATCTACACACCGTATCCCCAAGCTTGTACTTCAGATGGATGGTGAATGATAGTACATGTCATGTAGTAGGAACTACATGTCATGTACTCATCCAAATTACACAGATTTATTAAAATTTATTATTATATTATACAAACCCTTGAGACATGTACCATCGTGTGGGCGTAAATCTAGGGAACAACACGTGATAGGTGTTTTATATATATGTGTTTAATTTAACATCTACGTAATGTTAATTTCTACTCATCGGGTAGTTATGAACTGGAATTCACCGGGTTTCCTCTAAGGTACAAGTTATGTACAAAGATAATTTTCAATGGATTTATTTGTTTAAAATTATTATGGATGAAAATATCAAGAAAATTAAAAAAGGGTTTAAGATAAAGGGATTTATTAATTAAATATGATAATTAATTTATTTGAGCATGATTTATCTTAAACAAAAATGATTAAATAATTTAATGCTAGTTTTATTTATGCGTAAATATTGTTTCATGTATGGATGGTCATGAGAAAGACCAGGACCTTTGTATGTGGATGGTTTCTTTTAATTTATTTATTTAAATTAAATTTTTTGGTTTGCAAGTCTTCTCCTCATTAATATATAGGACCTACGTGCCCAAGGTTTCTTTTATGTAAAACCCTATTTTAACCCTCACCTCCATGTGAGATAAAATCATATGTAATAGATGGATCTCCCAAGCTAGTGGAGGTAGTTCAAGTTAGGAGATTAGGTGAAACCAACCCAAGGAGATACAAAGGTGGACAGGTGGAAATCTGCAAACATGAACCCAAAAGGTTCAAGGTGCTTTCTCCCCTAGGTCTTGGGTTAGTTTATAAACCACTAGATAAAATAACCAATGGAAAAAGCTTATGATCATGCCATTTATTTTATGTATGTTAGTTGCATGGTTTATTTATTGTGGGTGTGTTGTTGTGATCACACAATTAATGAATTAAACAAGCATGCAAGATGGAATTAAAATAAGACCAGATTATATGTAAATATTATCTTAAGAAATGGTTAATAACTTAATTATATCCCACTTAATATTAAAAATCATATAAGAAATATAATAAAATAGAAATTTACATAGAAGGATAAAATCCCTAAAGTAAATATTAAGTCATTATTTCCTTTCATAATCATGGTTAGAATCAAACCATAGTTCAAAGTGCTTGACCAACCCTAGTTGGGGTGATTTTAATTATTGGGGAAATCTAATTCAAGGTTTTGGGTTGAATTGACTTGGTTCACATCAAGGTTTGACTACCACAGCAGGACTTGGTGTGACCAAGAGGCAAAGGTTAAGGAAATCCAAAATAAAAGGATTTCAGGATTGGGGAGTCCACTCAGCGGATCAAGGAACTTCAGGTTAATACAGTTTTAATTTGGAATGCCTAATTAAAAAAAGTTGCTTGACCAACCCTAGATGGGGTAATGAAAAGGGTAATATAAATCCTTTCCACTAGAATATTCAAGCAATAGAATATTCTGATGTTAATGGTGAGGGCTATTGAATTTAGATAGAATAATAGGAGACTAATAAGTATTAATTTATTTATTTTCCTCAGTTTTATGATGATAAAGTACTAAATATTTTCTCATCTTAATTTGTAGAAATGGAAAGAAAAATGACATCAAACATATCATTGTGAACCATACTCGAGAAGAAAACCCTTCTCATAAGCACCAATTTCCAAGAGTGGAAGAGGCTTTTACATGTCATCCTTCTCCACGAGAAGAAATTGTATGTGTTGGAGGAGCCTATTTTATTTGTACCTGGAAACAAGGATAGTGATGGGGAAGTATCTCTATATATGAAACATTTGGATGATTCCATAGATTTCTAATGTTTCATGCTATCGGCCATGTCTAATGAGCTCTTGAATTAGCATGAAAACATGGATGCATATAGAATTATGTCTCACCTTAAGGATCTCTATCAAGAGATGGTGAGACATGAGAGATATGAGATCTCTAAAACTTTGTTAACAACTAATCTTGGAGAGTATATGTCAGATGGGCCTCATGTATTCAAGCTTATTGGCTACATTGAACTCCTGGACATCTTAGGGATTAAGTTCCCAGATGAGTTGCATGTAGATCTCATCCTATCAACACTTCCCAAGAACTCCTTTAGATTTATTCTCAACTACAACATGATAAATAATAAGAAGATTCTATCGGAACTTCTGACTTTGATTTTCTAGGTAGATAAGGACATGGGGCATGAAAAACTAGCAGTCCTTATGGTGAATAAGAAGAGGAAGGGAAAGGCAAAGAGGCCAAGGATTTATAAATGGTTTGAAGCCCCTGACCATTGTCCCTCCAAGAAGGGGAAGATCCAGAGGTAAGGAAAGTAATGGGAGGCAGTATGTTTTGCATGTAGAACGCCAAGCCACTGGAAGAGAAACTACACCCAGAAGCCTGGGGAAGATAAATGTGCATTTATTATCAAGTGTAATATTTCCATTTCTACATAATGGGTATTATATACAGAATTTAGGGATCACATATGTATTCAAATACTGGAACCAAGTAGATTTAGAAAGATTTATAGAGGAGAGGTGGATCTTCTAGTTTCCAATAGTGTGAGGCTGGCTGCGTTGGCCATTGGTGATTACCATCTCTCATTTCCAAATTGAATGATTTTGGTTTTACATAACTATTATTATGTACCTAGTGTTACCAAGAAAATAATTTTTGTATCATGTTTGGATATTGATGGATTTATTTTCAAGTTTAGAAATAAGTGTTATTTCTTTTATAAGAGCAATATATGTTATGGTATAGAACATTTAAATAATGGTTTGTATGTATTTAATTACAAAAACCAAGTGTTGGAAATCGATGATGAAACAAACTCACATGACTCATACAGCACCCAGTTGTGGAATCACCTTCTCGATCATATAAACAAGAAGAACTTGATAAAGATCTACCAAGATGGTTATTTAGACTCTACTGATCTAAAACCACTTGATATATGTAATGCTTGTTTACAGGAAGAAATGACCAAGACTCCTTTCGATGGATAGGGTGAAAGGGCTATAGAGCTTCTAGGATTGGTACACACGGATGTGTGTGGACCTTTTACAGTAGAAGCTAAAGGTGGATATTCTTACTTCATTACTTTTACCGATGATTTGAGTAGATATGGCTATATCTACTTAATGTGGCATAAGTCAAAGTCCTTGGATAAATTTAAGGAATTCAAGAATAAAGTAGAGAATTAGATTGGTAAGAAGATAAAGAAGCTTTGATCAGATTGAGGTAGAGAATATCTGAACCAAGAGTTCATCGACCTTTTATGGGATTCTAGGATTATATCTAAACTCACTCCTCCTTATACACCATAGTGGAATGGTGTTAGTGAAAGGAGGATCCTCACCTTTTTGGACATGGTTAAGTTGATGATGAGTCATGCAAATCTTTTATTATCCTTTTAAAGATATGCATTACAAACTATAGTATACACATTAAACTGAGTACCAACTAAGTCGTAAAATGGAATTCCCTCTGAGTTATGGAATGGAAAGAAACCCATTTTGTCGCACACACATGTATGGGGATGTGAGGCATATGTTAAGTCCTTATTAGGAATCAAACTAGCACCCCAGGGCATGAGGTGTATCTTTATAGGATATCCCAATGAAATGAAAAGATATTACCTATATAACCCTTTAGACAAGAAAGTGATTGTTTCCAAAAAAATCAGTCTTTCTTATGAGGGAGAACATCCTTAAAAAGGATAGTGGGAGAAATATTGACTTCAACAAAGTTGATGCTCAAGATACATAGAAGTTGGTACAAGAAAAAGTTACACAGGCCCCTGTGGAAGAGGTTACAAAAATAAAAGCACTGCATAGGAGCTCAATAGAGGTAAGGGAACCAGAGATATTTGGTTTCCTAGTCATCGAGGATGGTGAATCATTATTATTGGACAATGATGAACCTCTCTCCTACAAGGAATAAATATAGAGCTTAGAAGTTGCAAGATGGCTAGAAGCTATGAATTCTGAGATGGATTCCATGTATCAGAACCAAGTCTAGGTTCTGGTCAATGAGTCGATTGATGTAAAGCCTATTGGATGAAAATGGGTATTCAAGAGAAAGCTGAACATGGAAGTTCAAGATATCACCAATAAATCAAGGCTAGTGGCTAAAGGATTTAAACATCATCAAGGAATTCACTATGATGAAACCTTCTCACCATTTTCCATGTTTAAATCCATAAGAATTATACTTTCCATAGCATCTTACCATGACTATGAGATTTGGAAAATGGATGTCAAAACATCATTTATTAACAGGAATCTTCAGGAAGATGTCTATATGACACAACCAGAAGGGTTTGTGACACCAGGTGAAGAAAAATGGGTTTAAAAGTTGTAGAAATCCATTTATGGGTTAAAGAAATCATCCAGGTCATGGAAAATTTGATTTTATGAAGCCGTAAAGGAATTTGGTTTCATTGAGAACAAATGTGAGCCATGTGTTCATAAAAAATTTAATGGGAATGTAGTCATTATCCTAGTAGTATATATTGATGACATATTACTTATTAGAAATGATGTAATATTCTTATATTCAGTTAAAGATTGGTTAAACAAGTGTTTATTCATAAAGGACTTAGGTGAATAAGCCTACATTCTAGGGATCAAGATCATTCATGATAAATCCAAGAGGCTGCTTGGACTAAGTCAGGGTATATAAATTGACCAGATACTAAATAAATTTAGTATGGAAAAATACAATATGCTATTAGTTCTAGTGTTACATGGCCTACATATTTCTAAGATAATGTGTCCTCAGACACAACAAGATAAAGATAGGATGATCAAGATCCCATACGCTTCGGCTATAGGTTCCATCATGTATGCCATGTTATGTACCAGGCTTGATGTTTCCTATGCACTAAGCATAGTAGGAAGATATAAAGAAGATATAGGATAAAGACATTAAATTTCAATTAATAATATCCTTAAGTATCTGATAAGAACTAAGGATATATGATGCATGCCTATCGTGGGGTGGGGCAAAAGAAAATTTTTAAGTTTTCCTAGTGTAGCACAATGGCTGACTAGGGTCGTCTCACTTGAGGAGCATTGCAGTCATTTCAATCACTAATTTTAGTTCACCTATTCTAATTTATTTTAAAAAAAATTGAAAACATAGAATTAAAATAATGAAATAAAAACTTTAAATAAAAATGCAGATGCAGATGCAGACAAAATGAAAGTAGGGAAGAAAGAACTTGGTCCTAGGTTTGGTTAACATGAGTTCATTCGTTATTTATTTATTATTTTAAATTCAATTTGATAATTTGTTTTATGAAACCTCATTAAAAAATTAATTTCCCTTGATTTATTGAGTGTGTGATTTTATCATGCGACTGGAACACCAAACCACACCTCATTCAGTAGTAAAGTAGGGTAACACCTCAACCGAGAATGTTATTCCTATAAGATATGGCTCCATCGTATGTTGTTTTATCCCTAATGGCAATCCAAACTCCACCGTATAACGAGTTTTCCAAATAAAATAGAGGGGTAATGATTAATCAAGTAAAATAAATGGATTTTGAAATAGTGTTGTGGAGGATGACTGTTGCACCCGTGCAATATTCCTGAATCCATCACAAATAAAATAAAAACACTTTTAATTGAAGCGTAATAACAAATAACACCATGAAATCTCCCCTATGGTCAAGCCTCGAGTTAGTCACTTTCCATTGCAAAGTGAAAAGAGATCACGATAGAAATATCAAAGAGAGATATAAATTAGATTAAATTTGGAAAAGAAAGATGGTGGAAAAGAAGGTGGAAACACTTTAATTAAAATATGAATTCATATTACAAGACAAAATAAAACTAAAAAGAAAAGAAACTAAGAGAAAAATACTAATAAGTAGCCTTAGTCTCTCCTATTTAGTCCAAGAGACTTTGGAATTCCTTAGAAGGGTTGTTGAGGGCTCTATTTATAGGCCAAAAACCTGCGGGGAACATGAAGCATTGCATTAAATTCTCAGCTTCCTAACATTGACACGATGTGTACAGGGGGTACACGTCATGTACTTTAACTCCGAGTTTTCCCATACATATTTGAAATACATTAAAATATCATTTTAATACTTTGACTCCAGTCATGACATGTACTCCTCTCTCACAACGTGTACCTCAGATATGGGTTCTCCTCAGTCGTGTCCACTTCAAACTCATTTATTTTTACACGTCGACGGGTACATGATGTGTACTTAGTTTACACATCATGTATCCAATTTAATGGCGTAATAATCCTCTGGAGTATTCTTTATAGTTTTTCTAAATTTATTTTCCTATGGACTCTAAATATTTCAAATCATTTGTAAATGTGGTTATATTTTTATGATTTAATTAAAGAAAATTACTTTTTATGTCCAAAAGTTTCATAAATTTACTCCTTGTTTTACCCATTCAATTAATTTAGTAATGAATGAATTTTTAATTGAAATTTATCATGGGTGCGAATTTCTGAGTTTTCTTTCTAACACAAGTAGAATAAATGAATTTGGATATGTGGATCTAGAGTTATGGCTCTATTAGAAATGTAGGGTCCACAATGATGTGTAGAAAAACTTTCTACAAAGAAATATTTTTTTGGGGCCATAAAAGTTTGAATAAAACACTTCTCCAGTTGAAAATTATTAATCCAATAAATAAATATTTCCAAAAAAAATTAATCACACTATTTGGATACAAATTTAAAAATATATGAATGAAATACTAAAGTCATGAAAATATGTAAAAATCCAGAATTAGGCCATATTTTCATTTAAGCTCAAAATACTTCAAAAACCTAAATATGTGATAAATTACAATTAAATTACTCTATGTTGGGTTTAAAATCATTAATTAATACATAAATTATGTACATAAATTTTCTTTTCCAAATACCCCCACACTTAAATCATGCTTGTCCTTAAGTATAAGATCTCAACATGGAATTCATAGGACTCAAATGTTACCAATATTAAAATTTCAAAGTAATAAAAATCAAAAAAAAATCAATATCAAATCAAACTTTCAAAGATCCACAATAAGTATCAATTTAATTTCACATTTTTCAAATAAATAATTGATTCATGTATTTTACTTTTCCCCTTTCAAATATGACGGAACTTATCCTTTCATTAATTTATGCTCCTCAATTCATTATTATTAAACATGTCAGGTCATGATTTACCTCACTTGAATATTTTCTCTCATCTATCATGATACAATTAAAGAAGAGTTATGTTCATATCATTAGAACATGCTCCTTGTCTATAGGCTTGTCAATGAACTACTTTCTTTACTTTTTAAAGACTTAAGGCACATAAAATCATGAGGACTTGCAATGAAGGTTCAAATTACTCTAAGGCTTAAGGTTGGTAGGATTTGATGTATTAAAAATTAAGGCTCAAAGAGGAGGGTAATATTTTAAGTACAGTACATGATATCAAAAGTAAAAGTGTAATGAAATTCTCCCCTTAAATGTAGTAACACCACTTTCCCCAAAATTCAAAGTCAGGTTATGATCAAATAAACCATAATGAATTATTTGTGCACCCTCTTGATTTTTTTTTACTTTTATATTTTTTTCCTTTTTTTGAAAGTTATGATTAGATAAAACCTCACATCCATCACTTAACCACACACGATCAGAAGATCGTCGATTTGGAAAATAGTGATTTTTGGTTTTCCCAAATCAAAACCCTTTTTTTCTCTTTTTTTGTTTTTTTCTAAATATATATATTTTTTATTAAAGAGGAGAAAAGCAATAAAGAGTAAAATGAATGAATCAAATTACTTTTCTCATTACCCAAAAATAGCCCCCCCCCCCCCACACACACACAGAGACACTTTTTCCTTACAATGTATAACATCCCTTCCACTATGATTCCCTTCACCCCCACACTTCAACTTTAAAATATCATGAAAATACCAAGAGTAGGGTAGGAATGGATAAAAATGGCTTGAAATGTGGCTCATTTATATAAAGGTCATTCATGGCTTCTATGGGATAATAAATAATTAATATAAAGGTAATATTAAAGGATAAGGTCTTTTCAAAATATGCCTCAATCATTTTAATTATGTTTTTGCACAGTCATAGCTTTGACAAGTTCCATTACAAGTTATGGAAAGTGACATGTCCCAAGATTACTCAAGAAATATTATCAAGATAAATAGGAAGTACTTGGTTTAGAAATCCTCTTAGGAATAGGAAATATAACATGGGATAGTCACTTGTGGCATGACTAATAATAACAAATCAATTCACCTGAACTTTAGAAATTCAAATAATAAAAGATGGTAGGGAAATTTCATTTACATGAATCAACTAATTCATTCAAATCATGAGTCATTATTTCAATATCCATGCTTAATTTTAAAAATAATGTTCTCTATTTTACTCATTCAATATTATTAACATTGAAATCTAAAACATGGAATCACTAGATTCTTAAGAAACTCATGTAACCTAGATAAGTCGAGTAAAACATGAATTCAAGTGTGAGAATGCAATTTCACTTTAATGCTCAAAACATGCTATTGGACAAAAATTTAAGGAGTGTAAAAGTTTAAACGCTAAAATTGAACTCCCTTTTGAAATGAATCTTAGTCATCTTCCTTTTGTTTGAGGCTTCCTTCTTCCATTATGTTCTTTAAAAATAGAATTACACGGTTAAGCACAAGGATCAGGTCATTAAAGCTCAAAAAGATAGAGGGAGTGGGCTGCATTATTGACTAATTCCTAAGAAATGAAATTGAAATCTAAATTCCTATAAACCATGTAAAGATAAATCCTAGTATGATCCCCCAAGTGGGAATTGGATTCTTTTACTACTTCATCAAGGCAGTACCTACTATTATCCAAAGTATGATGGTGTATTTATCTTCTTTGACATGAACCACTACATATTGTTTTTCCCAGCTTGCATCTCTTTCTTCTTATTGAAGAGTGATCCATGGATAGAGTACACTAAATCCTCCCCCTTTGCAATGTGGTACAGATTGTAAAGTGGGGGTAGGATTAAGTATGGAACCTCCTACTCCTTTATTATTACTTTTTCAATATCTTCTTCAAAATCCAGTGGTTTCTATAGATGTGTCTCTGGTTCTTCAGGTGGAGACACTGGTATCTCTTCATGGGATTCCTCTAGTATATGTTCAATGCCTTCAGAGAGATCCATATGTTCCTCAATAGGTTCATGTCTAGTTTCTTCTTCCTCCTCTAAGGCATGGAAAAGACTATCTGATTCTTTAAAACAAGAGGGAGTGACATACAATTCAGATTCAATAAAATCAGAAGAGATAGAGTCAAATATAGGTTCAAATCCCTGATTTGGTTCAGCTTCAATCTATTTTTGAGTTGAAAGTGGCTATTAGAGTTTATTATCACTCGATGGAGGTAGGTAGTCAGAATCCTCTACTTAGAGTTTGGCTTCAACTTCATGGATGTCTTCAGTGAAATCCAGAAAGACCCATGCCACTTTCTTCTTAGTCTTGAATCTTTTAATGTCAGTTTTGAGTTCATCGGCCATGGCCATCAAATCTTCAAGTGAGATCCATTTTTCAATTCCTCTTTACTTCTGCTTGACCATTATCATAAGTGCATCAACCCTTCATTGGAGGGCCTCCTCAGTGTAGTCGGTTTCTTCATCATGCACCTTTGAGTAATTGTTCCATGCATAATAATATGAATTTTAATTCATCATGGAAAAAGAGTTTTATTTTTGAATTTTTTTTGTAAGAAAACAAAGAAAAATATTTACAAAAAATATAAATTTTTAAAAAGTGATCAGAATAACTACTTAGCTCCCCGAAAATGATGCCAGTTTTGACACATGCCTGTCGTGGGGTGTGGAAAAAGAAAATTTTTAAGTTTTCTTAGTAAAAGACAGTGGCTGACTAGGGTTGTATCACTTGAGGAGAATTGCAGTCAGTTCAATAACTAATTCTAGTTCACCTATTATAATTTATTTTAAAAAGTTTTTTGAAAATATGGAATTAAAATAATGAAATTTAAACATTAAATAAAAATGAAAATACAGATGCAGACAGGATAAAATTAGGGAAGAAAGAACTTGGTCCTAGGGTTGGTTAACATGGGTTCATTCATTATTTATTTATTGTTTTAAATTCAATTTGATAATTTGTTTTATGAAACCTCATTAACAAATTAATTTACCTTGATTTATTGAGTGTGTGATTTTAGCATGCATCCAGCACACCAAACCACACCTCCTCCAGTAGTAAAGTAGGGTAACACCTCAATCGAGAATGTTATTCCTACAAGCCTCGGGTTAGTTACTTTCCATTACGAGGTGAAAAGAGAACACGAAGGAAATATTTAAGAGAGATAGAAATTATATTAAAGTTAGAAAATAAATACATTTTAAAAGAAGGTGTAAACACTTTAATTAAAATATGAATGAATGTTACAAGACAAAATAAAACTAAAAAGAAAATAAATAAAGAGAAAAATCCTAAGAAGTAGCCCCAGGCTCTCTTCTTTGGTACAGGATGCTTCAGAATTCCTTGTAAGGGATGTTGAGGGATCTATTTATATGCCAAAAACCTTCGGGGAACATGTATTGTCGCATTAAATTCTCAGTGTCCTGACATTTTCAAGACGTGTACAGGGGGTACACGTCATGTACTTCAGCTCTAAGTTTTCCTCCATGTATTTGGAATATGAAAAAATATCATTTGAAGACTTTGAATATATTCACAGCATGTACTCCTCTCTCATGATGTGTACCTCAGATATGGGTTCTCCTCCACCGTGTCTACTTCAAACTCATTTATTTTTGTGCATCGACAGGTACACGATGTGTACTTGGTTTACATGTCGTGTAGCCCCCTTAAATGGCTGAATCATCCTATGCAGTCTTCTTTAGAGTTGTTTCAAATTTAATTTCATATGGACCCTAAAATTTTTATATCCTTTGTAAATGTGGTTATATTTTTATGATTTAATTACCAAACACCACTTTTTTTGTCCAAAAGTTTCCTAAATTTACTCCTTATTTGACCCATTCAATGAATTTTGTAATGAATGAATTTTTAATTTAAATTTATCATGGGTGTGCATTTATGATTTTTATTTCCAACACAATTATAATCAATGAATTTGGACATGTGGATCTGTAGTTATAGATCCATTATTGATATAGGGTTCACAATTTTGTACAGAAAAACTTTCCACAAAGAAATATTTTTTTTGGGACATAGAAGTTTGAATCAAGATCTTCTCTAGTTGAAAATTATTTATCCAACAAATCAATGTTTCCAAAAAATTATTTGGATCCAAATTGAAAAATATATGACTTAAATACTAAAGTCGTGAAAATATGTAAAAATATAGAATTAGTCTATATTTTCATTTAAGATCAAAATACTTCAAAAACCTAAATATGTGATAAATTTCCATTAAATTACCATATGTTGGGTTTAAAACCATTTAATTAATACATAAAATATGCACATAAATTTTCTCTGTCAATATGTTCCTAGTGTATAGAGAAGATGAGGAGCTTGTCATCAAAGGGTATGTTGATGCTAGTTTTCAGAAGGATCAGAATGATCTAAAATCACAATCAGTATATGTTTTCTGTCACAACAGAGGAGCTGTGAGATAGAAGATTTTAAAAAAGCCAGTTGTTTCCAATTATACATTGGTTTCCAAATATATAGTGGCTTCTGATGCATCCAAGGAATCCGTCTGGATTCAGAACTTTCTCCAGGAGCTTGATGTGGTGCCTAGAAGTAGAGACCCTATCACATTGTATTGTGATAATACTATAGCGGTAGATCTTGAAAAAGAACCAAGGTCACATCAACGGAAAAAGAACATTCTCTGGAATCATCACCTCTTGAGGGATTTCTATCAAAGGGGTGAAGTTTCAGTGAGAAGGGTGTCTACGGAAGATAATGTGGTGGACCCCATGACTAAAGGCCTATCTTAGTGGAATCATGAATATCATGTGAGAGCTAGTGGGTTAAAAGTTGTTAGCAGTTGGCTCTATTTTAAGTGGGAGTATGTTGGAGTAAGTGGCCTAGAACCAACTAATTTTTACTTTATGATAAACTTATATTCATGGATTTGAATATTAATAAATACTTTATCACATTTTGATTGATCTTTTAAAATACAATGCATGTGATAATGTCCTAAGGATAGTTTTTTCACTAAAAGGGCATAGAGGATCCCAACTATTATGAGAACTTAGAAGTGCCATAACATTATTCTTGAATATATATTCTATGATTGGATGATGTTATTTTAGGGGCACAAATAATACAGACCATTAGGGGTGATGACTCATAAAACTTTGAGGCGCCTTCTCATAGTGTATGCCCTTGGTAATGTCTAGGAGGATATTATGAGAACAAGACCCGCTAGTAGGAAATCCACATTTCATAGTGTCATTGGATGTTCCTATATGCGGACTTGTGTATTGGTCCTTAGACTTTAATATTATTATTAATGGGTATTACAACTCATGCACTTAGATTTATTGACAAAGACTGTAACAACACACTGTTCGTAGTGAGGTAGGATATGTTGGGTGTGTCATGAGTAATACTGTATTAATAGATGATGCGAGAAAGGATTTTTACCTTTTGTTTCATAACAGAAGTTGATATCTCAGTCCCTTTGATGGAATTGATATTTCCAAAATAAATCTATAGCCATGGTGAGGAATGGTCAAGTTCAATTTCAGGAAGTCAAAGAAAGAATAATTGATCACATGGGTTGATGGCACTAGCATGCAACCCGCTTGATTTGATATATCAAGATAAAGGGATTACATTACATGGTAAGAATTCGTAGGAGGTGACACGTCATTTCGGCATTAAATTCTTTCTTTATGGGTGCCTTGGCGTGTTTCTAGATGCTAAACTTGGAATTTAGGAAGGCTCCACCAAATTCCACTGAGAAAGATGCCTCAAGGATCACACACTAAGTGTATCCAAGTATCTCAGTTAAATATTCATTTAATAAGTTGAATAAAGATTATTCCTGATTTTGGTTTAATAATTATTCAAGGATGCCTGATTGCATTTATTTTGACACTAGTTATTAAAGAGAATATATTGTATGTGAAATAATATATTTATTAGTGAATAATGTGGTGATATTTATTTAATAAATAAATAGTCATTATTCAAGGTCTAGTAAATGTGGTGGAGGAAATAAAGGAAAATGGAAAAATAAAAGTACACACCGTGTATATTAATATATACACGCTATGTAGTTTTTCTGGGGATTTTTGAAATATAATATTATTTATTTTATTAAATAATATTAGGTTTAATTCATTGGGTGCATAATAATAATCAAAAACTATTATTAGACATGGTTTCTTACTAATAATTAAATGAAATAAATAAATACCTATGGGTAATTATTTTATTGTATTATTCTAAGTATTATAACTCCCAATTACATTATTCTCATTATTCCTAGCCATTCTTTGTGGTTGCGCACAATGGATCTATAGAAATCTCTCAAGCCAAGAGATAATTCCATTCCTCCAAGAACGCTCTCAAGTTATTAGAGAGATCCTCCTCTACCAGATCAAGGAGAGTGCTTTGGAAGCGACTCTCAAGGTGATCGAAGGCGGACACCACAAGCGAAGGCTCTTCTATGCTAGCACCTATAGATCCCTTTGGAGACATCCATAGATACATGGAGCACATGTGGATCACAGTTAGAGGAATCCAACACTTGGATTCTGTGAAGAAATGATAGATCACATTGGATCATGGCTAGAAACATCAACGAAGAGATAATTCCATCAAGGTAATTCTTATCTTTTAATTAAATTAATTATAACCAATATATGATGATCCTCTCTATGGTTCCAGGACTTCCCTCTTTCTTTTTCATTCTTCATTATATTTTGAAGATTCGGAATTTTATCATGGTGATGGATCTCAGATTGATCATTGTTAACGGAAAAAAATCAAGTTGGGTACACCCATCCATGTGCTTCTAATACACCCTGAACCTACACAAAATTTCATAAACCATCACTAAATAGGGTTTCCATCAATAATTTCACAATAATTACACAATAAATTTCAAGAAAAAAAACCAATTTGAAACAAATCCTTCTAGTTCTATTAATAGGAGTCGATAGTGAAGTCACCTACCTCAGGAATTATGACAAAAATAAAGAACAGTGTAAATTCCTCAACAAAACCAGATTGAATCTCCAAATACCCACCTTAGATATTGTTACCTAACACCAACATAGCCAAATATCATCATGATTGTCACCCCTATCATAGATCTATCCCCAACGGATCATATCTATGAATACAAGATAGGGAAGAGAAGTATATCTAAGGAAAACCACTTCAAACGAAGACTTTCTAAGGGAATTGGTCTTCAACACACCAAGATTTTCCACCAAATCACTTTTGGATCAAAGGGGAAAGTCTCCATATCCTTTGGGAGGAAGAAAAAACATATTAAGGTCAAAATAGTGAAAAACAAGAGGCTTAGAGGTGAAAATGAGTGAGATCCAATTTTTTGGGATCTAAAACTTGAACCATGCATGATTAGTTACACGGTTAGGAAATTTTTGTGTAAGCCTATGCCTGTAAACACCCCTCTCATGGTTGTCCCACATGGTTAGGAAAACTGTATGCCAACCATGTTTTTTCATATGTTTCACTTTACATGGTTTCTCCTAGGTGCCTACTTGGTTTGGAAAAACCATGAACCTAACAGTGTGGCTGCCCAGAATCTCATGTCTCCCATTGCAAGGTTTCCTATAGGAGTTTCACAGTTTTGACTAACTATGCTCAAATCATGCACCATTAGAAAAGCCCCAAAAACATTCCAAAAGTTCTCCAAACCCTCTCAAACTTCACCCAAACACTTTACATATTCAAAATATATAAATAAAGGGTTACTTACTTGAAAATGGGGGTGCTACATTATCCCCACTATTGGTCTTTCCATCCTTGGAAATTAGAAAACTACCATTGTCCTGAAAGAGTTTGGGTAATTATTCGACCATTTCTTTCTCTCATTCCCAAGTTTCTTCCAAAATCTGAACATGTTTCCACAAAACCCTCACTATAAAGATGTTTTTATCATGAAATACTTTATCTTGTCTATCCATGTAAGAACCCAGATCTTCTTTTCAGGTATTTCTTTCTTTTCTGGTTATCTTTTAGAAAAGAGGAATTTTCTGGAAATTTTAGGAGTGTGCATCGTGTACTTATAAGTACACGCCATGTACCCGATTTTCATGGGTGATCATATACTGGTCGTGTAACGGCCGAGTACATGGTTGTGTGTGGTGACCTGGAGACCACCTAAAGCAGAGGCTGGAAAAGTCAAGTACACAACATGTACTTTTAAAGAACACATTTTTTACTTTCTTTTTATTTCATTAAATAGACCGAGGTCGCGTCTGATGGATAGAACCATCTTCTTCTCGACCTATCTCATCTGGGAGTTAATGAGACTACCGGATCTTCACCGATCCCCCGACTCTCCATCCGTTATCCGATCTGAACTCCATCGATTGCATTGGAATCGCATCGGTGATTTCTTCCTTCTTCTAGAACCTCATTTCCTAAATTCTCCTCTTTCACGAGATATCCTCAGTTGAACGTTTTTAATGTTTTTGTATATCTATGGAGTTCTAGGTAAATTAAAGGAAAGAGGTTCACATATATTGATCTCACGACGTAGAGGTAGGTGGTTTGTGCCTTTCCGTAGATAGTCTTTGAATTTTATGTGAAAAAAGTGTCCAATACCCAAGAACGGGGTATTGCATGTTTATGATTTTTAGCCCTATTATTGCCTACAATGACTTTTTTATTTGAATATAGGTTGATTTTTTATTAATAGGGTTAACTTTTCCATGCTATGGAGGTTTTTCCCATGTTTTCTTATTTTGACTGTTTGGTCTAGCTTGCCTGTTAGACTGCTTTGCTTTCCATTCCTAGTATTGTTAGGATGGAGTGGTTATTATCTGACATGCTATGATATGTTGTATATTGTTTATACAAGTAATTATTGAGGTTTAATTTGGATTCCATGTATCATTTTTGCACGATTGAATTACACAGAGCTGTGGGAACCTTGTGTAGTAGACCATAGAAAGAATGGACGTTGAGGGCTTCTCCAGAGTGTTTGTTTACTTTTATGATATGAGACCATAGGGGGGTGGATGTAAGTGCTCCCTAAAAGTTTCTATAGTTTCATCAATATGGTCCACAGGGGGAATTAGACATTGAGTGATTCCTCAGAGTGCCTATTAGTTACCGATACGAGACCACAAGATGAATTGACGTTGAGTGCTTCCTTAGAGTGTCTTTACTAAAGTTTAACTAGAGGGGTTAAACTGTGAGTGCTTCCCAGAGGGTTTCTTGTGGTTGTTTTGGTTGAACCATAGGGGTTAGGCTATGAGTACTTCCCATAGGGTTACCTTATTTTGATTATCTTCTTTCTTGATATATTAAAATGAATTCAATTGAATTTGTAGGATTGTTACTATGTGTACTTCCTTATTTACTGCTCATTTTGTTTATTGTCTGCCATATATATTCACTAACTATTAGGCACAGATCTTTGGGTGGATGCCTACTAGGATTAGTCTCGCACCCTATTTGGGTCATGCTTTTGGGCCCAAAAAGATTATATTGTTGCAGGTATAGATAAGGGAAAGCGCCCTTCTACTTCAGGTGCTTGATTGTTGTGGTGCTGGGGAGCATGGGATTAAGATGAGGCTTGCGATGTTGTGGAGTTTTTTAATTTCTTTTATTTTTTAATTTGGTTTAGTATTGTATTCCATCATTGTTATTTGGTTGGATTATTTCCTAGACATGTGTATTATGCATAATTTATATATGTGTGCTCCAGTTTCTTATTACTTTTGTTGTTTATTTATGGCATGTTTTACTGCTTCCGCTGTTGTTATCTATTTTACTTTTGATGTGTTACTCTTCCAATGAGGGAATAGTTTCCCCACTATCACACCCAAGGCCCTCACTGCTAGTCAGCAACCTATGGCATTTGGGGAAATGTGCTTGAGTCCATGTGACCAACCGAGTATGAGGCACCTCTGGGTGGCTTCTAGAATCGGGACGTTACAAAGTGGTATCAGAGGTTTCTTTTCTTCTTAACTTACCGTTTGGATCCTATAGACAAGGATAGGAAGGAATGGGTACTTGGTAATAATTTGTGCCTGAGAGTAGCTAACTCATGTACAGGGAAAATCCAATTTACCTTGTTATTGCAATTATTCTAGTTTTGAAATTATTACAGTTGATTTGATTTCACCATTGGGTGATTCACATGTTTTGTGTTGTTGTCATTGATATTATTAAGGTTCTATTTCTGTTGCAACCCAATGATATGAGGGTGTGACATCTCATGCATCATATAGGAACTTTCTATAGATCACATGTCATTCATTATTTCCATGCCATTTAGGTTGTATTACCGATTACATTTTTTTTGTGATATATGTTGTGTTAGATATGAATGTTGTTGTGATAAATGCCTTGATAGAATACCTGCTTTTGATAGGGTAGTGAATTGTGTGAGGTTTTGTTTAAATAAACTCCAAACTTTGGTTCTTGAGGTGTTATGGGCCCTCATGGATCTGAATTTGGTGGATCATTTCCTTTTTATTCCTTGTATATGACATGTATAAGGTGTCAAGATTTGATTTGAGGGGAGTATGGGTCCTCACGAATCAGAATTTGGCACTTTAATGTTCATTTTAGTGTTTTTCTAGGTTCTGAAGTAGTTTCTGAGGCTTACTGTCCAGAAAAACCCAGAATACACAGTGTGTAATGATGAATACACACCATGTGTCCTTCTGTTTGGGAAGGAACTATTCTTCTTAAGTATATGACGTGTACTGTATGTACACGCCATGTAGTCTCTAACTATGTCACTGACTGTGTGGGTAGATACACGGGGTTGAGAAATCTTTGGAAGAACACGTCGTGTACCGGATGTACATGTTTTGTTGTATATACCATGTGTCCACCCGTGTGACTAACGATGTGGATGGATAAAACTTAGGTTATACACGCCGTTTCAAGCTTGAACACGTCGTGTAGTGTAACCCATGTATCTGGTTGTGTAACTAACAACACGAGTTGGTGAAATCATTAAAGTACACGCCGTGTCTATCTGGAACACACCATATAGAGTGAGTTGTGTAACCGGCCGTGTGACTAACAACGCGGGTCAGTGAATTTCGTCTAGTACACACTATGTTAGGAACTAACACGTTGTGTAGTCTTGTTCTAGGAAAATTGTGTGGCTTAGCCATGTAGAATAACTCAGGTAGGGTAAGAGGATTCAAGTACATGTCATGTGTTAGGAAAACACGTCGTGTGTATGGAGTGTTACACGACTAGTTTTGGCATAATTACATGCCCATGTGAAGGCTTAAGGGAACACATCATGTAGGAATTATACACGCCATGTATCCATTTTTTGAAAAACTTGAATGCTTTCTTTCTCTTGTTCCCTTCTTACACTTCTAAGTTTTAGTCCATGAAAATCTTGATCTAAAGGGTGTGCTTGAACTTGCAGAGTCATGCCACTGAGACGTCCTCTGGTCGTCTGCCAGTTGCAGGGTAGTGATCAGACACCAGACATGGAAAATCAGGAACTGCCAGCAGATCCTCCAGTCATACCCGTCTTGGCACCAGTCATTATCCTGGATATAGGTGTTGATGCATAGTTCTGAGAGGGATTCATGAGTTTCATACATACATTTTGGAGAGTACCACATCCTACCCCTTCTATGGAAGAGTTGATGCAGGTTTTCCAGTAGCAGCAGCATCCCAGCTTCATAGAGGAAGGAGGACCTCTGGCTACAGAGTCATGGTTAGAATCCATGCTTTCTATCTTCGAGCATCTGGAGACACCTCTAGAGAGTAGGGTGAAGCTCACTACGTATATGCTTCGGGATTCCACCGAGAGATGGTGGGATGTGATCTCACGGGTAGGACGCCAGCAGGTTATGGCATGGGATGAGTTCCAGTGTACCTTTTATGATTACTTCTACCTGGAGACTTTGAGGGTTGATTGAGCCCAAGAGTTTATGAGTCTGGAGCAAGGTAATCTTTCTTTTATGAAGTATTCTTCTTGCTTCACAGAGCTGCAACGCTTCACACCTATTTCATGAGGTGATGATCTATTTCTAGCAAGGAAGTTTGAGGATGGTCTCAGGCACGACATCTGATCTCAGGTGAACATCTTTAGGTTGACTTCCATCACTTCTATAGTTAACCAGACACTGATCATGAAGTGTAATCTGAGGGATTCTGGAGTTGTGATTTAGGTCGGTTTGGAATCTGGAGTTGGTATCCCTCCTACTAATGGTAGGAATCGTCGTAGGGAGTCTACATGCAGAGATCCAAGGAGACTATAGACTTCTTCTGGTAGCCAGGTGGTGTGCTAACAGTGTGGGAAGAGAGGGAATATGAGGCCACATTTCCCGAGAGACCTAGTGGAGTGCCGATATTGTGGAAAAATGGGTCATCTTTAGCGCTTATGTCAGTTCTTCTCACCAGCAGCTAGTGATATGAGTTCTGCTATGACTCCATGTTCAGGAGCAGCACCAACAGTTTCTTATCAGTCTGGGAACCAGAGTTCTTCCAGTCGTTCAGGCCAAGGTGGGATTCGTGGTCGTGGTAGCTAGTTTCCAGGATTTCAGTGATAATAGAGTGGATCAGCTCAGGGTGGTCAGGCAGGGTCACAGGACCGTGGTGCAGGTCAAACTTTTGCAATGGAGTAGACCCAGCAGGAGCAGGATCCGGGACCCTCCACATTTTGAGGTACGATCCTAGTTTCCTCTGTTTTAGCTTCTGTGCTTTTTGATTTAGGGGTTTCCCATAGCTTTATATCTATTGCTTTTTTGGTGATCCTTGGGCTTTGTATATTTTTTCCGCTGATATCTTGACATTAGACACTCCGTTGGGGATAAGAACGGCTAGTGTACAAAAATTCAAGGAGTTCCCTCTAAAGGTTGGTGGTTGTCACTTATTATGGGACCTCTATGTCTTAGAGATGATGGGATATGATGTCATTCTCTGAATGGACTGGTTAGTTCCCTTCCAGGATGTTGTCTACTGCTATTGTTGTAGGGTGAGTTTCACATCACTAGAGGGTAGATCATTTCTTCATAAGGGAAAATGGGATGTTCAAACGAGCAGAGCAGAACCCGAGAATCATGGGTTGGGAGGAGTTACAGCCCATATTTCTAGTCTATATCTGGATGACCAGGGGACTTCACATATATACTTTCCTCCATTGGTGGATCATTTCAGGGATTTCTTTCCAGAGGACTTTTTAGGTTTTCCTCTAGAGAGAGAGGTGGAATTTTTTATTGAGCTTGTGCCATGAATGGCACCGGTGTCCATTACTCCTTATAGGATGGCTAAACCTGAGTTACAGGAGATCAAGAATCAGTTGGAGGAGTTGCAGGCAAAGAGTATCATTCAACCCAGTACCTCTCCTTGGGTTCGCCTGTCCTGTTTGGGAAGAAGGTGGATGGTACCCTCAGACTTTGTGTGGATTATCATAAGTTGAACCAGTTGATGGTCAATAACCAGTATCCCTTTCTGAGGATTGATGATCTCTTTGATCAGCTTCAAGGAGCCTGGGTGTTCTCAAAGATTGACTTGAGGTCCGTATATCATCAGTTGTATGTTAGACCATCTGATATACCTCTTACAACCTTACGGAGTAGGTATGGTCTATATGAGTACGTGGTTATGTCGTTCGGTCTAACGAACGCACCTTCAATTTTCATGGAACTGATGAATCAAGTGTTCCATCCATACTTGGATTCTTTCGTGGTGGTCTTTGTGGATGATATCTTGGTGTACTCTCACATTTGACACGACCATGCTACACATCTTGAGATCATTTTGAGTACACTGAGACAGAATCAGTTATATGTTAAGATCTCAAAATGCCACTTTTGGATAGACCAGATTCACTTCTTGGGTCATATTATATCAAAGACAAGAGTATCAGTATACCTAGAGAAAGTGAGAGCAATAGTTTCCTAAGAGAAGCCAAAGAACTTCTTTGAGGTGTGAAGTTTTCTAGGGATGGCTGGTTACTACAGATGTTTCATATAGGACTTCCCATGCTTAGCAGCACCATTAACGGGCCTGACTAAGAATGGTGTGAAGTACTTGTGGTTAGATTCTTGTGATTCAACCTTTCAGGAGATGAAAGGGAGGTTGACTTCAGTACTGATACTAGTTTTTCTAGAGTCGGGAAATAGTTATACTGTATACTGTGATACATCAGGTATCGGGCTAGGAGTAGTGCTTATGCAGGGGGAAGGAGTCATTGTGTACGGTTCTCAGCAGTTGAGGCCACATGAGAGGAATTACCCATTGCACGATCTCAAGCTGGCTGCAGTTGTTCATGCCTTATGCTGTTGGATACATTATCTTCTGGGAGATCATTTTTTGGTTTTCACTGACCACAAAAGTCTCAATAATATCTTCACTTAATGTGATCTAAATCTGTGACAGTGAAGGTGGATTGAGTACCTTTAGTCCTTTGACTTTGAAATTGCCTACACACCTGGGAAAGGCAACGCTGTGGATGATGCATTAAGTAGGAGGACTCGGATATAGGAAGTTTAGGAGTCCAGATGTGAGTGGTAGATTATGGCTCTGTACTTTGATATGTATTTCGAAGTGCACGACAGACAGTGGCAGACTTTCCTTTATTCTGTAGTTGTTACCTCTACTCTACTTGATCGAGTGTGAATGAGGCAACTATCAGATTCAGAATGCCTAGTCCTATGAGAGTGTGTCAGGAAGGGACCCTATTCCAGGATGGACAGTAGGCGAGGATGAGATCTTGGATTTTCATGGGTGCGTATGGGTGTCAACAAACATATGTGATGAGTTGATGCGGGACTTTCATTCCTCAGTTTGGTTAGTTCATCCTGGTGTCACCAAGATGTATCATGATCTACACCATCAGTATTGGTGGCCAGGTATAAAGGGAGATGTTTCTAATTTTGTCATGAAGTGTTCCACCTATCAGCATGTGAAGGCGGAGCATCTGCGACCAGTAGGGCTTTTTAAACAGTTACCCATTCCTGAGTGGAAGTGAAACGATGTCGCGATGGACTTCATGATAGGTTTACCAAGGTCTCCTCAAGGGAATGATGTAGTATGGGTTGTCATTGACAGAATCATGAAGGTTTCCCACTTCTTGATGATCAAGGAAACCTTCAGTGTTGATGAGCTGGGAAGGTTTTACATCCAAGAGATTGTACGTTTATATGGAGTTCCACACTCCATTGTTTCAGATACGGATTCCTGTTTTACTTCTCGGGTTTGGCAGGGACTTCAAAGAGCTTTGGGTACACAGGTACTACTGAGTACAGCATATCATCCCCAAATAGATGGCCAGTTTGAGGATATGATTCAGGTGCTGGAGGATATGCTTCGAGCATGCATCCTGGATTTTGGAGGTTCTTGGGAGAAGCACATACCTCTTGTAGAGTTTTCCTATAATAATTGTTTTCAAGAAACTATTCATATGAAAACTTATGAGGCTTTCTATGATAGGCCATGCCGATCACCCTTATGCTGGCTAGAGGTAGGAGAGGCAGCTATGCTGGGACCTCATCTTGTCCAAGAGACCTCAAAGCATATAGAGTTGATTCGGAAAAGGATAGATACTGAACAGTCATGACAGAAGTCTTATGTTGATCGATGGAGATGACCTCTGGAGTTCGAGGTCAGAGATTGAGTTTTCTTGCGTTTCACACTAAGGTTGGGATACAAGAGGATTAGGAGACAGGGTAAGCTTTCGTCGAGGTACGTCAGGCCATTTGAGGTTTTGGAGAGAGTCAGACCAGTTGCCTATCGGTTGTATTTACCTCAGAGGTACCAGGATATGCATAATGTCTTCCATGTTTATTAGCTTCAACGTTACTTCTCAGACTCGTCTCATGTTTTCCAAACCGAGGAGGTTGAGTTAGAGGTGGACGCATCTTTCGAGGAGCATCCCATCTGGATTATTGATCGAAGTGTTAAGGTTCTTTGTGGTAGGTATGTTCCTCTAGTAAGAGCGCTATAGCAGCACGGGCGAGTACAAAACGATACTTAGGAAAGGGAGGCTGATGTACGATTGCAGTGGCCGAAGTTGTTCGAGGTTTCTTTTTCTACGCTACCTTGCTAGGGAAATTCAGGGATGAATTTCTTTAAGGGGGAAAGTTTTTAAGAACCCAGATCTTCTTTTCAGGTATGTCTTTATTTTCTGGTTGTCTTTGAGAAAAAGGGGAGTTTCTGAAAATTTCAGGAGTACACGCTGTGTACTTATAATTACACGCCATGTACCTAGTTTCCATGGGTGACTGTGAACTAGATGAGTAATGGCCGAGTATATGGTCGTGTGTGGTGACCTGGATACCACCTAAAGCAGAGGCTGAAAAAGGAAAGTACACACCATATACTTTTAAATAACACGTTGTGTACTTTCTTTTTATTTCATTAAATAGACTGAGGTCGCATCTGATGGACAGAACCATCTTCTTCTTGACCTATCTTTTCCAGGAGCGAACGAGACCGCCGAATCTTCCCAGAGCCCCTGAATCGCTGTTCATTCTCCGATCCGAATTCTGTCAGTTACCTTGGAATCGCATCGGTGAGTTCTTCCTTCCTCTAGAACCTTGTTTCTTGAATTATCCTCTTTCATGAGATATCCTCAGTTAAACTTTTTTAATGTTTTTATAGATCTATGTAATTATAAGGTGATTCAAGGCCTGAGGTTCATGTATATCGATCTCATGACATTGAGGTAGGTGGTTTGTTCCTTTCTGTAGATAGTCTTTTAATTTTATGTGCAAAAGTTCCCAATACCCAAGAATGGGGGCATTGCATGTTTATGGTTTTTAGCCCTGTTATTGACTGATATGCCTTGTTTTTTTGGATAGTGGTTAATTTTTTTATGAATAGGGTTAACTTTTCCATGCTATGGAGATTTTTCCCATGTTTTCTTATTTTGACCGTTTGGTCTAGCTTGCTTGTTAGGCTGATTTGCTTTCAATGCCTAGTATTGTTAAGATGGAGTGATTATTATCTGACATGCTATGATATGGTGTAGATTGTTTATCCAAGTTGTTATTGAGGTTTACTTTGGATTCCATGTATCGTTTGTGCGTGATTGACTTACACAGGGTTGTGGGAACCTGGTGTAGTAGACCATAGAGAGAATGGACGTTGAGGGCTTCTCCAAAGTGTTTGTTTACTTTTACGTTGTGAGACCATAGGGGGGATAGATGTAAGTTCTTCCTCAGAGTGTCTTTAGTTTCCTCGATACATTCCACAAGGTGAATTGGGCATTGAGTGCTTCCTCAAAGTGCCTATTAGTTACCAATATGAGACCATAGGGGGAATTGACGGTGAGTGTTTCCTCAGAGCGGCTTTGCTAAAGCTAAACCATAAGGGTTAGACTGTGAGTGCTTCCTAGATGGTTGCTTGTGGTTCTTTTGGTTGAACTAGAGGGGTTAGGATATGAGTACTTCCCGGAGGTTTACCTGCTTTTGATTAGATTCTTCTTTTGATATATGAAAATTAATGCAATTGAATTTTTAGGATTGTTAATATGTGTACTTCCTTATTTACTACTCATTTTTTTTATTGCCTGACATATATATTCACTGACTGTTAGGCACAGGTCTTTGGGTGGCTGCCTACTAGGATTAGTCTCGCACCCTATTTGGGTCATGATTTTGGGGCCAAACAGATTATATAGCTGCAGGTATAGATAAAGTCAAGCGCCCTTCTACTTCAGGTGCTTGATTGTTATAGAGCTGGGGAGCATGGTACCAAGCTAAGGCTTGTGATGTTGTGGAGATATTTACTTGATTTTCTTTTGTACTTTGGTTTAGTATTGTATTCCATCATTGTGATTTGTTTGGCTGTTTTCCTAGACATATGTATCATGCATCATTTATATATGTTTTCTCTAGTTTCTTATTACTTACACTGTTTATTTATAGCATGTTTTACTAATTCCACTATTTCTATTTATTTTACTTCCACTGTTTATTTATATAACATTTTACTGCTTCTGTTATTGCTATCTATTTTACTTCTGTTGTATTACTCTGCCAATGAGGGCATAGTTCCCCACTATCACACCCAAGGCCCTCACTGCTAGTCTGCAGCCTCTAGCATTCGGGGAAATATGCTTGAGGGCATGTGACCAACTGGGTACGGGGCACCTCTGGGTGGCTTCCGGAACCGGGACGTTACAATCCACAATTTGTTCCGACATATGAAACAACAAAGCATATGGCTCTAGGTCAACGTGATCCTATCAAGTCACATGGTTAGGATCAAGATAATACTTTTTCAAATGAGATACATGAAAAACATTATGCACTACACTAAACCATGGGGGAAAATCCAACTGATATGCTACCTCACCAACCTATTCAAGTATCTCAAAAGGGCCTATGTACTGAGGAGATAACTTGCTCTTCTTTCCAAAATGATGATGTCCAAGCCTTGGATAGATTCTCATGAACATGTGATCAATCGCCTTAAATGAAAACAGTTGATGAAGATGGTCCATACACAATTTTTGATGACTCTTAGTTGTTTATATTCTATTCTGAATCAACTAAATATTCTCTATTGTCTCTTGGACAAGGCTCGGCACAACCAGTGAAGTCTCACCTATTTCCACCCAACAAAGTGGAAAATGAAAAGGACGTGCATAAAATGATTCAAAAGGATCCATATGTATATAGGCCTAATAAATTTTTTTATATGACAACTCCACTAATAGTAAATGATCTTCCCATGAGCCACCAAAATCCATTACACAAGTTCACAGCATGTCTTCCAACATTTGTATCATCCTTTTGGATTTCCCATCTATCTGAGGGTGATATGTCATGATCATTTTCAACTAAGTCCCAAGGGATTATAGTAAGTATTTACAGATATGAGATGTAAACCTAAAATATCTATCTGACACTATAAAAATGGGTATTCCATGTCTCTTTACCACTTATCATATATAAATTTTTGACAAGTCCTCCACTGTATGAGATTCAGGAATAGGGATGAAATGGGCTGAGTTTGTGAGCTAATTCATTATCACCCATATGTCATCGGGTTTCCAAAACATCATTGGGAGACCTATTACAAAATCCATGGTTATCTGCTCCCATTTCATAATAAGAATAGGAAAATCTTATAACATACCTTCTAGTCACTGATTCTCTACCTTAACTTGCTCACAAGTTAAGAATCTTAAAACAAACTCATCCACCTTTCTTTTCATTTTGACCCACCAAAATTGTGCTTTCAAAGACTTATACATATATTGTATTCATATATTAATAGTCCATTTTAAATAGTGGTAATCATGAATAAGTTGTTTCTGAAAAACCATAGGTATAACTATCTGATCTCGAAACCACAAAAATGAAGTCTTATCCAGCTTCCATCCCTTAATGGTCTCCCCACCATTGAGTTCTGACCTCATAGCAATGCATTCTGAATCATATTTCTATTCCTTCTTAACTGCCTCAACCAAATTCAGAATGAACTAAACTAGAAGTAAAACCATAATTTTACCTCGGTCTTCACATTCTAAGTGCATGTTATCGAGGACCAACATCAACTTCCACTCATCTAAATCTTATTTTTCCAACTGGGCATATGAATTTTTTTTTATGCATCAACCACCGAATTGCATTTACCCAGTGTATACATCAAGTCAAAGTTAAAAATTTGGAGATATTATATCTATATTCTTTATCTCAGATTCAAATCCATTTGTGAGAAGATATGTTTCAATCTCTTATGATTTGTAAACACTATAAATTTCTCAATAAATCGGTAATGATGCCAAGTCTTCCAAGTATGGACTATGCCAGCTAACTCCAAATCATGTGTTGGGTAGTTATTTTCATGAAACCATAAATACATTAATCTGTAAGTAAAAAAATTATATCCAAGCATGAGAATTCATCCAAACCTAGATTCTAAAGCATCACAATATACCACATACACTTGTCCTGATTTCAGAAAAATCAAGATCAGTTCGTATGTAAGGCAAACCTTTCGCTCTTGAAAATATTTATAACATTCATTGTTCCATTAGAATGGAACATTTTTCCTTTTCAAATCTATCATAGGTTAATCTAGTAATTAAAAGTTATAAAAAAAGTGTTAGTAATAACCAGAAAAACCAAGGAAACTGCGTATCTCAAAGACATTATTTGGTGGTTTCCAAGAGATAATGGCATCTATCATTTTTGGATCCATAAAAATACCTCTTTCAGAGATTACATGTCCAAGGAAACAAACCTATTGTATCCAAAAATCACAATTAGATATTTTGGAATACAACTGATAATCCCTCAAGATTCCTAACACTATCTCCAAGTGTTGTTCATGCTTAGACATTTTCCTTGAATACACTAATATGTTATCCGCGAAAACAACCAAAAAAGAATCCATATATCTCTGAAATATACAGTTCATCAATTCCATAAAGACTGCTATTGAATTTATAATATTTAAATGCATAACCACATACTCATAATTTCTATATCTACTCTTGAAATCTATCTTTGGAATATCCTCCCTTCGAACCTGCAATAGGTGATATCCTGAGTGCAATTCAATCTTAGAGAACCACTAAGATCCCATCAATTGATTGAATAGATAATTAATGTGTGGAAGTAGATACCTATTCTTTATCATAACTTGGTTAATCCTATAATAATCCACACACAACCAGAGTTTCATCCACCTTTTTTATAAACAAGACTAGTGATGTGTATGGTGACATGCTTGGTCGAATGAACCCTCTGTTTTATAGCTCTTCTAACTAGAATTTAAATTCCATTAAAACTATTGGTTCCATTTGATAAGATGTAAGTGATATAATATTGGTCCCCATAAGGATATCAATCATAAACTACACTTCTCTTATAGGTGTAAACCCTAATAAATTCTCAGGGAATACATCCTAAAACTTATCAACCACTATTGGAAAACTGTTATTATCGATCTCTTACATCAATGTCAAATTCAATTCTACCAAATGGTATGAGATAATTACAACTTTTGGTGCTAATAATCTCATTTCACTAGTCTTCACATTCCTTTCCCCTCTAAAGAGATGCTCGATGCCATCCTCAGTCGTAAAGCTGAACTGTCAGGTATAACAGTCGATTTGAGCCTTGAACATTGTCAGTCAATCCATACCCAATATTATATCATAGACATCCATATCAAGCATAGATAAATCCCATATCAACTCATATTCATCAACATTTATCAAACATTCTCTACACATAAAGGCTCTACATTCTCTTTGACTAAGAGGGGTTTGAAGTTTCACAATAGAGAGAATTATCTCAACATTTAAACCCAAAAAATCAATAGCACAATAATAAATAAACAAATGGGATGAACCCATATCAAACAAATCTTGCATGAGGGTAGAATTCAAAATAATTTTACCTCATACCATCGATGGTCTAGATTGATCATCCAAAATGACCTACTCAACTCCATATAATTTCTTACTCACTAACCTTTGTTCTTTATTTCCTTATTGAGATTTACATTATTGAAGAGTCATGGTATTCTTGTAATCACATTGGATAGCTCATCCCTTATAATAAGAATTATTTTTCTACCCTCGTCCTGTCGAATCATACGAAGTCTACGATACATGAGAAGTGTCCCAAATAGCTGACCTCAGAGCACTGCAACAATAGCACTAAAGATGTGTTATCTGATTGTAATTGTGTCATTCTCTCGGTGGTGTGGTACATTCTCACTTCATGTGGTCCAAATAACTACGTTGGAAACATCCTATCTTTCTCTTAGGTTTTGGAGTAAGATTTACTAATCCATGTGTCTAATTTCGATCCATTCCACTACCTTAGAAATAGGTTTCCCTCTTCTTCTTGTTACCAGCATTAGAGTTCCTACCATTTCCTATAGGTATCAATATTCTTCCTCCACCTATAGCTCCTGATATTTATCATTATTCTACTATCTATTTATTGACCATCTCTATATAATCCATCATACAGAGCACAAAAATATTTGAAATAATTTCCTGCCTCAGCCCCGATTCGAAGATGTGTGCCTTCAAGGATGCACTTGCAGCTACTTCAGGTAAAAATAGACTAAATTCATAAATTATCTACATTATCTATCACTGAGAAGATGTCTTTATTTAAACTTAAAATTTATATCATTCTTGAAATCTTGAGCATATGAGGATAGAATAGTTTTTTGAAAAATTCTTCAAAATCCTCCCATGTAAGGCCTTGGTCTTATTTATCCTGAACTACTAAATCCCACCACTAGAGTGAAATATCCTCCAACATATACATTTCCATATTGATTTTAAACTCTTCTTCTATGATAAAAAAATTTAAGATTTGATTCATCTTGTTCATCCACACCTCTTCCTTCTTCAGTTCTGAATCAGCCCGAAATATGGGTAGATTCTGCTTCTAGAACTGGATAGAGTGATCCACTTTCCTTGGTTCATCCCTCATGTTCCCTTTTTCCAAAACTTGAAAATCTTAGACTATAATCTAAACTAGTTTTTGGTTCACCTATTTCTCGGTTGTAACCACATTCTCAGCAGCTTTTTCAAGTTGGTTTCTTCTATGCTTACCGGGTAACATTTTCTATAAACACAAAAAATGCCATAAGTCTCTCCCTCTAGCAACTGAAAGATTAAAAATTTCAAATTCTACCACATCACAACTATGTCAAAAATTATTTACAAAAATAATCCCTTTCCTTTTTCATCCTATTTTTTAAAAATTATACCATGCTTTTTAAAATCAAACATTTTCAAAATAATACAATCATGCCCTTTTTCAAAACTTACATTTGAAAAAAATTCAACATTTTTCAAAAATCAACTCTTTGACATCAAATCATAAATCATTACTCAAAATCAAATATTCACTCCTAGTGAGAAGTCATTTCTATCAATTCATGTCATGCTCATCTCATTGGTTAAACCCATGAAAATGAGATTACACTCCTATAAGTGTCTCCAAAACACTTATGTACCTAACTCCCTAGTAACTTGAAGTTCAACATAAAAAGGGTTAGCTGCGTCTTTTTATGCTCTAAATTTTGAGTCTCAATAATCCTACTACATTCTAACATCCCAACTCAATACTAACCCAAAATGAATTTCAACTCTAAGACGAACAACCAATATCATTTGTCTAAAAATATTTGGACTGACCAAGACTAATATCATTTGTAAATCAAGGGCTAAACAAGCTGATACCATTTCTCAAAATTAAAGATATATCGGCCATGACTAATACCATTTGTATCATCTCACCCCTCCTCATTGGATTGATAAGGTAAGAGAATATTACTTGTCCTTAACCAACATCCCCAAGATGCCAAAGGCTATAAATAAATGTCAAGGGATTCAATAAAGTTGGGGGACGATTTTCCCTTTGAAAATAAAACAACCACAACCAAGAATTCTATAACCAAAACCACTATATGATGCATGATAACAATATAAGACAACTCATTGTATAAAAAATCAAACCAAACTATATCATAGTACCAAGCAGAAACCAAGATCAACGTCAAAAAAAAAGCGGAAGACTAAACCAACAAAACTCAAAGACTCCAAAGACACCAACTCTGCAACTCCCAACAAGCTCTAAGATCTAACTCCATAATCATGCACAAGTTTCATGAAACACCACTAAATAAATTTGATACCTTCACTTTTCCTATGTCTCGGTAAACAATATCTATAAAAGAACCAAAGTGTCAAGGTTGTGGGTGATTAATGAAACTCAGTAGGTTTTCCCTAAATGACTTCCCTTCTCATGACACTAGGATAAAACATGTTAGATCATTTATATAAAACACTTTAAAACATTTTAATAGTTTACATAAAAATATAAAATAGTTTCCATAACAAAACATTTTCCAAGGAAAACAACCAAACAACTATTTAAACCATTTCAAGTTCCTTTTTTGAAATTAACCTTTCTATTTCACATCTCCACGTGCACACAACCATGCAAGCTTGGTGTTACCATTGACAGTGGAACTTTATGTCCATAATCTATCCCTTTGATGGTGGTACTTCATGACTAATATCCATCCCATTCAACTCATGCTTAACCATTTAAGACAACAATCATGCCACACAATCTTTGCAAAACCATTTCAAATAAAACTGTCTTTTTTATTGAAAACACTTTTACATGCATAAAAACCAAATGACCATTTTAAAATCATTATTTTAAAATCATGTCACAACTTTCACTTTCCACCAAAACACCTAATTTCCACAATTCCATAAACCATCACCAAAGATGGTTTCCATAAAAAATTTCACAAAAATTACAAATAAATTTAAAGTAAAAAAACTAATTTGAAACAAATCCTTCTAGTTCTAGAAAGAGGGGTCGAGAGTGAAGCCACCTACCTCATGAATTATAGAGAAAATAAAGAATGTCATTAATTCCTCAACAAAACTAGGTTGAGTCTCCAAAAACCCACCTTATATCTCATTCCCTAACACCAACCTAGACAAATATGATCATGATTGGTATCCCCTATCATATATCTATCCCCAACGGATCATATCCATGAATCTAAGATAGGGAAGAGAAGTAAATCTAAGGAAAACCACTTCAAACAAAGACTTAACAAGATAATTGAGCTTTAACGCACCAAGATTTTCCACTAGATTGATTTTAGATCGAAGGGAAAAGTCTTTAAAGCCTTTGGTAGGAAGAAAAAATTTCTTGGGGTCAAAAATAGTGAAACAAAAGAGGATTATATGTGAAAACAAGTGAGATCCACTTTTTTAGGATCTAAAATTTGAACCATGCATGGTTAGTCACACGATTATCTAAATTGTGCACCAACCATGCACAAGCCTCTACCTCTAAACACCCCCACACATAGTTGGTCTAAATTGTTAGACAAACCATGAACCAACTATGTTTTTTCCTCTGTTTCACTTTCTACGGTTTCTCCTAGGTGTTTTCATGGTTTGGATAAACCGTGAACCTAGCCAGAATCCCATGTATCCCCTTTCATGGTTTCCTGTAGGAGTTTCATGGTTTCTACTAACCATGATCAAACTGTTCACCATTAGAAAATCCCCTAAAAATATTCCAAAATTTCTTCAAACCCTCCCAAACTTCACCCAAACACTTTACATACATAAAATACATAAAGAAATGGTTACTTACTTGAAACTAAGGGTGCTACATGTTGTTTATGAATACACTTCAAAATTTTCTCAATAGTGGTTTTCCCATGATTTTACATCAATCTAAGGTTTTATTCTATGCTTTTTACCATTAAATGCACGTTTTAGTGTTTTAAAACACTAAAAATATGTTTATAGTCATCTTATGAAAACCATAACTCAGAATTATATTTTGTCAGTTCCTACATTTCACTAATAAATATGTGATCACTTTTTCTATGATTTCATGGAAATCCAATGTGTTTTTCTTGTTTTTACCCCCTGACACATGTTTTTAAAGGTTTTAATGCCTTTAAAAATTGTTTACCGATTAATTCTGACCACAGCGCAAGTCGGATTGACGTGTTCTTTGCACGTACACATAAAAAATAATTCAATGGTATTTTTACCATGATTTCACATTAATATTATGTTGTTTTCTATGTTTTTGAATGTTATATGCACGTGTTAGGGTTTAAAAACACTAAAAATATGTTTACAGGCATCTAGGGAAAGGCATTACTTGTAATGATAGTTTATCGGTTCCTACATTTCAAAAATAAACCTTTGGTCATTTCCTTCTTGTAACACCCTGAGATTTTATGAAAAATATTCTTTTTAACTTCATTAATGTCTTGTGTTGTACGCTACACCAAAAGGAGCTTACACAACATGCAACCTTGACTTTCCTTGCATTACACGCAATCGCGACCTTCCTCGATAGCGTGTGTAGTACGCAATAACGAGTTTCACTAAACAACAATATGCTATTAAAATATTATTAAAACTAGCTGTTATGAATAGTAATAACCAATTTTTGAAATTTTGTAAATTTTATTTTTCAAAATGGTCTTCATTTTTGGATTCGGAATATCGAAATTAGCTTAGGGTGAAATTTTGGTACTTTTCAGATAACTTTAATTTTCTGATGAATAGTGAAAATTACTAAATTTTAATTAAAAACATCCTTTTTAATAGAAATAATTAATAGTGATAAATTATTAATTTGATTAGTTTTAAAGTATATTTAGAATATATTTTTACAATTTAATACAATTTTGGTTATTGGATGTAATTTCACATTTAAACCAGACATAAACAACTGTCAATCTTTTGATAGTTATTATCTCTTAAGAACACGCTATTTGTTTTGACGATGGGAATTAAATTTTAAATTAATTAATGCAACTGATATGTTTTGAATTTGGTAAAATAGACATCATTTTTGAGTTCATAATATCAAATATAGCTTAGGCCTAATTTTTGGTATTTTTCTGGAAACTTTCATTTTTTTGATGAATAGTGAAACCACTAAGTGGAAGTTAAAAAAAATGAATTTTTCATAAAACTTAATTTTATCACTTCTATGAATGGAATTTCAAAAATCCGAGAGACACAGTTGATTTCAGTAAGTAAAATGTGGTTCAATGACATGAAAATAATTTTTGGTGAATAGTAACTTTTTACTTTTTTACCACGGTTAAAAGTAAATAGGGTAATTAAGGGTAAAAATGTTATTATTATTACCCTAACACATGTCCTAATTCTATTGTATAAGTATAATTCGACCAAAAACAACCTTAGGAATAAAATATGACCATTTAGGCCCACTTGGATTAGATTAGGACATTTATTATTAATTTATTTAAAGAATGGTTAAAATGGTTAAAATCAAAGTTTAATAAGTATATCATTTTTAATATAGGGTTATACATAAGATAATTTCGACAATAAATATTCATTAGAAATATAAAAATATTTCCTACATAATGGTATTTTATTTGTAATTTTTAGACATTAAATAATTTAATTTATTTATGACACAAAGATGATGCAGTAATTATCTTATTAATGAAATATTGACAAAATTGATGTTATAAATACCCAAATAAATGTAATTTGAGACTTTTTATGAAATAAAATAATTTTATAGGTTAATATGACATGTTATTATTGATTTAATTAACTTTGTTAGAACTAATCATTCTGTTATGATTTTCACAAAAATCAATTACAAAATAGTGTCAAAATTGACATAAAATAGTTTTTAAAACAAATATTATATTATTAATTGTTATTTTATTCTTAAAAATCTAAGGTTCAGAAAAATGACTTAGATAAGGTTATATATATTAATAATAAACAACTTGAGGTTCGTTTGTCTTGTTATAGTAATTTTATTAACCTTATAGTGTAAGAACACAAAAAGACACGGTAAAAGTAAAATTATCTAACTTAAAGTTAAATATAAATGATAAGGTTAAAATAAGAACCTAAACTTGTCTAAATTATATTGGATGAGATTATTTTGACCCATCCCTACCTTAGCTTCGAAATAAATCAATTTGGAGCTATTTAAAACCAAACTTGACTTTATAATAAAATAATATTTTTAGTTTTTCCAAAGGTGCCCTTCTACTCCCTTATAAAAGGGCACCTCCTCCCTCTCTTCCTCACACCACTTTGAGCCTTCAATCTCGGCCAAACCCTACAAAATTCCCTTCTAAACTTCCCTATCAACATCCTAGAGGTTCTGTTCTTCATCAAAGACCAATTTTAGTGCCCTAAAAGGAGATCTCAAAGAGGCGCTTCAAAGAAGAGGTAATGTACGTTACCAATTCTTTCATCTTTATTTCTTCTTCCACTTATTATTCTTAGGTTGTTTCATTATGAAGTAATAACATCAGTATCACTTATATACTGATATGTTATTATAATTATGAAACAACCTTATTTCACCATCTATCCATCCTACGGAAAATGAAATCACCGCGCGTGCGTACGTACAGAATACCGTCTCCACGCCGTTGTGTAATCTATTTTCCACCACCACCTTACTTGGATGGGTATAATGGTGTAAATAATAACTATATATGATTATTTTAAAGTGATATTGATTCTGAAATAGTATACATACACTCCAATACAATTCCACGATCATGGGAATGATATCATCGCTCGTGCGTACGTACGGAATACCGTCTCCACGACGCGATGAGATTCATTCTCAATGATTAACCATTCATGAATGATTATAAAGTATATATAATAATTAATCATGAAATATATGACATAATAATTATACTATATTTATTTGTATATATATGTATGTTATCTACTTAATTCCATTCAACTCAATAAGGAAACTAAAACAGCGTTCATGTGTACGTACGGCCTACCGTCTCCATGAACGGTGTATTTCTTTCCATTTGATGATTTATTATATATATGTATATTATGAATATATATTATATATAAATCATGTTTTATATTATTTAATTAAGTAATCATGATCTAAGTAATCATATGAATAATTACAAGTCAAAACACGGATGGCAAATGAAACGATTTTACCCAAAACGCTCTTTAACATGGAATTTACAAAAGAACGGGTAATATAAATCCATAAGTGAACCATATATGATATCATAACAATTATTATGATTTTGGAATAAGTCAATGACATTATTTAAATCATTATACAGGAGTTTTGGACACATACGAAGCAAATCGGACCTAAGGTAAGGGAAAATATCACAATCTCATTTTTATCCGAGATTGTTTATACTTTGGTATTTACTGGGGTGTATTTTATCATCCACATCCATGTTTCCTCAATATGTAATATTATTTACATCTACCTAAAATTTTTTAAATCCAATTTTACCCTTCGGTGAGTTTTTAGTAAAGGATATGAAAGGAATCTTTTGTCGTTTTTTGTACGAAGTACTTTTTGACTTTTCCGACAAAAGTACGAAGAATGTTTTTTTAACTTATACGGCATGAATGGATTTTTAAAACATTATTTCCAAGAAGCTTCCTTTACAAGTTTTCAAGTTTATTTTTAATCAACTTCTTTTAGTTTATAATTGTATGACATGTTAAGAAAGGAAAAGTGTTTTTGAAGTAGAAAGGATATTTTCCTCAAGAATGGAGTTCAAGTGTTTTATCAAAATTATTTTCCATCTAAGATAATATAGGGTTCTATTTCTATACCTATTATTACATTGATTTGATTATGTTGTTATGGAATTATTTTTATGAAATCCTTTATCTTATATGAATTGTTTTATGATGTCATGTTGTTTAAGAATCCCATTTTTATTACATGGGTTATGCAATGGTGTATGATTTATGATTTTGTGGCACACATAAGAATGGTATCATTATGAGATGTGTGGGACCTATATCTCCCTCCAATGCATTGGATAAAAGATTTTATATCTCATGAGATAGACATGGTTGGAACGGTAAGTTATACCGGTTCAGTGAAACAGGACTGAAACGAGGAGTGAACTTGGTTCAGAAATGGAATTTGTCCACTAAGATAGTCTTGGCAATGAGTCTTGACTAATAAGAAATGATTCTCTATGATTATGTGTGTATGCCACAAAGTTTCATGTTTTATGTTATGATTATTGGGATTACATTTCACTACTATTATTTATCCCATGTTATGAAATCATGATTTCTTTTGCAGGTTAAGATTTCCAAAAGTTATGTTCTTATGTATATGATGTGATTGATATTTCTTTTGTTTACCCTTACTGAGCATTTGAGCTCACCCTTTTATGTTTTCTTTTCCCCAGGATATAAAGAAAGGTTTTAGGTAAAAAAAAGGAAGATCTTTATGGGAGATGTTGAAGATCTTTCACCACGATTAGAAGATTATATTCCAAGTTTCCAAAGACACTAAACTATTACGATCCTTATGTGTGTGTTTTTGTTATGTACTAAGTATTCTGCAAAAGTAATTTAATGTCCATGTACGTCAAGATTTGGGTCTCTACAGTTGGTATCAGAGGAAAGGTTTAGTCAACCTTTGGAAACTAGGATGTGATAACGTTAGTGAGATCCCTAGAGATATTTCTAAGGTATGTCTAGGGATGTCCCTAAGGATAAGTATACGTATAGGATATAGTCCTAGAACTATGGTAACGATATTATATTAAACCAAAAATGTTAGATATTGAAGTTACTCCCCCTTTATTATGATTTTTTCCTCTCACACTATTCTTTTTGGGTTTTAGAAAATGGCTGGAAACAAGATGATTCACGATAATAGAGGATATGATGGACAATGGAATGATATTATTCATGGGAAACCAAATGAAATGGGATTTGGAAGTCCAAACATCATTATTATGCCGAATCAGCAGTCTCATAATATGATCAATAAAGTAAAATTTGGTAAGTTTCCTAACTCGGCTAATAAGAGAAATATGGAGTTTCATGATGATCATAGAGGAAAGAAAGTTCAATTTCCCCTATGTAAATCATGTGGGAAGAGGAATCAAGGAGAATGTTTCAAAGGAACTGGAAGATGCTTTGGGTGTGGAAAAGAAGGACACAAATCCAATAAGTGCAAAGGAAAAGGTCCAGTTAACACCAGGGATGAGGATAATGGTATTTCTACGACATCAACAGTGGTTAAATGTTTTAAATGTGGAATGTACGGGCATTATGCAAACCAATGCCCTAAGGGAAAGTCTAATGAAGAGAATCAGTATGGTCGTATGGGTAGTATTTATGTTGATGGTGATTAAGAGACTACAAATGATATGTGAGATGAAAGAATTGTTGAAGCTCGGTCAATGGTTTAAGAATGTAGTGGAATGATTACATGTTTATCATGTGTAATGTTGTATAAGTAATCTCATGGTATTATGGAATAAAGAGACGTCTAAGGATTGTTACACTGTTGTCTTTCCTTGAGTTTTGAAAGTGTATGATTAATGGTACCAGTATCCATGAAAGGTTATTCAGCTATTTTTGGAATGTAGATGATATGCGCATAATGAAGGGATAAGGAGAAAATTAAATGTTTGATAGTATTCATGAGCTCATGACTAATATAAGGAGAAGGTTATATCATGGTTTGAGTATATAGAATTTTTGGATTTTGGTATGTGGAAAGAGTTAACTTTTGACAGCATTCATGTTTTCACTAAGGTTTAATAGGTATTCATTTTTCAAGAGAATACATCATTAAGGTATTCACATGATTGGAATGTTACCAACAAGATATATGGGGGATAAATGATGGTATTCACATGCTTGGTTGACGACATTTCAAGTAATAGTTTTCTTTATACTATGAGCTTGGACCGAAGTATTTTAGATAAGCCTAAAGATTGGAATGGATTATGTTAACCATAAGTTAGTATTGTTTAAGGATGGAACTTTTTTTGATATTATTTATGTGATGTTATAGTAATGTAGTTTTAGAAAAAGGACAACCTGCAGGATGGGCGACAGCCCATCGCGTCGGACAAGGCTATGGGAATCGAACCCACAACCGAAGTGCGACTGGCCTTTATCGTCTACCACTGGCCTACAGAAAGTCCCTGTTTAGTAAAAACTAGTTTTATTATATTAAGAAGTATGATATATGAAGTATAAGTCCATTTTAGGAACTATATATGATTAATCTCACTATAGATGGACTTACGTAGTTTTTGATAACTTTTCAAACCTTTTGTTTGAGACAGATGGAATGACCCCTCATTCTATCACATGATCTGCTAACACATCACAAATGAAAAATTCAACTTCATTTCTTTAAGAGATGAAGTGGAAATTGTCCAAATAACGACCAAAGGTGAGACTATACCAAAATCACGAAAGTATTTATTCTAATTCCAATTTCATCAACTTTTGGGAAATGATCTTGAAAACCAAAAATGTTGTCCTAGTGCTCTTATATCTGATGAATCAGATGGTACCTTAGATCGTCACAAATTTATGGCTTTGTGAGTTCTGGATTTTCCATAGCCATGTTCTCTACCACTCTCCGTCAGAACATGATGGTTAGATTTCTCTTCCATATCCATATTTTCACCTATGTGGAAACCCAGTGATTAGTTTATTTGGGTAACCATTACGTTTCATACTTTTGTTTTTAAATATTGGTTTTGGTATTCCTTTTTACGATATGGGTTTCTATTAAAGAAACTTTTGAGTAGTAAACCATTTATAACCCTGACGAATTTCGAGGGCGAAATTCATTTTAAGGGGGGTAGAATGTAACACCCTGAGATTTTATGAAAAATATTCTTTTTAATTTCATTAATGTATTGTGTTGTACGCTACACCAAAAGGAGCTTGCACAACACGCATCCTTGACTTTCTTTGCATTACACGCAATCGCAACCTTCCTCGATAGCATGTGTAGTACGCAATAACAAGTTTCACTAAACAACAATATGCTATTAAAATATTATTAAAACTAGCCGTTATGAATAGTAATAACCACTTTTTGAAATTTTGTAAATTTTATTTTTCAAAATGGTCTTCATTTTTGGATTCGGAATATCAAAATTAGCTTAGGGTGAAATTTTGGTACTTTTCGGATAACTTTCATTTTCTGATGAATAGTGAAAATTACTAAATTTTAATTAAAAACAACCTTTTTAAAAGAAATAATTAATAGTGATAAATTATTAATTTGATTGGTTTTAAAGTATATTTAGAATATATTTTTACAATTTAATACAATTTTGGTTATTGGATGTAATTTCACATGTAAACCAGACATAAACAACTGTCAATCTTTTGATAGTTATTATCTCTTAAGAACACGCTATTTGTTTTGACGACGGGAATTAATTTTTAAATTAATTAATGAAACTGATATGTTTTGAATTTGGTAAAATAGACATCATTTTTGAGTTCATAATATCAAATATATCTTAGGCCTAATTTTTTGTATTTTTCTGGAAACTTTCATTTTTTTTATGAATAGTGAAACCACTAAGTGGTAGTTAAAAAATGAATTTTTCATAGAACTTAATTTTACCGCTTCTGTGAATGGAATTTCAAAAATCCGAGAGACACGATTGATGTCAGTAAGTAAAATTTAGTTCAATGAGATGAAAATAATTTTTGGTGAATAGTAACATTTTACTTTTTTTACCACGGTTAAAAGTAAATAGGGTAATTAAGGGTAAAAATGTTATTATTATTACCCTAACACATGTCCTAATTCTATTGTATAAGTGTAATTCGACCAAAAACAACCTTAGGAATAAAATATGACCATTTAGGCCCACTTGGATTAGATTAGGACATTTATTATTAATTTATTTAAAGAAGGGTTAAAATGGTTAAAATCAAAGTTTAATAAGTATATAATTTTTAATATAGGGTTATACATAAGATAATTTCAACTATAAATATTCATTATAAATATAAAAAGATTTCCTACATAATGGTATTTTATTTGTAATTTTTAGACATTAAATAATTTAATTTATTTATGACACAAAGATGATGCAGTAATTATCTTATTAATGAAATATTGACAAAATTGATGTTATAAATACCCAGATAAATGTAATTTGAGACTTTTTATGAAATAAAATAATTTTCTAGGTTAATATGACATGTTATTATTTATTTAATTAACTTTGTTCAAACTAATCATTCTGTTATGATTTTCACAAAAATCAATTACAAAATAGTTTCAAAATTGACATAAAATAGTTTTTAAAACAAATATTATATTATTAATTGTTATTTTATTCCTAAAAATCTAAGGTTAGGCCAAATGACTTAGATAAGGTTATATATATTAATAATAAACAACTTGGGGTTCGTTTGTCTTGTTATAGTAAGTTTATTAACCTTATAGTGTAAGAACACAAAAAGACACGGTAAAAGTAAAATTATCTAACATAAAGTTAAATATAAATGATAAGGTTAAAATATGAACCTAAAATTCTCTAAATTATATTGGATGAGAGGATTTCGACTCATACCCACCTTAGCTTCGAAATAAATCAATTTGGATCTATTTAAAACCAAACTTGACTTTATAATAAAATAATATTTTTGGTTTTTCCAAAGGTGCCCCTCTCCTCCCTTATAAAAGGGCACCTCCTCCCTCTCTTCCTCACACCACTTTGAGCCTTCAAGCTCGGCCAACCCCTGAAAAATTCCCTTCTCCACTTCCCTAGAAACATCCTAGAGGTTCTGGTTTTCATCAAAGACCAATTTTAGTGCCCTAAAAGGAGATCTTAAAGAGGCGCTTCAAAGAAGAGGTAATGTCCGTTACCGATTCTTTCATCTTTATTTCTTCTTCCACTTCTTCTTCTTAGGTTGTTTCATTATGAAGTAATAACATAAGTATCACTTATATACTAATATTTTATTATAATTATGAAACAACCTTATTTCACCATCTATCCATCCTACGGAAAACAAAATCACCGCGCGTGCGTACGTACGGAATACCGTCTCCACGCCGTTGTGTAATCTATTTTCCACCACCACCCTACTTGGATGGGTATAATTGTGTATTAATAACTATATATGATTATTGTAAAGTGATATTGATTCTGAAATAGTATAAATACACTCCAATACAATTCCACGATCATGGGAACGATATCATCGCTCGTGCGTACGTACGGAATACCGTCTCCACGACGCGATGAGATTCATTCTCAATGATTAACCATTCATGAATGATTATAAAGTATATATAATAAGTAATCATGAAATATATGAAATAATAATGATACTGGATTTATGTGTATATATATGTATTTCATCTACTTAATTCCATTCAACTCAATAAGGAAACTAAAACAGCGTTCATGCGTACGTACGGCCTACCGTCTCCATGAACGGTGTATTTCTTTCCATTTACTGATTTATTATATATATGTATATTATGAATATATATTATATATAAATCATGTTTTATATTATGGAATTAAGTAATCATGATCTAAGTAATCATATGAATAATTACAAGTCAAAACACGGATGACAAATGAAACGATTTTACCCAAAACGCTCTTTAACATGGAATTTACAAAAGAACGGGTAATATAAAGTCATAAGTGAACCATATATGATATCATAACAATGAGTATGATTCTGTAATAAGTCAATGACATTATTTAAATCATTATACAGGAGGTTCGGACACATACGAAGCAAATCGGACCTAAGGTAAGGGAAAATATCACAATCTCATTTTTATCCGAGATTGTTTATACTTTGGTATTTACTAGGGTGTATTTTATCATCCACATCCATGTTTCCTCAATATGTAATATTATTTACATCCACCTACAATTTTTTAAATCCAATTTTACCCTTCGGTGAGTTTTTAGCAAAGGATATGAAAGGAATCTTTTGTCATTTTTCGTACGAAGTACTTTTTGACTTTTCCGACAAAAGTACGAAGAATGTTTTTTTTAACTTATATGGCATGAATGGATTTTTAAAACATTATTTCCAAGAAGATTCCTTTACAAATTTTCAAGTTTATTTTTAATCAAATTCTTTTAGTTTAGAATTTTTTGACATGTTAAGAAAGGAAAAGTGTTTTTGAAGTAGAAAGGATATTTTCCTCAAGATTGGAGTTCAAGTGTTTTATCAAAATTATTTTCCATCTAAGATAATATAGGGTTCTGTTTCTATCCCTATTATTACATTTATTTGATTATGTTGTGATGGAATTATTTTTATGAAATTCTTTATCTTATATGAATTGTTTTATGATGTCATGTTGTTTAAGAATCCCATTTTTATTACATGGGTTATGCAATGGTGTATGATTTATGATTTTGTGGCACACATAAAAATGGTATCATTATGAGATGGGTGGGACCTATATCTCCCTCCAATGCATTGGATAAAAGATTTTATATCTCATGAGATAGACATGGCTGTAATGGTAGGTTATACCGGTTCAGTGAAACAGGACTGAAACGAGGAGTGAACTCGGTTCAGAAATAGACTTTGTCCACTAAGATAGTCTTGGAAATGAGTCTTGACTAATAAGAAATGATTCTCTATGATTATGTGTGTATGCCACAAAGTTTCATGTTTTAAGTTATGATTATTGGGATTACATTTCACTACTATGATTTATCCCATGTTATGAAATCATGATTTCTTTTGCAGGTTAAGATTTCCAAAAGTTATGTTCTTATGTATATGATGTGATTGATATTTCTTTTGTTTACCCTTACTGAGCATTTGAGCTCACCCTTTTATGTTTTCTTTTCCCCAGGATATAAAGAAAGGTTTTAGGTAAAAAAAATGAAGATCTTTATGAGAGATGTTGAATATCTTTCACCATGATTAGAAGATTATATTCCGAGTTTCCAAAGACACTAAACTATTACGATCCTTGTGTGTGTGTTTTTGTTATGTACTAAGTATTCCGCAGAAGTAATTTAATGTCCATGTACGTCAAGCTTTGGGTCTCTACACCTCTGATTTCATGTAAAGATGACATTTTTTGTCTAGTTTTGATCCCCCAACATATGTTTTTAAAGGCTTTGGTGCCTTTAATAATTGTTTACCGAGTCATCCCAACTACACTTCATGTCGTATAAGCATTTTTTTATGCGTACATGTAGAAAATAACTCAATGGTGTTTTTACCATGATTTCACATCAATATGAGGTCATTTTCTATGATTTTGACCATTACATGCACATTTTAGTATTTTAAAACACTAAAAACATTTTTATAGGTATCCTAGGAAAATCGTAACTCATAATGATGTGTTGTCGATTCCTACATTTCAAAAATCAATCTACGGTCGTTTTTCTATGATTTCATGGAAATATGATATTGTTTTCTTATTTTAAACCCCTAACACGTGTTTGTAAAGGCCTTAGTATCTTTAAAAATGTTTATTTATTAAAAACCAAGCAAACAAGCATGAATTGTTTTCAAACTTAAGAATAATGATCTATAATTTATTTTGATGTGTAGTAATCAACCACACATCAATCTGGCACAAGATTTGGTTAGTATGACTCAAAGTGTATGTTTTCAATAAAAAATTTCCATTTTAGTTTTATTTATGGAAGTTGTATGTGTTCTTTACAAATGTGTGAATCGTCTATGGAATTTAAAATTTACCTCAAAAGGATGATCTATAAGGATGGAAATTTCCTCATGGATTGTGCCGATCATCCACTAAAATAGAGAAACTAAATCATTTTTCATTTCCAACTACCATTGATCTTGTATTTTCTTATAATAATCTAGTTCTTTCACTTTTTCTTTCAACCTTTAAATTTCTCTTTGTGATTCCTAATCAGCAGCACTACTCAAAACCCCACTGGGTGTAGTAATAACTAATTACAACACCCTACCAAAGACAGCTGATGGAGGAGGCTCAAAACCCATCCCCCATACACTTTTGAGATTATCCTTCCCTAAAATGATTGCAACCACATAATTTTTGGAAACCAATGATGTTTGTGAAGGGTTTCCATCCCAAACTTCTTGAATTTTAACCTATTAATACAAAAATATTAACAATTATTTTTTAAAAAATATGAAATTTGTAATATTATCTAATTAATAAATTTTTCATTACTATTTATTGTTATTTCGATACTATAAAAACATAATATTGAAAAATAAATTATAAGAACAAATAAGTCTTAAACCCAATTAATTGGGGCCAGCTAGATCTATCAAACGACGCAAAATTGACCTCATTTGATCCATGTAGCCAACCCCATTTAATTGGGTTTAAGTCTTGTTTGTTGTTATAATTTATTTTTCAATATTATTTTTTTATACTAATGAAATAACAATAAATAGTAATGAAAAGTATTTACTCCAACATCTTTGGTAGGGTCATTTACAAAACTACTATTGGGTTTCCTATACACTTTAAACCACATCTCTGTTTGGGCAAGAGAGTGACCTAATTCATTATTATTTATAAAAAAATATAAAAAATTTAGAAAAAACATTGACTTATAATAAAATAATATAAATAATAATGGATAAAATAAAAACCAAAATTTTTCGTTTTTCTCAAAAAACTCTGAAACACAACGATATGAGGAATGAGTTGTTTCTCACAATTCATGATATTTTTTTAGATAATTCTAACTAAAAAAGAAACATTAATAAAAAAAACTAATTTTATTTTGTTTATGTTATTAAGATACTATAAAATATACAATTACCTCATGAAATGAATCTCTATTAATATTGAAAAACAGCTTCCATTACTCACAAGAAATGCCTTCAGGCACTTTCTCATACATCATTTGTGAGCTTATATATGTGTCATTAAAAACATGTCATAATCTCTATTTAAAATCTACTCATTTCTTTCCCAAATTTTTCATAGTCTATGGGTGTAAAATGCAGTCAAGGACATCAAGATGAAAAAAATCTATAAATAAAAAACATAACACTTTATTATTCTATTAAAAAAATTTACTCATGTATTTTAAATTAGTTATCAATTAATTTTAAATTAATATTACCTTTACTTGATTATCAAAGACCTCATTTTTCCAAGTTGTGAGAATATGCCTCCAATATTTATAATTAATGGAAAATATCACTATCTCAAAAGAAAGATGCCTAAGAATCTGCCCATATATTTTGACAACATCACTAATAGGCACCCCAAACTCATAAAATGGAATGATAATGTTGAATTCCTCCAGGTACCATACATATTTTTTTTCATATTTATATACCTTTTATTTTTATCTTTATCTATTTGAAAAATGAATTAAACAATTAATAAAATATATAGTTTTTTTGTATAATGACATACATACCAGTAATAGTAACTCGCCAATATCAACTAGATGGAGGGGTGACCAAATGCTCATCACTGGAGGTGAATCAGGCAGTGGGCTACCAACAACATCTGGGGAAACAGTCAGCTCGCTAGTAGTCTCGGGTACAAAGAAATCACTCAGATCCATTGAAGCTGACGGTAGTGGTAGTGTGATCTGGGATGCTGATTAGATAGGATATTGAAATTTTTTTGTTCTCAACATTCCTACAATTCAAATGGTTAAGATATATTAAATGTATAAAAAATTAAAAATTAAAATATTTTTATGAAAATAAAAAAAAAATAGAAAAATATATATATGTATGAAACACTTATCAATAATAAATTGTAATATATTTTCGTTACTAATTTATAAATTCAATTATCTTCATATTAATTTTTTTCATTGTTATTAAACTCCATTGTGACAAGTGTTGAGTCAATAAGGTGTTCCTTATGACTTTTTCATTGCTTCTTTCAAGGGGGAGATTGTTGAGTCATTAAGGTTTCCTTATGACGAGACCATTCCTCTTGTTTTGAAAATCACAAACACCTTATCTTAAGGAAAATTTTATTTTACCCTTATAAGGAAAATTTCCTTCCCTAAGGAAATTTATCCTTACCATGTTTTCTTTGCTCAAAACATAATTCTTCTAAGTGTAAAATTCAGATTATGTCCTCGGAATCATATAATACTTAGATATGAGGTATTCTATTCAACTCCGAATTCTGGTTACGAACTCTCATAAAGTTCAACTCCGAATTCTGGTTACGAACTCTCATAAAGTTCAACTCCGAATTCTGCTTATGAACTCTCATGAAGTTCAACTCTGAATTCTGGATACGAACTTATGAAAAGATCGAATATGAATTCTAGTCATGAATTCTGATTACGAATTCTGGATACGAATTTCTTCAGAGTTCTAACTCTGAATTCCCATTATGAATTCTGATTACGAACTTTTCCAAGTTCTGAATCCGAGTTTTCTGAATACAGACTCTGATCTCCTATGAGTTATGACTCCTAATTCTCATGAACTCTGACTCTGAACTTTTTAAGTTCAGGTTCCGAATTTTGGTGAAACCAGACTCCAAATTTCCTTGAAATTCAGACTCTGGATTTCTACAGAATTTAGGTTCGGAATTCCTACAAAACAGAATCCGAATATCCTTGTGTTGTAGACTCCGAATTCAGTTTTTACTTAGACTCCAAACTTTCATTTACCTTCATTCTGAATATCAGTTTTTGGTTATACTTACACTCATTTTGTTATCAAACGATGTCGTGATTTCATTTATTAACTAACCATTGTTTGATTGACACGTGTACAGGTCCCTCCGGAATTCAAGGAAAAATATGATCATTGGAGGAGGGAGTCGACCGTTGGAGCCACGCCTATAAATAGGAGCTCATTTGAAAAGAGATACAACTTTGACACTGATCTTTGACAAAGTGTTGTTAAAGTGATTTCTAGAGAGTGAGGCTCTTATAAACTCTCAAGCTTCGTGCAGAAAGTTTTGAACTGCTCATTCAAACTTTTCTTCATGCAGACTTTCTTAGTGCAGAGGTTCGATTACCTTTAAAATCAAAGACTTCGGGTTATGAAGTCAGAGGTGCCGATTTCCTTAAAAATCGAGGGCTTACAGGGATAGCAAGACAGATACCAATCTTTGGATTGAGGGCTTACCTAGGGTTGGGTAAGACAGACTTTCTTGAAAGTATAAATCAAGGGACCTCTTATCCAGGGTTGTTGGATACCCTCCTCTTTGGGTTAAAAGAGTTCTTACTTTTTACTTGTAGTTTTACTACTTTGTTTTTCTGCTGCATTTGTATTGTTGAGGAAAGTATAACTTTCATATACTTCCTCATAATTTTACTCTATTATAGTTAGATTCTATATGCTTTAAGGTACAATCTCATTTGTTGTAAACTTTTGTTAAGTTTTATTTCTGGAATCACTTTTCTGGAATCAAGCAAGTTATTAGAAATTAGAGGTGTTGTGAATTTTGGTTATTTGTAAAAGTTCCAAAGGAATTTTTAAAGTATACAATTCACCCCCCCCCCCCCCCTCTTGTATTTGTATCTCATTTTAAATATTCGATCCTAAATTTGGTATTAGAGTATATCATACTCAGACATAACATTCTAACAATTGGTATCAGAGCATTGGTTCAATCTGAATTAATCTCACGATTAGATTCAGAAGGGAATATTCGAATTCATATTTTCTGGATTCATATTTTTTGGATTCAAATATTCGGATTCATATAGTTCAGATTCATTTTTTCTTAGAGATACTATTGCTCTATATTTTCCTTGCTTAGGATATTTTTTCCTTGTTTACAAACTCATACTACTAACAAGTTTGTGTTCCAAATATTTTCTCAAGAATGGCAGGTTTAAACATTGGTTCTATAGATAATCTAAATCCTACCAGAACTCCTATTTTCGATGGAAATGATTATGAGTACTGGAGAGATAGGATAAAGAATTTCGTTATCAATACTGGAGTTGATAACTATCTAATTCTAACTGGAGATTATAAGATTCTGTATAAGGAATTGAGAACCTTTATGAATCAGGAGAAATCAGAATATCAATCAAATTTCAGAGTCAGAAATACTTTGCTATGTTCCATGACTAGGAACATCTATAGTAAAATATCATCGTGTGAAGCTGCAAACAGTATCTAGAATAAACTTGAAGTTACAAATTTTGGTATATCCAAAGTCATTGAAACAAGAAGATCCATGCTCAGAGATAAATACCATAGTTTTAACTTTCCCTATGGAGAACCTATGAGCAAAGTACAGCAAAGGTTTATGACTATTGTGAATAGATTAAAATATATAGGAGAAAAAGGTTTGGATGATGAGGCTCTTGTGGATAATATCATAGATATCATGCCAAATGAATGGGAGTCCAAGAGGACAACTATTGATGAGAATAGGAAAGTCACTCAGATTTTCTTAGATGAGTTGATTGGAACTCTTCTTCATCATGAAACCAGAATGAAGAGAGATGCTAAAAATGTTAAGAAGAAGAATGGGAATGGAGGATTTTCTTTTACTACCACTTATAAACATATGAAATCCAAGACCCCAGAAATAGTAACTAGATCAAATTCAAAGAAATTCGTTATTCAATCAGAATCTAGTGATATAGAAAAATCAGAGAATGAATTAGAAAATCGTGCTCAGAGAATGAACAAGATTGTAGCTCAGAAGAATCATCAGAATAACTACAAGAAGAGAGACTACAGAGATAATAAATATGGAGAAGTTACTTGTTATGAATGTAGAAGAATATGTCACATCAGACCTGATTGTCCTTTATTGAAGAAGAAGAAAAAGAAGGAAAGGAATTCAAAAAGGAACAAGAAAAAAATTTATCTATCAAAGCACAAGAAAATTCTGAAAGCTAATGATACTTGGAGTGCTTGTTGTGGAGACTCTTTAGAAAGTGAATTTTCTGAATATCATTCTTCAGCACAGAAGAATATGGGATTCATTTCTGCTACTTCTTTCCCTAATACATGTCTTATGGCCAAGGTACGCTCTGCTGAGGCTTTAACAAATTTATCTCTTGATAAGAATTACTATTCCAAAAATAATACTTCTAATGAAGATAATTCATCTTTAGAAAATGAAGAACCTTCATATGAAGAAGTATCTAGATTTTCCAAGTTACTTGAAGCAAAAAATTGTAAAATTTCTAAAAAATTAGACAAGGAAAATACTAGGGAAGAAATTCTTACAAAAGAGATTTCAAATCTTTCTAGATATCTTGAAGAAAAAGATGAGCTTTTAGAAAAACTTTATAAAGACCTTGAGAAAGTAAATTCTGCCAAGGAAGAACTTTCTAAAGATCTTAAGAATGTTATTTCAAAGATAAACATTTTTAAGGAAAAATTTAACTCTAAGGAAATGATTCTTGAGGATAGGAATTTAGTCATTAGACTGAAATCCGAAATATTTTCTCTTAAGAAGATTCTTGAAAAATTTACCTCTGGGAAGGAAAATTTTGACATGATGTATTCTCAAATTAAACCTCAAGGAAACACTACTGGATTAGGTTATACTCACCAAAAACCGGTTTTCAAAAACAATTATTTTTTTCCTTCTAAAGCCCCTTTTTGTACTAAATGTCAAAGTGGTGGGCATTGGAAGAAAAATTGCTCCTTGAATAGAGTTAAATTTCTTGGGTTTCATAAATCTTATTTTTCTAAACAGATGTGGATACCCAAAAAAAATTGTCTAACAATTCTGGATTCAATAAAGTTTGGATTCCGAAAATCTAACATTTTCTTATTTTCAAGAAAATAGAGAAGTTACCAATAGTAACATGTGGTATATAAATAGTGGATATTCCAGGCATATGACTGGTAACAAAAACTATTTTGAAAAGATTATCAAGACAAAAGGAGTAAAAGTAACTTTCAGAGATAATGATCAGGGAGAAATTATTGGTATAGGTAACATTGTTCTTCTTGGAAAAAATTTGATTTCAAATGTTTTATTTGTTAAGGGTCTTAAGCACAACCTCATTATCATAAGTCAGTTATGTGATGAAGGCTACCTTGTGAATTTTAGGAATGACAAGTGCTTAGTACGCAATTCCAAGGAAGAGTTTATTCTTTCTTCCCATAGGCAAGAGAATGTCTACACACTAAACTTAAAATACCTTAGGAGCCAAGACTTACCTTGCCTTAGTGCAATGGAATATCATTCTTGGTTGTGGCATAGAAGGCTAGGACACTGTAACCGTAGTAACTTATGAAAACTTTCTAAGAAAGGACTAGTTAAGGATCTACCGGAGCTTAGATTTGATTCTTCAAAAGTTTGTGACCCTTGTCAATATGTAGCAGCTGGAACTTGTTGTGATCAAGTGTTATGGATGCAACACACACTCATAGACTATGTCTTGAGTTTTACTAAGACTCAAATTTTGTGTGATAACACAAGTTCCATTTCCCTTAGTAAAAACCCTTCACATCACTCTCATGGAAAGAACATAGATATAAGGCATCACTTTCTTAGGAATCACACACTAAAAGGATATATCATTCTTCAATTCATCAGAATGCAAGATCAACTTGCTGATATTTTCACAAAATCATTATCTTATGATATATTTGAATAAATTAAAAAGAAGTTAGGAATGATAACCATGAGGTAATCTTCCTCCATTAACTTTCTATTCAACCAATCTCTTTACAGTAATAAACTCCTTTTCATAGGGGGAGTACATCTGTTTTCAAAGTTTTTGAAAATTTTCATAACTAGTTTTCTTTCAAAAAATTCTTAATGAAAATTTTCATAGTCAGTTTTTCAAAATTCTCATAATGAAAATTTTTTGTAGCTAGTTGTTTTTCAAATTTTTTGTAAAGAAAATTTTCGTAATAAGTTTTGAAATTTTTGGATTTGAAATTTTCATAATGGAAATTCTCGAATTTGAAATTTTTGTAATGGAAATTCTCGAATCTAAAATTTTCGTAGTGAAGTTTTGTTTTCCATATTCAAGTTTTTTTTGGAATCCAAAATTCTTCAAGAAGAAAATTCCTCAATACTAATAATCTTCCTAGAAATCCGAAAGGTATGATTATTTCTCAAGTTTTTTGTAATTACCTTTTACTTGTTGTCATCTTCTTTTTTTTTAATTCTTAGATTGAAGTTTCCTTAAATCCGAATTTTTTATTTCAAAACCTCAAAAGATCGAAATCACCCAAATTTTCCTTGTGGCGATTATATCAATCGTCAGATCAGATCAGATCGTTTCTCAGTCGTTATATTGGTTTTGGAAGTCGAAAAGTCGCTTCAACGCCTATATAAAGGGGACCCCTGATGGTTGTCCCACATCAATTTTCAAGATTTTTCATGCTGAACCTCTGTCCCTCTACAAATGTATGTTCTGAATTCTTCATAAGTGCTCCAGTCCGAATGTCTGCAGAAGTCCCTTCTCAAGAGATGTCATCGGTTAAGACGATTTTGGAATGGAAAATATATAAGGAAAGGTTGGTTCATCCAAACTTTTTCAATAAATACTACTCTATAATTTCCAAGAATATCAAACTAAATGGACGGGAAAGTATAGCTATATCTAAGACTCGAGCTCAAGATGTGGTGTATCCGGATTTACTCATAGAGTTTTATAATTCAGTTTCTTTTTTAAAGGAAGATGTAAGGGAGAAGTTCTCCTTCAAGATCTATGGTAAGACGTATTATCTCTCCTATACCAAGGCGGCTAGCTTGGTTGGAATACCTTACGAAGGAGAGGCTGAGTTTTTCTCTCACAAGTTTCCTAAGGTCCAGGGTAGTTTTGTTAAGGCAAAATCTATGGAGTATCTAGGTCTTTCTGACATAAACATTTCAAAGAATATCGCCCATATTTCAACCAACAATCGGATTCTACAGCTTTGGGTGCAAGGGTTTATCGTACCAAGGAAGGGTGATAAAGATACTCTTAAAAACAGTGACATGTATATTCTATATTTTTTGGTAAATCTAAGGAAGGTGAATCTCATGAGACACATCCTCATCACCATTGAGAACATCAAGAATGGAAATCTTAGATCTCAGATCATTATGTATCCGGCATTGCTTTCAAAGTTTATAGTTTAGTGTCTTGAATCCTTCAAGATCCCATGTAGCTTCAAGCTGAGAAATTGCAAGGTGATGGTGATTAGTGATGACACCTTAAAGAGAATGAAAGTAGGTTTTTCCAAAGAGAAAAGAGTTTTTTATGATCTGCCAGAGGAGGAGGCAGAACCCATTCCGTAAAATGTTGAGAAAGTTGAACCCTCAAAGAAGGATGGTAAGAAAATGAAGTTGAAGGAAGTGGAAGCTGAAGATAAAACCCCTAAGTCTAAGGAAGTCCAATCCGCACCTCCTAAACCAAAGAAGCAAAAGGCCTACCCAGATGAGGTGGTATAAAATTGGAGAGAGGATAAAAAGAATAGAAAAAAAGGGGATCCACAGTTTGGTTTGGATCCTGCTGAGGCTAAGGCCTTAAAAGAAACAGTTGTTGAAGAGCTTGGGAGGCAAGAAAAGGAGAAAAAGCAAAAGAAGAAAATGTTTGAGGCCGAGATCATTCAATCTCTCTTGAAGGATGATGAGGTTGCTTCAGAAAACACTTCTATTCTGAAATCTTTCCTTGTGGAACAATTTCCTAAGACTCTAGGAAAGAGGTTTATGTCACCAGAAAAGAAACAAGAGATAACTGTGGAAGAGAAGAAATATGAATAAGAAGTGAAAAAAGCTGAGATCAGTGGTGGCTCTGATGATGTAATCAAGCAAGTTGAAGACTATCATGAGAAGGATAGTTCTTCTGAGAAATTTTCACTCTGGACTTCCCAAGCCGAATCTTCAAAGATTGTTACACCTGCAGATGATGAAAAGGATGAAGAAGAGGTAAACAAGATATCTAAAGAAGAAATCCATAATCATGACTTTATCCATCCTAAGGATATTGTGGCTAGTGCTGAAAAAGATAATATTGATGAAGACAAGATCGTACAATTATCAGGAAGTGGGCATGAATCACCTGATGAAGAGGAAATTCCGAAAATCAGTAAGGGAAAACAAATAGTGGTGGATACTCCAATAAAAGAAATTTTGAGGAAGAAGGAAGCTGGAGGTTCTTCAAAGAGAAAGCTGGTGGAAATAGATGAAGAAAAATCTTCAAGTAAATTTTCATATTCGGAGTCATCTGCCTTAGGGCACGATTTTTTTGTACAGTCTCTAAAGAAGCTGGTTGATACCATTCCAATTTTTCCTAAAATTGAGTCTAGATTCTAGATGCTTCGACACAGTATGAATCAAAAGACAGACTCCGTATCTATGGTGATGGACAGATGTGTTAAGTTAGAGGCTAATCACAAAAATTTCCTTGTCAATTATGAAGCCCATAGAAGATCTTGCAAGAAAGTGACCAAATGGTCTAAGAATATTTTTGAAGATATGGAAGAGCTTGATCAGTTCCAAGAACATGTTAAGGAAGCCTTTGGTACTGAGTATGCCAAAATTAAAAATCTTTCAGACAGTTTTCAAGAAAAGCTAAGTCTAGAACAAAGTTCTCAGATTCAGGATGTAAAAGATCTGAATGGGAAGCTGAGCTATATTCTTCAAAGCTTGAAAACAGAGAAGGATCTCTGGAGCAAGATGCAAGAAAAGCTTTTGAAGCAAGATGAATTTCTAAAGGCCCAGGAAGAGGCCATGAAGGCTTGGGTAGAGGACCTGAAGGCTAAGGAAGACAGGATCAAGGCGTTAGAAAAGAAAGCTGAGGAGGATCATAAAGAGCTAAAAAAGTTAAAGACCATTATCAAGATGATAATGCCTAAGGAAAAAGAAACAAAATAGACCACTCCAATATTTTGTTGTATTTTTTTTCCATGTACTAATTCTTTCAATCGTAATAGAATTATGGTTGTGTGTTTGGTTGTCTGCACTAATATTTCAGGTACTTTATTTTTTTTCATTCCCTCAAACTCTTTTTGAAAATCACAAAGGGGGAGAAGGGAAAATAATTATATAAGGGAGAAGGAAAAATTTCTAAGAGAAGAAGAAATATCCCTAAGTAAGGGGGGGTTTATTCAAGGGGGAGTTCTCATTACAAATATTTCCACATCCAATTGAAATTTCTTATTCCGAAAATCTAGAATACGATCCTTAGAGTTCCAAATCCTAAGGGGGGTTAGTCATATTCACCATTGTTCATAAACAAAGGTAGATAAACTTTAATTTCAAAGTCTAGAAATTTATTCTAAGTCCATACATTCTTTTTCATAAGGATGTTTGTGCTTTCCAAAAGGGGGGAGATTGTTAAGTCAATAAGGTGTTCCTTATGACTTTTCCATTGCTTCTTTCAAGGGAGATATTGTTGAGTCATTAAGGTTTTATTATGACGTGACCATTCCTCTTGTTTTGAAAATCACAAACACCTTATCTTAAGGAAAATTTTATTTTACCCCTATAAGGAAAATTTCCTTCCCTAAGGAAATTTATCCTTACCAAGTTTTCTTTGCTCAAAACATAATTCTTCTAAGTGTAAAATTAGGATTATGTCCTCGGAATCATATAATACTTAGATATGAGGTATTATGTTCAACTCCGAATTCTGGTTACGAACTCTAATAAAGTTCAACTCTGAATTCTGATTACGAACTCTCATAAAGTTCAACTCCTAATTATGGTTACGAACTCTCATGAAGTTCAACTTAGAATTCTGGATACAAACTTATGAAAAGATCGACTATGAATTCTAGTCATGAATTCTGATTACGAATTCCAGATATGAACTTCTTCAGTGTTCTGACTCCGAATTCCCATTATGAATTCTGATTATGAACTTGTCCAAGTTCTGACTCCGAGTTTTCTGAATATAGACTCCGAACTCCTGTGAGTTCTGACTCCAATTTCTCAGGAACTCTGACTACAAACTTTGTAAGTTCAGGTTCCAAATTCTGGTGAAACCAGACTCCGAATTTCCTTGAAATTCATACTCCGAATTTCTACATAATTTAGGTTCCAAATTCCTACAAAATAGAATCCGAATATCCTTTTGTTGTAGACTCCAAATTCAGCTTTTAATTAGACTCCAAACTTTCATTTACCTTCATTTCGAATATCATTTTTTGGTTATACTTACACTCATTTTTTTATCAAACGATGTCGTGCTTTCAGTTATTAACTAACCATTGTTTGAGTGACACGTGTACAGGTCTCTATGGAATTCAAGGAAAAATATGACCGTTGGAGGAGGGAGCCGACCATTGGAGCCATGCCTATAAATATAATCTCATTTGAAAAGAGACACAACTTTGACACTGATCTTTGAAAAAGTGTTGTTGAAGTGATTTATAGAGAGAGAGGCTCTTATAAACTCTCAAGCTTCATGCAGAAAGTTTTGAACTGCTTGTTCAAACTTTTCTTCATGCAGACTTGCTTAGTGCAGAGGTTCAATTACCTTTAAAATCAGAGACTTCGAGTTGTGAAGTCATAGGTGCTGATTTCCTTACAAATCTAGGGCTTTCAGAGATAGCAAGACAGATACCAATCTTTGGATTGAGGGATTACTTAGGTTTGGGTAAGATAGACTTTCTTGAAAGTATAAATCAAGGGACCTGTTATCCAGGGTTGTTGGATACCCTCCTCTTTGGGTTAAAAGAGTTTTTACTTATTACTTATAGGTTTACTACTTTGTTTTTCCACTATATTTGTATTGTTGAGGAAATTATAACTTTAATATACTTCCTCATACTTTTACTCTGTTATAGTTAGATTCTATACGCTTTAAGGTATAATCTCATTTGTTCTAAACTTTTTTTAAGTTTCATTTCCAAAATCACTTTCTCGGAATCAAGCAAGTTATTAGAACTTAGAGGTGTTGTGAATTTTGGTTATTTGTAAAAGTTACAAAGGAATTTTTAAAGTATACAATTCACCCCCCCCCCATCTTGTATTTGTATCTCATTTTATATATTCAATCCTACATTTGGTATTAGAGTATATCATACTCATACATACCATTCTAACAAAAAGTGCTTTATTTTCACCCTCTCTTGCAAGTTCTATTATTTCAATATTGTTAGGAAAAAATTGTTCAATGTTTTTGGTTGATGAGGTTCACTATCACAAATTACCAATTAATCTTCATCACCCATATCATATAAATCTCTTTTCTTTAAGTGTACAACTGCACTCCAACCTTCATTTATTTCATCATCCACATAATAAAACATCTTCACTTATAAAGTCAAGATAAATGGATCAGGCTCTGTACACTCACCAGTATGGATCAAGTGAGAGAAGTTGACAAAAGTAAAATGTAATTAATATTTCACTATACCTCTATCAATGTTAACCCACTTTCATTTGAATAAGATAAATAAAAATTGACCATGATAGTTTAATTCAATTATATCATTCATCTTTCCATAGTATCTCACATTTGCAAGTGTAAATACACCACTATTTTGAGTTTTCAAGTATTCTTCATGATAAATTTTATAAAACCTAAATCCATGAATATTGTAGGAATAAAATCTCTTAGCCTACATTAGAGGACCTCAATCCAAAAAAAATCAAATCATTTTTTATTTCATCTCAATTCTCAAAATTCATTTTCTAGACAATAAGATATAAGGTGTTACTTTTAACATATAAAAAATAACTACACATCAATAATATAAATATGAGTATATACTTACACGATGATTGAACCATTCGACAATATCTTTATTAACATCTTTTGTTAATTCCAGCTCATTTCAAGATCGGCCCCTTAGTCACCTCTTTGTTTGTAATTGTGATTATTCAATAAATGGATATGTAATAATACTATTAAGTAGCATATATCTATGTGCTTGTAGCAACTCCAATTTAGTTAGAGAAAAAGTTGACCCCTTTCCAATTGGTTTTCCAATAGTTGGAAATATTTATGACTAGTTTTTAGAATGAGAATTAGTGGATATATTGTCAACACGTCCAAAATGATTGAATATGGTCTCAATACCATCCAAATACTTAGAACATAAGGTCGGTCACTCTTAGACTATGTAACTTTTATCAATAGATCCTTCTGATTGAGATTTATTCCTCACATATGATTTCAAATGACCTAAGTACCTAATGAAAAAAAATAAGAAACATATTATAAAATTTTACGCAATTATTTAATAAAATTGGATTCACTAATGAAAAAAATATTAGTGTACCTCTTGATTAGATACATCCATCGATAGTTCATCAGTCCACCAAGTTTATCTTCTTTAACCAACTGAAGAATCAAATGAATCGTGATTGTGAAGAATGAGGGCAGAAATAACATCTCTAAATGAAAAAGTTTCAAAACAATTCTTTCTTGAAGTTTATCAGCCCAATTGGATTTATATTTTTTCAAAAAACTCTTTGAAAAGGGTATAAAACTCAACTAGAACTATAATTATTTTTTTAGGTAACATATTACACAATGTTAATGGAAACAACTACTCTATCAGAATATGTGAGTCATGACTTTTCAATCCATGTAACTTCCGATGTTTTAAGTCGACGCACCTTGATATGTTACTAGAATATCCATCTGGCACTTTTACATTCTTTAATGTTCAAAGGAATGTGTCTTTCTTATGATTTTTCATTATAAAAATAGTTGAAGGATACTTTCTATTCTCATTTTCCCACAAACCATGCTTTATATTCATTAACTCCAAATCCTTACGAGCATTAAGGTGATCCTTCGATTTTCCCTGCTCTTTAAGCAATGTAAAATTACATTATCACAAACATTATTTTCAATATGAATTATGTCAAGATTATGATGTATCAAATTAAACTCCCAATAAGGAAGTTTGAAAAATATACTCTTTTTCCAATGTTGTGTTCTAACTACTTTGAATACTATACCTCATACCCTTTCCCCCTTCTTTAAATTGATTACATTTTCTAAATTCTTTAGTGGAATTCATTAATTATCCCAATATTTGTGAACTAGATAACACCTTCGGTGGATTTCTCAATTAAATATCTCCATTGAATTGTGTCTTGTTGAACCTAAATTTATTAGAAGTATCAAGAAATCGATGATGGCACATAAAATATCATTTTCTACTATGAGGTAATCATGGAGGTTCAAAATAAAAATTACAAAAAAGACAAGCTAAACGGTTATGAGTGTTCTAACCGGATAAATTTCCTAGTCTAGGAAAGTCACTGATTGTTCACATTAAAGCATCATGCATTTTGAATAGTTTTCTCATTCAAGCATCATATAATTCCACACCAGCATCCCATAATTCTCACAATTCTTTGATTAGAGGTTGAAGGTATATATCAATGTCATTTCCAAGAATTTTATTTCCAGGAATAATCATTGAAATAATTAAATAAGTCTTCTTCATACACTTCCATGTAGGTAGATTATACTGGTTCAAAACAACTAGCCAAATGCTATAATTAGTAAGGGTTAAAACAATCAGAAGCCAATCCCAAACATACATTCCTAGGATTCAAATAAAAATATGGATATAATGAACCAAACATTTTCCATGATGTTTAACCTTTGGGACGTCACATCAAGACATAGTTACAATCCTGATCATGTCACTTCATATCATATGCAGTCTTAGACGGCATGAATAATCTTTGCAAGCATGGTTTCAAAGGAAAGTAACACAATACCTTTGTTGAAGTTTTCTTGTTCTGTTTCTTCTTGGGGTTGCATTGATTTACACTCTCATTTTTGTTCATTGAATTTCATATTCTTGTGACATCTTATGAATTATTCTTTATCAAAATCTTCTCCCCAGTAAAGCATGAAATAATTAGGTAATGCATGTATCTTTGTATAATCAAGTCCAAGTTTGTTGATGATTTTCTTCATATCATAGAATTATGCAGGAAGCTTAGCTTCACCAAATGCATCATGAAGTAACTCTAAAATAATGGACATTTATTTGTCAGTAATTCCATAGAGACACTTTATATGATACAACTTAAGTAGAAAAGACAACTTTGAATACTTTACACACTCTTCATATAGTTCTTATTGTTCATCTTCAACTAATTCATAAAACACATTTTTTATCATTGAAATTCTGAGAAAAATTAACCTACTCAGGATCAACTAAAGGTTTTGTTGATCTAAAAATATTGGACATTGTATCCTATAAATCCAAATGTGTCATTTATGAAATTTCAAACTGAATTCTCCTCTAGCAAGTCACTTTGTTTTTCATTGACGAGATTGTCATTGTTTTTATTTTATATAACATTCGATTCACCATGTCAAATCCAACATACATATTGAGCAAAAAATCATTTCAATATCAAATTTTCATATAATTCATTTATATTCAACCATCGCTTGAATTTAAAATCAAGACATGGACATTTTATTCTACCATCCACTGATCGGTTTGCAATTGCATAATTTAAAAATTCTTCCAAACCCCTCGCATATCGAGGTGTGTTTTGAGTTAAATTAATCCAACTTTTATCCATAAGTATTGGATTATCACTCTTCTTCTTTTACATTCAAATATAAAGATATAAATATTTAATCAAACAAGTACCATCAAAATTAAACATCACCCAACTTCATCATTGACAAAGGTAGGGTCTTGATTCGATATAACACAAATTCAATATAAAAATGATTCAATCCAACATTGAAAACATAAACAACACTCAATTACATGGATATTTATATAATTTAATTAAAACCCTTAGAAAAATTTAATCAATCGTACCTTCAATGATTTCGGGGGTCACAGTCATCAAAAAAATGGGAAGAGGGTCCTTTGGGGGTCGTCATCAAGGAGCAAGGGGTCGCTGCAAGGTCCTCGTTGGGGAACAGGGGGTCAAGGTCACAAGGATTAGAGGGGGGGAACATTGTCATTGGGATCAAGGGGGGTCAAGGTCACAGTTGTCACTGATAGGGGGTTGGGGTCATGACAGTCACTAGTAGGGGGGTCGAGGTCACAGTAGTGGCCGACAGGGGGGTTGGGTCACAGCGGATGCCAACAGAGGGGGTTAGGGTCATGGTGGTTGTCGGTAGGGGGTTTGGGGTCATGATAATCATTGTTGGGAGCAGGGGTGTTGGGGTCACGTTGGTAGTCGATAGGGGGTCAGAGGTCACGGTGGTCACTACCAAGGGGTTCGGGGTCATGGTGATCGTCGTCAGGAGCAGGGGGTGGGGTCACCAAGGGGAGAAAGAGGGGGGAGGGTTTGGGACCAAGGATATTAGGGAGAGGGGGGTTCAAAATTATGGTTTTTTTAAATATTTAGCAAAAATCACCACTAAATTTTAAAATAAAAAATATATATAGAGCGGGAATATATTAAACCTTTGCTATATTATAAAAAAATTAATACGATTTATTTCACAGTGATTATTAGAACCGACGCTAAAACATCTCTTTTTGTAGTGAATGTGTTGAAAGCATAAATGCATTTTAGACCTGTAATTAAAAATATTTTAAACCCAAATCCATTCCCATAATTTTTGTAAACCTAGTAGAAAACCTCTATTTGATATGGTTTTTATTAAGGTTTTAAGGAGGGTTATTAATATTAATATTAATATATGATCTTTTTTATTAGATGAATAAATATAATATGTGATTATATTTTAATACCCTTTACATAAAATATATTATTTTATTTTATTTTATTTTATTTTTTATTTGGGATGTAACTGAGCTTCCAAAAAGGGGTCTAATTATGTAAGTCAAAGGAATTTATAAAGGTGGGTTTATGGATCAACAAGTCCCATGGGAATGACTCCTTGACAGAATTGGAAGGGATTTTTTTAATAAATTGGTTAATCATATATAAAAAATATGTAAACAAGTTTAGGTTAAAAGTTATTACCGGTATGAGTTCAGAAATGTGTTAAAGGTGGCAACGTATTTCCTTTTTTTAGAAACAAACATGTGAATGTCTTGATGAATTTTTTTAAAGACACATCCAGTGCATTAACATATCATCTCTCTCACATTTATATATACCAAATCTCTACCCCTTTATTTCCTACACCTCTCTCCCTTTTTTTATTATTTATTCATGCTTATTTCATGATAGTTTCCTCCAAAAAAAGTGTGGTGACAAATTTCAGTGTGATGTAAATTTTTATTATACTGTATTTATCAAGTAATTATAAATTATTAATTTTATTAGATAATATTCAATTATTAGTTGATATTTAATTAATTGATTAATTATGTAAAATTGAATAATTAGTAATCAGGGAATCCCAGGAAAAATGGTTGCCCAATATAACTATTGAAAATGTTTCCCTTTTGGCAGTGATTCGGAGTTTTTTATTCAATGTCTCACTTGCGGAAGAGGGTATCCATGAAAGAAAAACTTCAAAGGGAGATAATCACATCTCAGTACTTCTTAGTAACAAAAAAAAGTGGTTATAGACAAAGAAAATAATCTAATAATAGTTATACATAATCAAGTAGAACTTCATGAACATAAACGAATTAATTAATAGCATGAATTCTGTGAAAGAGAGCCTACATAAACCAGCAATCCAAGTAGCAAAAAATGATGGATAAATGAATTGCAGCAACACCAGAATGATTGAACTGAAGCCTTGTTATTTCATATCAGACAAAGAGAGTGACATACCTGGAAAAGTTGCAGCATGTTTCCCTATCAAACTTCATGGAGGATTTCAATCACCAACTGTAAACTTGGTCAAATTAATTCCCAATATCTCATGTTGAATAAGACTATACACATTCCAAGGTAGATCGAAACCCTAATTCCCACCACTGCCAGATGTATTACCATTAGATAATTTAATAATAATTCTAATTGAAAAAGATAAACAATAAAAAATATAAAATATACTAGATTTATTCAGGTGTAGCAGGGGAAGAAGTGGGGTGGAGAGGTGATGATGGGGGAGATGTAGATGGGAGTCACAGTGTAGGGGATGTGGCAGTGGAGGTGGTGAGGGGCAACGCAGAGGATAAGCAAAGAACAATATGAATCAGAGGAAGATCCAGATGAATCATAGTACCGAAGATCGAGACGAAGCAGGCAAAGAATGATGCCTTGAAAAGCTAGGAGGTGTGCACCTGGGGCATGGCGAAGAGGAACACCTTAGTTCAGTGGATCAAGGAGGGTCAGTGTAATGAGAGAGAGAGAGATGAAGGCGGAGGGTTTCCCCCTTCCACCGATTTCCCTAGCCCATAGGCTTGTAGGGGTTGCCCTTGGGCCGGCCCTATTAGTAATTATTAATAATAGTAATATGATTAACCATTATTTAATAATAATTAATAATAGTTCATAATAATTAATAATTAAAATTATGTATTAATTATTCAATAATCATCAATTAGTAATGATAATTATTAATAATTAAGAGCATTAATGAATCGTTCTTTGTTGTTAAAAGGAATGCATTATTATCATTAGTGTATTCCTTTTTTGTGTGTCATTAACCCATTTTTCAACCAATATCGATAATAACTTTTAATCTAAATTCATTTAAATATTTTCTATATAGTTAACCATTTTAATAGAACAAACCCATAATTGTTTAATTCTTTCTCTTTTCACTCATTCTTACTATTTATTCCTGATATTACCATAATTCTCGTATCATGAATTAACAGTTTAAACATACTAGAGTTAAGTCTGGTAGTTATATTTATAAATGAATAAAATAAATTTACAACATGAATCATAATTACAAGTCAAAGTATTGACCATTAACTCAGTCAAAACATTCCCCTGTTAAAAATAAAATTTGGATTTATATTAATTAATTAATTTGATTGCATTAATTTAATGTATTAATTAAATGCATCAATTTTACACATACCTAGATTAATGTTTCGATTACTTCACATTCATGAATTAATGCATTGATATTTCGTATACCGCACATTTATGGAAATTAAATATTGGATTTTTTAAAATGATGCATGATGAATTGGATCATTTATTATAGTCAATAAAAGGTCCTTATTTTCATATAATATTTCATATTTAAATTGTTATTCCATCTAATAGTTTCATGTATTGTGTGTTGCATAACCCTCAACAACTTACTATAAGTAGATTAGTATGCCTTCATTTGTGTTTCCATTGCATCTTCATTAACAAGCCTCTAAAGTAAAGTAACATCATGCATTCGATGAAGGTGACAAGTACACAAAGAATAATGTTATTGTGTGTACTATTTTTATTTTATGACATATCATAATCTTATATTTTTTAATCCTTGTTTAATTAGGCCCAATATCTATTATAATTTTACTAACAATCGACATCAAAGCCAGTAAGGATTCATATAAGTTATGATTGTTTTTATTTGATATGATTCATCCAATTTGGTTGAACAAAAAAATTATTTTATTTTGTTCGACAAACATGATTGTCCTGACACATTAATAAATTTATGATCATTGGAACTCATGATATCATGTGTCGCATATCAAGGGAAATCAAATATGTATATATATTATTTTAATAATTTGTGATTTTGATAAAATTTATGAATTATATTTTTTAAATATTTCATGATTAGTATTGTAATAATAAATTTTTAAATATATAAAAATTTGTTGGCTATTATAGCACATTCTCATAATAGCGACTATAAAATTTTGTTATCCATATATCGTTTATTGAAAACCATAATCCATCTTTTATATTGTTTTCATAATTTGGTTTCTATTTTTTTATGAAAACACTCAATTCATGATGGTTTTAAATTATAAGAATATATATATATATATATATATATATTATTTCAAGGATTTTGAAACATATTCAAATTTTATTGAATATATTTTCAATACAATCAATCACAAAAAAAATTATGGGCATAAGAGATTTGATTTTTTTTTCTTCATTGAAAATATGTTTGATAAAATATTTTTTTTGTGATATAAAATCTTTGAAATTAAATATATGTCATAATTAACAATATTTTTATAAATATGATTTTTGTAATATATTTTGTTTAATTATGAACTCACCTATCGTTGGTATAATTATGCAAAAAAATTGTAAGAAAATAATTGGTATTGCATATGATTTAATTAATCATATTTGGTTATTTTTTTATATATTTTTTATAATTTTGATCTCACATATCATAGGAACAATTATGCAAAAAAATCATATGATAATTTTTTTACTTGAATATATTTCATTAATAATTAGTATATCCTATCAATATATTATTATTAGTGTACTTTTGTTATTGATATGATGTATTTGTGTTTTAAAAATTATGTTATTTGAATACCCTATCAATGTTAAAGTTTCTGTGGCATAAGATTTGTACATCATGTCATTATAATTTTATTTATTATGATATTGAGATCCTTGATATTATTATGATGTATATTTATGTTTTATATTTTATGTCAATATCAAATACTCTATCGATATTAGATTTTTGTGGGATATGAAATTCATACTTCATAATTTTATAATTTTATTTTGAAATGAGACTATTATTATTATTATTATATTTTTTATGATTTATAATTTATGCCAAGATCAAATACCCTATCAGAATTATATTTCTTTGGACATGAAATTCATACATCATATTATTATTATTTTATTTTAAACTGGGATTATTATTATTATTATTATTATTATTATGTTTTTTATGCTTTATAATTTATGTCAAGATCAACTACTCATTGGTATTAGATTTTATATGACATAAAAGTAATACATCATGATATTGTAATTTATTTCCTATGACATGAAATCTTTATTATTATTATTATTATGTATACGTGTTTTGTAATTTATGTAGATATCAAATACTCTATCAGTATTAAATTTTTGGGTGAAAAAAAATTCATACTTCACATTATAATTTTATTATTTAGAACCCTTAGAGAGGACCATAAAAAATAATTTATTTGAAAAAGACATATTAGTTGTGCATTTAGAATCAAATGGGTTTTTTTTAGGACTATAAATAATCCTTGAATATTAATTTGTATTTAAGGATAATTCTTTATATTGATGCATTTGTTTAAAAACTAGTGGGCGTAATTTTATGTTTTGTATGTTGACGAATACTTATGGTCAATAATCATGTTAAACATTTGGCAAAGACAAAATTAATGCTCACTTTGATATAAAAGACCATGTTGATGTTTTTTTGGGATTTAAATTCATTATGATGGGTCATGTGGTATTTTTATGTTGCCTTAGAAAGGATATATTGAAAATATACTCATGTAGTTTAACATAAGTTCTTACTCCACTTGTAATACACTAATTTTTTAAAGATAGAAATGAGATAAAAAAATGTCCTATATGCTTCTTCCCTTGGCAATTTTATGCATGCTCAAGTTTTTATTTTCACTGATTTTGTTGTTGTTGCTAATGTTTCAGGGTTATACTTGAGTAATCCAAAATTGTGTTCTTAGAAAGTAGTGAAAAAGGTCTCCAGATATATCCAAGACCCTAAAAATTATATGTTGACCTATGCACATGAGCCTCAACCCGGTTGGTGAGGACTCCTTAAGTGCATCCAGGCGACCCGGGATCAAATCCAAGTAGAGGCATAATTCTCCGGGGGTACTATAGCAGTTTTATACCAGTATTGTGGCAGTTACTGTAGCAGTACTGTAGCGGGTACTGTAGCGGAACTGTAGCAGGTACTGTTTGGCACTGTAGCATCTGGAACTATTCCCCCGTTTGGGCCTTCGGGCCACCGATTTGGTCCCCAAATCTTTTAAGACCTTCGGGCCACTAAGGCCTTTGGGTTAGTAAGGCCTTCGGGCCACCTCAAGGCCTTCGGACCACCTTAAAAGTACAGATGCAAACCAGACAACCTACAAGGAACAAGCTCCAGAAGGAGGATGAGCAAGGAGCTTTCACCATAGTAGAAGCTAAACGGATTGCAAGAATAAGAGGGTATGGCACCTGTCATCGGGAAAAGCATGTGTATGCATGGAAAAGCCTAGTCGAACAGCCATGCAAAGGTGGGGAGCTGATATCACGATGAAGATGCTGGGGAGGATTAGTTCCAAGTAGTTAGTCTAGGTTGTATGTAATGTTTGAGCCTATGGGCAATGAATTCCTCTAAGGCCTACAAGTCATATAATACTTACGCCTATAGGCCTTGTAAGGGTTCCCACCTCACCCCTTGAAAGGTGGATTATCAAAATCAATAAAAAATGAAGGCCTTCGGGCCATTGGAGTATATGTTAACCTATAAGAAGTCCGGTCAACTTTAGGGCTTTGTTCATTTTTTACTTTGATTTTTTGGGTTCCCTGACAACTGAAAACCTACTCCAGGATTTTTTTTATGATGGAGGGAATGACTATTTCTTGAAAGAGTGTCAAATGGATATGTATGGTCACTTCTACCATGAAAGCAAAGTATGTTGTTTGTTATGAGGATATTGCTATTGTTGAAACCAGTTGAAGACCACTTATGATGTCTTGTGATAATACTTTTATCAAAACAACTGGAATACTTGTTTGAAGTATTTTGATATAAAATAATTGTTTTGATAGAGTACTAGAGTCTCATACTCAAATTGAGCATCTTCATACAGAGAGTATGTTGGTCAATCCACTATTATCAGTCATGTTATCCATATGGGTTTGGTTAAGTCTTGATATATTGGGTTAGTGGGAATTTGAAACTTTCTATAAATGCATTTATTATTAGAGATATTTTAGTAATGGCATCATCTTGAACAATATATATTTTTAAATGCATTTTGTAATGCTTGGACCGTTAGTGAGGGTTTGAAACTCTCTATAAATGTATTTCTTATTGTTATGAAAATGCCTGGAGTCGCAGTGACAGAAAGGCTTACAGATGAAGAAAGGACATAACAAAAGAACAAGATGACGAACATGGACACAACGATTTACGTGGTTCGGGAAATGATTCATACATCCACGGAGAGGCAGAAATATCACTATTATTAGGAGCAGAATTATAGGGGAATTTCATAGTTTCAAACACCCAACTAACTTTTAATCTAAATTCATTTAAACATTTTTATACGGTTAACCATTTTAATAAAACAGACCCATAATTGGTTAATTTGTTATCTTCTCTCTCATTCCTATTATTTCTTCCCAATCTTACCAGAATTCTCATATCGTAAATTAACGGTTTGAACATACTAGAGTTAAGTTCGGTAGTTATATTTATAGATGAACAAAATAAAGTTACAACAAGGATCATAAATACAAGTCAAAGTATTGACCGTTAACTCAGTCAAAACATTAATTCAGTCAAACTCGTATCTAAATATCTAAATTTTCTAAAAACATAACACTCCCCAGTTAAAATTAAAATTTGGATTTTCATTAATTAATTAATTTGATTACATTAATTTAATGTATCAATTAAATGCATCAATTTTACACATACATGAATTAATGCTTCGATTACTTCACATTTGTGAATTAATGCATTGATACTTTGTATGACGCACATTATGGACATTAAATATTGGCATTGTTTTAAATGATACATACAGATCGGATCATTTATTATAGTCAATAAAAGGTCCTTATTCTCATATAGTATTGTCTATTTAAATTGTTATTTCATCTAGCAGTTTCATGTATGGTGTGTAACATAACCCTCAACAACTTACTAGAAGGAGATTAGCGTGCCTTCATTTGTGTTTTCATTGCATCTTCATCAACAAACCTTTGAAGGAAAGTAACATCATGCATTCGGCGCAGGTGACAGGTACACAAAGAATAATGTTATTGTGTGTACTATTTTTATTTTATGACATATCGTAATCTTATATTTTGAATCCTTGTTTAATTAGGCATAATCCCTCTTACAATTTTTCTAACAATTGGTATCAGAGTCTCAAGGATTCATATATAAGGTGTGGATGTTTTTATTTGATTTGATTCTTTCGTTTGGTTGAACAAAATTTTGTTTCTTTTATTTTGTTCGACAAACATGATTGTTGCAACACATGAATACATTTATAATCATTGAAACTCATGGTATCATGTGTCACATATCATGTAGGGAAAATTAAATATGTATATATATTATTTCAATACTTTGTGATTTTGATAAAATTTCTGAATTATATTTTTTGAAAAATTCATGATAAGTATTGTAATAATCAATTTTTAAATATATACAAATATCTTGGCTATTATAGTACATTCTCAGAATATCGATTATAAAAGTTTGTTATCCATATATCGTTCATTGAAATCCATAATCCATCTTCTATATTGTTGTCATAATTTGGTTTCCATTTTTTTATGACAACACTCAATTCATGATGGTTTAGAATTATATGCAAATATATTGTGATATATTTTGTTTAATTATAAACTCACTTATATGCAAGAAAATAATTGGTATTGTATATGATTTAATTAATCATATTTGGTTATTTTGTAATACATTTTGTATAATTGTGATATCACCTACGTGGGCACAATTATGCAAAATTTTGCATATGATAATTTTTTTATGTTATTATATTACATTAAAAATTAGTATATCTTATCAATATATTATTATTAATGTACTTTTGTTATTGATATGATGTATTCGTGTTTTAAAAATTATGTCATTTTAACACCCTATCAGTAGTAAAGTTTGTGTGACATAAGATTTGTACCTCATGGCATTATCACTTTATTATGATATTGAGACCCTTAATATTATTATGATGTATATTTATGTTTTATATTTTATGTCAATATCAAATATCCTATCGATATTAGATTTTGTTGGACATGAAATTCATATATCATAATTTTATAATTTCATTTCGAACCAAGACCATTATTATTAATATTATTTGTATGCTTCATAATTTATGTCAAGATCATATACTATATCAGTATTAGATTTTGTTGGACATGAAATTCATACATCATAATATTATTATTTTATTTTGAACTGGGATTATCATCATCATCGTTATTATTATTATGTTTTTTATACTTTATAATTTATGTCAAGATCAAATACTCGTTCGTATTAGATTTTATATGACATAAAATTAATATATCATAATATTGTAATTTATTTACTACGACATGAGATTCTTATTATTATGATGATAATGCATGTGTGTTTTGTAATTTATATAGATATCAAATACTCTATCAATATTAGATTTTTATGTGACATAAAATTCATACATCACATTATAATTTTATGATTCGAAACCCTTATGGAGGATCATAAAGAAATAATTTATTTGAAAAATACATATTAGTTGTGCATTTAGAATCAAATGGGATTTTTTAGGACTATATCCTTGAATATTAATTTGGCTTTAAGGAGAATTCTTTAGATTGGTGCATTTGTTTCAAAACTAGTATGCGCAATTTTATGTTTTGTATGTCGACAACATACTTATGCCCAATAATCACGTTAAACTTGTGGCAGAGAAAATTAATGCTCATTTTGATATGAAATACCCTATGGATATTTTTTGGGGATCCAAATTCATTGTGATAGGTCATGTGGTATTCATGTGTTTTCTTAAGGATGATATATTGAAAAGATACTCTGGTAGTTTACATAAGTTCTTACTCTACTTGTAATGCGCCAATTTTTTAAAGATAGAAATGTGATACAAAAAATGCATCATATGCTTCCGCCATTGGCAATTTTATGTATGTTCAAGTTTTTATTTGAACTGCTTTTTTTTGTTGCTAATGTTTCGGGGCTATACTTCAATAATCAAAAATTATGTTCTTAGAAAATAGTGAAAAGGGTCTCCAAATATTTTTAGGACACTAAAAACTATATGTTGACCTATAAGAAGTTTGATCAACTTCAGGTCTTTGGTCATTTTTTACTCTGATTTTGTGGGTGCCTTGACGACTGAAACCCTATTTCGATTTTTTTTTTGTGATGGAGGGGAGGATTATTTTTTGGAAGGGTGTTAGATGGACACTTATAGTCAAATCTACCATGAAATCAAAGTACGTCTTTTGTTATCAGGACACTATTGTTGTTGAAAACATCTGAAGACCACTTGTGATGTATTGCAACAATACTTTTATCAAACCAATTGAAATACTTGTTTGAAGTATTTTGATATAAAATAATTGTTTTGCTAGAGTACTAGAGTCTCATACTCAAATTGAGCATCTTCTTACAGAAAGTATGTTGGTCGATCCACTATTATCATAGTCATGTTATCCACATGAGTTTGGTTAAGTCTTTTGATATATTGGATTAGTGAGAGTTTGAAACTTTCTATAAATGCATTTATTATTAGAGAGATATTTTAGCAATGATATCATTTTGAACAATATATATTTCTAAATGTGTGATGCTTGGATCGTTAGTGAGAGTTTGAAACTCTATAAATGCATTTGTTATTTGAAAGATAGTTTGGTAATGGCGTCATTTTGAACAATATATATTTCTAAATGCATTTTGTGATGCTTGGACCGTTATTGGAATTACATATATTGTTTAATTTAATTATGTAATTCTTAATCCATTTTGTTTGTATGAGAATTAACATTTGTATGAATAATGTCACTATCAGATATTATTTCTGCAGTTTTAATATGTAATACTTCATATTGTAATGTGATTCGTTTTAATCCATACATTTGTTTGGTTTTAATTAATTAATGCAATCCAAGTGGGAGAATGTTAAAAATAAAAATTGGATTTGCAATAATTAATTAATTTGATTACATTAATTTAATGTATCAATTAAATGAATCAATTTTACACATCATGAATTGATGTTTCCATAACTTCACATTCATGAATTGATGCATTGATGCTTCGTATGCCGACATTTATGGACATTAAATATTGGTTGTTTTAAATGATACATGATGCATTGGATCATTTATTATAATCAATGAAAGGTCTCTATTCTCATCTAGTATTGCCTATTTAAACCGTTACTCCATCTAGCAGTTTTGTGTATGTTATGTGACATAACCCTCAACGACTAATAGAAAGAGATCAGTACACCTCTATTTGAGTTTCCATTACGACTCCATTAACTAGCCTTTGAAAGAAATTAATGACATGCATTCGACTCAGGTGACAGGTACACAAAGAATAATGTTATTGTGTGTACTATTTTTATTTTATGACATATCATAATCTTATATGTTGAATAAGGGTTTGGGGGTGAGGGGCAGGTTGTGGGGTCAAGTTCCTAGGCCTGCAAGTTTACTGCAATTTGATTCTTTGTGTTGTGCACCGCAATGGCGGATGTAAGCCTTATATAATCATATATTTTGAATCATTGTTTAATTAGGCTTAATCCCTATTACATTTTTTCTAACATCCCCCTCAAACTAGGTTTACCTAGTTTAGATACATTATAAAAGAAAACAAAAATGAAAATGAAGATAATCAAAACATTTGTCTACATCCCCCACTTGTTGGCTTTGTCCTCTCTGTGAGCTCCCATGTTAATGATGACCTTAAATATGATGGATGGAACCATGACCGATGAGTGATCTCAAAATGATCGAGTAAAACGGTGATCGATTTGAGGATCCAAAAGGTCAAGTGAAACGATGCTCGATTTTGTAGACCCAAAAGACCAGGTGAAACGACATCCAATTTTGCATATCCAAAAGGCCGAGTGATACGACGCTCATTTTAAGTACCTAAAAGATCAGGGGAAACGACAACCGATTTTGCAGACCCAAAAGGCCGAGTGACACAATATCTGTCTTGCGGACCCAACATACTGAGTGAAACAACACCCATCTTGCGAACCCAAAGGGTCAAGTGATGCGGTGTCTGTCTTGCAAGCCCAAAAGGGCAAATGATATGGTGTTCATCTAGTAGACCCAAAAGGTCGGGTGATATATCACTCGTCTTGCGGACCAAAAATGTTATGTGATACGATGCCCTTCTTGTAGATCCAAAAGGTCGGGTGATACGACGCCCAAATAGCAGACTCAAAATGACTTGATGGTAATTTGAAAAGTCCGATAGTAATTCAAGCAGTGATGAAGAAGCCCAACAGTGATTCGGGCTACGATGAAGAAACGCGGCGGTGAATCGGGCAACCCGACAGTAATTCGGGCAAAGGTGATGAAGAAGCTCGATAATGATTCAGACAACTCAATGGTGATACAAGCTATGATGAACACATAAATGAACAAGCGGGAGAATGAAAATGATGCTTATAGACAATCGATGCAGAGAACTAATTATGACTTAGAATGACTCACAAAAGATCCAAGATAGTGTGATTGAAGTATAAATAAATTATAGCCACTATTTTGATCGATTGATTTAAGCAAGATGAGAAGAAAGTCATTGCTCATTGGACCATAGACAATTGTTGAGCCCAGATGACCCTTGTTGTGATGGGTGTGTGGTTTATTGAATATACATCTTCATCACACAATGTTGAAAGAGTTCAACATTTTCAATTAACGACTCCCAAGATGTAATGGTGAAGCTCGAACACTAGGTTCCGACAAGTATGAGTCAACCCTTGAACGTTCAATAATGGAAGTGGAATGACACCTCAATAAATTTTTATAATCCATGTTATGACAGTGTAGATGGTAATTGATCTACTAACAGACAAAATCAACACAGTTGTTATTCAAATAATGGGCATATTTTACATTTACACTTAATTATATTTAAGAGCCCTTGATGTGACTTCATGGACCTGAAGATGCAAATTAATTTTGTATTGAATTTTTCCACATTCCTATAAAAATTCTAAAATAACAATAATTAAAAAACAGAATCAAATAATATATTGAATTCATAGTAAAATCCACACTTTTTTTTTTGAATAAAAGTGCCCGTCAATTTACCTCAGAACAGCAGATGAATTCACAATTTCCAACCTCTGAGGCTCATCATCAAACAATCAAAACCTGCAGGTTTGCCCCCCAAAACCAAGATGAGTGGAAAAAATAAAATAATGAAATAAAACCTGGTGAAAATCACTTGTCAATTGTTTAGTTTCAGTGGTTGGTGCAAGCCTCCTCTCATCATTGCACAGAACTCCTCATAATTTATCCTCCCATCCTGTTCCAGCCACGAACAAACCAGACTTAAACTTCAGTACCAGTGATCCAAACACATGAAAAAAAACTTACATTATCTGTATCGACCTCGGAGATTATCTCCTCAATACACACATCATCTCCCATTCCATGTTCCATCAACGCATTTTTCAGTTCATCACTTGTAATGAAGCTGCCATGGCATCCACCATGTCACCAAGCCCATCATATAAAACTCATATGGAATGAAATGATGTGATTCAATCTAACTAGCAATGATGATATTAAGTATTAAGATATCATGGTTTCTTTCCTGATTTTATTTCATTATCCTGAAAAGCCAAGCATGAAAGTATGCTCACCCACTGCCATCTCCGTCAAAATACCGGAACACTCTATGGAGATTCTCATCTCTTTCCAGTCCATGCCTGTGCATTGTAGCCGTGATAAACTCAATGTAGTCGATCGTTCCATTTCCATCCACATCAGCCTGGGAAATTCACCATATAAATACACATTATAAGTATAACACTGCTAAATGAAGCAACAATTATAATAAGTACATTTCTGGGTCAAAAATAGCTTACAGCTTCCATGAGTTGTTTGACTTCAGCCTCAGGGATGTTTGATCCGAGTTGAGCAAATCCTGATTTCAATTCCTCATAGGTGATTGCACCACTCTTGTCGGTATCCATGTTTTTGAACATTGCTTTAAGACCTTTTATGGCTTCTTCAGATAAGTTTTCTGCCATTACCTAATGAGCCAAGATCATTACAAAAGAAAAGTAGAACCATCTATGTAACCACGTCGCACTTCAAGGATAAAAATTCAGTTTTGGCTCCAAAGGAAATCAATCTTGTCCGAAGCATTATTGAACATCTAAAATGCTGGCACCTCTTACCTAGTTTCATCAAATTGCTGGAGATGGTTTTGTTCTACTAAACCCAACCACGGTTGGTAGTTCAAAAGCATATTTTACCGGATCATAGTAAATCAAAAATGGGTTTCTCATACAAAGTCCAACTTTTGAAAGATAATGAACCCATGGAGCTACTAAAGATGCTATCGACAATATTAATTATAAACATGAGCTCACCAACCCATTTAACTTAAATATATAACATAGAGTGCATCAAGACATGTTCAATTAGTTAATATCATATATACTCAATAACCTAATCAAATTGAATTGTCCCATTTAGACTAAAAATGACCTCATTAATATGAAACATATGTTATTCATGTTGCAACTCGACTCTTAAAAAATTTAAAATAAATAATGTGTTATAAACATGTTGGATTATTTCAAATTAAATTGATTATAAGAATAAAAATATATTATAAATTAATTATTATTGCATCTTTAAAATTTTATAATCATTATATTGCAAATCGGGTTACACGGGTCAGGTGTTCAACCTGAATATTATTCATGTCAGATTATTCAACTTGATTACAACTCAAACTCATTTATGTTTGAGCTAAACCCAATTAACTCATGCCAAGTCGTGTCGGGTTGTCACGTTAGGTTCATAATTGCCACCACTAATCTAAAGTTGCATTCCGTTCAAGAAAATGTTTTCGGTTTTCATTTTCAAAAAATGTATTAGAAAATGTTATACAGAGTACGGGGGGAAACAAGAACCTTGCCAAGTGTTTTCATTTTCTAGAAAATATGAAAACAAGTATTCTTTTTGTGACAAAACTCTCCAATTTTCATTTTCTAAAATATATTTTTCAACTACAGAATTCAATACATTTTTTAAAATTGGAAAGCTAGAAAATGATTTTCAAAATAATGCGCAACCTACATTTCTCCCATAAGCTCTCACAAATAGGGCCTATTGCTTGAATGAATCACCTAGAAACTTGAACCCGAGACTCTATTATATCCAAAAGGAGTTCTTCAACTCAAATAGCAATACATGAAAGGGTGAAGGTATGCTGTTTTATAATGGTTGCAAGCCCTGAAAGGCTTTTCATCTACCCAATTTCTCAAAGATTCAAAAGAATGATCTCCAATGAAGCTTAATCATTGTTCTTCACATCATACCTTCAATGCAAGCTTGTTGAGTTTGTTCATTGCCCTGAACTGCTTCATTCTAGAGAGGACTGCACTGCCAATTGGCTTGTCTGATGCATCTCCACCTTCTCTAATCCATGGATGCTCTTACCATGCAGAACAAAGGCGATCAAAATATCCATGCAGATTTGCAAAACATCAAAATATAACTGGTCAACTACTGGCATAAAATCAACTTATCACAGCAGATTGACTGAGAAATCAACCCCAGCACTACATTCCAACCATGTAACAGCTGAAATTTTCATACCATGGAGCAACAATATCACAGCATGCAGAAACTGTTGGCATAGTCAATGCTCGTGGGTTGCAATCGGACAAGTGAGACCGCATGGATCATGACAAATAAAATCAAATTATTTCTATATTACAACATTCAAAGGTAACTTACACTTCCTTAATTTCAAGTACTAGCATTGTGAGACCCCGATATTTTTATGAAATATTTTTTTTTAAATAGTTTGATTTCTTCGATAGTTTGCGTTACACATAAAAGCGAGTTTAGACGAACTGCGTAGCATTATTAAAATATCATGTTTCCATTATCGCCTAGTTGTTGGATTGATGAATATGAATAGTTATAACTAAATTATGAAAAATATACGGTCTACACGTTTATAAAATGAATTCATTGGTTATCAAATGATTAAAATTAAAAACAAAAATTATTTGAAAATAAAAGTGATTTTTTTTGAAAATTTGTTTTTATGCACGCAATATATTTTATATCAATAAATTAAATTAATCTCTATCGGTAAATGATTTTAATGGAATATATATATTATATATTTGATCAAATGTTTTAAACATTCAACAAATATTTTTCTAAACATAGGCTAATAATAAATCCAGTTTCATACTTAAATAAGTATTTTTTTCTAAAAAACAGTTTTTGTCGTATTTTACACACTTTAAAATTAATTTATGTCATTTATATGTATTGAAATTAATTTATGTCATTTATATGTATTGAATTAGATGAAATAAATTACATAATTAGAATCAAAAGGTTCAAATTAGGTAAATAGACCCATTTAATTTTTTGTCAATATGATAGTAATCATGCTAAAATTTATCACATCGATAAGGAGTAAATCGGGTTAATCTGGATTAAAAATAAGTGATAGGTCCATAATTTGTTATCTTAATTCTTATTAAATGAAGGAAATTTAACATTTATTAGCTTAGGATCGAATTTGATTAGTTTAATGGACACTTGTCCATGAAAATAACTTATATATTATTTAAATCAAAAAAATTACAAAATGTCACTCTCTTTATTTTTAATATCTCTTATGTGTCCACATGGAAACAAAAATAAGTTATGAATGAATCTAAGTGTTTGTTTTGACCTTAATAAAATTATTTTCATGATACAAATTTATTTTTAATTTTTAATAATTATATAATGGCCTTAATTGTTTATGCAACACCGATGTAGTATTTCTCAAATTAATAAAAAAATATAATAAATGATTTTAAAAATATTAAAAGAAATATAATTTGAGTGAGTTAATGTGTGTCACGAATTTTATAGGTGAATATAACATATTAGTGTTGTTATAAGATTATATTTGAATTACAACATTGTTTTTATGTCTTTTAAATCAAATTAAGTGAATAGTGTCTAAATTGACGATAATGATATTTTATGAGAATAATATTTTATTAAATCACATAAAAATCATATATATCTTAAAAGAGGACAAAGGGGATAAGATATGGCCGACAATGTCATCCCTTGACCATTTATAGGTCATTTGGAACTATTTGGGTTGAGATTGACTTAATTATATTTTAATCTTTTAAGAAATTCCAAGAGTGTCCATTCATTCTCTTATAAAAGGGCACATCTTTCTTTTCTTCACATCACATTGAGCCTTCTAGCTCGACCATCATATGTCAAATTTTCTTTTCCACTTCTCTAGCTATATTCTAGAGGTGTTGGTCTTCTCAAAAGACCAACTCTAGGGTCCTTAAAATGATATCTAAATGAGTTTTTTCCAATAAGAGGTAATCGGCTTAACTAATCACTTTCTTTTCTACTTTTTTTCCCTCTAAATTTATGGTATTTATCATAAAATAATAACTTTTGTATCCTCAATATGCCAAACTGTTATTATGATTATGAAAAAACCATTATATGTCATTTTTTTCATCAAACGAGAAATGAAAGTATCGCTCGTACGTATGTATGACTTACCGTCTCCACGTGGCGATACAATTCATTTTTATCACAATTTTTTTATGAATGGGTATTATGATGAGTTTAATATTTATATATGATATTTAAGACATGGTTATACTTCTAAAATTATAATATCACGTCTACCTGTTTACCATTCTTTGATAAAAGATACCATCATTCATGCGTACGTATGAACTATCACCTCCATGAAGTGATGTAATTCATTTTTCATTTATATTTTACTTGGATGGTAAGAAAGATGAATTTTATGAATATATATGATATAATAATGATTTTGGAAAGGTGAATTATTATCTATCGATCTTTTTTTCATTTCAGCAGTCAAAAAATGGAAACAGCGTTCATGCGTACGTACGACCTACCGTCTCCATGAACGGTATAATTCATTTTTATATCTCCAACTTTTATGGATGACTCTGAATATGTATATAATAAATATATATGATATTTATATCATAATTAATATTCTGGAGGTGATGGAACCAAGATAAATGTACAATGACCATAACTACTGAACTGAAATACTCATGATAAACGAAACAGTTAACACCCAGAAATAACGATTTTAATAAGGAATTATTTATCAAATAAGTGTTGAAATGTTATAAAGGGATCATATATGATGTTATAAGTATGAACATGACTTTGGTATAGAAGTATAATAAATTTAAATTTATTATATAGGAGGTTAGAGTGCTTTCAAAGCAGGGCGAACTCAAGGCTATGAAGAAAGTTTTTAATAGGGTATGCATATGAAGAGTACCATGAGGGAAGATGAGAGATGTTGAAAAACTTTCATAAAATAAGAAAATTGTATGTCTAGTCTCCAAAAACTCTAAACCTTTACGGTTCTGACGTGGATCGTATTGTTATGTATTGAATATTCATGTATGAAAAGTTTGGATTGCTATAAGCATAAAGTCTAGATGAAAAGCCCACACAACCCGTATGCATAGCACATAAAATAAAGAAGCAAAATACCAAGAACTTGGGCAGCAGTGATCCTCTTCCTCGGATTTCTCGTGAGCATCTTCTCAACGAGATCTTTGGCACTATTGGATATCGATGGCCATGGTTCCCTTTCAAAGTCAATTTCTGCTTGCTTTATGGCATCGAGTATTCCATTCTCTGTTTCTGCAAAAAACACAGGTGATTAAACCCAAGCATCTGAAAAATAAACATATTAGCTAAGACTTGCGGAGTCCAAATTTTACCGGCCCAAAACGGCGGCACTCCGCTGAGTAGAATGTACAAAATAACACCTGCACTCCAAACATCTATTTCCTTTCCATAATTACGGTTGAGCACCTCCGGAGCAACATAGTAAGGGCTGCCTAACATATCATGGTACACCTTTCCTGCCAAAGTATCAATTATGGGATAGCCACCCTAAAAAACCATTGTCATGGGCAGAGAGACTAGATTTTGGGAACATTATAACATGGATCCATCCAAGAAATCAATAAACAAAAGTACTTGCAGAAAAAACATAAAATCCTAAACCAATAGAACTAACGGATCCAAAAGAATCTGCAATCTGTGAAAGGTGATGGAACAATGCACTAAATTGAAATTATTGAAGTGACTTCTTGGGCCATATATAATGCAGCATAATTCATCATTGTTCATGCTAATGGAAACTTGATTTACCAAAACACTACCTAATTTCCCTGTGATTTATGCAACTGAAATATAAAAACTCAAGTCGCATCATTGATAAAAAAAAGGGCAACTTATATCACATAAGAGATAATCACCTTCTTCAATGAATACAGAGAGACCAAAATCAGTGGCCTTCAACATGGATCCTTCATCCTTGCTTGAAAGCAAGAAATTCTCGGGTTTGATATCCCGATGCATCACCCCCATAAAGTGGCAGACATTTACAACATTGACAACGGATCGGCAAAGCTTCGCCGCGTCTCTCTCCGAGTAATGCCCCTCTGCAGTTATCCTATCAAAAAGCTCCCCTCCAGCGCACAGCTCCATTACCAAATGCACTGACTGCCTATCCTCATAAGCCCCTTTGAATTCCACAATATTGGGCTGTCCGGCTAAATGCTGCAAAATTTGAACCTCCCTTCTCACGTCTTCTTTGCCACCAGCAGTGACCAGCTTTCGCTTTAGAATTGATTTGCAGGCATAGGTTTGGGCAGTTCCAATTTCAGTGCAGAGATATGCCATCCCAAATTGACCCCTACCCAGTTCATCACCAAGAGTATAGCGCAATGTAATGTCATCAAACGGCTTTCCTAGAATGGTTTCCGGCGTGGTTTTTCCGGGCGCCGCCGTTGCCACGGCAGGGTTTTGTGGCTGCGGCTTCGCCCGTTGGGGCAATGGCGGCAGCGGAGCAGCGGTGGGACTGAGAGGAGGTGGTATTTGAGAATGAACAGGAATGGGATCTCTGTAAATTTGCCGAGGTTTTGAAGCTTCAATCTCTGAACCCTGCCCATTACTGCCTTCTTGTAAAACCGTTCCCTTGGTCAAGCGACAACCCATCTTTCGATTGTTTCAACTTATAAAACCCAACTAAGAATCGAAATTCTGGGGCGAGCTTATAAAAAAGGATAGAAAAGATTTCTCGAGGGAAGAAGAAGAAGAAGCACACTGTAAAGATGAAGATGCTGACTGACCCAGAAAAAATTAGCAGTCCCGATCGGTCGAAACAGGCGTCTTTAAATCACGAGCTTCAAATCATCAGCTTGTCTGTACACACGCATTGGCTCCACGGACCAGGTAGCTTTTGGGAGGATCAAGGAAATGATGAGCTCTGAATTTAAAAACCGCACGCGATTCCCAGCAAAAGGCCGCACGTAAACCAGCTTGTGCAACTAACCCCTGTTTGGTTCCTGCAGACACGTTTTCTAGTGCCTCCACTCCGCGTTTGCCCTTCCTACCTTCCCACCAAGAAAATTTTAAATTTTTTAGATTTTTTGTTTCAAAAAATATATATAACACATGCAATTTCTAAATTTAGTGAGGCAGGAAATATATAAAAAAAATTGCATTATAACACATGAGATTTTCAAATTGTTTATATTTGATTACATATAATTTTCATTTTTTTTTTTTGTATTTTTACATCAAACCATTAATTTCTCTATATTTTGACATAGAACATCCTCAAATTCACACCCTTTTACTAAATACATTCATCAAATTCACTCAATTAAAAAAGAAACGAGATTTCAGGCCTTTTGCATAAAAAAAATCATTGCATGTGTTTTGTACAATGAATCAAAAGATCCGTTATTTTCGTTTGGTTGGTTGAATTATTTGAAATACAAAGTGTAATGAAATATAAAAAAAGCAGTGTTTGCTCCATCAAAAAAAAACTTAAAAGTAATAGTTGAATTATTAATAATAAAATAAATATGGAAACAATTGTTGATATATATGGATACTGAATTTGATAAAATGGCATCAATAAATTCCCTAAATTAAATAATTTTTTTATTTTTTATTTTATTTTAAAAAATAACTAAATTAAACAATTATTTTTAACACGTTAACCATTAATGATTATTTTGGTATCTTAAAAAATATAACAATCTATTGTACTACTATTTTAGTACTAATAATGAATTATTCCGCACATCATTTTTTATTTTTTATTTTTGAATTTGATTGAATAATCTTCCTCAATTGTATATTTCCATACCAAACTAGCTAGGGATGTTTTTTCACATTAAAAATCTTTTAATCGGTATTTTTTATGACAAATAAAAACCGATGGTTGAAATTATTGTACAACGTATGGCATCATAGAGAAATTTATGTTTCATAGTTTGCAGATAATATTGTTCACATGTTGCATGTTGCATGTTTGTCGTTTTATCCTTCTTTTTATTATGATGGTATTTAGTTTATTGAGTCTAATTGTTTGTGGGCTTTGCTTGTTGGTCTGGTGTGTTTGGCTTGCTTGCTCGACCTACTTTCTCCGCCTTGTCCGAGTTATTCTCAAAGCACTTCTTTAGTCGTCGATTGACTTTATTGAATGACTATTGTTATATTGTTCCATGTTTGTTGATTGTGTTTTTTGCCCTTATATTTTGATTGATTTGCATCTAATGCCTTGGCGCATATTTAGTTGTGTCACACATGTAGGTTCCGGGCGCAGCGGAAGTGCGGTTGGGTTGGTGCCCCAACTTTAAATTTTACCGTGATCAATGATTATTTCGGGATCAGTATGACGATAAATATCAGTATCCACGGAATAAAATCAAAGATTTAGATAAAGAAGAAAGAGGATCGAAACCCAGAGAGAGGGTCGACATATTTTGTTTATAATTAATTTAATTAAGTTAAAGAAACACCTCAAAGGGTTTCTTTTTTCGTTGATGTGTCTGACCACAGATTTGCGGTGAGCATTTCGTTGTTTTGTAGAGATCAAGAGTAGATCCCCTCTATTGGTAATCCACACGTGCTCCGCGAATCTCTGGACGTTGGCGAAGGGGTCTCCGGGTGCTAGCATGGAAGGTCCTTGTGCTTACGTCGTCCGCCCTCGATCGTTTTGAGAGCCGCTTCCAAAGCATTCTCTGATTCGATGGAGGATGACCGCTCTCGTTCTTGAGAGTGTTCTTAGAGAAAAAAAAGGCTCTCAAAGAGTTTTTTCTCCAAAATGTTGTGCACAACCAAAATTGGTTGGCTTGCTTGTGGATTGCCCCCTTGGCTAATAAGAGAATAATATGTAACTGGTAATTTAATTCACTAGGTAATGATAAATAATTTGCACAAGTGTCATTACTTATTTTATTATTTCATGTGAAACCCCCTATATCAAATATAGCAATGCAAAATGGGCCGCAGGCCCGCGGGCAAAATAGGTTTGGGGCGGGTTTGGGGCGGGGCAGGGTTCATAAAAAATGACCGTATCAAAAGCGGGCTTATGAGGACTGCTCGCATGGGTAGTTGACCCGTGAGGGTAAACCCGTGCGGATACGGGCTAGCCCGTGGGTTTTTGTTCCTGTTTTGTTAAAAAACGCATTACTGATGCACTGCCTTACTTTCCCAACGCTAGCATTCCGATGCAGGAGTCTGCATGCGCAACAACTCCATGCCTCGGAACTCCTCCCCTCCTATCCTATTTCCAATGTATTCCTCGCTCTCCTCCCTCCATCTCCGGCCACTCCGCTCTTAAACTTTCATTTGTTTATCCAAATGTTTCACAACACCTATTGTCACCTGCCTCCCTCTCCCCATATTCACCACCACCACCACCACGATTGCCTCACTGTTGCTACCAAGCTTCGCCATCTCCCGCCCCCCTCCATCCAGACCAGATGTTCTGATCCCCTCGCCAACGTCCTCAAACTCCATCCACCCTCTCCAAGCCCTCGTCATCCTGTCACCCCATCCTTTGGACTACTTCGTCTGTCGTTCCATCTCCCCCACTCGCTTCGTCCGCCGTCTGATGTCTGCCTGCTCGGTCTCCCCTGCCTGCTTCGTCACCCCCATCATCCAACTTCCGACTGATCCATCGCCCCCTACTTCGTCCGATTTCTGCATTCCTGTAGCACCCGACTTTGCTCGTCCTCTGGCGTCCATCATCCCGTCACCCCTGCCCTCGTCGTCCGCTGTTCGACACCCGACTTCTCCTTCGCCCACGCCGTCCTACTTCCGTTGTCCCATCTCTTCAGCTTGCCCCGTCGCCCCCCTGCTTCATCCAACTTCTGCCATCTCGTTGCCCCCCTTGCTTCACCCCCACCCTCGTCGTCGGTTGTAATGTCGCCTCGTCGTCCCTCTTTCTGTCACCATTTGTATCTTATCTTTTTTTATATTGTTATTTATATTTTTAAGCTTAGTAAATCTTTCATGAATTGACATTATAAATTCTTTAGATGCTTGTTTTTGGAGTTAAATGGAATGGAAACCAAAAAAAAAAATTACATGCAGATTTTTATAGGTATATTAAAATTTTAAAAAGTATAAAAACAATAAAAAATGCGGGTTGCCCGCGGGCTTGCACGCATCCGCTACGGGGCGGGGCGAGTTTGAAAAATCCACCCGTTTTTAATGCAGGCTTTTGCGGGTGCAAGCCCGTGCGGGCTTAGGCCCGCGCGGTTTTGGACCGCTCTGCCCCGCCCTGCCCGTTTCACATTACTAATCAAATAACAACAACAATACCATTATTTTCATGACATTTTCTTAACTTGCAAGTTACAATTAAATATTATTTTAATTAAATAATATTTAATATTATTTTCTCACTAGACACTTTAACTTGGTCCGCCCATCCTCCGAAATATTTATTAGACCTTCAAGAATGACTATTTATTTATTATATAAATAAATAAATCTAATTGCATTATTCGACGATAAATAAATAAAATGCGATCAGACATACCTGAATAATTATTAAATCACAACTGGGAATAATATTTATTCAACTTATTAAATAATAAATTATTTGACTGAGATTCCGGATACACTTAGTGTGTGACCCTCTAGGCCTCTTTCTCAGTGGCATTAGACGAGTCTGCCTAAAGTCCAAAGTTAGTGTCTAGCAACACCCTAAGACACCCATAGAAAAAGAAGTTAATGTCATAACGACATGTCACCTCATACGAACGCTTACCGTGTAATATAATATCTTTATCACAATATCTCCAATCGAGCATGTTACATGCCAGTGTCATCAACCTATATGCTCAATAACTCGTTCTTTGACTTTCTGGAAATAGAACTTGCCTAGAAAACATCATGGTTATGAATTTATTTAGGCTATATCATTTTCATTAAAGGGTCTGAGATATTTACTTCCGTTAATGAAAAAAATGAATAAATCCTTTCTCGCATTATTCATTAATGCAATATTACTCGTGACGCACCCAACGTATCCTACTTTGCCGCGAGCATATGTCGTCACGGTTTTCACCAATACATCAAAGTGCACGACTCATAATATCCGTTAATAACAATCTTAAAGTCTAAAACACCGTTACACACGTCCGCAGATAGGAACATCCAATGACACTTATAATGTGGATTTCCTACTGTCGGGTCTTATTCTCATAATATCTTACTAGATATTACCAGGGGCGTACACCATGAGAAGGTGCCTCAAAGTCCTATGATTCTCCACCTTTGATAGCCTGTATCATTTGTGTCCTTTCAAATGATATCATCCGACCAAAGCACATTTATTCAAGAATAGTGTCATTGCACTTATGGGTTCTTATCATAGCGAGGAACTGTTATGGTCTTTTAGTGCGACAGCTACTCTTGAGACATTATCACATGCTATGTTACACAGAAGAACAATCATGATGTGATAAAGAATTATTAATATTCAAAACCATGAATATAAGTTTATCATAAAGTACACAGAAGTTGGTTATAGGGCACCAACTCCAATAGATTCCCACTTGCACTAGAGCCAACTGCTAACAATCTTCAGTCCGCTAGCTCTCACATGATATTCATGCTTATGTTGAGATATGTCTTTAGTCAAGGGGTCCACCATGTTCTCCTCCACGGACACCCTGCTTACTGCAACTTCACCCCTCTGATGAAAATCCCTTAAGAGGTGATACTTCTGGAGTATGTTCTTTGTTCGTTGATGTGACCTTGGCTCCTTTTCAAGAGCCACCACTGTAGTATTGTCACAATACAATGTGATAAGGTCTCTACTACTAGGAACTACATCAAGCTCCTGGACAAAGTTCCGAATCCAGATGGCTTCCTTGGCTGCATCAAAAGCCGTTATATATTCAGACTCCACTGTAGAATCAACGACAACTGGCTGCTTTGAACTCTTCCAACTCACAGCTCCTCTGTTGAGACATAAAATATATCCTGATTGCGACTTTAGATCATTTTGGTCTGTTTGAAAACCATCATCAGCATACCCTCTGATGACAAGCTCATCGTCTCCTCCATACAGCAGGAACATATCCTTAGTTTTTCTCATATACTTAAGGATAACCTTAACAATAGTCCAATGTTGTTCTCCTGGATCTGCTTGATATCTGTCTACCATGCTCAGTGCATAGGCAACATCAAGTCTAGCACATAGAATGACATACATGATTGATCTTATCACCGAAGCATATGAGATCTTCTCATTATATCTTTCTCCTGTTGTGTCTGTGGACACATTTTCTTAGAAAGATGTATGCCACGTGACACTAGAACTAATCCCATATTGGATTGTTCTATACTAAATCTCTTTAGTATCTAGTCAATGTATGTACTCTGACTTATCCCAAGCAGTCTCTTGGATCTATCACGAATGATCTTGATCCCTATAATGTAGGATGCTTCACCTAAGTCTTTCATAGAGAAGCACTTGTTTAACTAGTCCTTAACTGACTGCAAGACTGGTATGCCTTTTCCAATAAGTAATATGTCGTTAACATATACTACTAGGATAACGATCACATTCCCATTAAACCTTTTTTAAACACATGGCTCACATTCATTCTTAATGAAACCAAATTCCCTTATAGCTTCATCAAATCGAATGTTCCATGACCTAGATACTTACTTCAATCCACAAATGGATCTCTGCAACTTGCAAACCCTTTTGGAATCACATGGTATCACAAACCCTTCTGGTTGTGTCATATAAACATCTTCCAGAAGATTCCCATTAAGGAACACAATTTTGACATTCATATGCCAAATCTCATAGTTATGGTAAACTGTTATGAAAAGTATGATTCTGATGGATTTAAACATGGAAATTGGCAAATTTTTTTCATCATAATCAATTCCTTGACGCTGTTTAAAAAATTTAGCCACTAGCCTTGATTTATAGGTACTTAATTTACCTTCCATGTCTAGTTTCCTCTTGAATACCCATTTACATCCAACATGCTTTACATCAACTGGTGCATCAACCAGAACCCAAACTTGGTTATGATACATGGAATCTATCTTAGAATTCATAGATTCTAGCCATCTTGAAGCTTCCGAGCTCTTTACTGCCTCCTTGTAGGAGGGAGGTTCATCATTGTCCAACAATAACGAGTCACCATCCTTGGTGAGAAGAAAACCATATCTCTCTGGTTCCATTACCTATCTTACACTCCTACGCAGTACTTGTGTTTTAAGAACTACTTCTTCCACGGGGACCTGTGGAACTTTTTCCTGTATCAAATCCTATGTACCTTGAGCATCAAATTCATCGAAGTCAATATTACTCCCACTATCCTTTTTGAGGATGTGCTCCCTCTCAAGAAAGACAACCTATTCGGCAACAATCACTTTCTCGTCTGAGGGGTTGTATAGGTAGTATCCATTTGTTTCCTTGGGATACCCTATAAAGATACACCTCATACTCCGGGGTGCTAGTTTGTTGCCTAATAAATCCTTAACAAATGTCTCGCATCCCCATACACATGTATGCAACAAAACGAGTTTCTTTCCACCCTATAACTCGAAGGGGATTCCGTTTGAAGTCTTAGTTGGTACTCGGTTTAATGTGTATGCCATAGTTTGTAATGCATATCCCCAAAAGGATAACGGAAGATTTGCATGACTCATCATCGACCTTACCATGTTCAACAAGGTACGGTTCCTCCTTTCACTAACACCATTCCACTATGGTGTATAAGGTGGAGTGAGTTGAGATAGAATCCCAGAATCTCGTAAAAGATTGATGAACTCTTGGTTAAGATATTCTCCACCTTGATCCGATCAAAACTTCTTTATCTTCTTACCAAGCTGATTCTTTACTTTATTTTTAACTCCTTGAATTTTTCAAAGGACTCAGACTTATACCTCATTAAGTATACATAAAAATATCTACTCAAGTCATCAGTAAAAATAATGAAGTAAGAATATCCACCTCTAGCTTCTACTGGAAATGGTTCACACACATCAATGTGTACCAATCCTAGAAGCTCTGTGGCCTTTTCACCCTACCCCCCGAATGGTGGTTTGTTCATTTTCCCTTGTAAATAAGCATGACATCTATCAAGTGGTTTTAGCTCAGAAGAGTCTAAATAACCATCTTAATAGAGCTTTGTCAGGTGCTTCTCATTTACATGACCAAGGCAGTGATGCCACAACTGAGTGTTATATGAGTCATGTGAACTTGATTCATTATCAATTTTCAACACTTGGTTTTCATAATTTAATACATACAATCTGTTATTTAAATGTTCCATACCATAACATATGTTGTCCTTATAAAAGAAATAACTTTTATTTACAAACTTGAAAATAAATCCATATGTATCTAAACTTGATACAAAAATTATGTTTTTGGTAACACTTGGTACATAATAATAGTCTCGTAAAACCAAAATCATCTCAGTTGGAAATGAAAGGTGGTAGTCACCAATGGAAAGAACATCCAACCTCGAACCATTGGCAGCTTGTAGATCCACTTCTCCTCTATAAATTTTCTAAAATCTACTCGGTTCCTGTATTTGAATACATATGTGAGAACCACAAGATGCATCTAATACCCAATGTGTAGAAATGGAAAGATTGCACTCGATAACAAACACACATTTTTCTTCCCCTTTCCTCTGGGTGCAGTTCCTCTTCTAGTGACCTGACTTTCCACATGCAAAGCATACTGCCTCCTTTTCCTTTCCCTACATTTGGATCTTATTCTTCTTGGTTAGACGGTGCTCGGGAGATTTAGTCTGTTTATAAATATTAATCCCCTTTTTCTTGTCATTCCTTTTCTTATTCACCATAGGGACTGTGGGTTTGTCACGCTCCATGTCCTTATCCATTTGGGAAATCAGGCTCAGAAGTTCTGATAAGCTCTTCTCATTATTTCTCATATTATAATTCATAATAAAACTAGATAAGGCCTTGGGTAGTGATGATAGTATGATATTTGTATGCAATTAATCTAGGAATTTAATCCCTAAGATGTCCAGATTCTCAATGTATCCAATAATCTTGACTACATATAGTCCAGCTGGCGCAAACTCTCCAAGATTAGTAGTGAAAAAAGCATCAGAGATCTCATATCTCTCTTGTCTCTCCTTCTCTTGATGAATACCCCTAAGGTGAGACATCATGATATAAGCATCCATTTCCTCATGTTTCTTCAAGAGATCATTGGTCATGGATGATAGCATGAGGAGCTAAACATTAGTAACATCATTCAGATGTTTCTTGTACACAGAGATCTCCTCATCACTCACCTCATTCTTAGGCACAACTGTTAAAGGTTCTTCCAACACATATGGTTTCCTTTCATGGCGAAGGATGAAATGAAGGCGCCTTTTCCATTCCTGGAAATTAGTGATGGTGAGAAGATTTTTCTTCTCGAGTATGGATCACAACAATATGTTTGATGTCATTTTTAATTCCATTTCTACAAATAAGATGAACAAAGTTTTAGTACTTTAATTGATAAAATTAATACAAATAAATAAATAAATATTCATTAGTATCCCACTATTTTATTGAAACCTAATAACCCTTACCAATAGATTCAAAATATCATGTTGCTTGGATATTCCAGTGGTAATGATCCATATTCCATTCTCATCACCCCAACTTTGGTTGGTTAAGAAAATTGAATGATTTTAGGTAGGCATTACAAATGATAACTATATTAACTTGTAGCTCATTGATCTGTTGAGTGGACTCCCCAATCCTAAAATCATTATTTTATATTTCCTCAACCCTTGCCTCTCAGTTACACCAAGTTCTGCTTTGGTAGTCAACCCTTGATGTAAACCAAGTTAAGTCAACCCAAAACCTCAAATTAGAATTCATTGATAATTGAAATCACTCCAACTTTGACTGGTCAAACATTTTGAACTATTGGTTTGATTCTAACTGAAGTAATGGAAGGCAATATCAACTTAATATTTTATTAATGGATTTTATCCTTTATGCGTAAATTGATTCTTATTATCTTTTCACATGCTTGTTAACATTAAGTGGGATATACTTAATTGATTAACCATGCATCAATAATATTTACGCATAATACATTTTATTTTAGTTCCATTTTGCATGATTTTTAATTCATTAATTATGTGATCGTGACAATACATCCATAATGAATAACCATGAAACTGAAAAAGATAAAATAAAGGGTATGATCATGAGATTTTCTAATGGTTACTTTATATAGCAGTTGATAAACTAACCCTAAATTAGGGGAGAAACACCTTGAACCTTTTGAGGTTCATGTTTACAACTTTCCACCTATCCACCTTTGTATCTCCTTAGATTGGTTTCACCTCAGCTCTTAATTTGAATCGCCTCCACTGGCTTGAGAGCTCCATCCATTACATATGCTTTTAACTCACACGCAGGTGAGGGGTAAAATGGGGTTTACATAAAAGAAACCATGAGCATGCAAGCTCTACATATTGATGAGGAGAAGGTACACAGACCAACAATTTTAATTTAAAAAATAAATTAAAAGGAACGAATCACATACAAAGGTTTGGTCTAGCTCATGATCATCCACAAACATGCAACGAATTACGCATTTAATAAAAATATAATTCAATTATTTAATTGTTTTTATTAAGAAAAATCACACTCAAATCGATTAATTATTATCTTTAATTAATCAATACTTTTATCTTAATCATTTTTATGAATTTCCTTGAGATTCTCATCCATTATAATTTTAAACAAATTAATAAATTCATTTAAAATTAACTGTGTACATAACTTGTACCTTAGAGGAAAATTGGTGAATAATCTTCCAAAACTACCTAACATGTATTATACTTGTATACACTTTATTATTTGTGACATGTAGCATGCACACAAAATTATAATTTTAATACAATCATACATGGTGTGAAGATCTTTGAACATTATGCAGATGTTAATTATATATATATATATATATATATATATATATATATATATATCAAACACCTATCACATGTTGTGTCCCAGCTTTATGCCCACACGAAGGTACATGTATCAAGGGTTACATAATATAATAATAAAATTTTAAATCTGTGGAATCTGGAAAAAGTACATGGTGTGTAGATCCGACTACACGACGTGTACCCCTCACTATCCATCCAAAGTACACGCCCAAGGAAATGGCGTGTGAGGTGTACTTTGGAAATCTTCAAAGTACACGACATGTTCAGTGGGCCACACACTGTGTCGACTCCGTGTTACACGGTCACCAGCTGGGCAAGCTGTGTATGGGATACATGACTTGACCCTAACCCGAAGGGACTACACACCATGTCCAGTGGGCCACACGACATGTAGTCCAGATGACCATGTGCCAGTCTATCCTGGTCAACACACGGTGTAAGAATTAACTACACCACATGTCATTAATGCACATGGATTGAGTAATTACCAAATTACTCCTTATGTGTTGAACACAACTGCATGGTGTGTGATCCAGATTACACATCGTGTATGGCTAATCACACGACGTGTAAATCCGAATATACAGCGTGTACTGTCGTGTTACCTAGACAGAATCTTCAGCACCTCCTGATGAGATCCTCAATTTAATTTTAATCATAAAATTATTCATTTCTGTTAGATCTGTGAGAAATGAAAGAGGAAGAACAAATGTAGAAATTTAGATTACAAGAATGATTAAACCTGAATTGACAAACTAAATTATTAAAGCGTAAATCATCAAGGAATTATTTAAATAATTATAAATGAAAATATGACCGCTCTAATACCACTTGTAGGTTCCGAGCATAGCGGAAGTGTAGTTGGGCCAGCACCCAACTTTAAATTTTACCATGATCAATGATTATTTTGGGATCAATACGATGATGAACTCCAGTATCTATAAAATAAAATAAAAGATTTAGATAAAGAATAAAGAGGCCTGAAACCTAGAGAGAGAATCAACATGTTTTTTTTATAATTAATTTAATTAAATTAAAGAAATACCTATAAGGTTTTCTTTCTTCATTGATGTGTTTGACCATAGATTCTGCGGTGAGCCTTTCGTTTCTTTGTAGAGATCAAGGGTAGATCTCCTCTAGCAGTAATCCACATGTGCTCTAGGAATCTTTGGACATTGCTGAAGGAGTCTCCAGGTGCTAGAATGGAAGGTCCTTGTGCTTGTGTCATCTTCCCTCGATCTCCTTGAGAGTCGCTTCCAAAGCGTTCTATGATCTGGTGGAGGATGGATGCTCTTGTTCGTGAGAGCATTCTTGGAGAAAAAAATGCTCTTACGACTTGAAAGATTTTTCTCCAAAATTTTGTGCACAACCAAAATTGGATAGCTTGCCTATGGGTTTCCTCCTTGGATAATAAGAGAATAATATGTAACCAGAAATTCAATTCACTAGGTAATAATAAATAATTAGCACAAGTGCCGTTACTTATTTTATTATTCCATGTGAAACCCCCCATATCAAATAATAACAGAAATACCATTATTTCTATGAAATGTGCTTAGATTGTAAGTTAAAATTAAATATTATTTTAATAAAATAATATTTAATATTATTTTATCATTGGACCCTTTAACTTGGTCCTCCCATTCTCCAAAATATTTATCAGACCTTGAATAACAAAAATTTATTTATTAAATAAATAAATAAATCTAACTGCATTATTTCATGATAAATAAATAAAATGTGACCAGGAATACCTGAATAATTATTTAACCACAATAGGGAATAATATTTATTCAGCTTTTTAAATAATAATTTATTTAACTGAGATTCTGGATACACTTAGTGTGTGACCTTCTAGGCCTCTTTCTCAGTGGCATTAGGCAAGCCTGCCTACAGTCCAAGGTTAGCATCTAGTAACATGCCAAGGCACTCATAGAGAAATAAGTTAATGACACAATGACATGTCACCTCATACAAACACTTACCATGCAATATAATCCCTTTATCACAATATCTCCAATCAAGTAGGTTGCATGCCAGTGTCATCAACCTATATGCTCGATAACCCGTTCTTTGACTTTCTAGAAATAGAACTTGCCTAGCGAACACCATGGACATGGATTTATTTGGGATATATCATTTACATCAAAGGGACTGGGATATTTTCTTTTGATAATGAAAATAAGGGATAAATCCTTTCTCACATTATTCATTAATGCAATATTACTCATGACGCACCCACTACATCCTACCTCATCGTGAGCATATGTCATCACAATTTTCGCCGATACATTAAAGTGTGTGACTCATAATATACATTAATAGTAATCTTAAAGTCTAAGTACCATTACACACATCTGTATATAAAAACATCCAATGACACTTATAATGTGGATTTCCTACTACCAGGTCTCATTCTCATAATATCCTACTGAATATTACAAGGGGCGTATACCGTGAGAAGGTGCCTCAAAGTCCTATGAGTCTCTACCCTTGATAGACTGTATCATTTGTGTCCCTTAAAATGATATCATCCATACATAGAACATTTATTAAAGAATAGTGTCATGACACTTTTGGGTTCTAATCATAGCGGGGAACTACTATGACCTTTTAGTGCGACAGTTACTCTAGGAACATTATCACATGATATGTTATGCAGAAGAAAAATAATGATGTGATAAAGAATTTATTAATATTAAAAACCATAAATATAAGTTTATAATAAATTAAAAAGAATTTGGTTCTAGGGAACCAACACCAAAAACACATCTCCTCGGTTTATCACCCTAATGAGCTTCATGAGTCTTCTGTGAAATCTCAGTTGTCCAATGTTGGGATCCAGGATACCCTAAGGGGGGGATTAGGGTGTTGATAGAATTTAACTTCTTTTCACTTAGACCACCTTAGCTATTCTCTTCAGGACCTTGTTCCCTTGTTGAAAGGAACACAATTCAACCTCAAATTCTTTCTTCACACACAACCAAAAATATGCATAATTGTAAATTCAAGGCACACAAATATTTTTACTTGGTTCACCTTTAAAAGGAAACTCCAAGGAGAAAACAATTAGAATTATTTTGGTGTACTAGAATCCACCATATCTCATTGTTTGATGGGTATAATGTTTAGGCAAGGTCACTCCTCACTAAGGACAACCGCCTCTTCCTCTCTTTCACTCACTGCTTCCAAGGGGGTTACAAGTTTAGGGATAACACACTACTTACCAAGTCACATTGTCACTTATTCTACTCTATGCACTAATTTGGTGAAAGTTATAGTTTATAGACTTATAGTTATTCTTCCTCAGTTGGTTTATATGAAGGCCACTTCAAGATATATCCTTGAAATATGCATCATAAACTCTAGATGATGATGCTATGGTGATTTCCAAATACTGCTCTCAACTCCTCTTCCAGATATAAACAACTCTTTGTAAGTAAAGTTGAGTTTTTTTATCTTCAATATGAATTCAAACAGTAACAACCAAATCTCTATATAATAATTCCAGTAATTTAATTATTCTTTAATGCATTCTGTTTTCCTTTAATCAATCGGATATATTTAAGATATGCACATCAACTTCCAAGTATTTTCTTTCTGGATATGCACACAACACTTCCACTGCTTCTTTAAATAATAATATTTAATGAGATACAAAAACTTCCAAATCTAATATTCCCAAACATGCACATAACATTATTCCACTCCAAGAACTGATCTTCAATGCAACACAATTTAGCAACAACTTTATATTTCTTTAAATCACATATACAATAAGACCAAGTTGTTCTTCTTCTACTCTTGTCAGGAATAAATAGTTCCTCCTATTATCTTGAAACAAAAAGTTCCTTATATTATTCAGAATCCTCTCTACACTATCATTAACCAAGTTTTCACTGTATATCTCTATATATCCAAAATATGTTTGATTTTCAAATTTGAAATTGAAACAATAACCAACTTCCAACTTCTCTGATTCAAATCCATCCTTTGGATCTTCCTCCAACATTTTCTCTTCCATTGAATTCGAAATGGTAGTTAAAATATATCCAAATGACCACAAAATCTTCATATGACTTCCAAGTCATTAACTCTACTTTCGTAATGCAAAACAGTCTCACAACCCGTGGGCTTTGTAAATATGGGGCAAATACGGGGCAGGTCTGGCCTAAAAATTTTGACCATTAAGAGAATGATCCAAGGTGGGTTGAACCTACAAAGGTGCGGGCCATGGAGGGTTGAGCACACATGGGTTCAGGTCTACCCATGATCCTATTTTAAAAAATAAATTTATAACATATTTTTCTTTAACATATTAGTTTTCTTTAAAAAAAGTCACAATTAAACCATGACATATGATTTTTTACCATAATGGTCATACCAATTCACCATTCATTCAAATATAAATTTTAAATAGGTCTATATTATTATTTTAATATGATATTATAATAATTATTAACCATATTTTCATGACGTGTCATCCCACCTCTCTAAAAATAGGACTCATCTCCCATGCACACAGTTTAAACACTAAAACAATTATTATAATCGTAATATTTTTTTAGCAATTTATTTTTGATATTATATTATTTTATTTTATTACTAAAAAATTAAAAAGGGCCATCTTATGTAGGGTAACCCTAACCGCCTCTTCTAAAACTAGTCACCACCTGGTGAGTCGTCGTTCGTTCACAGGTTCAACCATTTACACTACCACACCATCAACATCATCATTCATTTCCCCTTAACAATCACTTACATACTCTGCATCACAACGGTTTGTCACTATAGTAGTGTCCCTTTATGCCACCATAAACCCACTGAAGAACACTCCGCCACTACCCTTAAAACACAGATTATGGCCAATCCAAACTTATCCTCAAAACTACCTTTGGATATGAGAAAAAATATAATATTTAAATGAATATAATTAATAATTTTATAAAATGTGGGCTACCTGTGAGAAACCCATGGGATTATGTGGGTGGGGTGGGCTTGAAATTTTTTTGTTCACATTTTATACATGCTTTTGCAGACAAACCCACACAGTCTTGACCCTACCCACCCCACCCCACCGGTTTCTCATTACTAATCTACTTGAATTACCTAGAAATACAAAAATCATAGCATGGAATACCTATTCATGGCATGATGGATTAGTTTCCTCTTCTAACTGTTCAACTACTCGACATATCATGACATGTAATACCTCTTCACAGTGTGAGAGATTATCATCTAGTGGCATTGAAATTATTCTAAATTCCATTGGCGGTGTGAATGGTGTTTCACAATGTGAGCATTCCATATATAGAAATGCTACAATTCCATTCAAAACTATTCACAATGTGATTTAACCTTTACAGTGTGAGATCTTTGAAACTTCTAGAGCCGATACATTCAATCAATTGACCTTCACAACCCGAGATAACTTCCATTACATGATCACATTTTCTCCAAGACTATTCAAATATATTTAACCAACTTTTATGGAATGTTAAGGTCTTCACTATGTGATCAACTCATCTTTAAAACCTCTAAAATTTTATCTAGATCTCTTCACAACATGAATAATAATTCATGATGTGAACCTCCTTTATGAAGATTTCAAATTACCCTTATACACATCTGATTTACCCCTATGAAACTCTTGTCATGGAATGAAACATATAGAAATGACATGACACTTCTCTACAACACTTAGACTATGCTCCAATCACTTCCAAGCTTTTCCAGCCTTCAAATTCCAATTAAGTCCACATCCCATTCTTTGATATTCAGCAAAAAAAATATAGCCAACACTGGGAAAGGCCTCCATTGTCTTCCTTCAACATGCTACATCATTTTTCCCTATTCAATCCTTTTTCAATTTATAAATATCTTTATATAAACCCTTAAATATAAAACAAAATCAACTTTTATGGATCAATATTTAACAATATCAAACACACACTATCAATATCTATACTTCACTCGATCTTTCACATCATTTCCATGAATTTCATTCTCTCCTAGTGCATCTCCAAGTCTTCAATGGCTTCAATGAGATTTCTCTTCCAATAGTATTTTCATTAAACACATTTCTTTAGAAAATCCAACATTTATATTCAATTATTCCAATAATATCCTTATATGGTTATCTTCTATCAATGATTGTCAACAAATCCAATATACAACCCACTAGGTATAACATCCACGCTCACCACCCTTCACCTGATAATGCCACACCACTTGAAATTTTGTCACCTCACATCCATTAAAATGGGTTTTCATGATTTCCTTTCATTTTGTTTCCTAAGGTAAGTCATGACACTTCACTTTCCTAGTTCATCATATTCTTTCTTAGAGATAATTCAAGAGAGAGAGATGAAGAGAAACTACATATGAAGGTTGTTATCATCCTAACCCATAGTGCTATATCTAAAGTATCATTCTGATGGAAATCAAAGAAGGTTCTTACTTGGTGAACTTCAAAGGAGGATGATCCATGATGCACAAAGAACAATCAGTATAGGAGATCCAATTTCTTCAAGTTGTAACCAGGTTCTTGGTAAGATATCCTGACTCTATAAGCAAGAATTATTTTTTTTTGGTTCTTCCTTTGTAAATGTGATGTATTTGGTTTATTTGGGTGTGTTGCATGAATATATCTAGGATAATAGTGAATGATAACATATCATGGATCCGTTGATTATTTCCACCTAGTTTAGTGAGGATTGTACCTCAAACAGTTTTTACAGTCCTTTATTCTTTTCTATTTTCTTGTATTTATCTTATTTTTGTTTCTTTCATAACAAAGAGTTACAGGGTGGTGTCCTTGCTATGCACATAGGTCCAAAGTGGCATGAATCACACAAATACCTGTGTCCATTTACTTTATGTATTTTATTTCCACAATACATACATATAATATATCTTCATTGTTTTTTTGTTTTTTATTTCATCCATATGAAACATAAAACCTTACTATATTTAGTGAATCCTTGTCCATTGCATAGGGAAGTAATACTATGATAAATGAAATCCTACCACAATAATTAGTATCAGGACCATTCTGAATATAAAAATGGGTTTTACTAAGTTCTAGATAGGGAGATTTGACATTGAAAATGATTTTAACCTATGGAGAATCAACATGGACACACTGCTTGTCCAAAATAGAATTCTTTATCCACTTTTTAGTGTTAAAAAGAAGATAATCACATCATCCATCGATGGGCATAGTATTGTTTCTTACATTGATGTGTTTGATGATGTTCTTGAGAAAGACCGTGATCTATTATTGTTATCTTTAAGAGATAAAATTCTTTATGAAGTTAGTTATGAATCCTCCAATTCTTCTATTTGGTTAAAAATAGAAACAATATATATGAATTATCATTTAGTTGGAATATTTTACAAGAAAATGAGAATATATAATTTTAAAATTCATTCTGGAACTACAGTATGGTTACACATTAATGAATTCAATAATTTATTATCATATACATTAAATGTTGACATAAATATAGAATATAAAGACCAAGATATCATACTTTTTATTCCATTTGAAACTCATATAACTCTTAAGTGATTATATGATGTATCAAAAAGAGTATCTTATCAATAATAAGATGAATTATCTTTACCACACAGAGAACTTCATATTAAAGTCACTGTTAAAATAGAGGGATAAGGGCTTAACATCAAGTATAAGAGTAAAATTAGGGGTAAACAAAGTGATAATATCTAATCCACAATAAGTTTTTCAAATTCTAAAAATAAATTTTTTAAGTGTTACCAATTTTAAAAACTTGGTCGCATTAAAATAAATTTTCTTAATAGAAAAAATAATTCCAAGGATGGTTTTGAATATTCTTTATAGGTGGAAAACTAATTTGATACTGTCGAGGTTTTGAATGTGCTTGGACATACCATTTTTGAAGAGTGGGACCTTTACTCTAGACACTCTTTTAATATATGTCCTAAAAAGGAATACTTATATGAATTAAATGGAACTGATTCTAGTGATGTATATATGGGGAATAATAAGAGTTTAAAAACCATAGGTATAGGTTCTATTTCACTAGAACTTCATGATGGAACTATCAAAACTCTAAATTAGTTTAGACAGGTACATGAGTTAAAATGTAACCTCATTTCACTATGAGTTCTTAATCAGATGGGTTTTACATTTTGATAAGAGGATGGTGGTCTTAGAATCACTATAGTAACTCTTACTATCATGAGGGGCTCACTCATTAATGAAATTTATATTCTAAATGGTAAAAAAATAAATTAGTTAAATGGTTATCATGTTTCAGTGAGAGCTAACACTATGTTCTAGAATAAACGACTTGGACACATGAGTTATAAAGGATTGGAATAACTAAACAAACAAGGGATACTAAATTAGATAAATGTGAACAATATTATATTAATTTAAGATTGTGTATACAATAAATAAAAATATGTTATCTTTAAAAAGTCTTAATACAAAGATAATGATTCCCTTGAATATGTTCATTTGGATTTATGGGGTTTATCCTAGATTTCCACCTATGATAGTGGATACTAATTTATAACCTCTATAGTTGATATTTCATGAAAATTGTGGATTTATACCTTGAAAAATAAATATAACAAGTTTGAAATATTTAAAAATTGGAAGTCTAGTGTTGAAAATCAGATAGGAAAGAAACTTAAGGATTGTAGGATCTATAATGGGTTAAAGTATCTGTCCAATGAATTCATTGAATATTGTAACTCCAAAGGGGGTTTTAAACACCAAACACTAAAATAAAACCCTCAATAGAAAATTTTGGTATAGAGGATGAATAAGGATATTTTAGATATATGGAGAAGCATTCTTTCACACCCTGGTATTCCTCATCCTTTCTAGGTAGAAGCTATCAATATGATAGTGTACTTGATCAATCATTTTCTTTCAAATATTACCGATTTTAAAATAGTTGATGAAATGTTAACCTAAATGCCTTTTTATTATGAATAATTTTGGGTCTTTTTTTTGTAAAACTTATGCACACATTAAGACTGATAAACTAGAACCACAAATTTCAAAATGCATCTTTATAGATTATCCTAAAGGTATTAAGGGTTACAAGTTTTGGATTGTAATGACCCATATTTTCATGAAGGTATGACTATTTTTTTTGTTTAAATTCCTTTAAAATTCCCTTAAAATGTTACCCAATGGAGTCATAGGGTCCATGAGGGTGTTCGAGGCTTGTTCAGAGCCTAGAACCATAGGAATTTGAAAAATGAACTGGGCTGCATGATTAGTAAAAATCGTGCAGCCCAACCCGCACAGTCTCTACTAACCATGCAGAAAAAATAAAGGAGAAGCAGGATCCACATGGTTTGTCTTCAACCATTCATCTATAGGTGTATTCTTTTGCAAGAAACTGCATACTTTTAACAAAGGCTTTTCACATGGTTAGTGAAATTGTGCCCCTTAACCGTGCGGGGTTTCTCCTTGGGTAGTGTCTTGAGCACGGTTTGCACACGGTTTGGCCAAACCAAGTGGAAAAACCGTTCACCCCCTATATTGAAGGTGAAATTACTTATTTAACCTTAATTAATCTTATAGACTTATCTTCATTTCTCCCCTCTTTCTTTAGCAGAAGAAATTCATCTTTCTCCTCCCATAGCTCTTCCTCAAGCCAAATCTAGGATTTGAGATAACTCCCACATATGAAGTCCAAATCAAGAATCGTTAGAAGAATAAAATCTATCTTGATAAGATCTACAATCCCCTACCATACCATTTTAGTTTATCTTTAGATTTTTTACTCTATTTAAGTGCAAGATCTTACACACTATTTTTAGGGCATTGACCTATTTCATCAATTTCTTCCAACCAACTTCAAATATTAGGTCTCCATCAAACGAGGAGTAGTCAATGACCATAAGGTTGGTGGTATTATTGTTTTCCCCAAGAGTTTTGGTATTTTTTAGATATTTAGTAGTGCCTCACGCTGGCCTTTTCTACGCATCACTGTTTAATTGAGTTCTTCATATTAAATTGTACTATGCCCATTAATCCTTGTTTAGTGGATTAGAGGATGTTGACCTCAGTTATGGACATCCCGTGGGTATGATGACTTGAATTTACCTATTATAATAAATTGAATATATGCTTGGATCGCCTTCTATGCATTCTTCTTGGAACATTAACTAATTTTCCTCTGTTATATAAATTTTTAATGAAACTAAGGCACCTCCTAAGTGCTTGGACCAAGTTATAATTGGAATTTCCCATGTAGGTAATTGACCTACTGACCATAAAACCTTCTAAATGAATCTTTGAGACTTATAAATCAAACTTCCTTAATTCAATGAATTAAATGGAATGAATTATGATAGGGTGGAAAGGACACACTATTTGTTCATGTTTTATTAAATGCTTAAATTGAATTGTTATGCCTTGATTATAATGGCTTGGTAAATGTGATACATGAGAGGTAATGCCTCATGGATTATAATATTATTACATTTATGCCTTGATATGGGATGTGGAATGGTGGTAAGGGTTCTGTTGGGAATGATAGTTTCATGCTTCATTACATTTGGTGTTGAGTATAACGTCGCACACCATTGACACTATTTGGACGGTGGGCATGACACAACACATACCTTGTTCAAGTGTTGAAATAATGGTACACTCACCATAAAGAGTGTTGATAATGATGTCTACCACTCTCTATGGGATGTAGGGCATGTACCCTATTTCTTGAGCTTATAGGATCATTTAGAATGGTCATAGATGTCGGAGTTACACCATGGTCCAGCTAGCACCTATTATTCTAGGTATATGGTCACTTAAGTTCACACATACGTGGTTCATATAGGTGGATTAAATATATAACTATATATATATATTATTAATATATATATATTTATTGATCATACGCACATTACAGTCATGAGTCGAAGTAGGTAGAGCCTCCATGTGTCCTTTGTTGGAGTTGGTGGCCTAGAACCAACTACTTTGTACTTTATTCATTAATAAAAGCCTTATCACATCTTGATTGTTCTTCTACGTGAAAATGTATGTGATAATTTCCTAAGGACAACTATTTCATTAAAGGGTCATAGCGGATCCCTACTATGATGAGAACCCAGAAGTGCCATAACACTATTCTTGAATAAATGTTCTATGGCTGAATGATATTATTTGAGGGACACAAATAATACAGGTCATTAGGGGTGAGGAATCATAAAAATTTGAGGCACCTTCTCATGGTGTATTCCCTTGGTAATATCCAGGAGGATATTATGAGAACGAGACCCACCAGTAGGAAATCCACATTTCATAGTGTCATTGGATGTTCCTATCTGCGGACGTGTGTATTGGTCCTTAGAATTTAAGATTATTATTAATGGGTATTACAACTCACGCACTTAGATGTATTGAAGAAAACTATGACGACACACTGTTCGCAGCGAGGTAGGATACGTTGGGTGCGTCATGAGTAATACTGCATTAATAGATAATGCGAGAAAGGATTTGTCCCTTCTGTTCCATAATGGAAGTAGATATATCAGGCCCTTTGATGGAATTGATATAGCCTAAATAAATCCATGGACATGGTAAGGTATGGGCGAGTTCAGTTCCGGGAAGTCAAAGAAAGAATAATCGAGCACATGGGTTGATGGCACTAGCATGAAACCCACTTGATTAGAGATATTGAGACCAAGGGATTATATTACACGATAAGCATTCGTAGGAGGAGACACGTCATTGCGGTGTTAACTTCTTTCTCTATGGGTGCCTTGGCATGTTTCTAGACACTAACCTTGGACTTTAGGCAGGATCCGCCTAATGCCACTGAGAAAGAGGCCCAGAGGGTCACACACTAAGTGTGTCCATGTATCTCAGTTAAATATTAATTTAACAAGTTAAATAAATATTATTCCTGACTGTGGTTTAATAATTATTTAAGGATGCCTGATCGCATTTATTTCGACACTAGTTATTCGAGAGAATATATTGTGGGAGAAATAATATATTTATTAGTAAGTAATGCAGTTACATTTATTTAAGAAATAAATAGCCATTACTCAAGGTCTAATAAATGCGGTGGAGAAAAATGGAAAATAAAAGTACACGCCGTGTATATTAAATATACACGCCGTGTAGTTTTATGGAAAACAAGTACACACCGTGTATTAATTATTACACGCCGTGTAGTTTTTCAGTCGGGATTTTGAGGATATAATATTGTTTTATTAAATGATATTAATTATAATCAGCATGGGTGCATGTCAAGGAATTAATAATTCGACATAGGGGTTTCAATAAGAGTTAATGAAATAAATAAAACGCGTAACATGTTTATTTATTGTCATAAATCTATTAACCTCAAACCCGATTATAAATATCCTCACAACCCCAACATTTTTTACAAAAGAGCCATTTGTTGTGCACAACGGATTTGGAAATACTCTTAAACCAAGAGAGAATTCCCTTTCCACTAAGAATGCCCTCAATTTATGAGAGTGAGATCCTCCACCAGATCAAGGTGGTCGAAGGCGGACATCGCAAGCGAAGGTTCTTTCGCGCTAGCACCCGGAGATCCATTCAGCAACGTTCAGAGATACGTGGAGCACATGTGGATCACCGCTAGAGGAATCCTATACTTGGATTATACGATGCAATGATGGATCGTAGGATCGTGACCAAAGACATCGACGAAGAAAGAATTCCACTGAGGTAATTCTTGTGAATTAATTAAATTAATTATAACCAACATATGATGATCCTATCTCAATGGTTCTGGGACTCTTCTTTTCTTTTTCATTCTTCATTCCATTCCAAAGATCCGGCGTTTTATATCGTGACAGATCTCGGATTGAATGTTGTTTAACGCTAAAATTAAAGTTGGGAAAACCCACCAACGCGCTTCCACTGCGCCCAGAACCTACAAGTGGTATTAGAGCCAGGTTATATCATTGATTATAATTATTTAGTTTTTCGTTGGTGATTTATGCATTTAATAATTATTTATTTCAATTCATGTTTAATCGTTCTGGAAATCTGAATGTCGAGATTTGTTCCTCCTCCCTCATTTCTCATTCACCTCACAGAAACGATTTTTTCTTTTAATTTTGATTAAAATAAAATAGAGGAACTCATCTGGAGGAGCCAAAATTTTCTGTCCGTACAACACCAGAATACACGGCGTGTATTCGGAAGTACATGTCGTGTAGTCTAGGTTCAATGCATTGACTAATCCACCAAATCAGGCCGTATATTGAAGTCATTTATGACACCGTGTGTTGACCAGAAACAGGTGGCACACGGTTTCTGGATTACACGCCGTGTGGTCCAACTGAACACGGTGTGTATTCCCTTCGGGTTAGGGTTGGGCCATGTACCCCATACATAGCTTGCCTGACTGGAAATCGTGTAACGCGGAGACTACACGGCATGTGTCCCACTGAACACGCCATGTACTCCGAAAATTTCCGAAGTACATAAACACACCATGTCCCCGGGCGTGTACTTCGGATAGACGGTGAATAAAAGTACACACCGTGTAGTCGGAACTACACACCGTGTACTCACCCAAATTATGCAGATTTATTAAAATTTATTATTATATTATACAAACCCTTGAGACGTGTACCATGGTGCAGGTGTAAAGCTGAGGCACAACACGTGATAGGTGTCATATATATATATATGTTTAATTTAACATCTGCGTAATGAACGAGAATTCACCAGGTTGCCTCCAAGGTACAAGTTACGTACAAAGATAATTTTAAATGAATTTATTTATTTAAAATTATGATAGATGAGAATCTCAAGAAAGTTAAGAAAAAGGGTTTAAGATAAAAGGATTGATTAATTAAAGATAATTAATTGATTTGAGTGTGATTTATCTTAAACAAGAACAATTAAAGAATTGAATGCTAGTTTTATTTATACATAAGTATCGTTGCATGTATGGATGATCATGAGCTAGACCGAGACCTTTGTATGTGAATGGTTTCTTTTAATTTATTTATTAAATTTTTTGGTCTGCGAGCCATCTCCTCATTAATATGTAGGGCCTGCGCGCCCAAGGATTATTTTATGTAAAAACCCCTTTTTACCCCTCACCTGCATGTGAGATAAATGCATATGTAATGGATGGAGCTCCCAAGCTAGTGGATGCGGCTCAAGTCAGGAGCCAAGGTGAAACCAATCCAAGGAGATACAAAGGTGGACAGGTGGAAAATTGTAAACATGAACCTGAAAGGTTCAAGGTGTTTCTCCCCTAGGTCTTGGGTTAGTTTATCAACCGCTAGATAAACTAACCAATAGGAAAGCTCATGATAATACCATTTATTTTATTTATGTTAGTTGCATGGTTTATTTATTGTGGGTGTGTTGTCACGATCACACAATTAATGAATTAAACGATCATGCAAGATGGAACTAAAATAAAACTGGATTATACGTAAATATTATCTTAGACATGGTAAATCACTTAAGTATATCCCACTTAATATTAACAAGCATGTAATCAAATATAATAAAATGGAAATTTACGTATAAGGATAAAATCCCTCAAAAGAAATATTAAGTCGGTATAGCCTTCCATAATCTTGGTTAGAATCGAACCATAGTTCAAAGTGCTTGACCAACCCTAGTTGGGGTGCTTTCAATTATCGGGGAATTCTAATTCAAGGTTTTGGGTTGACTTAACTTGGTTCACATCAAGGGTTGACTGCCACAGCAGGACTTGGTGTGACCAAGAGGTAAAGGTTGAGGAAATCCAAAATAAAAGGATTTTAGGATTGGGGAGTCCACTCAGCGGATCAAGGAGCTGCGAGTTAATGTAGTTGGAATTTGGAATGCCTACCTAAAACCCTTCAAGTTGCTTGACCAACCCTATTTGGGGTAATGCAAAGGGAAATATGGATCCTTTCCACTAGAATATTCAGGCAACAAAATATTCCAAAGTCAATGGTGAGGGCTATTGGATTTCGATAAAATAGTGGGAGACTAATAAGTATTAGTTTATTTATTTGTATCATTTTTTAATAAATTACTAAACCTTTTATCATCTTAATTTGTAAAAATGAAAAGAAAATGACTTCAAACATATCATTGCAAACCATACTCGAGAAGGAAAACCTTCTCACCAGCACCAATTTCCAAGAGTGGCAGAGGCGTTTACGCGTCATCCTTCGCCACGAAAGGAAATTGTATGTGTTGGAAGAGCCTATTCCAGTTGTGCCTGGGAAAGAGGCCAGTGATGAGGAATTATCTCTCTATATGAAACACATGGATGATGCCACAGATGTCCAGTGTTTCATGCTATCGGCCATGTCTAATGAGCTCTTGAAGCAACATGAAAACATGGATGCGTATAGCATGATATCTCACCTTAAGGATCTCTACCAAGATAAGGCAAGACAAGAGAGGTATGCGATCTCCAATGATTTGTTTAAAACTAATCTTAGAGAGTCTGCGCCAGCTGGGCCTCATGTAGTCAAACTTATTGGATACATTGAACGCCTGGACATCTTAGGGATTAAATTCCCGGATGAGTTGCGTACAGATCTCATCCTATCATCACTACCCAAGAACTTATCTAGCTTCATTGTCAACTATAATATGAGTGGTAATGAGAAGAGTCTATCAGAGCTTCTGACCTTGATTCTCCAGGTAGATAAGGACATGGGGTGTGACAAACCCACGGTCCTTATGGTGAAAAAGAAAAGGAAGGACAAGGCAAAGGGTCCAAAGACTTATAAACAGTCTAAAGCCCCCGAGCACCATCCCTCAAAGAAGTGGAAGATCTAGAGGTAGGGCAAGGAACGGGAGGTAGTGTGTTTTGCATGTGGAAAGCAGGGCCACTGGAAGAGGAACTGCACACAGAAGCGTGGGGACACTAAAGGTGCGTTTGTTATCGAGTGCAATATTTCTATTTCTACACATTGGGTATTGGATACAGCTTGTGGGGCTCACATATTTATTCAAATGCAAGAACCAAGTAGATTTAGAAAGATCGCTAGAGGAGAGGTGGATCTTTGAGCTGCCAATGGCGTAAGGCTGGATGTGTTGGCTATTGGCGACTATCACCTCTCATTGCCAACTGGCATGATTTTGGTTTTAAAAAACTATTATTTTGTGCCTAGTGTTACCAAGAACATAATTTCTGTATCTTGTTTGGATATGGATGGATTTGTCTTCAAGTTTGGAAATAAGGGTTGTCTATTTTATAATAACAACGTATGTTATGGTATGGCACCTTTGAATAATGGTTTGTATGTATTAAATTACAAAAACCAAGTGTTGGCAATCGATAATGAAACAAACTCACATGAATCATACATCACCCAGTTGTGGCATCACCGCCTTGGTCATGTAAATGGGAAGTGCTTGACAAAGCTCTGTCAAGATGGTTATTTAGACTCTACTGAGCTAAAAACACTTGATAGATTTCACGCTTGTTTACAAGGTAAAATGACCAAGCTGCCTTTTGGTGGACAGGGTGAAAGGGCCACAAAGCTTCTAGGATTGGTACACACAGATGTATGTGGACCATTTCCAGTAGAAGCTAGAGGTGGATATTCTTACTTCATTACTTTTACTGATGATTTGAGTAGATATAGATTTGTCTACTTAATGAGGTATAAGTCAGAAGCCTTAGAGAAATTTAAGTAATTCAAGAATGAAGTAGAGAATCAGCTTGGTAAGAAGATAAAGAAGCTTTGATCGGATCGAGGTGGAGAATATATGAACCAAGAGTTCATCGATCTTCTACGGGAGTCTGAGATTCTATCTCAGCTCATTCCTCCTTATACACCACAGTGTAATGGTGTTAGTGAAAGGAAGAACCGCACCTTGTTGGACATGGTGAGGTCGATGATGAGTCATGTGGATCTTCCATTATACTTTTGGGGATATGCATTACAAATTGCAGCATAAAAATTAAACCGAGTACCAACTAAGGCATCAAATGGAATTCCCTCTGAGTTATGGAGTGTAAAGAAACCCATTTTGTTTCATACACATGTATGGGGATGCGAGGCGCTTGTTAAGGCCTTCTCAGGCAACAAACTAGCACCCCAGGGCACAAAGTATATTTTTTTAGGATATCCCAAGGAAATGAAAGGATATTACCTATATAACCCTCAAGATAAGAAAGTGATTGTCGCTAGACAAGCTGTCTTTCTTGAGAGGGAGCACATCCTCAAGAAGGATAGTGGGAGCAAGATTGACTTTGAAGAAGTTGATGCTCATGATATATAGGAGTTGGTACAGGAACAAGTTCCACAGGTCCCTGTGGAAGAGGTTCCAGAAACACAAGTACTATGTAGGAGCTCAAGAGAGGTAAGGGAACCAGAGAGATTTGGTTTCCTATTCACCGAGGATAGTGAATCATTATTGTTGGACAATGATGAGCCTATATACTACAAGGAAGTAGTAGAAAGCTCAGAAGCTAAAAGATGTCTAGAAGCTATGAATTATAAGATGGATTCCATGTATCAGAACCAAGTTTGGGTTCTGGTCGGTGAGCCAGTTGATGTAAAGCCTGTTGGATGCAAATGGGTATTCAAGAGAAAGCTGGACATGGAAGGTCAAGTTAGCGCCTATAAAGCAAGGCTAGTGGCTAAAGGATTCAGACAGCGTCAAGGAATTTACTATTATGAAACCTTCTCGCCAATTGCTATGTTTAAATCCATAAGAATCATACTTGCCATAGGAGCTTACCATGACTATGATATTTGGCACATGGATGTCAAAAAAACATTCCTTAACGGGAACCTTTAGGAAGATGTCTATATGACACAACCAGAAGCGTTTGTGATACCAGGTGAAGCCAAAAGGGTTTTCAAGTTGCATAAATCCATTTATAGATTAAAGAAAGCATCCAGGTCATGGAACATTCGATTTGATGAAGCCATAAAGGAATTTGGGTTCATTAATAACGAATGTGAGCCATGTGTTTATAAGCGGTTTAATGGGAATGTGGTCGTTATCCTAGTAGTATATGTTGATGATATATTTCTTATTGGACATGACGTACCAGCCTTACAGTCAGTTAAGGACTGGTTTAACAAGTGTTTCTCCATGAAGGACTTAGGAGAAGCAGCCTACATTCTAGGGATCAAGATCATTCATGATAGATCCAAGAGGCTACTTGGACTAAGTCAGGGTACATACATTGACCAGATACTAAATAGATTTAGTATGGAACAATCCAAGAGGATATTGGTTCCAGTGTCACATGGCCTACATCTTTCTAAGAAAATGTGTCCTCAAATACAATAAGAGAAATATAGAATGAGTAAGATCCCATACGCTTTGGCTATAGGATCCATAATGTATACCATGTTATGTACCAGGATTGATGTTTCCTATGAACTGAGCATGGTAGGCAGATATCAAGAAGATCTAGGAGAACAACATTGGACTACTATTAAGACTATCCTTAAGTATCTGAGAAGAACTAAGGATATGTTCCTAGTGTATGGAGGAGACGAGGAGCTTGTCATCAGAGGGTATGATGATGCTAGTTTTCAGACAGATCAGAATGATCTAAAGTCACAATCTGGATATGTTTTCTGTCTCAATGGAGGAGCTGTGAGCTGGAAGAGTTCTAAGCAGCCAGTTGTCGCCGATTCTACACCAGAGTCCAAATATATAGCGACTTCTGATGCAGCCAAGGAAGCCGTCTGGATTTGGAACTTTGTCCAGGAGCTTGATGTGGTGCCTAGCAGTAAAGATCCCATTACATTTTATTGTGATAATACTGTAGCAGTGGCTCTTGAAAAAGAACCAAGGTCACATCAATGGACAAAGCACATACTCTGGAAGTATCACCTCTTGAGGGATTTCTATCAGAGGGGTGAAGTTGCTGTGAGCAGAGTGTCCATGGAAGAGAACGTGGCATACCCCATGACTAAAGGCCTATCTCATCAGAAGCATGAATATCATGTGAGAGCTAGCAGGTTAAAGGTTGTTAGCAGTTGGCTCTAGTCCAAGTGGGAGTCTGTTGGAGTTGGTGGCATAGAACCAACTACTTTGTACTTTATTTATTAATAAAAGCATTATCACATCTTGATTGTTCTTCTGCGTTACAATTTATGTGATAATGTCCTAAGTACAACTGTTGCATTAAAGGGTCATAACGGATCCCTGCTATGATGAGAACCCGGAAGTTCCATAACACTGTTCTTGAATAAATGTTCTATGGCTGGATGATATTATTTGAGGGACACAAATAATACAGGTCATTAGGGGTGAGGACTCATAAAAATTTGAGGCACCTTCTCATGGTGTGCAACCTTGGTAATATCCAGGAGGATATTATGAGAACGAGACCCACCAGTAGGAAATCCACATTTCATAGTGTCATTGGATGTTCCTATTTGCGGACGTGTGTATTGGTCCTTAGACTTTAAGATTATTATTAATGGGTATTACAACTCACTCACTTAAATGTATTGACGAAAACTGTGATGACACACTATTCGCAGTGAGGTAGGATATGTTGGGTGCGTCATGAGTAATACTGCATTAATAGATAATGCGAGAAAGGATTTGTCCCTTCTGTTCCATAACAGAAGTAGATATCTCAGGCCCTTTGATGGAATTGATATAGCCTAAATAAATCCATGGCCATGGTAAGGTATGGGCGAGTTCTATTTCGGGGAGTCAAAGAAAGAATAATAGAGAACATGGGTTGATGGCACTAGCATGAAACCTACTTTATTAGAGATATTGAGACCAAGAGATTATATTACACAATAAGTGTTCGCAGGAGGTGACACATCATTGCGGCGTTAACTTCTTTCTCTATGGGTGCCTTGGCGTGTTGCTAGACGCTAACCTTAGACTTTAGGCAGACTCCACCTAATTCCACTGAGAAAGATTCCTAGAGGGTCACACACTAAGCGTGTCCATGTATCTCAGTTAAATATTAATTTAACAAGTTAAATAAATATTATTCCCGAATGTGGTTTAATAATTATTTAAGGATGCCTGATCGCATTTATTTCGACACTAGTTATTCGAGAGAATATATTGTGGAAAAAATAATATATTTATTAGTAAGTAATGTAGTTACATTTATTTAAGAAATAAATATCCATTACTCAAGGTCTAATAAATGTGGTGGAGAAAAATGGAAAATAAAAGTACACGCTGTGTATATTAAATATACACACCGTGTAGTTTTATGGAAAACAAGTACACGCCGTGTATTAATTATTACATGCCTTATAGTTTTCCCGTCGGGATTTTGAAGATATAATATTGTTTTATTAAATGATATTAATTATAATCAGCGTGGGCGCATGTCAAGGAATTAATAATTCGACATAGGGGTTTCAATAAGAGTTAATGAAATAAATAAAATGCGTAACGCGTTTATTTATTGTCATAACTCTATTAACCTCAAACCCAATTATAAATATCCTCACAACCCCAAATTTTTTTACACAAGATCTATTTGTTGTGCACAACGGATTTGGAAATACTCTCAAGCTAAGAGAGAATTACCTTTCCACTAAGAACACCCTCAAGTTACGAGAGCGAGATCCTCCACCGGATCAAGGCGGTCGAAGGTGGACATCGCAAGCGAAGGTTCTTCTGCGCTAGCACCCGGAGATCTCTTCGGTGATGTTCATAGATATGTGGAGCACGTGTGGATCACCACTAGAGGAATCTTATACTTGTATTCTATGACGCAACGACGGATCACAGGATCGTGACCGGAGACATCGATGAAGAAATAATTCCACCGAGGTAATTCTTGTGAATTAATTAAATTAATTATAACCAACATATGATGATCCTATCTCAATGGTTCTGGGAATCTTCTTTTCTTTTTCGTTCTTCATTCCATTATGAAGATCCGACATTTTATATCATGACGGATCTCAGATTGAACGTTGTTTAACGCTAAAATTAAAGTTGGGAAAACCCACCAATGCGCTTCCGCTACCCTTGGAACCTACATCCTTTAGGAACCTGAGTGGGCTATTATTTATTTATTCAGTATTTTTAATTAATTATTTATATATTCACACTAATTAGCTATGAACACTTCTTGGATTACTTATAAACATTGTTGGTGGTGGTATATTGGGATTTTATCTCACATCCTACTTAGGCCACCCTTGACACCTAAGTATACTATTTGTCTACAGGTTCAGATAAGGAAAAATTACCTACTACAGATCTTCGACATGATTATCTTATATATGAGCATAAGAGAAGAGGACTAAGCATATGCTCGGGATGTTAGTGGAGCATCCTTTTTGAATTTTTGTAGTTTTTTGTATAGCATGATTGAATATGTCTATCCTATGTTCCCCTTTTTTATATCAGCATGCCATGAATTCATGTATATGAAATTTCCTAGTGTCTTTTGATATTATTAATCAATTTCTTAGTTATTAATTCTTTAGTTGTTTAGCTATTATATTATTTCTGTTCATATATGCTTCCATTGTTGCAGGCTTGTTGTGTTATCTATTGTGCCACTCTGAGATGAGGGTATAGTCTCTCCACCATACCACCTTTACACCCTCGCTACTAGTCGGCATCCTCTGGCATACAAGGAGGCACACTTGAGGCCATGTGACCCACCAGCTCAGGACACATATTAAGTGGATCCTGAGTTAGGATGTTACAAAGTGGTATCAAAGGGGGTATTTTTCATTTTTCTTACTGTTTGGGTATTAGTCAGGTGATTAGGAGTTAAAGGGATTTGGAATTGACCATGTGCCTAGATGTATCCAACCCATGTATAGGGGAAACCCAAATTACATGGGATGAGAAATTGTTATTATTTATTATGCCATTTATGGTTGATATGATTTCACCATTGGGTGGCACGCATGTTTTATGAAGTTATTGATATTAGTATTACTGAAATAGTGACTTCTTTACCATGGACCAATTAAATGAGGGAATTTCATTGCATGAATCATTATAGAAACAATAAGACTAATATTTCATGTATTTTTCCCTGTCACATATATTTTCAGTGTGCAATTTCCTATTGTATACTATTAGTTCCTTGATTATGTATTGAAATGTGTTGAAATTTCGTGCAGTGATTGGAAAAAATAATCGACACTTAAAGTGCCTACCTTAAACTAATAGTGTTTTCCTACATAGGTTAAAGAATACACCTTAAGAAGTTATTATGTCACATTGAGCCATGGACCATTGGTCGCATAGGCTGGAACATGTTATGTTGTGAGTTAAGTGGATTCCATATTTTGGTTAATAAGGAGTATGGGACCTTATGGATTGGAAATGGTGATCCATATAATTTACCCATATAAAGAGATTTAAATATTTGAATGATCACAAATATAAAATGAGTATGACTTTTAAAGTGAAAATATCCATCTTATACATGTGAAACATAGACTTAGACTCAAACCTGACCATAGTGGGTAGCTGTTGTGTCTCTTATGTTCTTATGACCATTATGGTATCTTCTATAATCTAAACCTAGATTTTAGAGTAGATAGGGAGGCATGATCATTTATATAGGAAGGTTCTGTGTATGTCCTAGTTTTCTATCTATAATATTTTCAATTGTTAAGATCTCTCCTGAGGCACGCATTTGGCATTGTAGTATCATGATGCCATGAAATCTTCTAGTTGTACACGATAAAGTTAAAGATGACCATACACCTGAGGTGGAGGGCCTTGATCCACCAGTGATTCCTCATACAGTGCCACCTGTGGAACATATTCCTATTCATAATATGGGAACTGATTCCTAGTTCCATGAGGGATTCTTATGTATATTGTAGAACATGCAAGGTTTCATTCAACCTTCCCCAAGTATGGAAGAGTTAACTCGAGATTTAAAACAAAAAAATCCTCCTACATTTTTAGGGGATAGAAGACCACATGCTGCTGAGTCATGGATTGAATCTATTATTTCTATATTCGAGCATCTAGAGATGCCTCTAGAGTGGAGGGTCAAACTTGTTGCTTATATGCTGCGTAATTCTGCCAAGTGGTGGTGGGACATTATTAACCAAGAAGATCAATATAGAGATATGGTTTGGGTAGATTTCCAAACCATATTCCATGAAAGTTTCTTTCCATAGACTCTAAGGAATGACAAAGCTAAAGAATTCATGAACCTATAATAGGTAGGTATGTTTGTGATGGAATACTATACCCATTTTATATAGCTACAACAGTTCACTCCTACTCTAGTGGGTGATGATCTTATAACCGTAATGTGATTTGAGGATGGGATGGTATAAGCCATATAATCACATGTTAATGTATTTAGGTTGACTACCATTTCTTCAATAGTCAACCAATCCCTTATTACAGAGAGAAATTTGAGGGAAGATGATGCTGTGAGTTAGGTCAGTTCGACACCCAGGCCTATTCGTGTTTCTTCTTCTAGGAGAAAGAGATGTTTTGAGGCTACTTGTGTAGGTAAAATTAGTCAGGCTCCTCATGTTGATAGATTTATAATATGTCACCAGTGTGGGAAGTCTAGAAACATGAAACCACAATGCTTGCAAGATCTAGTAGAATGTAGAGGTTGCGGTAAGATATGCCATATCCAACGTTTCTAAAGGACCTTTCCTTCAGTGCCTAGAGAGTAGGGATCTTGAACCACTCAATGATTTTGAGAGGGGCTAGTAGTATCATGATAGTAAGACAATTGGAATACCATCGAAAATTCAGGCTGAGGTGTCAGTCGAGTTAGAGGTAGTCAGACTCATAATTCTCAATGCCAATAGAGCGGGCATGATCAGGGAAGTTAGGTAATGACTCAGGGTTGTGGTACAGTCCAGTTACATGTAGTCCAGCATATACAGGAGGAATAGAGCACCAAACCTTATATATTTTGAGTTATTATTCTAGTAGCCTCCACTTTAGTGTTTATTTTATTTTACATAGGTGCGTCTCACTCTTTTATATCTGAAAATATTATGTAAAGTCTATGCCTCAAGATCGAACACTTCTATGGTGTTATGACGCTAGATACCCCATTGAGTATCTGATCAAAGGGAATTCTCCATTTTAAGGACTACCCCTTGAGGTAGGTGGATACATTTTCGTATAAAGTCTTTTCATCCTCAACATGACAAGATTTGATGTGATCATTGGGATGCACTGGTTAGTTCCTTATCGAGACCATATTGAATGATATCGTTGGAGGGTGACATTTACATCACCAAAGGGTGGCAAGAACATACATAAGGGAGAATGGTATGTGAGAGCTATGTAATCAATACTTGAGAAGTAGAGTTTGGGTAGTGTGACAACTTAGATTACCAATATTTTCTTAGATGACTAGGGGTTACGACACACTATTTTTCCTTATGTAGTTGAGCATTTTAGGTACATATTTCCTGACAACTTCTCTAGTCTACCTCTAACGAGAGAGGTAAAATTCACCATTGATCTTGTTCTAGGAGCAGAACTAGTGACTATTCCTCCTTATAGGATGACACCTATAGAGCTTCTGGAGCTCAATAAGTAATTGGAGGATCTAGAGGATAAAGGCTTCATATGCCTCAAAACTTCTCCTTGGGTTCACTGGTCCCTTTTTCTAAGAAGGTGGATGGTAACCTTAGGATATGCATGTATTAACATTAATTGAACCAATTAATGGTAAAGAATCAATATCCACTGCCTTGAATATATGACCTATTTGATCATCTATGAGGAGCGAGAGTGTTTTCAAAGATATATTTGAGGTCAGGCTATCATTAGGTGCATGTCAGGACTTAGGAAATACCCCGTACAACTTTCAGGAGAAGGTATGGTATATGTGAGTACTTGGTCATACCATAAGGATTCATGAACACACCTTATATTTTTATGGATCTTATGAATTGAGTTTTCCACCCATATCTGGATTCATTCATGATAGTATTTTTTGATGACATCTTAGTGTATTCACACTCCAGAAAAAACCATGACAACTATCTTGAGATTGTGATGAATACATTTAGAGAGAATCAGATCTATGATAAACTTAGTAAATTCCACTTTTGGATCGACAAAGTATACTTTTTAGGTCACATTATCTTGGAGTCAGAAGTTTTAGTAGACCCAAAGAAATTGAGAGCTATAGTTTCTTGGGAGCATCCCAAAAATGTCTTTGATATTCAGAGTTTCTTGAGGATATCTAGATATTATAGATGCGTCATCCATGATTTATCATGTCTTGCAATTCTACTTATAGCCTTGAAAATAAAGGTGTGAAATTCATATGGTCAAAATCTTATGAATAATCCTTTCAAGAGTTGAAGGGTCATTTGACTTTAACACCAATTCCAATTATTCCAAATCTAGAAAAGAGCTACATTGTATACTATGATGCATCAGGTATTGGGATAAAAGCTATTTTGATGTAGTATAAGTGAGTTATCGCATATGGGTCTCATTAGTTGATGCCTCACGAGTGGAATTACCCGACACACGACATCGAGCTAGCTACGGTTGTTCATGCTCTTCATTGTTGGAGACTCTATCTACTTAGAGAGTGTTTTGCAGTGTTCACTAATCAAAAAAATCCTTAAGTACATCTTTACACAACATAATCTCAACCTCAGGTAGCATAGGTGGGTTGAGTACCTATAGTCATTTAATTTCGAGCTTGCCTACATGCTTGGTAAATCCAATATTATAGCTGATGCTCTGAGCCAAAAGACTTAGACTTAGGTGGTTCAGGAGGCCAATGGATAGTGAAAGCTCAAGGACTTATTCTTAGAGATGCACATTGAGGTTTAGGAGGACCATGGCCAGACCAACCTCTCATCCTTGGAAGTACCTTCTACTCTTCTGGAACAAGTAAGAATGAGGCAACTATCTGATCCCATAATCCTTGTCCTAAGGGAAAGAATCTTAGATAATGATACATCTTTAGGATGGACCATGGATGGGGATGATAATTTACTATTCCATGAGTGTGTATGGGTCCCATCAGACATCAGAGAGGAGTTGATGCGAGAATCCCATTCCTCAGCTTGGGTAGTTCATCCTGGTGTCACCAAGATGAATCGAGATCTAAGACACTAATATTGGTGGCTTGGTATGAAACATAGTATTTTCAGATTCATCACTCGGTGTTCCACCTATTAGTAGGTGAAGGTGGAACATCAACATCTAGCAGGGATTTTATATCCATTTTCTATTCTTGAGTGAAAATGGGATGATGTTTCTATGGATTTTATGGCTAGTTTACCAAGATCACCTCATGGAAATGATATAGTGTGGGTTTTTGTTGATCGTTTGATGAAGGTCACACACATATTACCTATGAAAGATACCTTCTTGGTAGATGAGCTAGGAAGAATGTACATCAGGGAGGTTATACATCTTCATGGAGCTCCTCATTCTATCATTTATAACAGAGATTCTCAATTTACATCACAATTCTAGAAGGTGTTGCAGAAGGACTTGGGTACACAAGTTCTTCTAAGCATGGCCTATCATCCACAAACTGATGGGAATACAGAGCGTACGATTTAAGTTCTAGAGTACATACTCTGTGTATGCATCATTGAATTCAAGGGTTCTTGGGATAAACATATTCCTATTGTCAAGTTCACTTATAATAACATATTTTATTCTACCATCGAGATAGATCCTTCTGAAGCCTTATATGGTAGGCCTTAACGCTCACCTCTGTGCTGGATAGAGGCAAAGGAGGAATCTATTCTTGGACCACATCTCATATAGGATACTATAGAGTAGGTCCAATTGATCAAAAATCACATGATGAAATCTCAGTATAGACAACATTTGTATGCCAACAGATGTCGACGACCTCTTGAGTTCGAGGTCGGAGACTAAGTTTTATTGTGAGTATCACCCAGGTTGGTTCATAGAAATATTTGGAGGTAGGGTAAGCTCTCACTTAGGTTCATTGGACTCTTTGAGGTTGTGAAACAGAACAGACCAGTGGATTAACATATAGAACTTCCTCAGAAGTATCAGTCTATGTATGATGTATTTCATATATCTTAGCTTCACCGATATTATCCAGAACCATTACATGTATTTTAGCCTAATGAGTTTGAATTGGATGTATATGATTCTTTTGAGGAGTATCCTATTCATATTGTTGATCGAAGCATGAAGACACTTCGATTTAGGTAAGTTCATTTGATACGAATGATATAGTAGCATGATTGAGTACAAGATGAGACCTGAGAATAGGAAACTAATATACAAGCTCAGTTTCTGGAGATCTTTGTAGATGAAACCTCTTTACCCTCAGAAGTCCAACTTAGGGATGAATTTCTTTAAGGAGGGGAGGTTGTAACAAACTGTTTTTCATAAAGGTAAAACTCATGTTTTTGGTTTAAATTACTTTTAAAGGCCCTTAAAATGTTACCCAATGGAGTCATGTGGGTTACAAGGGTGTTCAGGGATTTTTCAGAGCCCAAAACCTTATAAATCTGAAAGATGAACTGGGCCACATGGTTAGTAGAAACTATGCAGTCCAGCCCATATGGTCTCTACTAACTATGCAGGAAAAAATAGAGGAGCATTAGGAGCCTCATAGTTTGTTTGAAACCATGAAACTGTAGGCACATACCCATGTGAGAAACTAAAAACTTTTAATAGAGGTTTTTCGCACAATTTTCACATGGTTAGTGAAACTGTGTGCCTTAACTGTACGAGGTCTCTCCTTGGGTAGTGTCTTGAACACGGTTTGCGCACGATTTGGAAAAACCGTGCGGCCGAACCGTGCACCCCCTATATTGAGGTTGAAAATACTTATTTACCATTAATGAATCTTATAACCCTATTTTCCTTTATCTACTCTTTATCTCATGGATGAAATTCATCCTTCTCCTCCTATAGCTCTTCCTCATGCCAAATATAGGCTTTAAGATAACTCCCACATCCGAAGTCCAAATCAAGCTCCACCAGAAGCATCAGATATATCTCAGTAAGGTCTAAAATCATTTCCCATCCTATTTTAATTTATCTTCAGATCCATTTTTCTATTTAGGTGCAAGATCTTATGCCCTATTTTCAGGGAATTAGACTGTTTCTTCAATTTCTTCAAACCTACTTCAAATATGAGGCTTCCATCAGACGGGGAGTCATTAAAGGACCTAAGGTAGGTGGTATCATCATTTTACCCAAGAGTTTTGGTGTTTATTATATTTTATATAGTGCTACATGCCAAACTTTTTCATGTGTCCCTATTTAATTTATTTCTTCGTATTAAATCAATCTACACCCCTTGATATATGCCCATTGATCCTTGTTTAGTGGATTAGAGGATGTTGAATTCAATTATGAACATTCCTTGGGTGTTCCAGATTGAATTTCACTATTATAATAAATTGAATATATGCATGGAATGCCTTCTAAGCATTCATCTTGAATCATTAACTGATTTTCCTCATTTATATAAATGTTTAATGAAATTAAGGCACCACCTTAGTGCTTGGACCAACTTATAAATAGAATTTCCCATGTAGGTAATTTCCCTATTGACAATGACACCTTATAAATGACTCTTCGAGCCTTATAAATTGAATTGTCTTGATTTATTTAATTAAATGGAATGAATTATGAGAGGGTATCAAGGAAACACCATCTGTTCATGTTTTATTGAATTCTTAAATTGAATTGTTATGAAATGATTATAATGGATTGGTAAATGTGATACATGAGAGGTAATTCCTCATGGATTATAATATTATTATGTTTAAACCTTGATATGGTCTATGGAATTATAGTAAGGGTTCTGTTGGGAATGAAAGTTTCACACTCCCTTACATCAGGTGTTGATCATGACATCTCACACCATTGACACTATTTGGACAGTGGGCATGACACACCACACCCCTTGTTTGAGTGTTGACACGATGGAACACTCATAATCCAAAGTGTTGAGCATGATGTCTCCCACTCTATATGGGATTTAAGGCATGTACCCTATTGCTTGAGCTTATAGGACCATTTAGATTAGTCATGGATGCCTGAGTTACGCCCCAATCAAGTCAACACCTAGTATTCCAGGTATATGGACACTTACATATGCATGTACTTGGTTCATATAGGTGGATGGAATATTTAACTATAATATATATATATACACTATTACTATATATATATTTAGTTATTAAGCATACACACATTTTGACCATGAACTGAAGTAGGTATAGCCGTTGGGTGTCCTTTAGGAACCTGAGCATGCTATTATTTATTTATTTAGTAGTGTTAATTAATTATTTATATTTTCACACTGATTATATATAAGCACTACTTGGATTACTTCTAGACACCATTGATGGTGGACTACTGGTATTTTATCTCACACCCTACTCGGATTGCCCTTGGCACCTGAGTAGACTATTTTTCTGTAGGTGCAGATAAGGGAAAACACCTTGCTATAGATCTTTGACATGATTAGGTTATAAATGGAGCATAGGAGCAGAGGAACAAGAATATTCTTGGGATTCCAGTGGAGTATCCTTTTTGACTTTTATTTTTTATTTTTTTATATCATGATTATATATAACTATCCCCTATTCCCCTTTTTTGTGTCAGCATATCATGCATCCATGTATATGACACTGCCTAGTGGCTTTTGATATTATTACTCAATTTCTCAATTATTTATTCTTTTTCTATTTAGCTATTATATTATGTATATTATTATATGATTATGTTGTTTCATGTTTATTTCATTATCCATTGTTCCACTCTGAGACGAGGGTATAGTCTCCCCACTATACCACCTTTACACCCTCACTACTAGTCAATAACCTCCAGTGTACGAGGAGGCATGGTTGAGGCCATATGATCCACCAGATCAAGACAAAAATTAAGTGTATCCTGAGTCAGGATGTTAAATGAATAGACAAACTTGGTTTTTAAAAGTTTATTATAAGTTGTGACACTATTTTTCATGATCCTGTTATCCCTAAGTGTAATATTATTAGTTTTGAAAACACTAAAACACCCTAATTGGTGGGTTTTGAGATCTAACTGGAATCTCAAACAATATCTCAAAACAAGAAAACCTTCATCAATCCTCCCTAATAGACTCAACTTTATTCTGATTCTATCTCTGAGTTATATAAAGATAGAGATAAATAATCTCAAGGTTACCACCTTATGCAAGATGGGGATAAGAGGACCATCTGACCCCCTACTCTCTTTGGTCATGACAATGTGGCTACTTACACTTTTAACATTACTCAAGGTATAAATAGTGATGAACCACAAACATATAATTTGGATATGAAATCAAATGAATCTAAGAAGTGGATTTCTACTATGAATGATAAAATTTCATTCCTACTCTAAAATAAAATATGAGAAGTAGTTATTATAACACCCCGGGTTTTAATACATATTTCTTAAAATATATTTCCATCAATAATAACTATGTTTTTCTATTACATTAAAACATTTTAACTAGAGTAAGAAGTAATTCATACAATATTTGAATGAAACTAATAACATTTTATTCACTCATAATGAAGCATTATAACAAAAGTATAAGAAAATATATATTACTTTCCATGGATGATTACATACCTTAAAATTACATATATTAAAATGAGATAATAAATATAAAAGAATAATATTTTTGCAACGATGAAATTGAAGGACCCCGGAGCACCCTGAGAGGGGAGGGGTGAACCAGGGTGTCAACCTTTTCTTTTTAATGTTGAGGATCTTGTTCCCACATTGGTATGAACTTGTTATATCTGTAAAACAAATGAAAGTAGGAAGTTGACACGACACTTTTACTTGGTTCACCACAAAGGGATACATACAAGGAGAATATGCCGACATTGTGTCGGTCGTACCAAAATCCAATAATCTTCACTAGTTTATAGATTACAAGTTTTGGTCACAATCACACCGTGCTAGGCACACTGCCTTTACAAAGGTTTAGGGATAGCTCACTACATCCCTCGGGTCACTCCTGTTGACTCCCCCTGGATCACTGTATTTGGTGAAGTCCCAATTAGTTTATAGACATGAAGGTATCTTCAATAGATTCGCATTGAAGTCTTTTCCTCTGCTTAGCACGAGACTCTGCTTGCATCGAAGTCCAGAATTGATGCTCTTGAACACACCTTTGCGCGTAAGACCTCACTTTTACGCGCAATATTTTCTTTTCGCACGGAGAAATATTTCATGAAACAACACCCTTTTTGCGCAACTAGAACTTTTACGCGCAACCTTAACTTTTACGCGCAGCTCTTCCTTTTTTGTGCAGCCCATAATTTTTTGCACAAGTCGGAATTTTTCACGCAAGCCGGAAGATTTCGCACACCTCAAAATTTTTCGCGCAAGCCAGAATATTTCACACAAGCCTGAATATTTCATACAAGATAGAATATTTCGTGCAAGACAGAATATTTCACGGACCTTAGATTTTTTTGCGCAAGCTGAAATATTTCGCGCAGCTCTGAATTTTTCATACAACTCCCTTTATGTGAACCTTTTTCGCGCATCATCACTTGGATCTTCTCTTAGTCTTCAGCCATCTGGAATGAGGTGGGTCACCTCTTATTTATAGGCGTCACTGACCCCTGCGCGCAAAACCCATCATGGCGTAAAAAACCTCTCATTCGGCGTGCAATACATTTCGCGCATGAACCGTTTTCCATGCATATCTTCATGTTTTTCGTGTAGCCCATGCCTTTACCATTTTTCGATGTTCTGATTCCGAAACACCTCTTGCACGAAAAATATCTCTCCACTATTTCGCACACCACGCTGTCTTTTCACGCACACCTCCCCTATTTTGCGCACCACTTCCTCTTTGCACACACCTCCTTTTTCCAAAAACCTATGTCTTCATTTTCCAATTTTCTGGTCCAAAAATTTGGCAAACACTGGAGAAAAGCACCACCTTCAATACTGTTGTCTGCTTGAACTCTATGATCACTTTACTGCCACACATTCCGAACATCCACTAAGGATTGACAACAAACACAAACCATACTACAATTCATGCATAGAACAACCATGGTTACAATAATATCCCCCTTTGGGTTTGTTGGCAATCACTAAATAAATTCCATAGAGCACGATCCACATGCAAACCAAAAATGCAAGAATCAACTCAGCCAACACTCTAAGTCTACGTGAGCAATGCTCGGTGTAGAAAACAGGAGGGGAAGCATGAATTGGGATCCAGTGTTTTGGAATTCTCAATGAAGCCCAAGAAATTCTCTTAAATTTTCACAAAATCATTACATGTCCAATGTATTCCTTCACACCCTATCACCGAATTCTAATTATTTCACCGAATTCTCATCGTGTCACAGAAGCATCACATGTCCTGAATTTATTCCTTCTCCCCCATTGACAATAAATGTAACACCCTGATATTTTATGAGAAGTATATTTTTTTATGTATTATGTTATACGCAACATCAAAGGAATCTTTCACTACACATAACACTATCTTGGATTGCGTTATACGCAAAAGCAACCTTCCTCGATAGCATGTGTTGTACGCAATATTGAGTTTCACTAAACAACAACATGTTATTAAAATATTATATAAACTAGCTGTTATGAATAGTATTAACTACATTTTGAATTTTATAACATTATTATTCATCTTATATATTTTATAGAACATGGTATGAGAACAAAATAAATTTTTTGGGTAAAATAAGTATTTTTCAAAAAATGCATTTTTGCCGCCTTTTGATGGCGCACCCACTTTAAATCTAGTTTTTGACATGTTTATAAGTTCAATTTGATAAAATAAAATTCTTATTTGGAATCAGGATATAAAAATTTACTTTGGATAATTTTTTTCATATTATTCTGATAACTTTCATATTTTAATGAATAGTAAAAACACGCTATATTTTAATTAAAAACAACTTTTTTCATTGCAATAATTTATATGGTTAAATTATAATATTTAATGGTTTTAAAGTATAAATAGAATATATTTTTACCATTTAATATAATTTATGTCATTACCATTAATTTTACATTGAATTCATAGGTAAAAACATTTCAATCTTTGACAATGTTTTAACTTTATAACCCGTTTTCTTAACAACGAGATTAATTTTAAATTAATTACTGGAACTTCTGTGTTTTAAATTTTGAAAAATAGATTCCATATTTGAATTCATTGGGTCTAAATTATGTTAATAGGTTACTTTTATTTTTTTTGATATTATGAATAGTAACTACAATAATTTTTATTTACTACAGTTAAAGGTAAATCAGGTAATTAAGGGTAAAAATAAGATTATAAAATTACCCTAAAAGTTGCCAAAATCCCATTGTATGAATAAAAGTCGACCCATATCACCTAAGGTTCGGACTAGAATCATTTAATGAACTTTTGAACATGAAATAATATAATTATTATTAAAACCAAAGAAAGTGACAACATGTCACTCTCTTAAATCTTATAAGTGTAATAATTTTAATTTAGTGATAAAATTCATAAAACTTCGGATATAAATAGTAACCAGAAATCTAATAAAATTATATACATCATATGAATTTATTTATAATTTTTAGGGATTAAATAATTATCATTAATTATGACACAATAGTGATGTTGAAATTATTTTATTGATTAAATTATCAAATAAATGATTTTAGAAGTATTAAAATAAATATCATATAAACTATTTAATGTGCTCCACTAATTTTCTAGATAAATATGACATGTTATTAATCTATTAAATATTGTATTTCTAACATGTATTCTATGTATATTTTATTTAAATTCAAATAAATGAATAGTGTCAAAATTGACACTATTCTTATTTTATAAAAATTACATATTATAAAATTGTTTAAAAATCACAAAATTATTTAAAAATTATAAATTAAAATTTATATGGTAGAAAATTTAATAAATTATACAATTATGTAAAATTCACAACATATAAGTAATTATTTATAATGATTTAAAATTTAGAATATTATTACCACAAATAAAATTAAATTGATTATATAAGGATAAATAAAGTTGATAATGTTTATAATAAATTCCCAACTTGTATAAATTTTATTGGTTGATGAGATTAAAACCCTATCTCATCTAATATTAGGATTTGAGTTATTTTTGGAGGTTTTTAAGTGGGGCTTGAATTTATTATAAATTAATATTTCTTATAATTCCAAAGGTGCCCCTCTCCTCCCTTATAAAAGGGCACCTCCTCCATCTAATCTTTACACAACATTGAGCCTTAAAGCTCAGAAAACCTCTGCCCATTTCCCTTCTCAACCTCCCTAGAAACATACTAGAGGTCCTGGTCTTCTTAAAATACCAATTTTAGTATCCTAAGAGGAGGTTTCAAAGAGGCGTGTCGAAGAAGAGGTAATATCCTTTACTGATTCTTTCAAATTCATTTCTTCTTCCACTTACTATTATTTTGTTGTTTAATAATAAAGTAATAACATTAGTATCACTCATATACTAATATTTTATTATAAATATGAAACAACCATATTTCACCTTCGATCCATCCTATGGAAAATGAAATCATCGCGCATGCGTACGTACGGAATACCGTCTCCACGCCGTGGTGTAATCTGTTTTTCTACCACCACATTACTTGTATGGAAATAAGAATGGAAGAAATAAATATATATGATTATTAAGTTATATTTATTCTAAAATATTATACACCATACACTTCAATACATTTCCACAATCATGGGAACGATATCGTCACTCGTGCGTACGTACGGCTTACCGTCTCCATGGTGCGATGTGATTCGTTCTACATGATCTTCACTAAACCATGATTATATAAATGAATTGAATGAATAAATATGATATATATTATAAAAATACCATTATGTAAATGATGTATCTATAACCTAAAAATAGGAAGAAGAATTTATTCGACAAAACACACATAAGAACATAAAGCAATAAACACCCGAATAACAAGTAGCAATGAAATATTACTAATAAGAAGATAATAATATGACCATATATGATATCATAACAATGAATATGATTCTATAATAAGTCAATGACATTTTTAAATCATTATACAGGAGGTTTGGATACGTACAAATCATATCAAACCTAAGGTAAGGGAAAATCTCGCAATCTCATTTTTATCCGAGATTGTTTATACTTTAGAATTTACTGGGGAATATTTATCATCCACATCCATGTTTCCTAAATATATAATATTATTTCTATCCTCATAAAATTTTTTAAATCCAATTTTATCTATTGGTGAATTTTTAGTAAAAGATATGAAAGTAATCTTTTGTTATTTTCAGTACAATATACTTTTTGACTTTTTCGGCCAAAGTACGAGAAGAATGTTTTTTTAACTTATATGGCATGAATAGATTTTTATGATTCCATAGAACATTATTTCCATGAATCTTACTTTATAAATTTTCAAGTTTATTTTTAATTAACTTCTTTTAGTTTAAAAAGTTATGACATGTTAAGAAAGGAAAAATGTTTTTGAAGTAGAAAGGATATTTTCCTCAAGAATGGAGTTCAAGTGTTTTATCAAAATTATTTTCCATATAAGATAATATAGGGTTATGTTTCTATCCCTATTATTACATTTATTTGATTATTTTGTGATGGAATTATTTTTATGAAGTCCTTTATCCTATATGAATTGTTTTATGATGTCACGATGTTTAAGAATCCCATTTTTATTACATGGGTTATGCTATGATGTATGATTTATGATTTTGTGGCACACATAAGAATGGTTTCATTATGAGATGGGTGAGACCTATATCTCCCTCCAATGCATTGGGTAAAGATTTATATCTCATGAGATAGACATGGCTGGAATGACAAGTTAAATTGGTTCAGTGATACATGACTAGAACGAGGAGTGAACTCAGTTCATAAATGGACTTTGTCCACTATGAGAGTCTTGGAAATGAGTCTTAACTAATAAGAAATGATTTTCTATGATTATTTTTGTATTCCATAATGTTTTATGTTTTATGTTATGATTATTGGGATTGCATTTCACTACTATGATTTGTCCCATGTTATGATATTATGATCTCTTTTGCAGGTTAAGATTTTAAAAATGTTATGTTCTTATGAATATGACATGATTGATATTTATTTTGTTTACCCTTACTAAGAATTTGAGCTCACCCTTTTTTATGTTTTCTTTTCCCCAGGTTAGGAAGAAGGGTACCAAGTAGGATATGCCAAAAGTAACTCTAGATATGATGAAATAAATGGGAGACAATGTAGATGCTTTATGAACAAGTTGTTTATGTTTCCCAGTTTCTAAAGACACTATACCTATAAGGTCCTACCATGGTTTTGTTAAATGTTGTAATAAGTATGCTTCAATTCTGTAGTAATAACCATGTATCTAAAGTATGGGTTGTTATAGTTGGTATCAGAGGAAAGGTATAGTCAACCTTTGGAAACTAAGATGTGAAAGCCTTAGTAAGAACCCTAAGGATATGTCTAAGCATAGAAAATAATCTTAGTATTTTAGAAATGGTCATGAATAACCTATGATAAGACCTAAAGTGTGAAATTTTATTACTAATTATGTGGTTTTCCTATTGTAATTAGTGTTTCTCACACTATGATTCTTGGTTTTAGTCAATGGCTGGAACCCGAAGGAACCGTGTTAATGCTGAATGCGATGGACAATGCAATGATTGTCCCCCTGACCAACCAAACGTTATGGGAGCTGGAATGAAAAATCTTGTAGCCATGCTCACACAACTTTCTCAAGCTATGAATCATGCAGGACATCCAAATGAGCAAAGGAAAGAGAAAAATTATGTTTAATCCTTCATGAGGCAGCGTCCACCTTCATTCAGCAGGTCTTCTGATCTATTAGCGGCTGAACAATGGATCAGTACCATTGAAAAGATATTTTCAGTTCTACAATGTTCTGAACATGACAAAGTCATCTTAGCAGTGTATTGTTTGGAAGGTGAAGTTGATCAATGGTGGAATCTTATCAAGAATACGAGGCAAAGGGATGAAATTGAGTCCATGGAATGGGACGAGTTCAAGAACTTATTTTTCAATAATTACTTCCCTCGTATTCTTCGAACAAAGATGGAGAAGGAGTTTCTTGAACTGAAACAAAAGGATGATGAATCAATTGGTACCTACGAAGCAAGTTTTACAAGACTTGCAAGGTACGCTTCTGGAATTATTATCCAACCTGAGAGTAAGATCGATCGATTATTTAGTGTCTTAAAACCAAGTCTTCAAAGGGCGTTATCCATAAGGGACTTCAATAGCTATGAGGAAATTGTTCGATGTGCTCACAAGGTTGAGATGGAGATTGAAGTAACCCATCAGTCATATGGGTTTGATAAGAAGAGGAAAATGGAATTCAAAGGAAAATCTAAAGACCACACTGAAAAGAAGATGAGTTTTCCTTTATGCTCAAATTGTGGAAAGAAACATGGAGGGAATTGTCTTAAAGGGACAATAAAATGTTTTAAGTGTGGAAAAGAAGGTCATCAGGCAATTGAATGTCAAAATAATGGGAAGAAGATGTCTAGTGATGCGAACAAAGAAAGGGATACACAGAATGCACCTCCAACACTTCAATGTTTCAAGTGCAAGGAGATGGGGAATTATGCCAATCAATGACCAAATCCAAGGGTTTTTGATGATGATCAATGTCAACAAACTCTTAAGGCCAAAGACAAAGGAATGTCACATGCAATTACAATCGGAGATGTGGATTACGATAACTAAGTGGTGAAAGGTACACTTACCATCCAATCTAAAATAGAAAATGTTTTATTTGATTCTGGATCCACCCACTCATTTATTTATGAAGAATTTTATAAGGTTATCACCGTATTACCTCAACAATTAGATGTTGAGTTATCTGTGACAACTCCTAATGGCACAATGGTAGCATCAAAAGTTTATAATTCTTCTCCGATTGAAGTTTGTGGGAAAGTGCTTCCTGCAAATCTTGTGATCCTTACTATAGTATAATTTGATGTGATTCTTAGCATTGATTGGATTTCTTTATATGGAGCTCATATCAATTTCCAAATAATGGAAGTCATATTTCATATTCCAGATCAATCTATGATTATCTATCGATGCAAGGATGAACATGACCTTCCAGTGGAAATTTCTTCCATCTTATGGGTCTTGATTCCACTAAATGAAGGTTATTTATCTCAAATGGTTGGCAATAAAATCATGATTAAGAATACACCCACTGTACAGGAGTTTGATGATGTATTTCTGGAGGAATTTCCAGGTCTTCCACCAAATTGTGAAGTTGAGTTTTCAATAGAACTCATACCTGGTGCTATGCCTATTTCAAAGAAACCTTATAGAATGGCCCCAATTGAGTTGCAGGAATTGAAGAAGCAAATCCAAGAGAATCTTGATAAGGGATTCATACGCCCTAGTGCGTCACCTTGGGGAGCACCTATTCTATTTTTTAAGAGTAAAGATGGATCAATGAGACTTTGTATTGATTATAGAGAACTTAACAAGATCACTATCAAGAACAAATATCATCTCCCACGCATTGATGACTTATTTGACCAACTACGCGGAGCTCAATACTTTTCTAAGATTGATCTTTGTTCAGGGTATCATTAATTAAGGGTCAAAAGGGAGGATATACCAAATACAACTTTCCGTACAAGGTATGGACACTATGAATTTATAGTGATGCCATTTGGTCTTACTAATTCCCCTTCTATCTTTATGGATCTAATGAATAGAGTCTTTAGAGACTATCTTGATCAGTTTGTGGTAGTCTTTATAGACGATATTCTTGTCTATTAAAAGAACAAGGAAGAACATGAAGATCACTTGAGAATTGTATTAAAGACCCTAATAAAGGAGAAGCTTTATGACAAATTTATCAAGTGTGAATTTTGGATTCAAAAAGTTTCATTTTTGGGTCACATAATCTCAAAAGAGGGGATATCTATGGATCTAGCAAAAACAGAGGTTATCAAAAGATGGTCAAGAACAACAAAAGTAACTGAGATCTGAATTTTTCTTGGCTTGGATGGATATTATCGACGTTTTGTGAAAGATTTTTCAAGGTTATCTAATCCACTCACCAGGTTGACCGAAAATAAGTTAAGTTCGTTTGGACAGAGGAGTGTGAAGAAAATTTCAAGGAGTTAAAACGAAGGTTATCCAGTGCACCTGTGCTCACACTACCTTGTAGTGGAGAAACATTTTTGATCTACAATGATGCATCCAAGAAGGGATTGGGGTGTGTTCTCATGAAAAATGATATGGTGATAGCTTATACCTCACGAAATTTGAAAATCCATGAGCAAAATTACCCAACTCATGATTTGGAGTTAGCTGCGGTAATATTTACATTAAAGATTTAGATGCATTACCTTTATGGTGAAAGGTGTGATATTTATACTAATCATAAAATTTTAAAGTATATTTTCACACAAAAGGAGCTGAATATGCGCCAAATAAGATGGTTGGAGTTGATTAAGGATTACGACTGCTCAATTCATTATCACCCTAGGAAAGAAAACAAGGTGGAAGATGCATTAAGTCGACAAGACCATGCTAGCTTATCCATGATGAGGATCACAAAAGATCCAATATTTATGGATTTACAAAGGATGGATCTTGGAATTATAACGGAAGGGGAAAAATCTTATCTTTCTCAAATGAATGTTCAACCATCTATACATATGAATATTAAAGAGGCACAGAAAGAAGATGTAGAGTTACAAAAGAAGGTGAGAAATGTTCTTGAATTTCACATTGATTGTGATGAAATAATAAGGTTCAGGAATTGGATTTGTGTTCCTCCCATCCCAGAATTAAAGAAGGAGATGCTGGATGAGGCTCATAGTTCTTCATTCTCTATTCATCCTGGAAGCACAGAGATGTATAGGGACCTGAAAGAGTACTTCTGGTGGGATGACATGAAAAGAGATGTTGCTGAATATGTCTCTTGATGCTTGGTTTGTCAGCAAGTTAAAGCTGAGAGACAGAAGTCTAAGGGGATGTTACAACCATTACCCATACCCGAATGGAAATGGGAAAACATCACTATGGACTTTGTCACCGGACTTCCTAAAACATCCAAAGGCAATAATGCTATCTGGGTCATAGTTGATCGTCTTACGAAGTCAACACACTTCATTGATATTAGAGAAGATTTATCTATGGATCATCTTTCTAGGATATATATAAAGGAAGTGGTAAGATTGCATGGAGTACCACTTTCCATTATATCTGATCGGGATCCGAGGTTTACCTCGAAGTTCTGGAGAAGTCTTCAGCATACTCTAGATACAGAGTTAGTTTTAGCACTGATTATCATCCTCAGACAGACGGTCAGTCTGAGAGAACAATTCAAACTCTAGAAGATATGTTAAGAGCTTGCTCTATGGATTTCAAAGGTGGTTGGGATCAAAACCTACCTTTGGTGGAATTTTCTTATAATAATAGCTTTCACTCCAGTATTTAGACGACTCCTTATGAAGCTCTCTATGGAAAGAAATTCCGAACTCCAACTTGCTGGGATGAAGTTGGGGAAAGAAATCTATTAGGACCTGATCTTGTTGATGATATGGCAGAAAAGGTCCGATCTATTAAACAACACATAAGATTAGCTCAGATTCAACAAAAAAGTTATGCTGACAACCGAAGAAAGACCTATAGTTTGAAGTGGGTGATAAAGTGTTCTTACGAATATCTCCTTGGAAGAGAGTAATGATATTTGGAAAGAAGGGCAAGTTGAGCCCTAGGTATATCGGTCCTTTTGAAATACTGGATCGTGTTGGGAAGGTAGCTTACCGATTGACGCTTCCACCGAATCTCACTCAAGATCACGATGTGTTCCATGTATCTCTCCTGAGAAAGTAAATAACCGATCCTTCACATATACTAAGCTCAGAAGTTGTACCGCTGGAGCAAGATCTTTCTTATGAAGAACAACCAATAGAGATTCTGGATCATAGTGAAAAAGTTCTACGGAACAAGACCACTCGCTTGGTGAAAGTTTTATGGAGGAACCACCAATTAGAAGAAGCTACATGGGATCTTGAGGATATGATGAGGGAGTGGTATCCTCATCTGTTTGTTACGAAGTGAAGAATTTCGAGGGCAAAATTCATTTTAAGGGGGTAGAATGTAACAACATGATATTTTATGAGAATTATATTTTTTTATGTCTTATATTATACGCAACATCAAAGGAATCTTTCACTACACACAACACTATCTTGGCTTGCGTTATACGCAAAAGCAACCTTCCTCGATAGCGTGTGTTGTACGCAATATCGAGTTTCACTAAATAACAACATGTTATTAAAACATTATATAAACTAGACGTTATGAATAGTATTAACTACATTTTTAATTTTATAACATTATTATTCATCTTACATATTTTCTAGAACATGGTATGAGAACAAAATAATTTTTTTGGGTAAAATAAGTATTTTTCAAAAAATGCAGTTTTGCCGCCTTTTGATGGCACACCCACTTTAAATCTAGTTTTTGACATGTTTATAAGTTCAATTTGATAAAATAAAATTCTTCTTTGGAATCGGGATATAAAAATTTACTTTGGATAAAATTTTCATATTATTATGATAACTTTCATATTTTAATAAATAGTAAAAACACGCTATATTTTAATTAAAACCAACTTTTTTCATTGCAATAATTTATATGGTTAAATTATAATATTTAATGGTTTTAAAGTATAAATAGAATATATTTTTACTATTTAATATAATGTATGTCATTACCATTAATTTTACATTGAATTCATAGGTACAAGCATTTCAATCTTTGGCAATGTTTTAACTTTTAAAACTCGTTTTCTTAACAACGGGATTAATTTTAAATTAATTACTGAAACTTTTGTGTTTTGAATTTTTAAAAATGGATTCCATATTTTAATTCAGAGGTCCAAATTATGTTAATAGGTTACTTTTTTTTGATATTATGAATAGTAACTATGGTAATTTTTATTTACTACAGTTAAAGGTAAATCGGGTAATTAAGGGTAAAAATAAGATTATAAAATTACCCTAACAGTTTCCAAAATCCTATTGGATAAATAAAAGTAGACCCATATCACCTAAGGGTCGTACTAGATTCATTTCATGGACTTTTGACCATGAAATAATATAATTATTATTAAAACCAAAGAAAGTGACAACATGTCACTCTCTTAAATCTTATAAGTGTAATAATTTTAATTTAGTGATAAACTTCATAAAACTTAGGATATAAATAGTCCCCAGAAATATAATATAATTATATACATCATATGAATTTATTTATAATTTTTAGGGATTAAATAATTATCATTAATTATGATACAATAGTGATGTTGAAATTATTTTATTGATTGAATTATCAAGTAAATGATTTTAAAAGTATTAAAATAAATATTATATGAACTATTTAATGTGATCCACTAATTTTATAGATAAATATGACATGTTATAAATCTATTAAATCTTTTATTTCGAACATATCTTCTGTGTATATTTTATTTAAATTCAAATAAATTAATAGTGTCAAAATTGATACTATTGTTATTTTATAAAAATTACATATTATAAAATTGTTTAAAAATCACAAAAATATTTAAAAATTATAAATTAAAATTTATATGGTCTAAAATGTAATAAAGTATACAATTATGTACAATTAACAAAATATAATTAATTATTTATAATGATTTAAAATTTAGAATTTTATTACCACAAATAAAATTAAATAGATTATATAAGGATAAATCAAGTTGATAATGTTTAAAATAAATTCCCAACTTGTCTAAATTTTATTGGTTTATGAGATTAAAACAATATCTCATATAATCTTTGTATTTGAGTTATTTTTGGAGGTTTTTAAGTGGTTTTGGAATTTATTATAAATTAATATTTCTTATAATTCCAAAGGTGCCCCTCTCCTCCCTTATAAAAGGGCACCTCCTCCCTCTCCTCTTTACACAACTTTGAGCCTTCAATCTTGGACAACCCCTGACCATTTCCCTTATCAACCTCCCTAGAAATATACTAGAGGTCCTGGTCTTCTTCAAAGACCAATTTTAGTATCCTAAGAGGAGGTTTCAAAGAGGCGTGTCGAAGAAGAGGTAATATCCTTTACCGATTCTTTCAAATTAATTTCTTCTTCTACTTCCTATTATTTTGTTGTTTCATAATAAAGTAATAACATCAGTATCAATAATATACTGATATGTTATTATAAATATGAAACAACCATATTTCACCTTCGATCCATCCTACGGAAAACAAAATTACCGCGCGTGCGTACGTACGGAATACTGTCTCCACGCCGTAGTGTAATATGTTTTTCCACCACCACCTTACTTGGATGGGTATAAGAATGGAAGAAATAACTATATATGATTATTAAGTTATATTTATTCTAAAATATTATACACCATACACTTCAATAAATTTCCACAATCATGGGAACGATATCGTCGCTCGTGCGTACGTACGGCTTACCGTCTCCACGGTGCGATGTGATTCGTTCTACATGATCTTAACTAAACCATGATTATATAAACGAATTGAATGAATAAATATGATATATATTATAAAAATACCATTCTTTAAATGATGTATCTATAACCTAAAAATAGGAAGAAGAATTTATTCTACAAAACACGCATAAGAACATAAAGCAATAAACACCCGAATAACAAGTAGCAATGAAATATTACTAATAAGAAGATAAGAATATGACCATATATGATATCATAAAAATGAATGTGATTATGGAATAAGTAAATTACATTGTTTAAATCATTATATAGGAGGTTCGGATACGTACAAAGCATATCGGACCTAAGGTAAGGGAAAATCTCGCAATCTCATTTTTATCTGAGATTGTTTATACTTTAGAATTTAATGGGGAATATTTATAATCCACATCCATGTTTCCTCAATATGTAATATTATTTCTATCCTCATACAATTTTTTAAATCCAATTTTACCTATTGGTGAATTTTTATTAAAAGATATGAAAGGAATCTTTTTTCATTTTCAGTACAATAAACTTTTTGACTTTTTCGGCCAAAGTACGAGAAGAATGTTTTTTTAACTTATACAGAATGAATGGATTTTTATGATTCCATAGAAAATTATTTCCATGAAGCTTCCTTTAAAAATTTTCAAGTTTATTTTTAATTAACTTCTTTTAGTTTAAAATGTTATTACATGTTAAGAAAGGAAAAATGTTTTTGAAGTAGAAAGGATATTTTCCTCAAGAATGGAGTTCAAGTGTTTTATCAAAATTATTTTCCATATAAGATAATATAGGGTTCTGTTTCTATCCCTATTATTACATTGATTTTATTATGTTGTGATGGAATTATTTTTATTAAGTCCTTTATCTTATATGAATTGTTTTATGATGTCACGATGTTTAAGAATCCAATTTTTATTACATGGGTTATGCTATGATGTATGATTTATGATTTTGTGGCACACATAAGAATGGTTTCATTATGAGATGGGTGGGACCTATATCTCCCTCCAATGCATTAGGTAAAGATTTATATCTCATGAGATATACATGGCTGGAACGATAAGTTAAACCGGTTCAGTGATACAGGACTGGAACGAGGAGTGAACTCGGTTCAGAAATGGACTTTGTCTGCTATGATAGTCTTGGCAATGAGTCTTTACTAATAAGAAATGATTTTCTATGATTATGTGTGTATGCCGCACTGTTTCATGTTTTAAGTTATGATTATTGGGATTACATTTCACTACTTTGATTTATCCCATGTTATGATATTATGATCTCTTTTGCAGGTTAAGATTTTAAAAATGTTATGTTCTTATGAATATGATATGATTGATATATTTTTTATTTACCCTTACTGAGCATTTGAGCTCACCCTTTTGTATGTTTTCTTTTCCCCAGGTTAGGAAGAAGGGTACTAAGTAGGATATGCCAAAAGGGACTCTAGATATGATGAAATAAATGGGAGACAATGTAGATGCTTTATGAACCAGTTGTTTATGTTTCCCAGTTTATAAAGACACTATACCTATACGGTCCTACCATGGTTTTGTTATGTGTTGTAATAAGTATGCTTAAATTATGAAGTAATAACCATGTATTTAAAGTATGGGTCATTATAATAAACCCAAATACTGGTAATTGTTCTTTATTCAGATCAAAACACAGTCCCCCTGGATAGTATCTCCCCCACAAACCTGCATCACATCCACAAACAGATTAAAAACTGTAAATATAGCTGGGGAGAGGGGATTTACATAACCTCCTTAGGCACTGGGAGGTGGCTGAACACCAAGGTTCAACCGATGTTTCTCAAACACAACCACTGACAGTGGCTTGGTCAGGTTATCAGCCACTCGCTCATCAGTTCCCACATGTTCCATTCTAATCATGCCTTGATCAACTTTTTCTTTGATAAAGTGATACCCGATTTCAATACGTTTTGTATGAGAATATTGAATAACATTCTTTTTAAGATCAATTGCGCTCTTGTTATCACAGTAAATCACAATTGGTTGCTTTACCTCATCACTGATATCTGTTAGTTTTTGCTTCATCCATAGCAGTTGAGTGCATGCCTTTGTGGCAGAGATATACTCAGCTTCAGCAGTACTAAGAGAAGTAATTTCTTGTTTCTTGCTCAACTAGCCAACACATTTATTCCCAATATAGAATGCTCCACCACTGGTGGAATTTCTGTCCACTACATCACCAGCCTAGTTAGCATCAGAAAATGCTGATAATTCACTGTCCCTTCCTAAAGCAAGGTATAACCCAATGTTATGAGTACCTTGAATGTACCTCATGATTATTTTAACTGCCAACATATATTACTCCTTTGGACTACTCTAAAAGTGGGGCGCTAGACATGTTGCAAATAAAATATCTGGTCATGTCATTGTTAGGTACAATAGGCTCCCAATGATCCTCTTGTACATGGTGGGATCTACAGAGGTCCCATCCTCATGATTTCCAAGTTTGGTTTCAACTGCAATCAGAGTTGACATTGGTTTGGAGGCATACATATTAAATTTCTTCAGCAACTCTCTTGCATAATTTTCCTGAGAGATGAAAGTGTAATATTTCTTTTGAGTCACCTAAAACCCTAAAAAATATATGAGCTCCCCAATCATTGAAATTTAAAATTATGATTTCATGTGAGTGGAAAATTCGTCCACTAATTTCTGCCTGCTGCCACCAAATATAATGTCATAAACGTAAACTAGAACCATGAACTAATCTTTCAGGGAATTCTTCACATAGATATTGTGATCTACTCCTCCTCATGTGAATTCTAGTTTCTTGAGATAAGAGTCCAGCTAGGAATACCACGCTCGTGGTGCCTGTTTCAAGCCATATAGTGCTTTCTTTAGTTTGCAAACCTTTGTTTCATTAGTACCAAGAAGAAAACCCACTGGTTGTTCTATGTAGACTTCTTCTTCGAGTACACCATTCAATAATGCTATCTTGACATCCATTTGATATAATTTATATCCTATTTGGAGTGCCATGGCAAAGAAAAGCCTGATTGACTCTAGTCTAGCCATTGGTGCAAAGGTTTCTTCAACATCAACACATTCAATATGGGAATATCCGTTACATACCAGTCATGAATTGTTTATAATAACACTTCCATGCTCATCAAACTTGTTCTTGAAGATACATTTTGTACCAATCACATTGTGACATTCGGGTCTCTTGACTAGATCCCATGTCTGGTTCTTGTCAATCTGATCTAACTCTTCATTCATGGCTTTCACCCAAGACTCATCCTTTGTAGCTTCTTCAAATGAGGATGGCTCCATAACTGACAGAAATTCAGATTGTGTGTTATTCCTCATTATTATTGTTTGTGTTGGTTCATTCTTGTCCCCAATTATGTTAGATGGATCAATCTCAACTCTTCGATTTATCCTGTGAGGTTTAGTCGCATTTTCTCTAGCCATGGTTTCCTCTTCAGATTCTTCTTCTGAGTCAACATCATGATGTGACTTCTGAGTGTTTTGTACACCTTCCTCTATTTCTGTATTTGTATTTACTCCATGTTCACTTTATTCCTCACTTCCTATCATATCATCATATTAAATCCTTGAAGCATTTGTAGTTTTCTCTTCAATGATATTAACATTACTGCTTTCCACAATCCTTCCCAATCGCTTGTTGAAACACTTGTAGGCTTTTCTATTCATTGAGTATCCAAGGAAAATTCCTTCATCTGCATTATCTCCATATTTCCCTCGATTTCCTTCTTTGTTTCTGATGAAGCACTTACTTCAAAAAACATGAAAGTATTTAAAAGAGGGATTCATTCCATGCCACAATTCATAAGGTTTCTTTATCTCACCCATATAAAGTCTTGTTTGATTTTGAATATACATTGTAGCTTGAACGACCTCTTTCCAATAATGTCATGGAATACGACTCTCAATCAGCATAGTTATTGCCATGTTGTTCACCTGTCTATTTCTGTGCTTAACCACTCCATTTTGTTGTGGATTTCTCACGAAAACTACCTCATCTTGTATCCCATGCTTCTCCAAGTAGTTTTCAAATTCAATAGACACGTATTTCCCTCCATTGTCTGATCACAACACTTTGATTATTCGTCCAGTATCATTCTCGGCAATTCTATGATGTGTTTTCATGCAGTCAAGTACTTGTCATTTCCTATGTATAACCATTACACATGCCATTCTACTATAATCATCTATGAAAAGGACGAAGTACCTTTCTCTATGAGTTCTGACAACATTTATCAGGACACATACGTCTGTATGAATAAGATCAAGAAGATGTAATGCCCTTTTCTTCTTTGGCCGATATGAACTACAGACCGGCTTCTCACAAATGAAAGCATCACAAGAATTTTCACGTTCACGCTTTAAGTTGGGAATGTCCATGACAATCATCAATCTTGATATTTTCTCCATGTCTTGTTGATTGATGTGCCCCAGTATCCAATGCCAAATTTTTTTCTTCTTCAATTGTCATGTAACAAAAGTTTTCTTTACTATTAACTTGATACATGTTGCCTTCTATTCCACATCCCTTCATAAGTGAATTGCCTATATTTCTCTTGATAGTGCAGCCTTTCTGATTAAAAGTAACTACAAGTCCTGAGTCACAAAGTTGACTCATGCTGAGGAGATTATGACATAGGCCATCTACATAAAGGACTTTAGTTTTATTTATCTCACCATTAGCTAATTCAGCACTTCCACTACCTTTGATTTTCAGAGATCCATAATTACCAAACCGTACTGTTCTATCAACCCTTTTTTTGATATCCGTTAACAGACCCGCATTACCTGTCATATGAGATGAACAATCGCTATCCAGAATCTAGGTACTGTTGCTTTTTGTAGCTTTGAGGGCCACCTCTTCAAGGTTTGATTTCTCAATTTTCTTCTTTTCTTTCCATAAGACATTGTATTGAGTGTAGAACACTGATGGCCTTTCAATTCTCTCTTCCGTGTATATTGGTTCTTCATAGTCAAAATCTTCTTTGAGAGGAGAAATTTTTTTATAAGTTCAAAACTGTCTTTTTGATGAGATTTAACTTGTCTCGAACTTCGGTATGAGGTGTACATGTCCCTCCTTTGCCTGAAATTAACAGCCTTATGACCAAAGTTAGAAAAAAAACAATATCTATAGAAACTGTTTCTTCTAAAAGAATTCAGATATGAATTTGTTCTCCTCTGTTGAACTCCCATATCTTCTCCATTCATATAGCTTCTTGCCTCTTCAAAATAAGACATGGTATGGCCCAAATATCCATAGAAATAACACTTCATGAGATGAAATGTCTTCTCACTTCTATTTATCCTCATTCTTTCTTCTGTGGGAAAATAGTTTGAGGTCTCCTTTCTGCAAGAGGCTTGAGGATAACCTTCTTTTCTTCTTTCAAATTGAATTGGGGGTTTCTGTTTCATCACTTCAGATGACTTTTCTACATCACCCCCTTTCAGATTTCCTTTATTTTGGTCACCTTTATTTGCAGCATTTGACTACTCTGCCTCATAACCGATTCCACTATTTCCCATGCAAGAAGGTCTTTGATCATTCAAAATCTTTTCAACTCCATTAGAACCACATTTTTCTCTCTCCAATAGTTATGCATCTAAGAACCTTCCAAACTGTATTTTCTTACTTGATTCTTTTGAAATTGATTCACTCTAAAGTTTTCTCCTAAGAGTAACAACTTCCTCTTCAAGACTCTCAATGGTCTTGGTCTTTTCTTCCAGTCTAGTGGTGAGGTCATTGATGACCTTTTCTTGATCTTAAATTCTTAGCCTCAGATCCACTACATCATCAGTTCTTTTAAGAATTTTATATTTTACTTTCACAAATTCTTCCAGTCGTTCAATTTCAACTTCGAGCTGATCAACATAATCAGATGATTCTTCTACAGTTGATTTCCACTTATTACAACTCTTAAATTTGATTTTAAGCTTAATAACAGATTCTTTAAGTTGCAGCTCAGGATTGGAATCAATTTTCAACTGATTTTCTCAACCATTATCTTTTTATGGTTCTGATTTTTCAATAGTGGCCATCATGGAAGCATGGTTTCCAGTTTCAAATTCTGGTTCTTCTTCTTCACAGAATTCATTATCATCATATTCCTCTTCACAGACAAAACTCTTCTTCGGCAATTTATTTATAGAGTTGAAGTATCCCTTTTTGAAAATCCTTTTATGAGACTTCTCAATTTTTTCATCTTCACTATCTTCATCATTGATCTTTCTTAAGCACTGAGAGGCAATGTGCCCAACTTTTCCACAAGGAAAGCAAGCAAGAGGTAACTTCCCTTTGAATTTCCCTTTTCCCTTTTGGAACTTATTTGAAATGAGAGAAATAATTCCTTTTTCCTCATCATATTTACCACTACTTTATTTTTAAATTTTCAGTTTTTCCATGGTCTTGAATGCCATTTCCTTGCTCACTCGAGTCATAACATCTTCTGGTTTGGCTCTCATTTCATAGGCCACTAAACTGCTCAGCAGATCATCCAGAGAAAGTTTGGAAAGATCTCTTTCCTCAAGGGATGACACCTTCGAATTGTACAGGGGTGGCAGTCTTCTTAATATTTTATTTACAATATCAATGTCTTTGATTTCTTCTCCTAGACCCATAATTCCTCCAACCACTTCCGTAATTCGATTGAAGAATGAGTCTGCATTCTCATCCTGATGCATCTTTAGATCATCAAACCTATTGTGTAGGACTTGTAGTTTCACCTCCTTCACTTTTCTATATCCTTCATAAATATTTTAAGGTTTATCCCACATGGATTTTGCTAAGGTGAAACTCATCACCTTTAGATAGATCTAATCAGAAAGGGCTGCGGTGAGTGAATTTTGTGCTTTAGCATCTTCATCAAGAATTTTCCTGTCTGCGTCAGTCATAGTCAAGCTTGTTAGATCAGTGACTTGTATTCCTTGCACAGTAGAAAGAAGGACTTCCATTCCAATATATCTTAGATGATATCTCATTCTATTCTTCTAGATCTGGAAATTACTTCCATCGAAGAGAGGGACTCCCCTGACATTGGCTGAATTGTCCATAATGGTATATGACATATCAAATACCAGTAAACCTGGATCTGATACCACTTGAAGGACCCCAGAGAACCCTGAGAGGGGAGGGGTGAATCAGGGTGTCAACTTTTTCTTTTTAATGTTGAGGATCTTGTTACCACATTGGTAGGAACTTGTTATATCTGTCAAATAAATGAAAGTAAGAAGTTGACACGACACTTTTACTTGGTTCACCACAAAGGGCTATGTACAAGGAGCATACACCGATAGTGTATTGGTCATACCAAAATCCACTAATCTTCACTAGTTTATGGATTACAAGTTTTGGTCACAATCACACTGTTCCATGAACACTACCTTTACAAGGGTTCAGGGATAGCTCACTGCATCCCTTGGGTCACTCCCGTTGACTCCCCCTGTCTCACTATCTTTGGTGAAGTCCCAATCAGTTTATAGACATGAAGGTCTCTTCAATATATTCGCATTGAAGTCTTTGCCTCTGCTTAGCACAAGACTCTGCTTGCATCGAAGTCCATAATTGATGCTCTTGAACACACCTTTGCGCGTAATACCTCACTTTTGTATGTAATATTTTCTTTTTGCATGGAGAAATATTTCACGCAACAACACCATTTTCGTGTAACTCGAACTTTTACGCGCAGCCTCAACTTTTACGCGCAGCTCTGCCTTTTTCGTGCAGCCCGGATTTTTTCACGCAAGCAGAAATTTTTCACATAAGCTATAAGATTTCGCGCACCTAGAAATTTTTCACGCAAGCCGAAATATTTTGTGTAAGCCGGAATATTTCACGCAAGCCGGAATATTTCACACAAGCCGGAATATTTTGCGCACCTCATAATTTTTCGTGCAAGCAGGAATATTTCACGTTGCTCATAATTTTTCGCGCAACTCCCTTTACGTGAACCTTTTATGCACATCAGCACTTGGATCTTATCTCAATCTTCAGTCATCCGGAATGAGGGGGGTCACCTCTTATTTATAGGTGTCGCTGACCCCTGCGTGAAAAACCCATCATGGAGTAAAAAACCTCTCATTAGGCGTGCAATACATTTCATGCAGGAACCATTTTCCACACACATCTTCATGTTTTTTGTGCAGCCCATGCCTTTACCATTTTTCAATGTTCTGATTCCGAAACACCTTTTGTGCGAAAAATCTCTCTCCACTATTTTGTGCACCACATTGTTTTTTGCACACCATGATGTATTTTCGTGCACACCCCCCTATTTCGCGCACCACTTCCTTTTTGCGTGCACACCTCCCCTATTTCGCGCACCAATTCCTCTTTGCGCACAACTCTTTTTTCCAACAACTTATGTCTTCATTTTCTGATTTTTAGGTCCAAAAATTTGTCAAACACTAGAGAACAACGCCACCTTCAATACTGTTGTCTGATTGAACTGTATGATCACTTTACTGGCACACATTCTGAACATCCACTGAGGATTGACAACAAACACAAACCATAATCCAATTCATGTAGAGAAAGACCATGGTTCCAAAAGAAATTTCATGACCCCTCTCTCCAAATGTATCCCCTTGGACTGACAATGATAGGAGGGAGATAATGATATCTGAATCATGCCTTTAATAGGCTATAGGTTGGTGACAAGCACTGATGGTATATCATACACCCAAATGAGTGGAATTACCCTATAAGAAGTACACGAGGAACAAGAGATAAGATAAAACCACCAAACAAATCATAATCATAACAAATAAAAGATCATAATTCATTCATTCAATGTCATACAACCATAAAAACTATAAATAAAAACTACAGGTACCAAAATTAAATACTTGTCATTGACCTCAAATCAAAAACAACTTCACGAGCTATTAATATCTAACCCAATCACCAACCAACTCCCTTGGACCTAAAAAATGGTTTATATATATGTTGGGTGAGCATAAAATATATACTCAGTAAGACCCTCTCCATAGCCTCTCATGAAAAATATAAAGAAAACATACTAAAGCCTAATGGATAAACAAGTGAAACTAACTCATCACCTAAATAGGTATTCTATATTCTCATCCTCACCATGGATCTATCATGAATCATCACATACAATTAATAATATAATATCCAACATAATATAAAATGAAGGTACCCCACAACCACTTCCCCACTAGTTTGCCACTCTGCCCCAGCCTTACACATACTAAGCAATCTCTCTCCAAATATAAAAAATCCTTCATGAAAACACATGAGAAACTATAACATAACATGCACCCTATGCATCAAATAATATCATAATCAACAATCCCATCTCCAGATAGTAATCGAGTAGTTTTTTGAGATCCACCATAGCCCATACGTTGTATATTATACCTCAATCCATCACATCCCATACACAACATAGTTATAATAATCCCCAGGATTCTATATCCAGAGATAAATGTGTGTGGAAATAGCCACAAGACATTACAACCCTCTACACACATATATGGGAAAGGTAACCACCATGGATACCAGCACATTATACTGCTAGAAGAAAAGAGCAGGGAAAGAGGGGGTATCCAACCATCTATTCCTTTCCAACCTGGATGTTGGGGAAAACACCCTCCCAAACTCCACTTAGTGTTGGTCTCCCAACCTACATGGGTGGGGTAGCATATGAAATCACATAACATAATAAATATATATAGTACACAACCACACTATGGGAAACTACCTAGCCTCAACCTCAACTAAAACCATTGTCTATTGGACACCCGACTGTCACTACTAAGGACTATATAACCTATAAACACAAAAAAAATTCAAGATACTTTCAATAAATTATTTATTTTATCATTTCAAATTTATATTAATTACCATCCAAATTCTATGCCCTCCAGGCATAACCCGACTGTTTCCACAGTTCTTTAAGATTTATCACCATTTAACATTCCATTAAGCCTCTAGCCCCATGGTTTAAATTATTTAAAATTCATTTCCATTCCATAATTTCAAGTATTCTAAGACACATCATAAGCTACCATAAAAGATTCATAGACCAAGCACAACTAGTTGTATCAAGTAGTGTGGAATGAATATAGGAATAAGAAACAGACCATTTGGTCTTTAAAGAAGATTCATTATTAAGAAATCATATTATATTTCAACACAACCAAAAATAGGAAATCCTAACTTCAACCCACTCCATCAATCCTAATACTACCCCAGAAACCACCATATATATCACCATGCATCCCACTGTCTCAGGCACCAACTACTCCCACAAACCTGGGCAACCCTGATAATTATTTCCAAACCATCATACATCCAAGCTCAAATCATGTCACATAGTAAGTCTCCTTATTTAGAGCAATCACATAAGGAAACAAACCAACAAAAAAATAGTCAACAAGAAAACTAATCCCTAGAACCAAGGTATCCAACCTTTATAAAAAAAGCTCTCTAGACCCTTAAAAATTATCTTTATGAAAAAAACAATTGTTTACTATCTTAAATTAACTAATTTAATTATCACAGGTTATAACTATAGATAACCTAATGCATCATATATAAACATTTATGAGTTCTTTAAACATTATTCAATCATAACTTTCTGTTTCATCAATTTCAAGAAGAACGGTAATAATTAAACACACATATTTATTATTTTATAATATAAATTATTGGACTTACATTATTTATCAATTTTTCAATCATAAAAACATTCTAAACCATATCATAAACATATATAATACACTATCTATAAAAAAATTGGTAAACTGTTAACACGACATAAACACATGCGATCACTACAAAACAAACAAATTTATTTTCTTTAATTATAGTTTAATATTCCTTAGGGTTAATTACACTATTACAAAAAGAGATAAAGCATGATAAATTAAAAATTTCACTTAAAGAAAATGAGAATTAATGAATCCCCAACCTCATGAATTTCAACGTTATTCAAATGAGAATGGAACAATAACACAAATCTCTAATCACCTCTCTTGTAAGGAATATACAACCCTCTAAGGATGTCACGCCATAACCAAACCAACATATATAAAAATAACTCCATGATATTAAATGAGATCAACTTCCATATAATGGAAAGGTATAATGTGATAAAAAAACTAAATAGAGAAGAAACCAAAAGAGAAAGAGGGAAAAATCACCTCAAATCACCATAGATTGAACACATAAATCCAATGTTCAATCCCAATTAAAAGGTCTTAAAAATATATTAAAATAAAACCTCTCTAGTTTTCTACATCATATCCTTTTTCCTTATATGATTTGTATTCCCCCTTTCATGGTTGCATTCTATTTTTTGTAGTTAGTTTCCATTCTGTGGATATCGGTTTCAACTCAGTATGGTTTTGGGTATTTGGTTGTGTGGATAACATTCCATGGTTTCAGTTTTGGTGTTTTCCTTTTGATTTTGATTAAATTTTGAATTTCATACTTTTTGGATTTGTTCAGTGAATATTTGTGATGGAGGTAATGTTTTTTTATCTTTATGGTTCTATGTGGTGTTTATATTCCTAGTGGTGGTGGTGGTTCAGTTTCTATTCTCTTGGTGGTGGTTCCATATGATGGATATGATGGTGTTTCAAAAGTAGCAATGATAGATTCTGGTGGGTGGTTCTCACCAGTGATCTAAATATCTTAGTGGTGGTGTTCTGGTGTGTTTTCAATACTATTAAATTTTCTATTTGGTGATGGTGGTTCCGACATGGTGGTTGATGGATCCTCATTGATGGTTTATTGTTGGAGACAAGATCGTTTTTAGTTCTGTGATGGATGTTCAACAATGATGATGTCATGATTCAGACTTAAGAAGTTAATACTCCATGTTAGGGTGTGTGGATCTAGGTGGTTTTCAGCCCAAGGAATTAACATCTTCCTTACTTAAATTTTGAACGACTTGCTTTAAATTTGATTTCTTGGTGTCGCTTGGAAGTAGTTGGTGGGTGTTTTTGTTTGAATTTTGAATTGGGTATTTTTATATTTGTGAGGTTCCCACTCAACCATAAAAGTGATTCTTTGAAAATATAAAAATACATAATTAGAGGTTAAATAATTTTTGCCTTGATGATTGAATTCAAAAAAAATCATATCATGAATTCATCCTACTTCTAAATTTTATTTCCCAAACTCTACAGAACCTACTCCAAGCTTCCTCCAAGAACTTGAGGCCTTGGAAACATGAAAATGAATATACTAGAAGGGTTTTATCCCTTACATTAGACACCTCTAAAACAATTATCACCCTCTATAATTTAAAACCAAAACCAAAGATAAGGGAGGGAAAAATGGACCATCTGAATAACCACCCCATGAGATACCTCTCAAGAATATCTCAATCACAGGACCAAAACCATTCCATAAGAGGGAAAAGGTTAAAAAAATACACAACACTCTCAAATAACTCCCAAACATTCTATCAGAGGATATACCTATCAAACAAGAGAAAGGCCATACATAGGCATCAATGAAGAGAGAATGATCTCATAATCTAGACAAGTTCAATTTTAAAAAGTATCATTACAAAATAATAAAAAAGAAATAAAAATCTTAGGATACTAAGCATGTATCTATGACTCACATTCCTAGGTGGTCTCCTCCATGCTACTATTTCTCCAGAGGACATGAACTAAGGGAATGAAAAACCCATGCAACACATTCTCCTAGAAGTCTTGGAACTCCATAGACTACTCCTAAAATGTCACATCATCATCAATTTCAATTTCACCCCAATTGATGATGTGAGATTCACCATGAATAAAAAAACAAAGCTACAACACATGAAAGATATGATGAATCTAGATCATCTGTGGGGGAAGTGTTAACCGATATGTAACAGCTCTAACATGAGAAAACACCTAAAAAGACTAAAAAAATGGGGATAAAGCTTACTCCCATGATTAAACATTCACTGTCCATGACGAGGATTCACATTTAAGAACAAATAATCTCCAATTTTGAGCTTAAGAGGCCTCCTCATATGATTAGCATAGGATTTTTGATGATCCCACACTGCCTTCATCCTCTTGTGAAACACCTGAACCATCTCTATCATGCTTTGCACCAGTTCTGACTCAATAATTGCTAACTCTCCAAACCTAGTCCAACACAACATAGAATGAAGATGTTATCCATAAAAAGATTAAAATAGTTTAATATCAATGGTGGAGTGGAAACTATTATTATAAGAAGACTTGACTTGGGGTGGGTGCCTCACCCATGAACCTCCAAAATATGGGACACAAGCATGCAACATGTCTTTAAGAGTTTGGATGATCCACTATTTCTAAATGTCCACTTGCAGATGAAAGTAGATTTAAGGAAAAACTAAGATACAAAAGCATTATGGATACCAATTCACACCCTAGAGGTAAAATGGGGATCACAATTAGAGATGAAAATCATTGTGACTCCATGAATACTCACTATCACCTATAGATACTTCCTTAACAAAGCCTCCACTAATCTCGACTCCTTGATCGATAAAAAGTGAGATAATTTTATCAAAATGTCCACTATCACCTAAATAACATCATAAACTCCCTGAGATTGAGGTAAACTAGTGATGACATACATCAAAATTTCCCACCACTTCCATCAAGGAACATCTAATGGCTATAGAAAACCATTGGGATATGGTTCTCAACCTTCACCTTCTGGAAGAAAAAACATTTGGACACAAACTCTACAACTAAACACTTCAAAATAGGCCACAAAAAATGACCTCCCAGAGCATGATACATCTTTTTCAAACTAGGATGAAATGATAAGGGTAAGATTTGGAAATCATATAGAGCCACCTTGCGCATAAATAATGGAATGAAAAGCCTTCCCAAGAACAAAACTCAGTGTTGATCATCCTCAAACCATCTATTAGGGGCATCACCACAAAAAACTCGATCCTGCCAAACTTTAACCTCAGAATCCACCAGCCGAGACTCCTCCAACCACTACACTAAATAATATTGCACTGTCATATGAAAAATCCATCCTCTATCACCAACCTCTTTTATATAAAGATATACCATAGAGAGTTCTTACATTACTCTCCAAGAATCTCTAAACTCATGCATAATATCACTATGTGACTTCCTTCTTAGCACATCAAATGTAAATTTCCTTTTCCCAGGGTATAATAAATATTGAAGTCATAATCCAAAAAAAATTTCATCCACCTATGCTATCACAAGTTTAGGTCACACTGGGAGAAGACATACATTAGGTTCTTGTGGTTGATGAAAACCACAAAGCATTCTATAATGAGATTGTTTCGCCAAAAATTCAAGGAAAAAACAACCACTGCCAATTCAAGATTATGAGTGGAGTATTTACATTCAAGGGATATTAACTATCAAGACCCTTAAGAAAAAAAACCCTCTACTGCAACAATACGTTGACCAATATAAGATGAAAAGCATCATGAAAAATTTCAAACTGAACTCCCTCTTTTGGAAAATGAAGAACTGGAGCATTGTCCAAATTTTCCTTTAGATGCTTGAAAGAAAACCGACACTAAATATTACATATGAACTTATAATACAATATAGTCAAGGATTTTATAGGAGTCATAATTTTAGATAAGTGGGTAACAAAATAACTGTAATAGACTATAAGAACAAGGAAACTTCACACCTCTGTAACAGTCTTGGGGGCTACCCAAGAAATGACCACCACAATCCTTAAAGGATCCAAAACTACTTCATGTTGGGATACAACATGCCTAAATAAAAAAAATTTGTAAGACCATACCTCACATTAAAAAACTTCATGGAAATATATTAATGAAGAAGAACTCCCAAAACTGCTTGTAGATGCTCTGAGTGCTCCTCCTCAAATGCAGAGTACATAAGGATGTTGTTGATGAAAACCATCATGAACTACTCCAGAAACTCTTGGAACACTGAATTCATCAGGGACATGAATTTAGATAGAGAATTTATCACATTTAATGACATTTTAACAAACTCATAATTCCCATAACAGCATTAGAAACCAGTCTTTAGAATGTACTTATCCTTTACTCGTATCTGATGATACCCCAATCAAAGGTCAATATTCAAGAACCAACTAGCTCCCTTTAGCTGATCAAATAAATCATAAATATGTGGAAGAGGGGAGTGATTATTCAATATCAATTGATTCAAGTGATGATAATTGATACACATACATAGACTTCCATATACCTTCTTCATGAACAAAACCAGAGCAACCCAAGGCAACATGCTTGATCGAAAAAAACCTCATTGTAAGTGATAATTGATATGTACTAAAAGCTCACAAAAATTATAAGGTTCCATCCTATACAATAAAATAAATATTTAAGAAGTACTAGATTGTAGATCTATCCCAAAATTGATCTCTCATCAAGGAGGTAATACTGAAACCTCTTCAAGAAAGACATATGGGTAATCTTCTACAACCCTAGGAAACATCATCGACTGAACCACCAAAGAACTCAGTATCAACTCAACCATCAAAGAAGATAAGAAATGAACAAACCTCTAACATATATGTGGGTTTTAATTGAAAATGAACATGGTAGACTCTCTATCAGCATCATAGATTACAATCTACCTCCTAAAAAAATCTATGATATCTTGCACCAAATATAGCCAATCTATGCCAAGAATGATGTTGTTGGGACCAAGTTGGCAAGAAGTTTTTTATAGAATCTGAAAGCTATTTTTTTAAATATTATATCTTTTTTTGGTCAAATATAAAGAAATAAATCCACTTTTTAATAGTTGAAAAGAATACTCACCATCATAATCAGAACATAAAATGAAAAAGGATTAAGAAAGTCCAATGACTTGTGAAGAAGGTTTTTGGAAGAAAAGGTTCATCAGACTCACCTTAGGTTCAGAATGAAAGGAATATCATAATGAGAAGATATATAAAAGTTTGAATGGATCTGATGTAAATATAACAATTCTTTATTGATCTTGTAATTCTCATAAATCATAAGTTATTTGAAAAATTGTGATGCAATCCTTATGAAGGAAAGGGGTAGAACAAGTGATGCTAATCGTATTGAGGTTTGATTAGAAAGAAATAAGTGATGGAAGGATGAGAATTTAAAATAATTCCCAATGTAAGTAATATGATTTTATGACAATATTAAATTTTTTCAAATTAATGTGGAAGTCATGATTACAAGATGAAGTTTGTAGAAGAAGAAAGTTTGTGAAGTTGAAGTTTTCTGGTCCCAGTTCATTGGTGTAAGATCAGCCGCTTTAGATTTATTTGAAGGATAAGAAGGTTGATCAGAATGTGAGAAGATGAAGATTATAGTTTTATTTAGACCAATAGGCCCCAATATACAAATCTCTAGAGAAAGAAGTTGGTAGTGTGTATCATAATCAAACAAGGAAGGAAGTTGTTGACACCAGTTCATTAGATGTGGTGTGACACCGATCATCAGAGTAATCCTAACACTGATCATCAGATGTAGTGATGGTTGAAAAAGGGAATAAATGAAAAGAAAAAGAAGTGGAGTTAATTGGGACCTATGTGTGGAATAAAGTCAGAGACTGATCAAAAATGAAGTCAACCATTTTCATCAAGATGCATTGTTGGTTGTTTTTAAATTAGGTTAAGAGATAAGGGAAAACTTTCTCATGTGTTTATCAACTGGGTCAAGAGTCATCGGACTGGCACTGGCATTAATTATCAGAGCAAGTTAGAGACCAATTCATTAGACACAGACTAAAATGGATTAAAGTCATCAGATGCTGGACTTCATCAGATATAGTATCATCGGTATGAGGAAAATAACAAAAGTATAGCTACTTAAAGTAGTTAAAAAAGTGTTGTTAAAAAGGTTCTAGAATGTTTCTTGAAGAAGTTTAAAGCTAACACTAAAGTTCTGTTTAGAAGTGTTGACATCTTTAGAATTTTACACTATATTTATGAAAAAATAAAGTTAACTGAAGTCTAATGAAGTAGAAAAAATTCTTTGACAAATTTTTTTCAATGTTTTATAGTTATCAGTTGGTACAGAGCATCAAAATGAAAATATTTCTTTTTAGTTGGCATGAATCATTAGAATGAGAAGTTTATTTTTAGTTGGTTCCAAAAATCATAATGAGAAGACATGTGATTTTCATATCTTTTAATTGGTGCAGAGTGACATAATGAATAATCATAATGAGGAAATCAGAGTGATAATTAGAATCATACTGAAGAATGTTTTAAAAGTCTGAAGTGAGATGAAGTTGTAAGAATATTCGAGAAGGTTCAAGAAGAATCAAGAAGAGTTAAGAATCATTGAAGAAGTAAAATATGAAGTCGATATTTAAGGGAAATCAAAATTTTAGGATATTTGGTTAAGAGAAAAAGTTTTTTATAATCCCACCTAAACCGCATTTGGAACACCTATAAATATAGGGAAGTACATTATACTTTCAACTAACACAAGTACCGTACATGGGTGTAGAGAGAAGGCAGAGCACTGAATGTTTCTAGAGAGAAGAATGGGTTTCTATATTTAGTATTCCCAAGGAAGTTTTCCAGAAAAAATATAAAGAGGTAAGATTGTATTCATAGTTTTTGGATTGAATCGAGAAATTAGACTGGGATTTTTGGACTAAAGTAGAATAAGTTCAGATTTGTTTTAGCGGTATTCTGGTAGAGTTGTATTATCAGACGGAGCAATCAGAATAGCGAATCAGATTGGGTATCGAACTGAGCATAATGAAAAGGTATAGATAATTTCTTACCTATTTTTAGTTAGGAAATTAAAGAATTATTTGGAATATTCTATTTTTTATAGTTGACAAGGTAGCACTGAAACATGTTTTGAAGCAACTGGTGAAAGTTTCTTAACTTGTTACACACAATTTTATTACATCATTTCATGCTACTTGAAGAACATGCACGGTTGTATTGATCATAGTGATACATAAGTGTAATGGAATATCCTACTTGTTGCATCTAACCAAAAGTATTTTTTAGTGAATTGTGTGGTATTGGATTGTTTTGAAACCATACTAAGGACATAACTACTCTTATTAAGTAGTGAACCTTGTAAATTCTTATGTTCCTATGGATGTATGATTGTTTTTTTCAGCAAGTTTATAACTCTTTAACATATTTTGAAGGTTGTTTCAAAAATAAAGAAACTTAAAAGAAAAAGATATCACTAATTCACCCCCTCTCCCTCTCAGTTATACATTGATCCTACCTAGGAAATCTCAATTGGTATCACAGGCAAGGGTTCTTTCATTTACTACTTGACGAAGTTTTTAAAGAGAAGTTTTGATGGAGAATATTAATTTTGTGAACATTAAGGGTATTTTAGTCTTATATGGTAAGAAATATCATATCTGAAAAGTTAGAATGTTTCCTTATCTTATGTCTCTTTGGTATGATGATCTTGAAGTTGTAATAGATGGATTTGATACTATTGATGAAAACGTTCCTCTTAAATCTATTAAAAAGAATAATATTGATAGTTATGGAAGATCTAAGAATGATTTACTCTCATCATTTTCTAAAAATGAGTTTTCAAGAGTGAAGGGTGTTGTCACCACCAATGGTATCTCAGATAAGCTGAAAAAAGTTTATGAACGCAGTACAAAAGTTAAGAAGGAAACGTTAAAAATATGGATGCTAAAGTATGAAGATCTTAATGTAACACCCCAAGATTTCATAGTACGTTATTTCTTCAAAGTAATTCAATAACTTGCACTACATGCAACACCGAGTTCAAGCGTACCATGACTTACCAAACTAGCTGTTCAAAAGCAGTTATGAATAGTATTAACTGAAATTTGAACTATATATAATCTTTATAATTTTATAATCCATATTATGAGTTTCTTAGACATAATGTAAGAACTAATTCATTTTTTAGATGAAAGAAGTATTTTTCAAAAAATGCACTTTTACCACCTTTTAATGGTAAACCATTTTTAAATCAAATATTTGAAACTTTTATATATTCAATTTGAAAAAATAAACTTCTTATTTATAATCAGAACATAAGAATTTAGTTTTAATAAATTTTTGGCGTTTTTCTGATAACTTTCATATTTGGGTGAATAGTGAAAAATATTATATTTTAACTGAAAACAAATTTTTTAATCAAAATAATTTATAGTGTTAAATTATACATTTTAGTGGTTTGGAAGTATAAATAGATTATATTTTTTACCATTTAATCCAATTCTGGTAATTGTAAGTAATTTTACTTTGAGATTGGACATAAACAAGTGTCAATCTTTTGATAGTTATTGTTTCTTAAATATATGCCTTTTGGTTTTGACAACAGAAATTAATTTTAAATTAATAAATGAAACTTCTATGTTTTGAATTTGGTAAAATAGACTTAATTTTTGAATTCATAATATCAAAATTAGCTTAGGGTGAAGTTTTGGTATTTTTCTGAAAACATTTAATTTTTGATGAATAGTGAAAAACACTGAGTTATTGTTTAAAACCAACTTTTTATTTAAATAATTATTTATTTTATTTAACTATATTTTAGGTCAAAATAGATACATAATACCTATATATTTTCAATTTAATTCATTGGATTCATTTTGTAATAATATTAGATATACAAAATTTTATTGAACTTTTCACCGTCTCTTACCCACCTCCTAGGAGAATTTGCAAATTCGCATAAAACTTAATTTTACCACTTCTGTGAGTGTAATTTCAAAAATTTGAGAGACACATTTGATATCAGTAAGAAAAATGTGGTTCAATAAGAGAAAAATAATTTTCCATGAATAGTAAATTTTTACTTTTATTTACCACGGTTAAAAGTAAAAATGGTAATTAAGGGTAAAAATGATATTATTATTATCCTAAAACAAGTACTAATTATATTGGATAAGTTTAATTCGACCAAAAACAACCTTAGTAATAAAATATGATCCTTTAGGTCCACTTGGATTAGATTAGGACATTTATTATTATTTAATTCAAAGAAGAGTTAAAAGAGTTAAAATCAAAGTTTAATAACTAAAATTTTCTTAATATAGGGTTATACATAAGATAAATTAGACTATAAATATTCATTATAAAGATAAAAATATTTCCTATATAATGGTATTTTATTTATAATTTTTAGACATTAAATAATTAAATTTATTTATGACACAATGATGATGCAGTAATTATCGTATTAATGAAAGATTAAAATAATTGACATTATAAATATACAAATAAATTTAATTTGAGACTTTTTATAAATTAAAATAATTTTCTAGGTTATTATGACATTTTAGGGTTGGTTAGATCAATTTTTTTGAAGTAATCATGCTGTTATGATTTTAACAAAAAAAAATACCAAATAGTGTCAAAATTGACATAAAATAGTTTTTAAAACAAATATTATATTACTAATTGATATAATAGTACTAAAATATAAGGTTCGGCCAAATAACTTATATAATAATATATATTACATTAATGAACTAATTTGGGTTCTATTGGCATTTTATAGTAAGTTTATTAACCATATAATATAAAAATACAAAGAGACATGGTAAATGTCAAACTATTTAACTAAGAGTTAAATATAAAAGTTAAGGTTAATATGGTGACCTAAACCTATCTAAAACCTATTGGTTGAGTGGTTTTATATCCATACACACCTTATCATTTAAATAATTTATTTTTGAGCCATTAGAAACCCAAAATGAATTTTTTATAAAATAATATTTTAAGTTTTTCCTAAGGTGCCCCTCACTCCTCTTATAAAAGGGAACTTACCATTCTCTCAAATTCACACCTACAAAGCCATTTGTCTCGGCCAAAACCTGCCAAAATATCCTCCCAACTATCCTACCTTCATCCTAGAGGCCTTAATTTGGTCATAAATCCAACCTAAGGAGCCCTTTTGATCAAATCAAAAGGAAGAACCCGAAGAAGAGATAATGATTTCACCACCCTCTTTCAAGTTCTCTTATTCTTCCACTTAATCTTTATTTGTTGTTTCAATTCTAAAATAATAAATCTAATATATTATATATAATGTGATGTTATTATAAATATAGAACAACTATATTCATTATTTTATCCATCTTATGAATGATAATGTCACCACGCGTGCGTACGTACGACTTACCGTCTCCACGTCATGGTGTAATTTGTTATTCAACACTATGTTATTTGAATGGATATAATGACGAGTAATATATATATAAATAATGAAAATAACATTCTAATGTATCTGTAAAATTAATATACCATCCAATTCCACACCTTTAAGGAAATGATATTGTCGCTCGTGCGTACGTACGGATTACTGTCTCCACGACGCAATGAGATTCATTTCCACGTTCACCATTCATCGACGATTATAAAAATATATATTACTAATAAGTATATACTATATGAAATAATAATGCTACTGGAGATATATATATATATATATATATATATGTACTTAAATATATCTTATTCACTTAGTTCCGTTCAATATGATATGAAAACGGAAACAACGTTTATGCGTACGTACGGACTACCGTCTCCATAAATGGTGTTTTTCATTTCATATATATGTCTATTATACATATATATATTCTAAATATATATGATATATAAATCATGTTTTATATTCTGGATGTATTTAAATCTTTATCCAAGTGATACAATCAAGAGTAACAAGTTAAAACATGTACGATAAAGAAAGCGATTATTACCCGAAATGTTAATTTAACCTAGAAATTATTATTTAATGGGTAGTATAAAGTCATAAATGAATCATGTATGATATCATAAATATTAATATGGTTCTGGTATAATTTTATAACATACTACTATCTTCATATAGGAGGTTAAACGTACCCTCGACTAAAGGAAAGTGCAAGGTAAGGGTTAATTCCTCAATCTCATTATTATCCGAGATTGTTTATGTGTAAGTATTTACTAAGAAATTTTTATCATCCATGTCCATTTTTCATAAAAATTATTTCAAAATGAAAATTTTAAGGATTTGTGAAAGTTACTCTTTATCAAGATCATAATTTTAATTTTTTTAAAGATTTATCTTTCTAAATCCTTTTAATTAATGTCCATGTTTTCAAAATGATTTTAAGGATTTATTTATATGGACATGAATGTTTTGAAATGAAAATTCTTTTAAAAAGTTTCAAAGTGGTATGGGAAACTTTTATTCAAAAATCTCTTTTAAATTACTTCCTTTATAAATGTGTGACTTTTAAATGATTTTACAAAAATAATATTTCTCTCAAAAAGTTTTACTCATCATTTTCAACTATGTTAGAATCCTTTACTAGATATTAGTTTTGATTGACGTTGATTTATTATAATACAATATTCTATATTGTATTGAATGAGTTATGATATGTTTTACTATAGATGTTATATTTTTATACCATTCATAGTTTACGGTTAATGTATTGACATTTCTTATGCTAGTTTTAATACAAATTTTTATGTTATGTTTCAACTTTTTCATATGAGGAATGCAGTGGACTTAGTAAGTGACAGGTGGAGCCTTCTATAGCTCCTCGATGCATCGGTAGGTCTCATGAGACAAACTAGTGTCTTGGCACAAGGCCTTGACAAAAATTTTATTTATAGTCTTGGCACAAGGCCTTGACTATGTGGTAATGATGTCCGATGTTAGGCATTCCCTCATTATGAAATTAGTTATTACATGTGATTATTCAACTAGTAGAATATCTATGTACATGTTTATATGCTAATGTTTGATTTATTTTTTCTATATTATGGTCAAGTTTATGTTTAAAAATGATGTTGTTTTTATCACACATCTTTCCTTAAAAGTTTATAGCTTCCGCTAAATTATTTACCCTTACTGGGCATCTGAGCTCAACCCTTTATTATGTTTTATTTTCCCAAGATTCCAAGAAATGTATTATGATTGATATGCAAGGTTAAGATAAAGGGAATAATTGTGTTATCAAAGAACTATCTATGACTTGTTTTATGTTTTAAATTGTAATTTAAAGATAATGTATGTAATCTATCTTCCAAGACTGCTAAACTAATCGGTCCTTCGAGACTTGATTCCTTGTAATCATTCCAATGTACTAAAATAATACACTGGCTCTGGGTAACTGGGGTTAGGGCGTTACAGTTGGTATCAAAGGAAGTTTAGTAATAAACTTGGAAAATAGATTTAGATAAACTCTAATTAGAGAACATTACCCTAAGATAGACTTTGAGTATTAGTATAGAAGAACTTCCTAGAATTTTGTTAATGTAGAGATTTTGTGAGTTTTCCAAGCAAATACATCCCTGTCTGGATACGATCAGGTAGAGGTAGCTCTAGCATAGATGTACCTAGTGGTAAAACCCGAAAACACCGCTTTGAGATAGACTCGAATGAGAACTGGTGGACGACAACGGGCCTTGCTGCACTCTTAGTTACGACACTCCCGATGGATATGCTTAGGATAATTCTCATTTTCCTTAAAAATCATTATGAGGGATTTATGAGTATATACCTCCTCAAAGAAAATATTTTTATGGATTATATCCATAAACTATTCAATTTACGTTAGGTATTTTACAAGTTTGAAATTATTCATTGCAATTCATAAAATGACATAGTGTATGCCATTGTATAGCAATGGCACCCAGTAGAAGGAATGTGAACTCCAGCAATACGTATGATCTAAAGAGTAAGAAGGATCATATCTTTTATAGTATTAAGCCAAAATTTAGAAGGGAAATAGTCTCCCATGTATTCTCAACATATGAAGAAATAGTATCATGTGTTAATAAGATAAGTAAAGAATTCTCTGAGTCCTATGGCTTCGAAGGGAATCAAGAGAAGAAAAGGTTGTAAGAGAGAAATATGGATAAAGGGAAGAGGGGAAAGAAGGATTTTCCCATATGTGATAATTGTGGAAAGAATCACCTTGGTAAATGCTTGAAGGGAATTGGAGTTTGTTATAAGTGTGGAGAAAAAGGATACCAAGTACGTGATTGCAAGGGTAAGAAAAAAGATTCAACTGTACAATGATTCATCTGCAAGGAGTTGGGATACTACGCGAATCAATGTCCAAATCATCAGAGTATACCCCAAATGCTGCTATTAGATAAGAATCAAGTTATGATACTACTGAAGATGAAGAGGAATGATTAAGAGTTCTTATGTTGTTATTAAAGTATTGTTTCATTTGAGTGTTGTATCAATGATATACTGGTTATATGAATTATTCACTAGTGGAAAAAACATTTAACACGTCAGTTCTATATAATTGACATGCAAAGCTATAATGATAGATATATCAAGTAGGTTATTTTATAACTAACATGAAATATCGATCAAAATCCATATTTTATGTCGGTTATTTTATAACCGACGTAAAATATACTGAGATTAGATTTTTTACATCAGTTATTGTATAACCGACATGCAAACCAAATCTAGCGCGCTTTATCATGTCAGTTATAAAATAACCGATGTGATAAAGGAAATCTCGATGCTTTATCACAACAGTTATTAAATAACCAACATGATAAAACAAAGCTCGACGCTTTACCACGTCGGTTATAAAAAAACCAACCTGATAAAGCCAATCTCAACAATTTATCATGTCGGTATGAAGCGACATATATCACATCGGTCATAAAATAACCGACATGTCGATTATTAAATAACCGATGTTATAAACATTAAAAAAATAGTTAATCCTGGCAGTTATTAAATAACTGATGTGATAAATCTTTTAAATGATTTATCGCACCCTGTATTCAGTCATTCTGTTTTCTTCGATCGGGCGACCTGCGACTCGTCTCTCTTGCGCAGAAATCCTAGAATCAATTCGTCGAAGTTGTTCCCTCCATCCTTGTTTTCCCAACATCATTATTCATATTTATTATTATCAGATCTATCAGGTCGACTCACAATACTCAAGTAAGCCTCACACGACTCCTTTTCAGTTTTTTTCCATGATTCCCTAAACTAATTTGTTGAGATGTTATTTTTATTTGTTCTTGAAATCATGGTTAGTTTCATAGTGTTCATCTATACCATGATAAATTCTTTTCTGGTAAAATAAACCTATGGAAGTGATATCATGCAAGTTTACAATTTTTTTGTGTTCTATCATGTGTGTGTGTGCGTACAGGGGGTTTCCAAGGGGGTGGGGGGGGGGGGGGGCTATGCAAGTGGGTGGGGGTGTCCAGGGGGTGTCAAAAGATGTGGGGGGTGGTGTCTAGGGGGGTGCAGGGGCTGTCCAAGGGGGTTGGGGGTGTCCAAGGGGGTACAGGGGATGTCAAAGGGGGTGGGGGTGGTGTCCAGGGGGGTGGGGGGCTGTCTAGAGGGTTTGGGGGGCTGTCCAGAGGGTTCGGGGGGGGGGGGGGGGTAGTCTAGGGGTGTGTGTGTGTGGGGGGGGGGATAAGGGGGAGGGGGGGCTGTCCAAGGGGGTGGGTGGGTGGGGGGATGTCCAAGGGAGTGGGGGGCCTATCCAAAGGGTTGTCCGGGGGTTGTCCGGGGGGTGTCCAGAGGGTTGGGGGGTGTCCAAGGGGGTAGGGGTGGGGTGGGGGGGGGGGTGGTGTCCAGGAGGGGTGGGGGTGTCCAAGGGGGTGGGGTGGGGGGGGGGTGTCTAGAGGCGTGGGGGGGTTGTCCAGGGGGTGGGGGGCTGTCCAGAGGGGTGGGGGGATTTCCAAGGGGGTGGTGGTGTCTAGGGGGTGTCCAAGGGGGTAGGGGGTGGTGTCCAGAGGGTTCGAGGGGCTGTCCAGAGGGTTGGGGGGTGTCCAGTGTGTAACATCCCAAGGTTTTCTAAAAATAAATTTAAAAATGCTTGGAATTTTGTTTAAGGTATGTATTTATAATTATCCTTTAAACATAATTTTATTTCTTCTATGTTTTGAATTTCAAGAAACTATCATCTACAATTGTGTTCAGTATGTTATTTCGAGTCTGATGGAACAAACTTGTTTTTTTGGTGAATAGTAACATGCCCTTATAAATAGTAATATGAATAGTAATATGAATAGTAATATGATCTCATGAATAGTAAATAATATTATTATTTTATTTTCCCATGGCAATAGGATAATGGGATCTTAATTAATTTTCCAATGTCACATAAAACTAATTGCACTTCAATTTTGTTATTTTTCGAATTAACTGTGACCTTATTTTTAAAATTTAATTAATAATATTTAGAAAATTATTTTTGAAAAATGGAGTTCATTTTTGAATTCTACACGTCGAAAAATGGTTGGGGTAAATTTTTGGTATTTTTCTGAAACTCTTGAATTTTCGGTGAATAGTGAAATACGGTAAAATACCGTATAATCAATTTATCAGTAAAAATGCACTATTTATGACATCATAAGTGATGCAAGGCCACTTGCTTCGAAATCACATGATATTTTCACTAATTAAGGCCACTTTATTTGAGATTATTCATAGTCTTGATAAAAATATTATAATAATAATTAAAATAATCTAAAATACCTCCCCTCCTCCACTATAAATACCACCCTCACTCCCCTCTTCCTCCCACACCTCTCAAGCCTTGAGCATTGTCTAATTTCTGCCAAATTCCCTCCTCAATCTTCTTCCCCACGTCCTAGAGCTGCTGGTCTCACCAAAAGACCAAAATCAAAGCCCTTAAGAAGGATCTCAAGGAGAAGAGATCAAGAGGTAAACATCCTCTTTCATTTTCATTCTTTCCATCCATTTTATGTTATTCTCTTCCTTTCCCTTTGTCTTTTGTTGGGATATTTCATTAAATATTTTCCCTTACAGTCCAAATTTTGTATGATTGATGAGGTATTCCATTCCTCTCATCAATCTTGTTTTTATGAAATTTTTAGAGGCGCCGTTAGGCTGCCGAATTTTTTGTAAGAAAATTCTCATGTTTTATTTATTTCATGATTCCTTCCACTTCTTTCTTCACCCCCTCTTATCCAAGAGGCATGAAATCTCCAGAATCATGTATATTCTGGATGTTTTCATGTTTATGGAAAATTACAAATCATTATTCCTCTCCTCTTTCACTTATTTAAAGAATCAAAAAACATTGTCCATTTGTGTCGAATTACCGATATCGTGGACGATGTATTTTCAATTTCCATTAATTATTTCAAGTCTGGTCATGAAACCATTTATATGGTTGAACCAGGTTATAATATATGTTTTATGAATCATATAAGGTTCTATAATTCTTTTGTACTCATGATTCAAACTTATAAGACTAAATGAAATTGTAATTATCAAAGAACCACTTAAATTATCTAAACGAACATAATTAATGTTTTAACTTATAAATCATCATCATATAAGGCACCAAAGTGATGAATGGTATAATTTATGGTACTGGAGTTATGTAACTAATACTCCATTCCAATTCTGGAGTTTCACTTCCAGTCAACAAGAACGATTCATCATGAACCGATCGTGAAAATGACAAAAGACCTCACCCAAAATAATAACAAATAAGGGGTAAAATGAGGTTATGAAATGACCATATAAGATGTTATAAACATGAACACGTTTCTTTGAAATCCTATTAACACTCCTTTAACCATTATACAGGAGGTTCAAACAATTTTGAAGTAGGACAAGCCCAAGGTAAGGGAATTCTTAACCCGATTTCCATTCTTTGGGTTAACCTTCTACTTTATAATTTATGTGCTATTTAAATTGTTTGTGTGATGGGTTCTGTTTATATTATGTTTAATTATGTGTATTTACAGAGTATATACATTTTCCATCCACTCAATTAAGTCTCACTTCAAGTATATGATGTTTATAAGGGACTTTTCTTCTAAAATCCTCTTTTAAAATTCTGTTTTATAAGATTCAAAGGCAATGTTTTTATGCTATTATTTATGTTGAATGATTATGTTTTGTCTATTGGGCATTGTTTATGATGAAGGGTGGGACCTATATTTCCCTCCAATGCATTGGGTATGAGTAAGTTGGAGGTCGGCCGTATGGTTACTCCAAGTGTAACTGTGATGGTTACACAACGTAAGGTAGCCGTGAGGGTTACAAATTTTAAGGTAGCCAAGATGGTTACAAGATTATGTAAGTAATGCCCCAATATACCTTTATGATTATAATTATGTTTGTATGGATCTTGTGTAAATCTCATGTTACGCTAAGTAAGATTTTATGGGTGTAAATCATGTATTTTGAAAATGTTTCCATATGTCTTGTGTATTCATGGACTAATGAGATTTTTTCCTTCTTTTTCATACCTTACTGAGCTTTTGTGCTCATCCCAAGTTTTTAAATGATTTTTCACAGGTTAATGGATGAATAATACAAGGAAGGAAGACATGTTAAATGTTGAAGAATTGTCAAGGAGTCTTGTTTTACGTTTTAATGTTTTATATTCTGAGGAAAATGGAAACTGATTTTATGGTATCCACTATGTAACAATGTGTAATGTTATTTGTCTTAATTCTCTAAAGCTCTAAACTTGAAAAGATCCTCAATGTAAAATGAAGTGTTTTCTTGAATAAATTCAAGATTATGTATGAAATAAGTGCGGGTCCTTACAGTTGGTATCAAAGGTCGGTTTAGACAACTTTAGGGATTAGGAGTTCTTGTGAGACACGTGATTAGTCCCTATATCTATTATTTCTGTTAAATCCTTGTTTTATAACTTTTTTTTTCAGGTCAAGTAAAGTCGGTTACGAATGGAAGGAGAAGGATCTCAAACGACATTCCTATCTCTTCCTGATGACATGCTTGCAATAATTATTGCAAAGTCATCTTCGGATGATTGTGAAACTTTTTCTAGCATACAACTCACTTGCAAGCAGTTTTTTGAGATATCAAACACCTCCTCTATACCTCGTTATCATCGTGGATCATGGGTTGTTTTTAGACAAATACTATTTTCACAATATTCACATAACTTCAAGAAAGGTAAATATTATCAAGGTATTTTCAAATATTTTACCTTATCACAAGAATTTGAAGCATATTATGATTTTAAAAATGGTGCTGAGGAAGGAGACCCTTGTGCAACCTATTTATATTTGCTTTTAAACTATAGTCTCACATCACATACTTATGGTATTTTAAAAGGACCAATAATAGAAAGTTTCAACTCAATTTCGGTCTGACTATTTTATAGAAATCATGTTTTATCAGATGTTTTGGAATTATATGTCCTACATGATTATTTTCCAAAACTGTTTTTCTGTGAACACCCATATGACCCATGTTGTACGAGGTGTATTTGGATGGAGGAAGCAAATGATTTTGAAGGATCTCTAAATCATTGTTGTAATGCATGGGACTTTTACCTACGTGAACAAGATGATGATGAAACCGAGTGGACACCTTGATCAAGGTACCCTTAGTTGTTTAATAAGTAAATAAAATTGCGAGGACGCAATTTCAAGAAGGTGGGGATAATGTAACATCCCAAGGTTTTCTAAAAATAAATTTAAAAATGCTTGGAATTTTGTTTAAGGTATGTATTTATAAGTATCCTTTAAACATAATTTTATTTCTTCTATGTTTTGAATTTCAAGAAACTATCATCTACAATTGTGTTCAGTATGTTATTTCGAGTCTGATGGAACAAACTTGTTTTTTTGGTGAATAGTAACATGCCCTTATAAATAGTAATATGAATAGTAATATGAATAGTAATATGACCTCATGAATAGTAAATAATATTATTATTTTATTTTCCCATGGCAATAGGATAATGGGATCTTAATTAATTTTCCAATGTCACATAAAACTAATTGCACTTCAATTTTGTTATTTTTCGAATTAACTGTGACCTTATTTTTAAAATTTAATTAATAATATTTAGAAAATTATTTTTGAAAAATGGAGTTCATTTTTGAATTCTACACGTCGAAAAATGGTTGGGGTAAATTTTTGGTATTTTTCTGAAACTCTTGAATTTTCGGTGAATAGTGAAATACGGTAAAATACCGTATAATCAATTTATCAGTAAAAATGCACTATTTATGACATCATAAGTGATGAAAGGCCACTTGCTTCGAAATCACATGATATTTTCACTAATTAAGGCCACTTGATTTGAGATTATTCATAGTCTTGATAAAAATATTATAATAATAATTAAAATAATCTAAAATACCTCCCCTCCTCCACTATAAATACCACCCTCACTCCCCTCTTCCTCCCACACCTCTCAAGCCTTGAGCATTGTCTAATTTCTGCCAAATTCCCTCCTCAATCTTCTTCCCCACGTCCTAGAGCTGCTGGTCTCACCAAAAGACCAAAATCAAAGCCCTTAAGAAGGATCTCAAGGAGAAGAGATCAAGAGGTAAACATCCTCTTTCATTTTCATTCTTTCCATCCATTTTATGTTATTCTCTTCCTTTCCCTTTGTCTTTTGTTGGGATATTTCATTAAATATTTTCCCTTACAGTCCAAATTTTGTATGATTGATGAGATATTCCATTCCTCTCATCAATCTTGTTTTTATGAAATTTTTAGAGGCGCCGTTAGGCTGCCGAATTTTTTGTAAGAAATTTCTCATGTTTTATTTATTTCATGATTCCTTCCACTTCTTTCTTCACCCCCTCTTATCCAAGAGGCATGAAATCTCTAGAATCATGTATATTCTGGATGTTTTCATGTTTATGGAAAATTACAAATCATTATTCCTCTCCTCTTTCACTTATTTAAAGAATCAAAAAACATTGTCCATTTGTGTCGAATTACCGATATCGTGGACGATGTATTTTCAATTTCCATTAATTATTTCAAGTCTGGTCATGAAACCATTTATATGGTTGAACCAGGTTATAATATATGTTTTATGAATCATATAAGGTTCTATAATTCTTTTGTACTCATGATTCAAACTTATAAGACTAAATGAAATTGTAATTATCAAAGAACCACTTAAATTATCTAAACGAACATAATTAATGTTTTAACTTATAAATCATCATCATATAAGGCACCAAAGTGATGAATGGTATAATTTATGGTACTGGAGTTATGTAACTAATAATCCATTCCAATTCTGGAGTTTCACTTCCAGTCAACAAGAACGATTCATCATGAACCGATCGTGAAAATGACAAAAGACCTCACCCAAAATAATAACAAATAAGGGGTGAAATGAGGTTATGAAATGACCATATAAGATGTTATAAACATGAACACGTTTCTTTGAAATCCTATTAACACTCATTTAACCATTATACAGGAGGTTCAAACAATTTTGAAGTAGGACAAGCCCAAGGTAAGGGAATTCTTAACCCGATTTCCATTCTTTGGGTTAACCTTCTACTTTATAATTTATGTGCTATTTAAATTGTTTGTGTGATGGGTTCTGTTTATATTATGTTTAATTATGTGTATTTACAGAGTATATACATTTTCCATCCACTCAATTAAGTCTCACTTCAAGTATATGATGTTTATAAGGGACTTTTCTTCTAAAATCCTCTTTTAAAATTCTGTTTTATAAGATTCAAAGGCAATGTTTTTATGCTATTATTTATGTTGAATGATTATGTTTTGGCTATTGGGCATTGTTTATGATGAAGGGTGGGACCTATATTTCCCTCCAATGCATTGGGTATGAGTAAGTTGGAGGTCGGCCGTATGGTTACTCCAAGTGTAACTGTGATGGTTACACAAAGTAAGGTAGCCGTGAGGGTTACAAATTTTAAGGTAGCCAAGATGGTTACAAGATTATGTAAGTAATGCCCCAATATACCTTTATGATTATAATTATGTTTGTATGGATCTTGTGTAAATCTCATGTTACGCTAAGTAAGATTTTATGGGTGTAAATCATGTATTTTGAAAATGTTTCCATATGTCTTGTGTATTCATGGACTAATGAGATTTTTTCCTTCTTTTTCATACCTTACTGAGCTTTTGTGCTCATCCCAAGTTTTTAAATGATTTTTCACAGGTTAATGGATGAATAATACAAGGAAGGAAGACATGTTAAATGTTGAAGAATTGTCAAGGAGTCTTGTTTTACGTTTTAATGTTTTATATTCTGAGGAAAATGGAAACTGATTTTATGGTATCCACTATGTAACAATGTGTAATGTTATTTGTCTTAATTCTCTAAAGCTCTAAACTTGAAAAGATCCTCAATGTAAAATGAAGTGTTTTCTTGAATAAATTCAAGATTATGTATGAAATAAGTGTGGGTCCTTACACAGTGTGTCCATGGTGGTGGTGGTGGGGGGGGGGGCAGTTCAGGGGTGTGTGTGTGTTGGGGGGGGGAGGGGGTCCAAGGGGGTGGGGGTGTCAAAGGGGGTGGGGGGATATCCAAGGGGGTGGGGGGCTATCCAAGGGGGTGGGTGGGTGGGTGGGGGGGGGGGCTTTCCAAGGGGGCGGGGGCCTGTCCAGATGGTTTGGGGGGTTGTCCGTTGGGGGGTGTCTAGGGGGGTGTCCAAGGGGGTAGGAGGTAGGGGTGGTGTTTAGGAGGGGTGGGAGTGTCCAAGGGGGTGGGGGGATGTCGAGAGGTGTGGGGGGCTGTCTAGGGGGTGGGGGGGGGGGTGTCCAGAGGGGTGGGGGGTGGGGGGCTGTCCAAGGGGGTGGTGGTGTCCAGGGGGTGTCCAAGAGGGTGGGGGGGGGGGGTGGTGTCTAGAGGGTTCAAGGGGCTGTCCAGAGGGTTGGGGGGTGTCTAGGTTATCCATGGTGGTGGTGGGGGGGGGGTAGTCCAGGGGGGGGGGGTCCAAGGGGGTGGGGGGTGTCGAAGGGGGTGGGTGGGGGGATGTCCAAGGGGGTGGGGGCCTGTCCAGAGGGTTTGGGGGGTTGTCTGGGGGGGGGGGTTTCCAGAGGGTTGGGGGGTGTCCGGGGGTGTCCAAGGGGGTAGGAGGTGGGGGGGTGGTGTCCAGGAGAGGTGGGGGTGTCCAAGGGGTGGGTGGGTTGGGGGGGGGGGTTGTCCAGGGGGTGGGGGTGGGGGGGTGTCCATAGGGGTGGGGGGGGATGTCCAAGGAGGTGGTGGTGTCCAGGGGGTGTCCAAGGGGGTGGGGGGTGGTGTCCAGGGGGTGGGGGGGGGGTGTCCAGGGGGTGGGGGGGGGGGGTGTCCAGGGGGTGTCCAAGGGGGTGGGGGATAAGTGTCAGTTGGGATTGAATATTGCATCATGGTTTGTGAGATTATGACATGATGATTGTATTGTTTCATGGATATTAGGCTATAATTTATTAGTGTTGTTTAAGGGGATGGGGGGTGGTGTCCAAGGTGATAGGGGGTGGTGTCCAAGGGGGTTGGTACAATCTATGTTTGAGGTTTCCACTATGATTTTTAGGGATTCAAGCATTATGAAAAGATGAGGGGTGTTGAAATATGATTCTATTTGGTTATATATATTTTGACCAGTCATTGACTATGAGAAAATTATGGGTTATGGGGGAGACTATGTCGTGGTTTTCAAAGATGCGTAGTTATCTTGACCCCATTGTGTAGTGATGATAGGCTTTACACTGTGATTTTCTCTATCCGAGTTTTTATTTTAAATTTGATTTGATTATCAGGTTTACTCCATTTTCTCCAATTTTCTATCAACCATTGGAGGCCCCATGGTTTTCTTGGATTCCATGGAATTTCCTTAAATAAGTTACTTATTCCATGTTTTTATTTCTTTATTCTTTGTTTCTTTTTTTCTTCTTTGTCCAATTATTCTTCTCTTTCATTCCTTATATTATTAGGGATGTTTGGTAATTTTTAAATTGATGGTTTAATATTAATCGAGGTGTTCTAGGGTTATTAGAAGGGGTGAGGGGTGTCCAAGGGGGTGGGGGGGGGCTGTCTAGAGGGGTGGGGGGCTGTCTAAGGGGGTGGTGGTGTCCAGGGGGTGTCCAAGGGGGTGGGGGGTGGTGTCCAAGGGGGTGGGGGTGTCCAGGGGGTTGGAGGGTGTTCAGGGGGTTGTGCAAGGGGGTAGGGGGTAGGGGTGGTGTCCAGGAGGGGTGGGGGTGTCCAGGGGGGGGGGGGGGGCTGTCCAAGGGGGTGGTGGTGTCCAATGGGGTTGGGGGGGGGGTGGTGTCCAGGGGGTGGGGGGGGGGCTGTCTAAGGGGGTGGTGGTGTCCAGGGGGTGTCCAAGGGGGTGGGGGTGGGGGGTGGTGTCCAAGGGGGTGGGGGTGCTGTCCAAGGGGGTAGGGGTGTCCAGGGGGTGGGGGGTGGTGTCCAAGGGGGTGGGGGTGATGTCCAGGGGGTGGGGGTGGTGTCCAGGGGGTGGGGGGGGGGGATGCCCAGAGGGGTGGGGGGGGGGCTGTCCAGAGGTTTCAAATTGTTAGGATCTGTGTAAATTTCAGTAGTGAATGTATACATATTTTAATATTTATAATTCATATTTATTTTTTTACAGAAGGGTGAATTTGGTATCCAGTTTCACCAGGATGTATTATTTGTGAACCTTAAGAAGAAAGGATCCAAGATAAATTTAAAACTGTTATATCTAACTATATTTTCTTTTTGAAATCATATTCAAGCATATTTTTTTAAATACGCATAGATTTGTTTTATATTTCAAAATTGTTTTACATTCAAATTATGATTTTTTTCATATAAACATATATTTATCTTATCTTAAAAAGATGTATAATTTTGATATTTTTTATAGGTAATAATGAGTCGAAGTTGGATTACGACACATCGAATCAGCAATGAATATGAGGAAGGTGTTGATGCCTTTTTGGAATTTTCTAAACAAAATGTTCTAAGTAGTGAAATTTTTTTTCTGTCCATGCCTGAAATTTTTGAATATGAAGAAATTGAAAAGTAGAGAGATAAAAGATCATCTGATTTGTCATGGTTTTAATCCAAGTTACAACCCTTGGATTTGGCATGGTGAAACTGGACAGAATGTCACTGATGATGATGATTCGCAAGATGGTGACTCCGATGTAATTGAAGAAATCATTCGCAATATCGCAGCAGAACAAATTGAGATAGAATCGACAGTTGTGCGTCTATACGGTGATGCTGAAAAACCATTATATCCTGGTTGTATAGATTTTACAGTTTTTTCGGCGGTGTTAAGATTGATTAAACTGGAGGTGAAACATGGATGGAGTGACAAAAGTTTTACAAAGCTACTATAATTGATGAAATACATTATTCCAAAAGATAATGATCTTCTAGATTCACATTATAAGGACAAGAAAATATTATGCCCGATGGGATTGGGATACAAGAAAATACATGCCTGTCCGAATGACTGTATGATATATAGGAAGAAATATGAATTTCTGTCAGAGTGTTTTAAATGTGGGATATCACGGTATAAGGTGAAAGAAAAATCACAGGCTAATGTAGAGATTACAAATATCCCTTCAAAGGTATTTTCGTATCTTCCTATAATTCATCGTTTCAAACATTTATTTGCTAATTTACATGATGTATAAATGTTAAGATGACATGCTGATGAGTAGTTATGTGATGGAAAAATACGTCATCCAGCTGATTGTCCACAATGGAAGAAAATTGATGAGCAGTATCCTATATTTGGAAATGAAATTAGAAATCTTAGACTAGGGTTGTGCACAGATTGAATGAATCTATACCGAACCCTCAGTAGCACAAATAGTTCATGGCCTGTTTTATTGGTAATTTACAACCTCTCTCTTAAAGTTTGTATGAATCACAAATATGTCATGTTGAGTATAATGATCTCTGGTCCGAAGCAACCCGATAATGATATTGATATTTTCTTTTCACCTTTGATTGATGATTTGAAACTTTTATGGGAGGATGGTATTAGGGTGTATGATTCTTATAAAATGGAATATTTTCAACTACATTCAGTGCTTTTGTTCACTATAAATGACTTCACAAAATATGGAAATTTTTCTGGATACAACGTTAAAGGGCATAAATCATGTTCAATTTGCAAACAACAGACATCATATTGTCAATTGCATCATGGGAGGAAAACAGTGTACATGGGTCATCGAAAGTTTTTGCCTATGGATCACTCTTATAAAAGACTAAAAAAGGCATTCAATGGCTCACAAGAATTTGATATTTCTCCAAAACCTTTATCCCTTGATCTATATTTTGAGAGGGTGAAAAACATTGACGTGACATTGGGAAAGACACAGAAATCTGGTAATGATAGACATATTTGGAAGAAAAGGTCAATATTTTTTGAGCTACCATATTGGAGATATCATGAAGTTAAACATAATATTGATGTCATGCATGTGGAGAAGAATATCTGTTATAGTTTTATTGGAACATTGTTAGATATTAAAGGAAAGAGAAAAGATGGGTTTAATGCAAGATTAGAATTACTATCAATGGGAATACGTTTGGAGTTAGCCCCCACTTCTAATGGAAGACAAACATTTCTTCCCCCATATTTTCATACATTATCGAAGAGGGAGAAAATTAGTTTTTGTCAGTGTATTCATGATATCAAAGTGCCTCAAGGTTATTCTTCAAATGTAATTTTTTTTGTCTCATTGAAGGACTTGAAGTTGATAGGTATGAAATCTCATGATTGTCACGTCATGATAGAACAACTTCTACCAGTTTCATTGCGTTTAATATTTCCCATCCGTGTTAGATTGAATATAATGAAGTTGTGTTATTTTTTCAATTCAATTTGTAATAAGGTGATTGATGTGAATGCTTTGAACATTTTGGAAAAGGATGAAATTTTTATACTTTTTCAATTGGAAATGTATTTTCCTCCAATTTTTTTTTTCATATAATGGTGCATTTAATGATTCATCTAGTTTTAGAAATAAAACTTTGTGGACCTGTATATCTTTGTTGGATGTATCCTTTTGAAAGGTATATGAAAATATTGAAGGGATATGTTAAGAATCCATATCGAACTGAAGCCTCCATTATTGAAAAGTATATTTCTGAGGATGTTGAAGAGTTTTTTATGATCTACTTGGCTGTGGTGCAGCACATAGGTTTGCCTCCATCTCGCCATGAACGAGTTAATAATGAGGGAAAGGGGATTTGTGGCTTGAAAGTCAAATCATTGTCAGCTGAATAGATGAAGAAGTTAGAATCATACATCTTGAATAACATAGGTGATGCTCAACCGTATATCACATTGCATATTAATGAGTTGAAACAATGTATCCAAAGAAGAAAGAAATGTGGATTTTGAATGAGCACAACAATTTTTTTGTCATGTTTTAAAAAGACCTTGCTTGGTAGATCAGATGTATCAGAGACATTAAAATGGATAGTGGGGTGGTCCATGTTTAAATGTGATAACATGGTCCAGTTATGACATTAATGACTATACATTTTATACAAAAGCTCAGGAAAACAGAAGTGAAGTTCAGAATAGTGGTGTATTGGTGTTTGCAGAAGCAATTCATTTTTTGAGTGATAAGGACAAAAACCCAATTTATGCATCAAGTGCATATTATGGAGTGATTGAAGACATATGGGAGGTTGATTACTTTAAAATTAAAGTTTCTGTTTTTAACTATAAATGGTTTATTGGTAACAACAGTGTCAAACATGATGAATTTGGAATGATATTTGTTAATCTGAATAGATTAGAAGACACAACTAATTCTTTTATAATGGAAACACATGCAAAACAAATTTTCTATGTAGTAGATCAATCAAATATGTAGTGGGCTATTGTTTTACAAGGTAAAAAACAATATGTTGGTGAGGATGAACTTGATGAAGATACTGATTTATGTGAGATCCCTACTTCCATGGAAATATTAATAGAACATAATGATGAGCATGTTGAAGACATGGTTTGTGCCATAATGAACGATCACGATGAAGGAATTTGGGAAAACAATCCATTTTTACATTCCTAAAATTATAGGTAACATTTGTTTATTTCTTGTTTACATTTATTATTTTCATAAAATGTTAGGTATTGTAAGTTTTTTCTTTATTAAAACATGTATTAAAACAAAATAAGTATAAGTTTTTGTTCGTTTTAATTTTGTTTATTTTACTTTATCATGTTTACCATTACATAAATTATATATCTATTATTTTTGTTAAGTGACAATTATTTTACCATGTTTACCAGGTTTACCATGTTTTAATTTTGTTTAGTTTACTTTATCATGTTTACCATTACATAAATTATATATCTATTATTTTTTTTCAGTGAAAATTACTTTACCATGTTTAATATGTTTACCAGGTTTACCATGTTTACCATCTTTACCATCTTTACCATCTTTACCATCTTTACCATCTTTAACATTGTTTAACATGCTTACCATATTAACCATGTTTACTATTACATAACTTAGTACAATTTTCTATTTTCTGATTACAGTAGTATTAAAATATTTGAATTTGTATATTTGTGAACTAATGTTTGTTTTTTTTGATTTGAAGGATAATGACAGATCAATCAGTTGATCAACCACATGATTCTGGAGATGATCATATTGGTCATACCTCTGGGGAGGAATAGTCACATGCTCCTCTTGATATTCCCAAATCTTCCTCATGTGCTCCCATTATGACAAAGAGTTCAAGAGTTGGTAAATGTGGGTGCACACGTTTACCAAAATTATCACTTTCCCGTACACATGATAAGAGGATACTCATTGAGTTTGATGAGGATGATATTCCTAGAGGTCCAAATGAAAAATATTTTAAGAGTTTTGTATCAAATCAGGGTAAGAGAAAATTAAGAATTTTTTATGATGACTGGAGAAATGTGGACAAAGCGATAATCTCTCAGTTTTGGGAGACAATTTTGGTAAGATCTTTTGCTATTGTTTTCCTATTCTTTAAATGTTTCTAGTATATATAATATGTTTAACCTCTTATTTATCAGATGACATTTGATATTCATGACACTGGAGGAGTCAGGAAGAAATGCTTATCGATGGCTGCCAGGAGATGGAGGGATTTCAAATCAACCCTCAAATATGATTTCATTTTTGGTCTTAGGAGTCATAACAATCCATGTATTATATATCCTTTCATAGATGAAGACACATGGAGACAATTTGTTGAAAGTAGAAGAAAATATTCATTTTTGGTAAGGGCAATGAAAACTTTTATAAGATTTCTTATATAGATGATCTTATTAATGTTTTTTTAATGACTTATTATTCTTAATTTACAGAAAACAAGGAAATCTCATCAGGAGATCCATTCTAAAAATGTATACCCTCATAGTTTATCTCGGGGAGGGTATACATTATTGGAAGAATAAATGATGGCAGAAAAATTACAAAAACTAAGAGATGAGTCTTCAAGATCTGGAGAGGTGGCCCCTCCATCCTCTCCATCTAGACATGAAAAATGGAAGAGAACTTGGATGGGAAAAAAGGGAAATATATTTCAGATGATTTGAGAATCGTAGCTGAGAGGATTATAAGATATCTATTTTATTTATTTAAGTTAACTATTTTATTCATATAATTTCAATCATTACAGAAATGTTCAATTAATTAATACATGATTATCTTGAGGAGAAGAGCTCACATGGGGTATTTATAGCTACTCGGAGGCAAGATATTTTATCTGTAGTATTGGGAAAGCCTGAACATCCTGGTCGTGTATGAGGATATCTGGAAGGTGTATCGGTAAGAAAAGTGTTGCCACATTCTTGAACTTCTTACATTGAGGGTGTTTATAAAAATAAAATAAAATCCTTTGAGGCTGAAGTTTATAATATTAATGCGATGATGGAGGAAAATATTAGAGCGTCGGTACAGTCTATGTTTGTAGACATGCAAAGACAATTTCAGACTACAGCTCTCACTCCTCCACCTCCCCCTATAGACCCCATTATTTATCCTCCACCTCCGCCAGTAGCTCCCACTCTCCCACCTCAGCCTGCAGACCCCATTTTTTATCCTACTCCTCCGCCACAACTTCCTACTTATTGCGAGTTGTATGTTGATGATCCTCAACAACATATAGTTGCATATGGGTTGGTATATTGTATAGGAGATACAATTCATCATAAAAAATTAGAGGTAGAGAATCAGAGGGTCACTGTATAGGATATTATAGATAGATTAGCTCGAGTACCATTACCTACAGATGAGGTGATGAAAATTGGACATAGTATTGGCCATTTTTTAATTTTTCCATCCAGACTTCTTCAACTCATTACCATAGAGGTATTTATGTTATATCTTCTATTTTTTTATTAAAGTTATTTTATCATTTGAAAAAAAATATATTTTTCTATTTATTTTTACAGGAATACTTCAAAGGTAAATAAATACCGTATAGACAACAACAAAGACAAATGAATATGACATAAGATTCAGATTCTAGTAGTTTTGACAGATTGTCAAGATATTCAAATTTGTTGGCGGATCATTATGAGTTTCTAATAGAATCTCATGTTTGTGGACGTGAAATAACTATGGGGATTGTGAAAAATGATATCATGGAGCTTGTTACTGGAGATAAGTTGGGCATCAACGTGGTGCAAATTTTTTCCATGTAAGTCTTAACAGAATTTCCCTGCATTATATTTATTAAAAATTTATACTTATGTCTGTTTTGTATTAGGTATATTTATAACATTTGTGAGAAGAATGAGAAGACAAAAGTATATGGGTTTATGGACCCACATTTGATTTCCCATGAAGCATGTGCATTGGATGAGGAACAAAGAATGCTTTATATTTCTGAAATACTTGAACAGAATATAGTCACACAATGTTGGATGATGCCTTTTTGTGAGAGGTATGAAACACATCTCTCTCAAAGAGTTCATTATATTTTAACATAAAAAACCACTAACCTTAAATTTTCTTTTATCAGTGATCATTGGATGTTAGGGGTTTTTTTGCCCAAGGGAGAAGACACTTTATTAGATATGCTCTGTCCATGGTGATGTGTGGGAAAGTTTTAAGAAAATGTTAGAAAAGTAAGTTTCATTTTCTCAATAGTTTTATATATTATAATGAATTTTAAATTTATCCCATTCGTATTATTTTCTAACAGGGGATGGTTATACTTTTTAAAAAACATAAAGAAAAAGAGTGTGAAGATCAAATATGTAAATGTAAAGGTAAATATCCATTTATAATTTGTATGTTTTGATTTACTACATAAAAATAATATATTGAATTTACACTCATTCAAATAGAATTGTCATGAACAACAAGGAGTCATCGAATGCGGATATTATATGTTAAGATTTATGTATGAAATAATAATAACTGGGACAATTGTGAACTTTGACCTGGTATATTTCCTTTTAAACTTTTCCATAATATTTCATTTGATTTATTCATCATACACGTTAACTATTATCCTTTTAACTTGTATCTATTTTATGACCCTCAACCCTATAGTGCTCAAGATGTCAAACACTTACAAGTGTAATGGTCAAATTATTTTACAGGTTTGATTGAACTTTAGTTGTTTTTAGTGTAAAATGTAATTTTGAATATTGTCATTGTAATTGTGTATTTGGTAGTCGTTTAGGTTGGATTTAGTTTTTTTAAGTTGACATTGTAAGTTTGGAATGTTATATATGTGAATGTTTAATTTTTCTCTACTTCTTGTTTTGGTCTACTTATGATGGTTTTTTTTGGTATGGATTCTGGTCTGGGGGGAGGGGTTCCAAGGGTGTGTGTGTGTGTGTGGGGGGGGGGGGGTATCCTGGGTGTCCATGAGAGTGGGGGGGCAGTCCAGGGGGGTGGGAGCATTTCCAAGAGAGTGGAAGGGCTGTCTAGGGGAGTGGGGGCCTGTCCAGGGGGTGTCCAGGGGTGTGGGGGTGTCCTGTGGGGTGAGGGGGGTTTCCAGGGGTGTGGGAGGGATATCCAGTGGGGTGGGGGGGTGGGGGGGGGCTGTCCAGTGGGGTGGGGTGGGGGGGTCCAGGGTGTCCATGGGGATGAGGGGGGGGGGGGGGGGGGGTAGTCCAAGAGGGTGGGAGAGGAGGCACCGCCATCCCTCGGGGGGCTAAACACTGCTAAAAGGTACTTATCACTCCCACATGCAAAGCTTGAGCTCTCAAAATGATTCACCAATGCTTTCTTCCCCTGTAAACATCATCCATTATATGACTTTGATGCGAGTATAACCAAGGGGAAAAACCATCATGTGTGATGGTGTTTTCCCTTGGTTATATTAGCATCAAAGTGATATAATGAATGATGTTTACAGGGGACGAAAACATTGGTGAAACATTTTGAGAGCTCAAGTTTCGCATGTGGGAGTGATGAGTACCTTCCAGAGGCGTTCAAACCCCCAAGGGATGGTGACACCTCCTCTCCCAACACCAGCTTTCCAGGGGGTGGGGGGCAGTCCAGGGGTGTGGGGGGGGGGGGTCTCTAGGGGTGTGGTGGGGGATGTCTAGTGGGGTGGGGGGGTTTTTGGTTTGGTTTTAGTCGGGTTTTGGTCTATTTTTGGTCTGGGGGTGTCCAGTGAGGTGGGGGGGGGGGTGTCTAGGCGGGGTGGGTGTCTAGGGGGGGTGGGGGCTGTCCAGTGGGGTGGGAGGGTGTCTAGGAGGGTGGGAGGGATGTCTAGGCTAGGGGGTGGGGGGGGGGGGGTGGGGGCTGTCCAGTGGGGTGGGAGGGTGTCTAGGAGGGTGGGAGGGATGTCTAGGCGAGTGGGGGGATGTCCAGGGGGTGTCCAGGGGTGTGGGAAGAAGTCCCGGGGGTGGGGGGGGGGGCAGTCCAGGGGTGGTGGGGGGGGGTGTCCAGGAGGGTGGGGGGGTAGTACAGGGGGTGGGGGGGGGGGAAGTCCAGGGGTGTGGGGGGGGGGGGGGGTCAGGAGGGTGGGGGGCAGTCCCGGGGGTGGGGGCAGTTCATGGGTGTGGGGGGTGGGGGTTGTCTAGGGGTGTGTGGGGCTGTCCGGGGGGGGGGGGGAGTCTAGGGGTGTGGTGGGGTGGGGGTGTCTAGGGGTGTGGTGGGAGCTATCCAGTAGGGTGGGAGGGGGGAGGGGGGTTCTGGTCTGTTTTTGGTAACTTTTTGGTCTGTTTTAGGGGCGTGGGAAGTCTGTCCAGGCGTGTGGGAGTGCTGTACAGGGGGTGGTGTGGGGGGGGGGGAGTATACAGAAGGGTGGGGGGTTATCTAGGGGTGTGGGGGGTGTCCAGGGAGTGGGGGGGGGGTGTCTAGGAGGGCGGGGGAGGGTTTTCTAGGGGTGTGGGGGGCTATCCAGGGGGTGGGGGAAGTTCAGGGGTGTGTGGGGGTGTCCAAGAGGGTGGGGGGTTGTCCAGGGGTGTGGGGGGCTGTCCAGGGGGTGAGGGGGGTAGTCTAGGGGTGGGGTGTCCAAGGGGTGTGGTGGGGGATGTCCAGTAGGGTAGAAGGGGGGGGGGGTCTGGTATGTTTTTGTCTATTTTTGGTAACTTTTTGGTCTGTTTCAGGGGTGTGGGAGGGATATCCAGGGTGTGGGATTGATTTCTAGGGGGCGGGGGGTATACAGGAGGGTGAGGGGGTTTTCTAGGGGTGTGGGGGGATGTACAGGGTGTGGGGGAGGGCAATCTAGGGGTGTGGGGGGTGTCTAGGAGGGTGGGGGGTGGGGTGGGGGGGGGGGGGGGTGTTGTCCAGGGGTGTGGGGGGATATCCAAGGGGTGGGGGCAGTCCAGGGGTGTGTGTGGGGGGGGGGGGTGTCTAGGAGGGTGGGGGGGGGGGGGGGGGGGGGTTGTCTAGGGGTGTGGGGGGCTATCCAGGGGGTGAGGGGGTAGTCCATTTGTGTGTGTGTGTGTGGGGGGGGGGGTGTCCAGGGGTGTGGTGGGGGCTGTCCAGTAGGGTGGGGGGGGGGTCTGGTCTGTTTTGGTCTATTTTTTGTAACTTTTTGGTCTGTTTCAGGGGTGTGGGAGGGCTATCCAAGGGTGTGGGAGTGCTGTCTAGGGGGTGGGGGGTATACAGGAGGGTGGGGGGGGGGGTTGTCCAAGGGTGTGAGGGGCTATTCAGGGGGTGGTGGGGTAGTCCAGGGGTGGGGGGGGGGGTGGGGGGTTGTCCAGGGGTGGGGGGATGTCCAGGGGTGTGGGAGTGCTGTCCAGGGGGTGGGGAGGTCTACAGAAGGGTGGGGGGGGGGTTGTCCAGGGGTGTGGGGGGATATCCAGGGGGTGGTGGGGTAGTCCAGGGGTGTGTGTGTGTGGGGGGGGGGGTGTCCATGGGGGTGGGGGGGGGGGTTCCAGGGGTGTTGGGGGTTGTCTAGGGTGTGGGGGGGGGGGCAGTCTAGGGGTGTGGGGTGTCCAGGGGTGTGGTGGGGGCTGTCCAATGGGGTGAGGGGGTTTTGGTCTGTTTTGGTAACTTTTTGGTCTCTTTCATGGGTGTGGGAGGGCTGTCCAGGGGTGTGGGAGTGCGGTCTAGGGGATGGGGGGGGGGGGGGGTATACCGGAGGGTGGGGGGGGGGTTTCCAGGGGTGTGGGGGGCTGTCCAAGGGGTGGTGCGGTTGTCCAGGGGTGTGGGGGGATGTCCAGGGGGTGGGTGGGTGGGTGGGGGGGGGGCAGTCCAGGGGTGTGGGGGGGGGGGTGTCCAGGGGCGTGGTGGGTGGGGGGGGGGTTCTGGTATGTTCTAGTCTGTTCTTGGTAACCTTTTGCTCTGTTTTAGGTAATTTGGCTGGGCATAGTAGTGGTTCCATTTTATTTAAAAAAAATTTGTTTTTGACATCATTTATTTCATAACCGACGTAAAAAATGCATTGGTATTTGTTTTAACATCGGTTATTTGGAAACCTATGTAATAACTTCATGGGAAATGGTTTTTACGTCGGTTATTTCATAACCGACGTAATAAATTGAAATGGATAGTTTTTTACATCAGTTATAAAATAATCGACATGGTAGATATGTTTTTACGTCGATTATTATATAACCGACGTTGAAATCTGCTTGGTAGACAGGTTTATCACGTTGGTTATAAAAATAACCGACGTGATAAACGCTTCAGAAGAGTGCTTTATGACGTTGATTATTATATAACCTACGTGAAAGGGTATATACCACATCAGTTATTAAATAACTGATGTAATAAAGCACTCCTCCGAAGTGTTTTACACGTTGGGTTTTTATCAGCCGATATGAAAAACGCTTCAGATTTGTGTTTTTTACGTCGGTTGTAAAATAACCGACGTAAAAAACTATTTTTATAACGTCTCCTGTAATAACATTGGACAAAAGCCAATGTTAAAAATAAAAAATAACCACCGTAAAAAATGTTTTCTGCACTAGTGATTGAAATAAATAAGGATTGTACTACATTACTATTTCATTGGGAATTTGAGATTATATGGTCCTGATACTAAGGTAGTAATTTTGGAATAAGAGATGGTTGATTAGGATAAATTATATTTGATATTCTTAACTATCTTGGAACTTATTAATGGTTTTTTTATTTCATGATTGTTGGAATATTCAAAAATTTTGGATATAAGGAATATATATAGTATTATATAAAGGATAAGGGAGCATGAATGTAATCAATAAGGTTTTATGGTAATTCAGGGTGTTACCATGTTTTAAAATAATACATGATGAAGGTGTTCACATGTTATTACATGAAAAAAGGATCTTTATTGTGTTTAACTTCCTTATAAATTTTGGAATGTGAGTTTGGATAGAAGTATTTTGGATAAGTCTAAAGGTTGGAATAGATCAATTTTGAAATTGGATATTATTGTTAAGGTTATTTTTGGATTGTTATGAAAACGACAACACGCAGACTGTGTGACAATCCGTCGTGTCGGGCAAATCTGCTGGAATCGAACCCACACCATAGTGTGATTGGTATTTATCACCTACCACTGGACTACATGAAGTCCCTAGATGGTATAATCTAGTTTTTTTAAAGGGTCTGATAGGTGAATTATAAATTCATTATTTTTGGAACCCTATACGATTGGGATAAATAGAATATTTTTTTGAAATCTTTTAGAGTGAAAGATGAGTTTGTGGTAGGAATTAGTTAAAGGATGTAACTCTACTTGTCAAATATATATATATATATATATATATATATATATATTCTCTCTTATTAAGACTAAATTTTATTAACCTAATTTCCGATATGAGTTCTCCGCAAAGGTATTTTCTGTTTTTAACCTTTTATTTTTGAAGAACAATTTCAAATTATGAGGACAAAATTTATTTAAGGAGGGAAGAATGTAACACCCCAAGATTTCATAGTACGTTATTTTTTCAAAGTAATTCAATAACTTGCACTACACGCAACACTGAGTTCAAGCGCACCACGACTTACTAAACTAGTTGTTCAAAAGCAGTTATGAATAGTATTAACTGAAATTTGAACTATATATAATCCTTATAATTTTAGAATCCATATTATGAGTTTCTTATACATAATGTAAGAACTAATTCATTTTTTTCAGATAAAAGAAGTATTTTTAAAAAAATGCACTTTTACCGCCTTTTAATGGTAAAACCTTTTTAAATACAATATTTGAAACTTTTATATATTAAATTTGACAAAATAAACTTCTTCTTTAGAATCAGAACATAATAATTTAGTTTCAATAAATTTTTGGTGTTTTTCTGATAACTTTCATATTTGGGTGAATAGTGAAAAATACCATATTTTAACTGAAAACAACTTTTTTAATCAAAATAATTTATAGTGTTAAATTATAAATTTTAATGGTTTATAAGTATAAATAGATTATATTTTTACCATTTAATCCAATTCTGGTCATTGTAAGTAATTTCACTTTGAGATTGGGTATAAAAAAGTGTCAATCTTTTGATAGTTATTGTTTCTTAAAAATACGCCTTTTGGTTTTGACAACGGGAATTAATTTTAAATTAATAAATGAAACTTCTATGTTTTGAATTTGGTAAAATAGACTTCATTTTTTAATTCATAATATCAAAATTATCTTAGGGTGAAGTTTTGGTATTTTTCTGAAAACATTTAATTTTTGATGAATAGTGAAAAACACTGAGTTATTGTTTAAAACCAAAATTTTATTTAAATAAATTATTTATTTTATTTAAATATATTTTAGGTAAAAATAGATACATAATACCTATATATGTTTAATTTAATTCATTGGAGTCATTTTTTAATAATATTAGATATATAAAATTTTATTGAACTTTTCACCGTCTCTTACCCACCTCCTAGGAGAATTTGCAAATTTGAATAAAACTTAATTTTACCACTTTTGTGAGTGGAATTTAAAAAATACTAGAGACACGGTTGATATCAATAAGAAAAACGTGGTTTAATAAGATAAAAATTGTTTTTTGTGAATAATAACTTTTTACTTTTATTTACCACAGTTAAAAGTAAAAAGGGTAATTAAGGGTAAAAATGATATTATTCTTAGCCTAACACATGTCCTAATTCTATTGGATAAGTGTAATTCGACCAAAAACAAGCTTAGGAATAAAATATGATCCTTTAGGCCCACTTGGATTAAATTAGGACATTTATTATTATTTAATTCAAAGAAGAGTTAAAAGAGTTAAAATCAAAGTTTAATAAATAAAACATTTTTAATATAAGGTTATACATAAGATAAATAATACTATAAATATTAATTAGAAAGATAAAAATATTTCATATATAATGGTATTTTATTTATAATTTTTAGATATTAAATAATTTATTTTATTTATGACGCAACGATGATGTAGTAATTACCGTATTAATGAAAGATTAAAATAATTGACATTATAAATATCAAAATAAATGTAATTTGATACTTTTTATAAATTAAACTAATTTTATAGGTTATTATGACATGTTAGGGTTGGTTAGATCAATTGTTTTCGAAGTAATCATGCTGTTATGATTTAAAAAAAAAACAAATACCAAATAGTGTCAAAATTGGCATAAAATAGTTTTTAAAAGAAATATTATATTACTAATTGATATAATAGTCCTAGAAATATAATGTTCGGCCAAAGGACTTATATAATAGTATATATGACATTAATGAACCAATTGGGGTTTGATTGACATTTTATATTAAGTTTATTAACCATATAATATAAAAATACAAAGAGAAATGGTAAATGTCAAACTATTTAACTAAGAGTTAAATCTAAAAGTTAAGTTTAATATGGTAACCTAAACCTGTATAAAACCTATTGGTTGAGTGGTTTTCGACCCATAATCACCTTAGACTTTAAATAATTCATTTTTGAGCCATTATAAACTGAAAGTGAATTTATTATAAAATAATATTTTAAGTTTTTCCTAAGGTGCCCCTCACTCCTCTTATAAAAGGGCACTTCCCCTTCTCTCAAATTCACACCTCCAAAACCATTTGGCTCGGACAAAACCTGCCAAAATATCCTCAAAACTATCCTAAATTCATCTTAGAGTCCTTCCTTTGGTCAGAAAGCCAACCTAAGAAGCCCTTTTGATCAAATCAAAAGGAAGAACCCGAAGAAGAGGTAATGATTTCACCACCCTCTTTCAAGTTCTCTTATTCTTCCACTTACTCTTTCTTTGTTGTTTCAATTATAAAATAAAATCTACAGTATCTTCTATATACTGTTATGTTATTATAAATATGGAACAACTATATTCATTATTCTATCCATCTTATGAATGATAATGCCACCATGCGTGCGTACGTACGACTTACTGTCTCCACGCCGTGGTGTAATTTGTTATTCAACACTATGTTATTTGGATGGATATAATGATGAGTAATATGTATATAAATAATAAAAATAACATGATAATGTCTCTGTAAAATTAATATACCATCCAATTCCACAACTTTAAGGAAATGATATTGTCGCTCGTGCGTACGTACAGATTATCATCTCCACAACGCGATAAGATTCATTTCCACGTTCACCATTCATCGACAATAATAAAAATATATATTACTAATAAGTATGTAATATATGACATAATAATTCTACTAGATATATATATATATATATATATATATATATATGTACTTACATATATCTTATTCACTTAGTTCCGTTCAATACGATATGAAAACGGAAACAACATTTATGCGTACGTACGGACTACCGTTTCCATAAACAGTGTTTTTCATTTCATATATATATCTATTATACATATATATATTCTAAATATATATGATATATAAATCATGTTTTATATTCTGTAATTATTTAAATCTTTATCCAAGTGATACAATCAAGAGTAATGAGTTAAAACACATACGATAAAGAAAGTGATTATTACCCGAAATGTTAATTTAACCTGGAAATTATTATTAAATGGGTAGTATAAAGTCATGAATGAATCATGTATGATATAATAAATATTAATATAGTTCTGTTATAATTTAATAACATACTACAATCTTCATACAGGAGGTTAAATGTACCCTCGACTAAAATAAAGTGCAAGGTAAGAGTTAATTCCTCAATCTCATTATTATCCGAGATTGTTTATGTGTAATTATTTAGTGGGACATTTTTATCATCCATGTCCATTTTTCATAAAAATTATTTCAAAATTAATATTTTAAGGATTTTAGAAAGGTACTATTTATCAATATCAGAATTTTAAATGTTTTAAAGATTTATCTTTCTAAATCTTTTTAATTAATGTCCATGTTTTCAAAATGATTTTAAGGATTTATTTATATGGACATGAATGTTTTGAAATGATAATTCTTTTCAAAAGTTTCAAAGTGATATGGGACACTTTTATTAAAAAATCTCTTTTAAATTACTTTCTTGATAAATGTGTAACTTTTAAATGATTTTACAAAAAGGATATTTCTCCCAAAAAGTTTTACTCATCATTTTAAACTATGTTAGCATCCTTTAATAGATATTAATTTTGATTGAGGTTGATTTATTATAATACAATCTTCCATATTGTATTGAATGAGTTATGATATGTTTGAATATGGATGCTCTGTTTTTATACCATTCATGGTTTAGGGTTAATGTATTAACATTTTGTATGCTAGTTTTAATACGAATGTTTATGTTATGTTTCAACTTTTTCATATGAGGAATGTAGTGGACTTATTAAGTGACGAGTGTATCCTTCTATAACTCCTCGATGCATCAGTAGGTCTCATGAGACAAACTAGTGTCTTGGCACAAGGCCTTGACAAAAATTTTATTTGTAGTCTTGGCATAAGGCCTTGACTATATGGTAATGATGTCTGGAGTTAGGCATTCCCTCATTATGAATTAGTTATTACATGTGATTATTCGACTAGTAGAATATCCATGTGCATGTTTATATGGTAATTTTTGATTTTTTTTTCCATATTATGGTCAATTTTATGTTTAAAAAGGCTGTTGTTTTTATCACACATCTTTCCTTAAAAGTTTATAGCTTCCGCTAAATTATTTACCCTTAGTGGGCATCTGAGTTCAGCCATTTCTTATGTTTTATGTTCCTAGGATTCCAAGAAGTGTATTATGATTGATATGCAGGGTTAAGCTAAAAGGAATAATGGCGTTTTCAAAGAACTATCTATGCTGTGTTTTATGTTTGAAATTGTAATGTAAATTTAATGTATGAAATATATCTTCCAAGAATGCTAAACTGATCAGTCCTTCGGGACTTGATTCCTTGTAATCATGCCAATATATTAAAATAATGCACCGGATCTGGGTAACTGGGGTCACAGAGTTACAATCAAGATGGGTGAGTATGAATATATCAGGGATTTATTTACCAGGATAAATTAAATTGGTATCCCTATCAGATGTCTTGGTGAAAAGATGGAAGATTCTACTATTGTTGAAGAACTCTTGAGAATTATTCCTAACAAGTTTGATGAAAAAGTTTCTTCATTGGATATAGTGATCCATAAATATTATCTTTGGATTATTTTCATTGTACTCTCATGACTTATCACATGATAAGGAAGAAATTTATGAATGTAAAAAAATTAAAGATAAATGTATTTTAAGGATTACAAGAAAGAAAAGTAAAAAAAGATTCGTGATAAAAAAGAAGCTAGAGATTATGATTCCAAAAACGAGGTACGTAAAAATCTTGATGAATTTTTATCTTTGTTTTCTAAAAATGGGAAAAGAGGAACAAGTAAAAATTAACTTGAATTTTTTTGAATGTGGATCCATTGAGATTTTTTTTGATAATTATCCTTGAAGAAAGAAATAAGAGGATAGTGATGAAGATGACAGAAGATAGAGAATATCATTGAAGAAATAGGGTTATAAGTTTAAATCTTATTACAAAGGGAAAGATAAGAAGTTCTCCAAATATAAAATAAAAAGTTTTTTATCTAAATATGATGATGAAGAAGACAGTGAATCTGAATCCGAAAAGTCCATTGAGAAGGCTAGAGAGAATAATTTTATTACAATAGTTAACAATGGAGAATTCAGAAGTAATAGTTCTAAAGAATAAGAAACTCAATTAGAATTTCATTTGAAAGAAGAATTGAAAGAATGTCTATGAAATATTGGGAGTCTTGAGAAATAAATCAAGAAGTTTAAAAATGAAAATTCTTCAACAAAAAATCAGGAATTTTTTCTTAATGATAAAGTTAAGCTGCTGTAAGAGATTTATGATTTGAATAAATCTGTTGAGAAATAAAATAATTAGAATGAAAATCTAAAAGTTAAGTTGAATGCAAAAGAAGAAGAGATGTAACTTGTCCAATTTTTTTTTCTAAAGATGAATAGAGTATTAAAAGTTTCAATAAAACTATTTCTGAAGTTGGTGAAAGCTCTAGAAAGGGTAAACCTAAGAAGGATCAAAATTTACCTTCAAATGTTGAGAAGAAATATGAAATTTTTTCTGAGAAAAGGAAATCTAGTAAAGTTATGTATGTGGCCAAAACCAATAAAGTGGAGAAGTCATAAGTTTCTAAAAATTATGAGTCTGAAAAATGTTCTATTACTTTTGGTTATGATAAGGCATAAAATAAAATAGATCTAAAAACATATTTTGGTCAATAACATAAAGGTTTGTGGTCAAAATAATTCTAATAATAAGGATAAGAAGGTTGCTAAAAAACATTCTCACAACTCTGAGAAACATGGAAGTTTCAGAGTAAAATATTATTTCTATAGATACTGCTAATATTGTGGTGGATTTGGACATACATAAAATACGTGTTGGTTTAATCAACAAAATTACTATTATTCCAAAAATTATAGATGGAAAAGTTTGAGGGGAAGTAAATCCTATAAAAGGAATAAGTCTGAGAAGGATGTTTTTAAGAAACCTAAGAAGGTTTATATGAAAGTTGAAAATAGATTTGAACCTTTAGAATCTATTTTTAAAAGATGTGAACAACCTGAACATTTTGTAAAAGGTTGTCTTGTTTTATTATCAGCACACCAAAAATTTGTTAACAATTCTCAAAAGCCGAATGTGAATAAAGATAAGGGAAAAAAGATCTTGTTATAGGAACCACTCTCAAAAGCTACAAAAGAAGAAAGATCTTGGATCTTGGATAGTGGGTGTTATTCTCATATGATAGGAGACTAAAAATTGTTTAAGAATGTGAAATACTTAAAATAAGGAACAATAAAATTTGGCAATGATGAATCACTCTGAATTAAAGGTGTCGGATCAACCATCACTGGGGAAGAAAAGTTGAAATCTAAGAAATATTTGTTTGTTGATGGGATGAAACCCAACTTTCTAAGTGTTTCCCAACTTTTTAATGAAGGAAAAAAAGTTATTTTTAGAAAATATTGGTTTTTTGTGAAAAATGAGGAAGATGGAAAGATAATTACAAGAGGCCAATGTACAAAAGAAAACTTTTTATAAGTTAATGAGGCTCAAAACTCTTGTTACTTAGGAATTGTGGAAGAGAATTTGTTGTGTTATAAAAGGCTAGGACACATGCATTAGAGAAGCATGAGTAAGTTATCAAAGATATACAATGTTTGTGGTATTCTTGATATGTCAAGAAGAAGATACTGGTGTTGTATAATTTTTTAGAAAGAAAATATTAAAAATTATAGGCATAAGAAAGAAGAAATTTTTTCAAAATAACCCCTATAACTTATTCATTCTGATATCTATAGGACAATGAGAAAATAATAAACTCCTGGAGATAGGTAATTTATAACTTTCATTGATGAATTTACTTGCATTACTTATGTTATTTATACAAAACATAAGTCATATTCTCTAAAAAGGTTTAAAAGCTTTACAAGGAAATATAAGAAGGAATGTGAGTATTCAGTAAATAAGTTGAGAATAGAGAATTTCAGGGAATGAAAAAATTAAGATTTCAAAATTTATCTTGAGAAACACAGAATTATACATGAGTTTAGTACACATTAAACTCCTAAAAAATGGTATTTCTAAAAGAAAAAATAGAAGTTTGGTTGAAATGGGTCATACTATATTACTTGAACATGGCCTCTCTCCTTAATTTTGGAGGAAATCCATGAGCACTACTATGTATATTCAAAACCAACATTTCTACATGCCAAGTTCAGATATGACTCTATATGAAATGTTTTATAAAAAAAATCCATGTTTGAAAAACTTAAGAGTTTTTGGGAGTCCATGCATCATAAAAAATAAAGGTATAATCCTTGGAAAGTTTTATCAGAAAGGTGAAAAAGGAATTTTTCTTGGATATTATCTAAAAGGAAGAGGGTATAGATGTTTTAAAAAAGAAACAAAAAGATTAGTTGATTATGTTTATGTGAAAGTTATTGAAAAATATGAGGAAGTTAAACAAACTCATGCTGATAAGGAAGATAAATAGGATGAGAGAATGTCTTGTAAAAATTTTGATAAGGATGTAGACAATGATAATCCTACTCAAGAAGAAGAATCAGACTCAACTATTTCAAGTGATGAGTAAAAATCTTGAAAATCTCATCCCAGGTCGAGGAAGAAAATGGAAGCTCAAAACATCATTTATGATCAACATCAAAAGGTTCAAACAATAATAACATCAAAAGTTATTACACATACTTAATTATTTTCAAAAGTTGATCCAAAATATGTGAATGAAGTTTTTGATCATCCAGAATGGGTTTAGGTTATGAATGAAGATTTGGACCAAATTGAAAAGAATGATACTTGGTAACTTGTACCTAAACTAAATAAAAAAAATGTAATCGGTACAAAGTGGATTTTACAGAACAAGATGAATGAAGATAGTGAAGTGATAAGAAACAAAGCAAGATTAGTGTGAAAAGGTTACTCATAGATTGAAGGAATTGATTTTTATGAGATTTGTGCTCTAGTGGAGAGGTTAGAAACAATCTGAATATTTCTTACTATTAATACACAATGAAGTAAATTTTTTTTAGATGGATTTCAAATCCACATTTTTGAATGCTAATCTTGACGAGGAAGTTTATATAGAACAAAAGTGTGGATTTGTTGTTGGGAAGGATGAAAGTTATGTGTGCATGTTGAATAAATCCTTTTATGAGATAAAGAAAGCTCTGAGGGCATGGTATTCCAAATTATAAACCTCCTTGATGAAGATGAGTTTTAATAAAGGAAGAGTTGATAGTAATCTTTACCTAAAATAAAGTCATAATTTTCCCTCTTTGTAATTGTTTATGTTGATGAAATTATCTTTGCTGGGAATTATGAAAGAAGTTGTGAAATATTTACTGAAGAGATGAACAAATTATTTGATATGTCCATTCTAGGTGAAATAAAGTACTTTCTTGAGTTAGAAATTTTACAAAAGAAGAAACACATTTTTATTTCTCAAGAAAATTAGGATTAGAAACTTCTTAAGAAGTTCAGAATGGAAAGTTCAAAACCTATTTCCACACCAATTTCAGTGGGAACCATGTTGACTAAAGATAGAGAATGCAAGGAAGTTGATTCTAAATAAATTAAAAAGCTTATTGGAATTTTATTTTATTTGAATGCCTCAAGACCTGATATTTTTTATGCTATTACCTTATGTGAATTATTTTAGAGTGCTTCAAAATAATCACATCTGTTGGTTGGAAAAATAATTATTAGATATATCAAAGGAACAAAAAATTTCAGAATTAGGTATGATAACTCAAAAGTATTAACTTATTTCACTACAAAAAAACATGTCTTAGCAGCAATTTTTAAAACCGCCACTAAATAAATCATATTTTAAAAAATTATAATATAGTGGCAGTTTCATTAAACCACCCCTATATTTTGTTTAATATTTTTTTGGTGGTTTTATTAAAACTACCTCTAAATATTTAAATAAACCCTAATTTCGACCTATCTCCCCCTTCTCCCTGAGCCCCCTCCCCACTTTCTCCTTGACCCTGCACCACCCCTTCCTTGATCCATCACTGATCCCCTTGCCAACTCTCATCGTTCGCCTCCCCCTACCCCCTGCCCCTTACCCCTAACCCCCTCTCCAACTCTCCTCTCCTCTCCCCTCACCCACTAGCCTCCCCTCATCCCCTATCCCACTTGCCCCTCACCACCCCTTACTGTCCTTAACAACCCATTTATCCCCCCTTTCGATTCCTCTCCATCATCATTTTTTATTAATAATATTTTTTCAAAAATATTGGGGTGGAATCATTAAGGTATGTTATTTTCATCCATGATCAATGGAGGTATTTTATTTTTATAATTCATAAATACCAATTAAGGATGTTTATTTGTCTCTCTAAGTATAATAATAATAGGTATTGTTGGATTCATCATCTCTGGTAGGTGGTTCAATATACCTATTTAGATTCCATAACCACGATTGATTGAATTAGTTTAGTTATGTCTTTCTTTAAGATTAAATTGTGTTTATTATTGAGGATGAAATGGTGATTGTAATATGACAAGTTTTCTTTGGTTTTAATGTGATCAATTATTATTTTTCCTTAAAAATATAGTAACCAAAATTTTAAAATAATTATGCACATAAGGTTCTTTATTAAATGTAATTTTCTTATTAAATAATTTATTTTGTTACTATAAATGATTTATGGGGTGTTACAAATATTGGGTTGCATGGTTTTGATTATTTTTTCCCAAATATCTAGATTTTTTGATTAATATCAATGTTGTGAGTCTTTGTTAATACCAAGAATTATTATGTATTGTTTATTAATTTTATTATTATGATGTGTTATCAAGAATATATTGGATTAATATCAATGTTAATAGGTGTTTTGTAGATGCCAAGAATTATTTAAGGGTGATATAAATATAGTTTTTTTATTAATATCAAGAAGTGTTTTAAATAATATCAAGAATGTTTTTATAGTGTGTTTATTAATTTTATTGAAATAGTGGATGGTTTTTTTAAATGTTATAGATAGGACCTATATTTATGATTTTAGACATAATATCAGAGAGGATCATCTCCAATGCATAAAGTGACCTAAAATATATAAACATTTTCAAAAAGTTGGGTGATGTTTAATTTTGATTGTACTTGTTTGATTAATCATTTGTATTTTTATATCTAAATGTATAGGGAGAACAGTGAAAATACAATACCTATGGATAAAATTTGGATTAATTTACATCTAAACACACCTCGGTATGCCAAGAGTTTGGAATAATTTTTAAATTATGCAATTGAAAACTGATAAGTGGATAGTATAATAAAATGTACGTGTCTTGATTGTAAATTCAAGCAATGGTTGAATAGAAATGAAGTATATAAGAATTTTATTTTGAAATAGTTTTATGATCGACATGTATGTTGGATTTGGCATGGTGAATCAAATGTTATGGAAAGTCAAAATAATGAAAATACTATCAATGAAAAACAAAGTGACATGGTAGAGGATAATTAAATTCCGAATTTATTAAATGATGTATTTGGTTTTGCATAATACAATTTCTAAGATTTTAATAGATCAATAGAACATTCAGTTGATCATGAGCAGGTTAATCTTGCTCAGAACTTTAGTGACAAAAAAATGAGTTTTATGAATTAATTGAAGATAGTCAACAAGAACTGTATGAAAGGTGTGCTAAGTACTCAAAATTGTCTTTTCTACTTAAGTAGTATCATATCAAGTGTCTCTGTGGAATTACAAAAAGAATCAATTTCCATGATTTTAGAGTTTCTTCATGATGCATTTAGTGAAGCTAAAATCCTTGCATAATTATATGGGATGAAAAAAGTCATCAAAAAAATTGGACTTGATTATAAAAAGATACATGCATTCCCTAATGATTGCATGCTTTACTAGAAAAAATAGTCTGATAAAGAAGAATTCATAAGATTTCATACAATAATATTGAAGTCAATGAACAATAATGAGAGTATAAATCAATGTAACCCCATGAATAAATAGAAGAAAAAAACTAATATAAAGGTATTGCATTACTTTTCTCTAAAACCATGCTTGCAATGATTATTCATGTTGTCTAACACTGTATATGTGATGAAGTGGCATGGTCATGATAGTAATAATGGCTTGATGAGACATCCAAAATATTCAACATCATGGAAGATGTTTTATTCTCTATATCCATATTTTTCTTTGGATCTTAGTAATGTACGTTTGGGATTGGATTCTGATGGTTTTAACCCTTTGGTTACTTTAAGTATAAATTATATCATTTGGACAACTATTTTGATCCCCTATAATCTACATCCATGGATGTGTATGAAGAAGAATTATTTCATTATTTTTATGATTATTTATAGAAATAAAATTCATAAAAATTAAATTGATGTATACATTTAGACTCTAATCAAATAATTGAGATAGTTATGGGATGATGGCATGGAAACATATGATGCTTCAACAAGATAACTATTCAAAATGCATGCTGCTTTAATATGGAAAATTAGTGACTTTACTAGACTAGGAAATTTATCTTGTTGGAATAGTCATACTAATTTGGATTTTCCAATTTGTAATTTTGATTTTGAACCTCAACGATTACCTTATATAAGAAAATGGTGTTTTAAGTATCATATTCTATTTCTTAATGCTTATCATAAATTCAGGTTTAACAAGACATGATTCAATAGAGATATTGAAATGATAAAGTCACTGAAGGTGTTATCTGGTTCAAAAATCTTCGGACAATTAATGAATGTCACTGAAGAATTTAGAAAATTTCTTCAGTTTAAAAAAGGGGGAAAAGGGTATGAGGTACAATATCTAAAGTATCTAGAACAAAAAATGGAAGAAAAATATTATATTTTTTAAAATTAATTATTGGGAGTATAATTTGATACATCATAATCTTGATTTAATTCATATTGAGAAGAACGCTTGTGATAATGTAATTTTTATATTGCTTAATGAGCAGGGTAAGTCGAAGGATCACCTTAATGCTCATAAGGATTTGTATTCAATTAATATAAAGCATGGTTTTTGGTTAAATGATATTGAAAAGTATCCTTTGACTATTTTTACAATGAAAAATCATGATAAAGACACATTACTTCAAATTTTAAGGAATATAAAAGTTTTGGATGGATATTTAAGTAATATATCAAAGTGTGTTGACTTAAAACATTGAAAGTTACATGGATTGAAAAGTCATGACTCACATATTTTGATGGAGAATTTGTTTTTGTTTTAATTTCATAATACATTACCTGAAAAAAGTAACTACTGTTTTTGTTTAGTTTTGTACCCTTTTCAGAGAGCTTTATAGAAAAATTCTAAATCCAACTGAGATTGATAAACTTAAAGAAATAAATTTTTGACACTTTTTTCTTTTGGATATGTTATTTCCCTCTTCATTATTTATAGTCCTGATTCATTTAAATTCTCATTTGGTTGAAGAAGCTAAACTTTGTGGATCAGTATACTATCGATGGATGTATCCAATTGAGAAGTACGCTGATATTTTTTTTTCATTGGTGAATTCTATTTTATCAAATCATTGTGTAATTTTTTTATATGTTTCTTATTTTTTTCATTAGGTACTTAGGTCATTTGAAATCATATGTGAGGAATAAAGCTCAAACAGAAGGCTCTATTGCTAATGGTTACATAGAAGAATAGTTTTTGATCTTTTGATCTAGGTATTTGGATGGGATTTAGACTAGATTCAATCATACTAGATGTGTTTATAACACATCCATAATTATTTTTTTGAAAAATAGTCATCAGTATTTCCAACTATTGGGAAACCAATTATAGAGGGGTCAAATTTTACACTCTCTAAATTGGAGTTGCTATAAGAACATATATATGTGATACTCAATAGTGTTATTATAGATCCATTTATTAAAGAATTGTGACTACAAACAAAGAGGTTACTAAGGGGACATGCTCAAAATGAGATGGAATTAATAAAAGCTGTTAATAAAAAGATTTTCAAATGGTTCACCTGTCACTTAAGTATATACTCATATTCATATTATTGACATGTAGTTATTTTTTCTATATTAAAATTAAAACCTTATATATTTTATTCTAGATAATGAATGTTGAAAATTGAGTCTAAATATTGAATGATTTGAAGTTTTTGGGTCGAGGACCTCTAAGGAAGGCTAAAAGATTCGATGCTTATAATATTCATAGCTTTAGGTTTCGTACAATTTATCACGAAGAAGACTTGAAGCCTCAAAATAGTGGTGTATTTAAATTTTTAGAGGTGGGATACTATGGGAAGATAAACAATATAATTTAATTAAACTATTATGGCCAGTTTTTATTTGTCTTATTCAAATTCAAGTGGGTCAATATTGATAGGGGTATAATGAAATATTTATTACATTTTACTTATGTAAACTTCTCTCTATTGATGGATATATGTGAGCATGCCAAGCATGATCTATTTATCCTAGCTTCACAATTGAAGATGTTTTATTATGTGGATAGTGAAATACATGAATGTTGAAGTGTTTTTGTGCACTTAAAGTAAAGAGAATAATATTATATTGGCGATGAAGATCGATTTGTGCTTTGTGATAGTGAACCTCATCGACCACAAAACATTGAACAATTTTTTCCTAACAATATGGAAATAGTAGAACATGAAAGAGAGGGTGAAAATGAAGGACTCATCGCAATGAATGTTGATAATAATAAAGATAAAGATAATTGAATGTATAAATTGGTAATGAAAATATATTACAATTTATCATTGATGAGTGTTTCATACATATATACATTGCTCTATTTTTTCTTTTTTCTTTTTATGAAAATATTTTAGTTTTTTTATTTTTTATACATTTAATTTACCTTAACCATTTGAAATGAAGAAATACTACGAAAAAAAATCTAGGATCCTATTCAATTAGTATCTTAGAGCACACCACCACTACCATCATCCTCTATAGATACAAGTGATTCCGTTATACATGATACTACTAGTGATCAATTCGTTTCCCCAGATGTCATTGGTAGCCCATTAACTGATTCAACTTTGGTGACAGAGCAGTTGGTCACCCCTCCATCTAGGAAATATTGGCGAGTTACCATTACTGGTATGTATGTATTTTTTTAAAAAAAAACTATATATTTTATTATTATTTTATTACATTTTTTAACAGATAAAGACAACCATATAAGGGATAAAAATATGAACACATAAGATGCATGAGACCTAAAGGACTTCAAGATTATCATTCTATTTGACGAGTTAAGGGTGCCTACTGGTGACACTATCATAATCTATGGGCAGATTCTTAGTAAACTTGATTATAAGACGGTGAGATTTCCTATTAATTATAAAGATTAGAGGCATATTCCTATAGCTTGAAAAAATAAGGTCTTTGATACTCAGGTAAAGGTAATATTAATTTAATATTCCTTGATAACTAATTTAAAATACATGAGTAAATTTTTTAATATACTTATAAATTGTTATGTTTTTTATTTATAGATGTTTTTTTTCATTTTGATGTACCTAACTCTGTAACACACCCATGGACTTTGAAAATTTAGACAAGAAATGGAAAGATTTTTATTGGATACTATGGCATGAGTTTAATGACACTTCTCTAAGATCATGATAGATGTATGAGAAAGTGACTAAAGGAGTTTTTAGTGAGAAATGTAAGATCTTTTTCGATATCAAAAGAGATGCATATCATGGGGTAATTGCATATTTTATAGTGTCATAATAACACAAAAATAGTAAAATTATAATTTTTATTAATGTTGCTATTTTTTGTATGAATTATCTAAAAAATACTATGAATTGTGAGAAGCAAGTCATTCCTCACATTGTTGGGTCTCATAGTTTTTTGAGAAAAAGAAAAATTTTGGGTTTTATTTTATTTATTATTATTTATATAATTTTATTATAAACAAGGTTTTTTCTAACTTGTTTATATTTTTTATAAATTCTAATGAATTAGGTCACTCTGTTGGATAAATAGAGATGTGTTTTAAAGTTCATAAGAAGCCCGATGGTAGTTTTATAAATGACCCTATCAAAGATGTTGGAGTAAGTAATTTTCAATACCATTTCATATTATTTCATCACTCTAAAAACATCATAATGAAATAACGATAAATATTAATGAAAAATTTATTAATTAGATAATATTATAAAGTTCATATATTTTAAAAAATAATTTTTAATATTTTTGTATTAACAGGTTAAAATTCAAGAATTCTGGGATGTGAACCCTTCAAAACCATCATCGGTTTCCCAAAATGATGCAGTTGGAATCATTTAGGGAAGGATCATCCTAGACATGTACGAGGGATGGGTTCTAGGCATAATCTATTAGCTGTCTTTGGTAGGGTAGAATCATTTGTTACTGCTACACCCGGTGGGGGTTCAAGTAGTGTCGTTGATTGGGAATTACAAATAAAAATTGCAAGATTGAAAGAAAAGTTAAAGAAAAATACTCTTATAGGAGTTCAAAAGATCAGTGGTGGTTGAAAATGTCAAAATGATTTAGTTTCTACATTTCAGTGGATGACCAACATGATCCCTGAGGAAATTGCTAGACTTATAACTCTTCCTGTTGAAGGGTAAAAACTAGGAAAATGACATCATATTTTCCTAAAATCAAGGGAAAATAACCGTATATTTAATTATGAAATGTATGAACCTACAAAACGTCATTCTGAATTATGGTTTATCCGAGATGGCTATAAATACATTTTTAGTGTATCAGAAAACAAAAAAATGCATGGAATGGTAAAAAACATATAAAACAACCTCATATTGATTTGAAATCATGGTAAAACCATTGTTTAGTTATTTTTGATGTGTACTCATAGACTACTCATCAATCTAATGTGCAGTGTGGTTATAATGACTCAGTTAACACTTATTAAGGGTACAAAAGCTTTTAAAAACATGTGTCGGGGGGGGGGGGGGGGTCAAAAATAGGAAAAAGAAATCAGATTTCCCTAAAATCATAGTAAAATTATCAAATATTTAATTTTAAAAGGTTAGAACCAACGACACATATATCTGAGTTACGGCTTTCCCGAGATGGCTATAAATGCGTTTTTAGTGTTTTAAAACACTAAAATGTGTGTGGAATGGTCAAAACCATAGAAAAAAATATAATATTGATGTGGAATCATGGAAAAACTACCTATGAGTTATTATTTACATGTAATCATAGAATATACATCAATACAATGTGCAGTGTGGTCAGAATGACTCAGTAAACATTTTTTAAATGTACAAAAGCCTTTAAAAACATGTGTTGGGGGGGGGTCAAACCAGAAAAATGATGTTATTGAATTTAAATAAAATGAAAACGACCATAGATTGATTTTTTAATTGTAGAAACTGAAAAAACATCATTCAGAGTCATGGATTTCCCATGATGGTCATAAACACATTTTTAGTGTTTTAAAACACTAAAACATGTGTGGAATGGTCAAACCCATATAAAACAACCTCATATTGACATTGAGTCATTTGAAAACCACTACTAAGTTATTTGTAATGTTTACGTATAGAAAACATGTCAATCCAATGTGTAGTGTGGTCAGAATGACTCAGTAAACACTAAATGTAAAAAAGCCTTTAAAAACATGTGTTGGGGGGGGGGGGTTAAAACTAGGAAAACGATGTTAGATTGCCCTAAAATTAAAGGAAAATGATTATATAATTAATTGAAAAATGCAGGAACCAACAACACATCATTAAGAGTTACAGTTTTCCCAGGATGACCGTAAATGTATTTTTAGTATTTTAAAACACTAAACATGCATGAAATATCCAAAATGATAGAAAATGACCTTATATTGATGTGTAATCATGGTAAAACTACCATTGAGTTTTTTTATGTGTACGTTCATGCAACACATCAATCTAACATGCAGTGTTGTTGGAATGACTTGATAAACACTTCTTAAAGGAGTGGAAGCCTTTAAAAACAAGTATTGTGGGGGTGGGTGGGGGGGGGGGGGGTCAAAACTAGGAAAATGAAGTTTTATTTCCCTTAAATTAGGGAAAAATGACCATATATTTAATTATTAAATGCAAGAACTGATGTCATGTCATTCTGAATTACGGTTTTCTCAGGATGGCCATAAATGTGTTTTTAGTATTTTAAAACACTAAAACGTGCATGGAACAATCAAAACCATATAGAAAAACCTCATATTGCCATGGAATCATGGTAAAACCATTGGTGATTTTTTTTTGACATGTACACATATACAACATGTCAATCTGATGTGCGGTGTGGTCAGAATGACTCGGTAAACACTTCTTAAAGGAATAAGAGCCTTTAAAAACATGTGTTGGTGGGTCAAAACTAAGAAAATGACATTGTAATGCCCTAAAATTAGAAGAAAAATACCGTATATCAAATTTTAAAATTTAGTAACTAACGAAACATCATTCGGAGTTATGGTTTTCCTGTGATGTCTGTAAACACATTTTTAGTGTTTTGAAACACTAAAACATGCATGGAATGGTCAAAAACATGGATAATAACCTCATATTGATGTTGAATCATGTTAAAACCACCTTTGAGTTATTTTTTATGTATAAACACAGACAACACATCAATCCGATGTGCGGTGTGGTCATAATGACTTGGTAAACACTTCTTAAAGGTACAAAAGCCTTTAAAAACATGTGTTTGGGGTGTGTTGGGGGTGGGGGGAGGCAAAACAAAAAAATGACATCGTATTGCCTTGAAATCAGAGTAAAATGACCATAAATTGAATTTTAATACTTAGTAACTGATTAAACATCATTCCGAGTTATGGTTTACCCGGGATGGCCGTAAACGCATTTTTAGTGTTTTAAAACACTAAAACGTGTGCAGAATGGTCAAAATGATATAAAATGACCTCATATTGATGTGTAATCACGTTAAAAACACAAATTAGTTATTTTTGATGTTTATGTATAGAAAATACATCAATAAAACATGTGGTGTTGTTGGAATGACTCGGTAAACATTTCTTAAATGCATAAAAGCCTTTAAAATCAAGTATCGAGGGGGGGGGTCAAAACTCTAAAATTGATATCAGATTTCCCTAAAATCAGAATAAAACTACCAAAAATTGAATTTTAAAATATAGGAACCAACGACATACCATTCCAAATTATGGTTTTCTTGGGATGTCCGTAAATGTGTTTGTGGTATTTTAAAACACTAAAACGTGCATGATGTGGTCAAAACCATAAAAAACAACCTTATATTGACATGAAATCATCTAAAAACCACTTATGAGTTATTATTTACATTTAAACATAGACAAAATGTTAATCCGACATGCAGTGTGGTCAGAATGACTCGGTAAACACTTCTTAAAGGTATAAAAGCCTTTAAAAACAAGTGTTGGGGGGGGGGGGGGGGGTCAAAACCAAGAAAACGACATAAAAATTTCCTAAAATTAGTGTTCAATGACCATAGATTGAATTTTGAAATGTAGGAACTAAAGACATTTCATTCCAAGTTATGTTTTTCTCGGGATGGATGTAAACACATTTTTAGTGTTTTAAAATGCTAAAATGTGTGTGGAATGGTTAAAACCATAGAAAAAAACCTTATATTAACTTGGAATCACAAGACAACCACTAAAGAGTTATTTTCGATGTGTACATGTATAAAACATGTTAATCTGGCGTGCGATGTGGTTGAAAAGACTCGATAAACACTTCTTAAAGGTAGAAAAGCCTTAAAAAACAAGTGTTGGGGGGTCAAAACTTAGAAAACAACATCGGATTTCCCTAAAATAGTGGAAAAAAAATTAGATTGAATTTTAAAATGTAGGAACCTATGAAACATCATTCCAAATTACAGTTTACCTGGGATGGTCGTAAACACATTTTTAGTATTTTAAAACACTAAAACATGCGTGGAACAGTCAAAACCATGGAAAAGGACGTCAGATTTATGTGGAATCACGGGACAACCACCACTGAGTTATATTTAAAATATAGTACATGTTGTGATATCAAAGTCTTTAAATTTTTTTTATTAAGTAAATTTTAAGTACATCTCCCATAGATTTAAAACTTAATTTGAATATTTAATTATCCATTTTCAGTTTCAAGTGTTGAATCATATCTTAAACAGGTAATTTTATGTTTTCAAATCGTTTTTCATTATATATTATTTGTTTTATGTTAAAATTTATTCTATTTGATTAACAAAATAAAAAATTTTATGTGAAACATTCTAAATATATTCTATGTATTTTCTCTTTCTCATTTATTTTATTAAACGTTATAGTTTTCATTGTAGGTGGAAGACACTGACATTAGGCATGAGGTTGACCATTCTGATCCATGACATTCAGTCATGATGGTTCTTAGTTTCTGTGGTATGTTAAAATTTTATCAATTATTCTACTATAATTTTGATTTATAATGTTTATTTTTAATTTTTAATTTATTTTTTGTTACAGTTGATGAGTTGATGTGGAGGTAGACTAATGCAGTGGAGTTCGTGACATAGATATATATTGGAAATGGGTTGTTGGACATATTTTATATGTATATATTGATGACTGGGGTATTGGTTAACTGATATATGGATTGATTGAGACTGAGGTTATGATGACTGTGGATGTTTGTATATATGAATGTGGATGTATGACATATATTTGGTGGGTTTACCAATCATGTTTTAGTTTATTTCATGTCATTTTTTTTATATTTACAAATTTTTATTAAATATTTTTCAAAATAAATCAGATATTGTGGTGGTTTTTAGTAACTGCTGCTAAGTACATTAATTAAAAATATGTTTATCTGCGGTTATGCTTAATCACTACTAAAACTAACTGCCACTCATATGTTTAGCGGTGGTTAGTTTCATTCTATTTATTTTTTCCCTGGGTATTTAAAAAAACCACTTCCAAATAAAAAATAAATTGTTGTTAAATTCTCAAAAAATGACACATACAAAAACCACCATGACATTAAAGAAACCACCACTAAATGATTAGAGACCATTCAATACAAAATAGTTTTTATAACCGACACTATATGATTAGGCAGTGATTTAAACTGCCACCAGTTCACAAAATAACCACCACTAATTCCCTTTTTTTGTAGTGTTTGGGTATTTAGATGCTGATTGGGCAAGAAATATTGATTATAGAAGATCCACATCTCATGAAGTTTTCTTTTTGGAAAAAAGTTGTGTTAGTTTTCATGAAACGAAATGGAATTTAGTATCTCTTATCATGAATGAATCTGAGTATGTTGCTTCCACTCAAGATTCTACCCAACTTATGTGGATTAAGACTCATTTGGAAGACTTACTTATTGAAGAAAAGTTACCCTTGCTCTTGGGTTGTGATAATTAAAGTGAAATCAACCTTATACGAAACCCGATATAAAATTATAATTCAAAAAATATTGATATAAAATATCATTTCATCAAAGAGCATGTGGAGAAGAATTAATTGAAGTTAGAGTTTGTTCCTACATTGAAACAAGTTACTAAAATTTTCACAAAACCTTTACTAAAGTAAGTATTTTCTAAACTGAGGTTGAACATGAGAATATAACTTCCTTCTCATCAAGGTTTATGTACGTGTCTTTGTACCATCTATCATCTAGTCTTTTGATAGTGTTGTAAAGGGGGATAATTGTTTTATAAATCTATACATTAATATGTGATAAGCCTTTTGAGGAAGAATATATGTAGGGGGGTTGTGGGTAAGCTATGAATTCAACATGTTTGTGTACGAACCATTCTAATTTTTTTTGGAGTGGTTATAGGAAACTTTTTTTTACAAGAAAGTTGAAGAAATGAAGAAAGATGTGAATAAAGGCTGAAAATGTTTCATGAGTCACTACTTTTGGACAACATGGTTTTTCTATCAATGATTCTTGTTTCCTACAATGTGTTAGATCACACAGACTTAGAATTTTTGATAAGTAATCCATATCTTGAGGTTAAAAAGTTTAGGTATTTATGAATATTGGTTGACAAAAAAATTCAAAGGGGGATATTATTGGGACCAATTTGGAAATAATTTGTTTTTGGAAGCTGGAAGTCATTTGTTTTGAATGTGTTGTATTTTTTTGTCAAAGGGAAATAAATCAATTAAATTTGTAATAGTTGAAAATAAGACTCACCATCGTAATTAGAACATCAGACACAAAAGGCGTAAGAAATTCCATCGACTTGTGAAGAAGGTTTCTGGAAGAACAGATTCATTGGACTCACCTTAAGTCTATAAAGAAAGGAAAATCATAATGATAAGATGTATCAGAGTCTAAATGGATCTAATGTAAATATAACAATGATTTTATGATCTTTAAATCCTCATAAATCATAAGTTATCTAAAAACTTTTGATACAATCCTTATGAAGAAAAGAGGGAGACAAAGTTCTACCAATCATATTGAGGTTTGGTTGGAAATAAAGAAGTGTTGGAAGGATGGAAAGTTACATTAATTCCCAATGTAAGTTTGGTGATTCTATGTTGATATTAGAAGTTTTTAAAGTCATGAGTAATTCATGATTATAAGTTAAAGTTTATAGAAGAATAAAGTTTGTGAAGGTAAAGTTTTCTGGTCTCAGTTCATCTGTGTAAGATCACTATATGATTTTTTTAAGGTTGATAAGGTTGATTGGAATGTGAGAAGATGAAGATGCTAGTTTGTAGTCAGACTAATAAGATAGAAGATACAAATATTTGGAGAAATAAGTTGGTAGTGTGTATCTTAATTAGATAAGGAAATATTTTTTTAATTCAAAGATATTAATACCGGTTTATCAGTTGCGGAGTGCCACCGATGATTAATGTAATCCCGTCACTAATCATTAGATGCAGTGATGGTTTCAAAAGGGAATCCAAGGCTGAAAAGTTTTTTGAATAATAATTATTTTTCTTGGGAGATGTTGGGACCAATGAAAAAGAAAAATAAGTGAAGTTACTTGGTATCGATGCATGGAAGAAAGGAAAAGACTGATAAAAAATGTAGTCAACCATTTTCATCAAGATGAATTATTGGTTGTTTTTAAATTGGGACAAGAGATAAGGAAAATATATCTCATATTTTTATAAATTAGGTCAAGAGTCATTAGACTAGCACTGACACTAATTATCAGAGTGAGGCATAGACTGATTCATCAGGCACATACCTACAATGATTAAAGTCATTAGATGCTGGACTTCATCGGATGCAAGATCATCCATCTAAGTAAAAGAATAAAAGGATAACTGCTTAAAGTAGTTACATAAGTGTTATAAAAAAGGTTCTGAAAATTTTCTTAAATAAGTTTTAAGATGATTCTAAAGTACCATCGATAAGTGTCAACATCTTTAGAAGTTTTCACTATGTCTATAGAAAAATAAAGGAAACTGAAGTCTAACAAAGCAGCAAAAATGTTTTGAAAAAATGGTTTCAATGTTTTATAGTTATCAGTTGATAAGTAACATCAAAATGAGTGGATTTACTTTTAGTTGGTATGGAGCATCGGAATGGGAATTTTTTTTTCATTTGGTTTCGAGAATCATAATGAGAAGACATGTGATTTTCATATCCATCAATTGGTGTGGAGTAACATAATAAATAATCTTCTATCTTTATCATAATGATGAAATTAGAGTGATAATCAGAATCATATTGAAGAATGTTTTGAAATTATAAATTTATTTGAAGTTGTGAGAAGATTCATGAAAGTTTTAGAAGAATCAAGAAGATTTGGTAAGTGTAAAAGAAGTCAAATATTAAGTCTAGATTTAAGAGAAATTGGAAATTTTGGAAATTTGGTTAAGAAAGAAAGTTTTTCAGAATCCCTCCTAAACCACATTTGGAAAACCTATAAATAGAAAGAACTATATTACAATTTCAACCAACACAATTAATATTCACAGGTGTATAGAGAAGGCGAAGCACTGAAATTTTCTAGAGAAAAGAAAGAGTTTCTGGATTGATCATTCATGAGGAATTTTTCTGTACAAAATAAGAGGAAATATTGTATTTAGAGTTTCCAGACTAGACTGAGAAATCAGACTGGGATTTCTGGACTGAGGTAGAAGTAGTTTAGATTTATTTCAGCAGTATTCTGGAAGAGTTATATTATTAGACTGACCAATCAGACTGGTGAATCATACTGAGTATTTTATTGAGCATAATTATGAATCCAGATAAGTTCTTACTTTCTTCTAGGTTTGAAATTGAAGGATTTTTTTGAATATTATATTTTTTAAAGTTGACAAGGAATCACCATAACATGTTTTTAATAAAATAAGTAAAGTTTATTAACTTTTTACACACAATTTTATTACATCATTTCATGCTACTTGAAGTACATACAATATTGTATTGATCATAGTGCCACACAAGTTTAAGGGCATATCCTACTTGTTGTATCCACCTAAAAGGATTGTTTTCTAGTGGATTGTGTGGTATTGGATTGTTTCCAAACCATACCAAGGTCATAGCTACTCTTTTTGAGTAGTGAACCTTGTAAATTATTATATTCCTGTGGACGTGTGATTGTTTTGTTTTCAACAAGGTGATAACTCTTTAACAGGAGGCTAAGGTTGTTTCAAAAATAAGGAAACTTAAAAGAAAAAGATATCACTAATTCACCCCTCCCCCTCTCAGTGATACATTTTTCCTACCTAGGAAATATCAGGTGTTGGATGGCTGTATCTACGAACATAAGAAGTATCCCCAAGATCTGTGCTCCCCAAGAACTAGCTCATAGTATATATATACTTCACAAAAATAAGATCAACCTACAAATGGTGTAGTCAATGCCTAGGACACTAGAAGTATCTCTACATCAATCCCCAAATCATAGACCATGGAATCTATAGAAATATGAAGGAAAAGTACTATGAAAGGAGTTAGAGAAAATTGACTGGTCTTGGGCCTATATACTGGAAATATGGAAGGAAATAAAATATCAAGAAAGACTACAAGAATCATAAGTAAAACCCCAAAAATGAATCAATGCCTGATAGTTCTAATTCCACTAATATAATTGAAGATAAAAAGTGTTATATATTTATTCTGAATACTCTGTTAGAATCTTAGTTGATTTACTCTACAACATCTCATCAATAAACTAGTAATCATAGAAGCATAGGTAATTATGTGTCTTGGATATTTGGTAATGTCCATATGGAAAATGGTGAATCACAATTTTTTTTGGAAAAGGTTAGGTTAACATTTAGATGAAGAATGAAGGATTATTGAAGTTAATAGAATTTTAACACATCCCTAGTTTATAGAAAAATATTATTTCCATTGGATTTCTTAATGAAGAAGGTTATGGCACTACCTTTAAAAATGAGGTATAGAATGTTACTCTTGGACCCATAGTAGTTTCAAGAGGATTTAAAGATTTAATTCTTTACTTAACCAGAAATTCAAATAGAATTGCATTAGTAGAAAGTTCAACTTTCAATGATCCATAAGTATGGAATAATAGGTTTGTTCACCTTAGTTAGAAAAGTATGAACGTATTAAAGGCCAAGGGAATAATTAAGCTTAATCACACAAAAATAATAAAGTGTTAAAGTTGTGTATTGGGGAAGTAAATGTAGCATTCCCGACCTGATTAGCCACCCGAACAGTGCTATCAGGCTAGGTGACAGTGGCCTTAAGCATGCCTCCCTGAATGCCAAAGGCTGATGACTAGTAGTGAGGGTGTGAAGAAGTTATAGCAGGGAAGATATAACCTTTAGGGATGATATAATAATATTGGTCTGAGTACATATATATAATATTCAGCAAAAAAAGTAAAGACCTAAAAGACTTGAACCAGACCCTCCAATAGTGGAAGAACATTCAATATTAATAAACAACGGAAGAAAATGAATAACAGAAGTAGTGGAAATACATAAACATGTCAACATACCACTTGTGGAACTAAAATAGAACAAGTAGAGCATGCATATCAATAAAGGTCATACATATCAATATCTATAAGGGTCACCCATTGTAACGCCCCGACCCCAGCTGCCCAGAGTCGGTGCATTAATTACATAACATTGGCATGATCACAAGAAAGATCAAATATCGAAAGACCGATTAGTTTAGTAGCCTTGGAAACACTAGATATAATCATAAAGTTTTACATTACATTTCATAGTGAAAAACTACTACAACAAAAAAGTCTTCATATCCACACTATTAACCCCTCATAATATCCCTGCAAGTCAATTATAATTTACTTCTTCACTACCTGGGAAAAATAAAACATAGAAAAGGGGTGAGCTCAAATGCCCAGTAAGGATAATAATATAGTGGAACATTCAAAATAAGCGTAAACATTTAAGGCAATGAATTACTAAAACAAAAGCCTTTTAAACTTGAACTTCAACATAGTATGGCAAAAGTAAAATGAAATAATGCCATTTACTTGTTCACATGGATATTCTACTAATCGAATAATCACATGCAAAATCAATAACCACTTTCATAATGTTGGAATGCAAAATGCTAAACGTTAATTTCTTTGTCTAGGCCTCATCCCAAGACCTAGGGGTTACTTCTAACCGGAACCCAACCCGGAGTGCCTCTAATAACCGGACACCAACCCGGAGTGCCTCTAATAACCGGACACCAACCCGGAGTGCCTCTAATAACCGGACACCAACCCGGAGGGCATACTTTTACCAGTCCCTAACCTGGAGGGCTTACTTTTACCAGTCCCCAACCTGGAGGGCTTACTTTTACCGGTCCCCAACCCGGAACATACTTGTTTAGCACATTCATCTGAAGAAAAGTTTGAAATATAACATAAACATTCGGATTAAAACTAGCATACGAAATTTCAATAGTTTCACCATAAACTATGAACGGTATAAAATAGCACATCCACAGTCAAACATATCACAAAACCTTCAATACAATATAGAAGTTTTGTATTATAATAAATCAACTTCGAATAAGCGTAAAATCCATTAAAGGAAGTTGACATAGATGAATTCAAAACACTTTTTAGAGAAATATCTCTTTCTATTTTTGAAATCATTTAAGAGCCATATAAAATAAAACATTTTCTTGAAAATATTCTTTTAAGCTTGTAAGGAAAGCTTTGACGATTTTATAACGGCGGAAAATAACCGCACCCGCCGTATAAGTAAAAAAAAACATTCTTATCTTAATTCTGTCGAAAAGGTTAAAAAGGACCTTATTTTGAAAACGACGGAAAGATTACTTTATAAACCTCTTACAAAAAGTCAAACAAGGGTATAAATGAATTTAACCCATATTCTTGTAAATAATAAATATGTTTTGAAATACATTTCGAAGAAACATGGATGTGGATGATAAAGAAATCCCAGTAGATTATTACGTATAAACAACCTCGGATAATGAAGAGATTGTGAAATAACCCTTACCTTGTACTTTTCCTTGGTTGGGGTAGGTTAACCTCCTGTATAATGGTGAAGTAATGGTTATTAAATTATACAAGAATCATATATATTAATATGATATCATTTATGATCTTTTAATATTGATTTGATAATAATATCTTAGTATTATCGCTGTTTCGGGTGTGAACTTACTTATTTGCTTTTGTATGTTTTGTTACGTAAGTCATGTTTGTTGTATCTTATTCATATCCAGAATGATATCAAGTCCTTAAACATAATTTTTAAATCATTAAATGATAATTATACTTGAATGGATACGATGGAGAATGAATCTCATCGCGTTCGTGGAGACGGTAGTCCGTACGTACGCACGAACGCTACTTCCATTTAATTTTTATTTTAAAAGAATCGAATCCAAATGATACATAGGTATATTACTATTCCAGTATAATATAATATTTTATATATGTTACTTAAGTTCATTAACACCATCCTTTATACGTTCCATGTGTGGTATGAACGAGTCATATCATTTTAAGGGGGCGGTAGTCCGCACTTCCTCAAATGAAATTATCGTATGTATATACAACATGAAACGAATAATGGTATGAAATAAAATGGAATTACAGAAGCTTATATATAAAATATATATCATTAATATCATATTTAATTACAGTTCCATCATAATGGCCACCATGAGAGGTGGTAAGATGTATTTGAACAATCATCGTTTCGTGAGACGTTAGTTTGCCATCCACAGAAACATTATGTTCATCATCCATTAGATGGAGTTGTGTGTATGTGTAGTTTGAATCCTTATTATAACAGTATCCTAGTATATTGAGGATACTGGTGTTGTTACAAAAGAAAGGAAATAAAAAGAGTTTTGGGGTTGGAGAAGCAAAATAAATGAAAATAATTTAAGAGAAATCGTTACCTTTAATTTAGGTAACTCACTTTGGTTGGAACCAAAGGACTTCTTGAAATGCTTTCTGCCTAAGGGGAAGCTTCAAGGAGGAGGAGAGGGATTTGGGGAGCTTAGTTGGGCAGAGTTTGGACTATCCAAGTGGCTTGACAGGTGTGAAGAAATGAGAAGGAGGAGTGCCCTTTTATAAGAGGGGTGAGGGGCACCATTGGAAAATCTAGAAATATTAATTTATAATAAATTCATATTCGGTTTCTAATGGCTCCAAAGTTGACTATTCAAAGGTTGAGGTGGGTATGGGTCGAAAACAACTCATCCAATAGAATTTAGACAGGTTTGGGTACTTATATTAACCTTATCTTTAAGAATTAACTCTAAGTTAATTAGTTTCACTTTTACAATGTCTCTTTGTATTTTTATATTATATGGTTAATAAACTTACCATATACATCCAAGAGACCCCCAAGTGGTCCATTAATGATTAATCTATCATGATATAAGTCTCTTGGCCGAACCTTAGATTTTTAGGAATTTAATATCAATTAATAATATAATATTTGTTTTAAGAACTATTTTATGTCAGTTTTGACACTATTCATTAGTTGATTTTTGTGAAACTCATAACAGATTGATTACTTCGAACAAAGTCAATTAAATCAATCCTAATATATCATAGTATCCTAGAAAATTAGTTTAATTCATTAAAAGTTTCATATTATATATATTTGGGTATTTATAATATCACTTATTTTAATTTTTCACTATTATAGTAATTACTGCATCATCATTGTGTCATAAATAAAATAAATTATTTAATGTCTAAAAATTATAAATAAAATATAATTATGTAGGAAATCTTTTTATCTTTCTAATGAATATTTATAATCGAAAATCCAACATGTATAACCCTATGTAAAAATTGTTCTTCTAAAAGATGTAATCTTATGCCATTTTTATTTTTATTTTAACTTTATTAATATAATGTGTCCCTACCACATACAAGTGGCTCCAAGGGGTCCCCAAATTGACCCAAGGATGCCCATGGTCGGGTATGTGTCCACCAATAAGGTTAGGACACGTTTTAGGGTAATTTTGTATTATTATAATATTATTTTTTTAACCCTTATTTACCGGATTTACCCTTTAACCATGGTAAATAAAATATTTACCACAGTAATTATTCAAAATGTCTAAAAATAAAAGTTACCTATTTACACAATTTGAACACCCTGATTCCAAATATGGAATCCATTTTCCTAAATTCAAAACACAGAAGTGGCAGAAATTAATTTAAAATTAATTCCCGCTGTCAAAACAAAAAGCGTGTTTTTAAGAGGTAATAACTATCAAAAAATTGACACTTGTTTATGTTCGGTTTAATTGTAAAATTATGTCCAATGACCAACATTACATTAAATGGTAAAAATATATTCTAAATATACTTTAAAACTACTAAAATTCATAATTTATCACTATTAATTATTTTGATTAAAAAAGTTGTTTTTAATTAAAATTTAGTAATTTTCACTATTCATCAAAATATGAAAGTTATCCGAAAAGTACCAAAATTTCACCTTAGGCTAAATTCGATATTCCGAGTCCAAAAATGAAGTCCATTTTCAAATATAAAATATATATAATTTCAAAAATTAGGTATTTCTATTCACAACGGCTAGTTTAATTAGTTGTGGTGTGTGTTAGAACTCGAGGTTGCGTACAACACACGCTATCGCATTATTCGAAGAGAAGCGTACCGTAGAAGCTTGGGATGTTTCATTTTAAATTTTTGATGTCCCAATTTAGTCAAAAAGTTTAAAATATAGTATTTAAAAATGGTTCACTATTAAAAGTTGATAAAAGTGCAATACTGAAAATGAATTTGTTCTTGCATTATATCTAAGAAACTCATAATATGGATTCTAAAATTATAAGGATTACATAAACTTTAAAATTTATCTAATACTATTCATAACCTCTTTTGAATGGCTTGTTTGGTAAGTCATGGTGTAATTGAAATCGGTGTTGCGTGTAATGAAAGTCATTGAATTATTTTGAAGAAATAACACACTATAAAATCTTGGGGTGTTACATTCTCCCCTCCTTCAATAAATTGCGTCCTCGCAATTTGAAATTGTTCTTCAAAAATAAAAGGTTGAAAATAGAAAATAGCTTTGTGGGAAAACCCACATCGGAAATTGGGTTACTAAAATTTAGTCTTGATATGAGGAAAAGAGAAATGAAAGGGTCACCACCAAATTATGATCTCGATTAGGAGAACATTGGTGGCAATTAGAGACATATAATTGGAGGAAAAACGTAAATATTTATAGGTAGTGATTGAGGTCATCAATCACAAACAAGTATGAAATTGAGGTCCTTAAATTCATCAATCTATGATGATTTGAAATACCATCGGTTCAACAAAACATAGGGTATTAGGATAACACATTTTTGACGTTTCAAAATATCTTAGTTGAAATCCCACATCGAAAAATGAATTAATGAGGCCTCTATTTAAAATAAAGAGTGGAAAGTAGGAAGATTACCGAAAATAACACATACTAGGGTTCCATGTAGGAAAATATGGATATGGAAGAGAAATCTAACCATCAATTATCTGATGGAGAGTGGTAGAGAACATGGCTATGAAAAGGCCAACAATCCCAAAGCCATAAATTAGTGATGATTTAAGGTACCATCTAGGACAACATTTTTGTTCTAGGTTCCTTTTCTTAATGTTGAGGAATTTATTTATGAGATTGGCTAAGATCATAAGGAGATATACTTACTTAATAAATTTCTACCACAAACTCATCTTTCACTCACAAAAAAAATTCTATTTATACTATTCATACAGGGTTCCAAAATAAACGAATTTATAATTCATCTACCAGATCTTTTTAAAAAAAAACTACATTATTTAATCCAGGACATCTCGTGGGCCAGTGGTAGGTGATACACCCTTATCGCCCTTCGGTTGCGGGTTCAAGTCTCGCAGCCTTGCCGGACGCGACGGGTTGCCGCCCGACCTCCGGGTTGTCCTTTTATGGTAATCCAAAATAATCCAAACTAGAACTATCCAAAATACTTCTGTCCAAACTCACATTCCAACATTTATAAGGAAGGTAAACATAATATAGATCCTTTTTACCCCGTAATAGCATATGAGTACCTTCCGCATGTATTACCATATTCCTTATTGATTACATTCATGCTCCCTTATTCCATATAGAATGCTGGATATACTTCATTAATCCAAAAATGTTTTAAACCCCAAAAAATGATGGAATATACAAATCATTAATCAGTTCCAAGGTAGTCAAGAATATCCAATATAATTTATCCAAAACAATCACATATTATTCCAAAATCACTACCTCAGTATCAGAACTATATTATGATTTATCGTTCTCTCAACCATATATTTTCCAAAAATTTATCCTGCTATTGAGTCACTTTTCTTTGTTCCACACAATCTCAAGTCCTTAATGAAATAGTACTGCAGTACAATCCTTATATACTCCATAATTATTATAACAAGTACATTGTTGATACAACACTCAGTGGACATAATCAACATAAGAACTCTAATCATTCCTCTTCATCTGTGGTAGTATCATAACTTGATTATTATCCAATAACATCATTTTCGGCATAGTCTGATGACTGGGACATAAGTTCGCGTAGTGTCCAAACTCCTTGCAAATGAAGCATTGTACATTTGAAACCATTTTCTTACCCTTGCAGTCACGTACTTTGTGCCCTTTTCCTCCACACTTATAACAAACTCCCATTCCTTTCAGGCAAGTTCCAGGGTGTTTCTTTCCACAGTTACCACATATGGGAAAATTCTTCTTTTCCCTCTTCCCTTTATCCATCTTTCTCTCTTCCATCCTTTTCTTCTCTTTCTTCCCTTCAAAGTCATAGGACTTAGTAAACTCTTTACTTATCTTATCAACACATGATATTATTTCTTCATATGATGATAATACATGGGAGACTATTCCTCTTATAAATTCTATCTTAAGACCATGAAAGATATGATCCTTCCTTCTCTTTGAATCATGTGTATTTCTAGAGTTCTCATTCCTTCTACTGGGCGCCATTTCTAAACAATGGCATAAACTAGATCAGTTTATGAATCAAAATACATAATCCCATACTTATAAAACACTTAACATAAATTGAACTATTTATGGATATAATCCATAATCATAAAAATGTTTTCTTTGAGGAATTATATACTCATAAACCCTTCATAATGATTTGTAAAGAAAATGAGAGTTATCCTAAGCATATCCCCCGGGAGTGTCGTAACCAAGAGTGCAGCAAGGCCCGTTGTCGTGCACTAGTTCCCGTTCGAGTCTAGCTCAAAGCGGTGTTTTCGGGTTTTACCCCTAGGTACATCTGTGCCAGAGCCGCCTCTACCTGCTCGTATCCAGACAAGGATGTATTGCTCGGAAAACTCACAAAATCTCTACAATACCAAAATTCTAGGAAGTTCTTCTATACTAATCCTCAAAGTTCATCTTAGGTCTACGTGCTCTAATTAGAGTTTATCTAAATATAGCTTCCAAGGTTTGTACTAAACTTCCTCTGATACCAACTGTAACGCCCCGACCCCAGCTGCCCAGAGTCGGTTCATTAATTACATAACATTGACATGATCACAAGAAAGATCAAATATCGAAAGACCGATTAGTTTAGTAGCCTTGGAAACACTAGATATAATCATAAAGTTTTACATTACATTTCATAGTGAAAAACTACTACAACAACAAAGTCTTCATATCCACACTATTAACCCCTCATAATATCCCTGCAAGTCAATTATAATTTACTTCTTCACTACCTGGGAAAAATAAAACATAGAAAAGGGGTGAGCTCAAATGCCCAGTAAGGATAACAATATAGCGGAACATTCAAAATAAGCGTAAACATTTAAGGCAATGAATTACTAAAACAAAAGCCTTTTAAACTTGAACTTCAACATAGTATGGCAAAAGTAAAATGAAATAATTCCATTTACTTGTTCACATGGATATTCTACTAATCGAATAATCACATGCAAAATCAATAACCACTTTCATAATGTTGGAATGCAAAATGCTAAACATTAATTTCTTTGTCTAGGCCTCATCCCAAGACCTAGGGGTTACTTCTAACCGGAACCCAACCTGGAGTGCCTCTAATAACCGGACACCAACCCGGAGTGCCTCTAATAACCGGACACCAACCCGGAGTGCCTCTAATAACCGGACACCAACCCGGAGGGCATACTTTTACCAGTCCCTAACCTGGAGGGCTTACTTTTACCAGTCCCCAACCTGGAGGGCTTACTTTTACCGGTCCCCAACCCGGAACATACTTGTTTAGCACATTCATCTGAAGAAAAGTTTGAAATATAACATAAACATTCGGATTAAAACTAGCATACGAAATTTCAATAGTTTCACCATAAACTATGAACGGTATAAAATAGCACATCCACAGTCAAAAATATCACAAAACCTTCAATACAATATAGAAGTTTTGTATTATAATAAATCAACTTCGAATAAGCGTAAAATCCATTAAAGGAAGTTGACATAAATGAATTCAAAACACTTTTTAGAGAAATATCTCTTTCTATTTTTGAAATCATTTAAGAGCCATATAAAATAAAACATTTTCTTGAAAATATTCTTTTAAGCTTGTAAGGAAAGCTTTGACGATTTTATAACGGCGGAAAATAACCGCACCCGCCGTATAAGTAAAAAAAAAACATTCTTATCTTAATTCTGTCGAAAAGGTTAAAAAGGACCTTATTTTGAAAACGACGGAAAGATTCCTTTATAAACCTCTTACAAAAAGTCAAACAAGGGTATAAATGAATTTAACCCATATTCTTGTAAATAATAAATATGTTTTGAAATACATTTCGAAGAAACATGGATGTGGATGATAAAGAAATCCCAGTAGATTATTACGTATAAACAACCTCGGATAATGAAGAGATTGTGAAATAACCCTTACCTTGTACTTTTCCTTGGTTGGGGTAGGTTAACCTCCTTTATAATGGTGAAGTAATGGTTATTAAATTATACAAGAATCATATATATTAATATGATATCATTTATGATCTTTTAATATTGATTTGATAATAATATCTTAGTATTATCGCTGTTTCGGGTGTGAACTTACTTATTTGCTTTTGTATGTTTTGTTACGTAAGTCATGTTTGTTGTATCTTATTCATATCCAGAATGATATCAAGTCCTTAAACATAATTTTTAAATCATTAAATGATAATTATACTTGAATGGATACGATGGAGAATGAATCTCATCGCGTTCGTGGAGACGGTAGTCCGTACGTACGCACGAACGCTACTTCCATTTAATTTTTATTTTAAAAGAATCAAATCCAAATGATACATAGGTATATTACTATTCCAGTATAATATAATATTTTATATATGTTACTTAAGTTCATTAACACCATACTTTATACGTTCCATGTGTGGTATGAACGAGTCATATCATTTTAAGGGGGCGGTAGTCCGCACTTCCTCAAATGAAATTATCGTATGTATATACAACATGAAACGAATAATGGTATGAAATAAAATGGAATTACAGAAGCTTATATATAAAATATATATCATTAATATCATATTTAATTACAGTTCCATCATAATGGCCACCATGAGAGGTGGTAAGATGTATTTGAACAATCATCGTTTCGTGAGACGTTAGTTTGCCATCCACAGAAACATTATGTTCATCATCCATTAGATGGAGTTGTGTGTATGTGTAGTTTGAATCCTTCTTATAACAGTATCCTAGTATATTGAGGATACTGGTGTTGTTACAAAAGAAAGGAAATAAAAAGAGTTTTGGGGTTGGAGAAGCAAAATAAATGAAAATAATTTAAGAGAAATCGTTACCTTTAATTTAGGTAACTCACTTTGGTTGGAACCAAAGGACTTCTTGAAATGCTTTCTGCCTAAGGGGAAGCTTCAAGGAGGAGGAGAGGGATTTGGGGAGCTTAGTTGGGCAGAGTTTGGACTAGCCAAGTGGCTTGAGAGGTGTGAAGAAATGAGAAGGAGGAGTGCCCTTTTATAAGAGGGGTGAGGGGCACCATTGGAAAATCTAGAAATATTAATTTATAATAAATTCATATTCGGTTTATAATGGCTCCAAAGTTGACTATTCAAAGGTTGAGGTGGGGATGGGTCGAAAACAACTCATCCAATAGAATTTAGACAGGTTTGGGTACTTATATTAACCTTATCTTTAAGAATTAACTCTAAGTTAATTAGTTTCACTTTTACAATGTCTCTTTGTATTTTTATATTATATGGTTAATAAACTTACCATATACATCCAAGCGACCCCCAAGTGGTCCATTAATGATTAACCTATCATGATATAAGTCTCTTGGCCGAACCTTAGATTTTTAGGAATTTAATATCAATTAATAATATAATATTTGTTTTAAGAACTATTTTATGTCAGTTTTGACACTATTCATTAGTTGATTTTTGTGAAACTCATAACAGATTTATTACTTCGCAAAAAGTCAATTAAATCAATCCTAATATATCATAGTATCCTAGAAAATTAGTTTAATTCATTAAAAGTTTCATATTATATATATTTGGGTATTTATAATATCACTTATTTTAATTTTTCACTATTATAATAATTACTGCATCATCATTGTGTCATAAATAAAATAAATTATTTAATGTCTAAAAATTATAAATAAAATATCATTATGTAGGAAATCTTTTTAGATTTCTAATGAATATTTATAATCGAAAATCCAACATGTATAACCCTATGTAAAAATTGTTCTTCTAAAAGATGTAATCTTATGCCATTTTTATTTTTATTTTAACTTTATTAATATAATGTGTCCCTACCACATACAAGTGGCTCCAAGGGGTCCCCAAATTGACCCAAGGATGCCCATGGTCGGGTATGTGTCCACCAATAAGGTTAGGACACGTTTTAGGGTAATTTTGTATTATTATAATATTATTTTTTTAACCCTTATTTACCGGATTTACCCTTTAACCATGGTAAATAAAATATTTACCACAGTAATTATTCAAAATGTCTAAAAATAAAAGTTACCTATTTACACAATTTGAACACCCTGATTCCAAATATGGAATCCATTTTCCTAAATTCAAAACACAGAAGTGGCAGAAATTAATTTAAAATTAATTCCCGCTGTCAAAACAAAAAGCGTGTTTTTAAGAGGTAATAACTATCAAAAAATTGACACTTGTTTATGTTCGGTTTAATTGTAAAATTATGTCCAATGACCAACATTACATTAAATGGTAAAAATATATTCTAAATATACTTTAAAACTACTAAAATTCATAATTTATCACTATTAATTATTTTGATTAAAAAAGTTGTTTTTAATTAAAATTTAGTAATTTTCACTATTCATCAAAATATGAAAGTTATCCGAAAAGTACCAAAATTTCACCTTAGGCTAAATTCGATATTCCGAGTCCAAAAATGAAGTCCATTTTCAAATATAAAATATATATAATTTCAAAAATTAGGTATTTCTATTCACAACGGCTAGTTTAATTAGTTGTGGTGTGTGTTAGAACTCGAGGTTGCGTACAACACACGCTATCGCATTATTCGAAGAGAAGCGTACCGTAGAAGCTTGGGATGTTTCATTTTAAATTTTTGATGTCCCAATTTAGTCAAAAAGTTTAAAATATAGTATTTAAAAATGCTTCACTATTAAAAGTTGATAAAAGTGCAATACTGAAAATGAATTTGTTCTTGCATTATATCTAAGAAACTCATAATATGGATTCTAAAATTATAAGGATTACATAAACTTTAAAATTTATCTAATACTATTCATAACCTCTTTTGAATGGCTTGTTTGGTAAGTCATGGTGTAATTGAAATCGGTGTTGCGTGTAATGAAAGTCATTGAATTATTTTGAAGAAATAACACACTATAAAATCTTGGGGTGTTACACCCATGGTAGAAATAAATAGATATATACATATACAAAGCAGTATGATGAAATAGAAAAGAAACTAAAAAATTAAACTCCAACAGATGAATAAACCTTGAGGTCCCATGACAAAATCCCATGAGAAAAATACTAAGATCAAGATCCTAAGGTTGATACCTTACCTAAACACAAAGACATAAAGTCTATACGCACCCTGAAGGGCCCGTGTAGGCTGTGAGAATGTGTATCAGTAGGATGACACCCAAGTGTTAATACCCAACATAAGTGTTAAGAAGGTGTGTAATATAATTAAAATAAAGTATCACATGAATAAAAGTACACAAATATATCCCTGGTTCTCAACAGACACCAAGAAGTCATCACCCACCTCAACCAATTCCAAAATCCCTGAAACGAGTGGATCCCTAGACCATGGTCTAAGGTATCCATGATATCACATAGCCCATGTATAACCACAAATGTTTGGGTACCTTCTTCTATGTAATCCTATAGTGGATAAATTTACTTTCTTATATTCATTTATGATGCTATAAAGAAAGTATGGATTTAATTTTTGAAGAATAAGTCGGATTTATTTCAGGTGTTTACTCATTGGAAAGCATCGATAAAAAAGGAATATAGTCAAAAGTTTAAGTGAATCCGAAGGGACAATATTGGTGAGTTCACCAGACCCAAATTCCATATCTTCTTCCAAAATAAGGGAATAAGGAATGAGGAGATGGTGACTAGAACACCATATAAAAATTAAGTGTTTGAAATAATGAATCAAACTTTTATGAAGATATCTTAAAGTATGAGGTTACACTCAGAAATTCCTAATGTGATTTGGGTAGAGGTGCACATGAGACTCATCCTAGTTAGATAGGACTCAACAAGTGCATCCAAGAGACCCGGGATCAAATATGAGTGGAGAAATATTTCTTGGTTACTATAGTAGTATTGTAGTAGGTATGGTAGAAAGTATTTTTTGGTACTGTAGTAGATAGAACTATTCATCTATCAGGGCCTTTGAGCCACCAATTTGGTCCTCGGGTCTTGCAAGGCTTTCTATACACGTAAGGCCTTTGGGCCAGTTGTCTCTCAAGGCCTTTAGGACACCTCAAGTCCTTCAGGCCACCCTAAGTCCTCTAGGCCACATGAAATATGTAGATGTACCAATCAAATTATAAGAGACAATTCTCAAGATGAGGATTCAGAGTAGGTGCATTCACCAGAGCAGAGCTAATCATAATGAGAATATTGAGAGGGTATGTCATTGCCATTGGTACCAGGCCTATATAGCTATGCATAGGACAACTATCCGATTAACCTTGTGAGGGAGGAGTGCTGATATCATGACATTTTCTAGGGAGGAGCAGTTCCAAGTTGTCTTGTCTGGGTGATTCCCTTAAGACCTACGGGTCATGTAATTGTCTCTTAAGACTTCAGGCCCTGTAAGGGTTCCACCTCACCCCTTGAATGGTGTATTATTAAAAATAATAAAAAATGAAGGCCTTTGTACCATTTATGAAATTTGGGTAGAGGCACTTGACACAATGAAATATATCATCAATAGAAGTTCGACATCAACAGTTGGACATGAAATTCCATAGGAGTTGTGGGATAGAAAATGAACATATGTTTAACATATTAAATTTCTTATAATTTTAGAATATATACATGTAAATATTAGGGAAAAATATAAACTTGAATCAAAATACAAAATGTGTTTTTTCCTTAGTGATGGATATGAAAAGTTTGGATATTGATTGTGGGATGATGAAAAGAAACAAATCATTAAGAGAATATATTTTCTATTTAATGATAAAATTCTATGTAAGGGAAAAAACTTGCAAGAGAAATAATTTGAAGAAATCTTAATTGTTGAAGTTTAGTATGATTTGAGTAAGTGTACTAGAATTTTAAAAAAACTGAAGAAATCATATGTGAGTGATAAAAACACTAGAATCCCAAGAGTAATAATATCATTAGAAAGAATATAAAGTTAAAGGGAGCCTAAATCTCAAGTGGGAGCATTGAAAATATGGGATTAAAAAGTCAAAGTATAGGTAGTTTAGGTACTAAAAGAAAGAGAAGATCTAAGTAGTTAGGCTCATCTCATTCGGTTGAGGAGATTAACCAGAATTCAGAGACCAGTTCAAAGGTATGAGTCTGAAATGAATTTTACACTCCTAATGAATGCAAGAGAACCTATAAATCTGGAGGAATTGGCTTCTCTCAGTGATACAAAATAGTGGGAGTTATCCATGTATGAAGAAATAACTTCATTGAAGTTCAAAAAAACATGGGATATGGATGAAATTCTATAAGGTAAAAAGGTACTTGAAAATAATTGGATTTAACATATTAAGTAATACACATATATAAAGAAACTTTTTAAATCAAAACTGGTAGTGAAAGGGTTTAAATATAATGAAAGAGTTGATTTCTCAGAAATATTCTCATTGGTAGTTAAACATTTTTGCATCTAAAAAAATCTAAGTATGGTGGCATAGGAAGATCTGTACCTGGAGTAAATGGATGTTAATAAAAATTTATTTCATGGTGAATTAGAGTAATAAATTCACATAAAGATACCAATAGGTGTACCAAATGTTGGGAACTGGAATTTGGTATGTATATTGAAGAAAAAATTGTATGGATTAAGGAAAGTACTACAACAGTGTAATTATAAATTTGACTTATTCATGGAGGATGAAGGTTTCAAAAGATTTAATGCCAAGAACTATTATTATTAGAGGTAATGGGATTATATGAAATTAATCATTATACTTTTATATGTCAATTAAATGTTTTTGGTTAGATTAGATGATCAAAAGATTTAGAAATTGAAAAATTAGTTATTTAGAAGTTTCATAATGAAAGATCTCAGGAAATCCAAGAAGATATTGGGGATGATGATAAAAAGAGATTGGAAGACCAGAAATTGTTGGAGTTGGTGCCCTAGAACCAACTTCTGTATACTTTATGATATATTTTATTCATTATTTTTAATAAAAATAATTTTTTTATCACATCATGATTGTTCTTATATGTAACATAGTATTTGATAATTCCCTAAGAGTAGTTATCGCATTGAAAGGTCATATCAGTTCCCCATTATGATTAGAACCTTGAAGTAACATGAAAGTATTATTAAATATATATTATATAGTTGGATGAAATAATTTGAGGGACAAAAATGATACATACTATTAGGGATGTAGACTCATAATACTTTGAGGCACCATCTCATAGTGTACGCCCTTGGTAATATCCACTGCAGAGTATTATAAGAATGAGACCCACCAATAGGAAATAACATTTATATGTGTCATTGGATGTTCCTATATATGAACATGTGTATTGGTCCTTAAAATTTAATATTATTATTAATTACTATTATAAGTCTCACACTTTCATGTATTGATGAAAACTGTGACGACATATGTTCATGGTGAGGTAGCATACATTGGGTGCATCACGAGTAATATTTCATTAATGAATAATGAGAGAAAGAATTTTACCCTTATGTTCTTTAATGAAAGTTGATATCTTAGTCCCTTTTATGGAAATTATATATCAAAAATAAATCCATGACCATGGTGTTCTATAGGCAAGTTTTATTTCCATAAAGTCAATGAAAGATTCATCAAGCACATAGGTTGATAGCACCATCATGAAACCCGCTTGATTAAAGATACCATGATAAAGAGATTATATTATACAATAAGCATCCATATGAGGTATTATGTCATTGAAACATTAAATTATTTCTATATGGGTTCTTTGCAATGTTTCTAGATGCTAACCTTGTACTTTAGGCTTCTTTTCCTAATGCCACTGAGAAATAGGACTAGAGGGTCACACACAAAGTGTATCCAGAATCTCAGTTAAATAATATATTATTATTTATTATTTATTATTTAATAAGTTGAATAAATATTATTCCCACATATGATTTAATAATTATTCATGTTTTCTGGATCACATATATCCGATCACCAGTTATTCGAGAGAGTATTACATGAGCATAATATTTAGTAAATATTTATTTACTATTAAGAAAATATAATATTTATTTATTTGTTGGAGAATAATGCAGTCATATTTATTTATTAAATAAATAGTTATTATTCAAGGACTGATAAATATTATGGAGGAATGGCGGGTCGAGTTTAATGGTTTGGTGAAAAATAATATATATTGAATATTATTTGAATAAATAATATTTAATTTAATTTGTGAGTTTAGTGCATGTCAAGAAATAATTATATTTTTATTAATATTATTATAGACATAGAGTTATGTATGGATTATGGAAATAATGAATGGAAAATGTTCAATTATTATTTTCTAACCCTAACATTATATAAACCCAATTATATTATATTCTTAAAAGAGACAATTCATTTTTTGTTGCGCACAACAAGATTCAGAGAGAATCCTCTCAAATTTCTAGAGAGATCCCTCTCCATGAACACTCTAAAAATAGAGAATGATCCTCCTCCACCACCACTATCAAGTCTATAAAGATCGAAGAGAACCCTTCTTTGAAGTGGTTTTCGAGGTAATTAAAGGTGAACAATGAAAGAGTTAGGATCTTCCATGCCAAAACAAAAATATTCCTACAAAAAAGTTCAGAGGTTCATAGAACACATGTAGATCACCCAAAGAGAGAATTTATTCTTGATTCCTACAATGAAAAAATGGTACAATGTAGATACGTTTTCAAATCCATTAATGAAGAAAAAATTTCTCACAAGGTAATTCTTTAATTGGTTAAATTAATTATAAATAATATGTGATGATCTTGTACTCTAGTTTCAGCATTTATCTATTGTCTATATTTTTTTATTCAATTCCATTAACTCTAAAAAAAACTAGAATTAAGTGATGTTTTTAAAAATGTCACTAATTTAAAATTTAGTGACATTTTTTAGGAAAGATCACTAAATTAGAAACATTTTCATGAAACATCGCTAAATTAGCCACGTTTTTAGAAAATGTCACTAAATTAGCAATGTTTTCAGAAAAAATCATTAAATTAGCCACATTTTAAAGGAAAAATCACTAATTTAGCAACATTTTTTCAAGAAACACCACTAGTTTAAAGTCTTTTTCAAAAAATATTGTTAATTTAGCCATGTTTTTAAGGAAAAATTGCTAATTTAGTGATATTTTTAGGAAACATGGCTAAACTAACAATATTTTTTGGAAATTTTGTTAAATTAGAAACGTTTTTCAAGAAACGTCACTAATTTAGCAACATTTTTAGAAAATTTCGCTAATTTAGCCCTGTTTTTAAGGAAATATTGCTAATTTGGTGACATGTTTTAGGAAACATCACTAATTTAGAAACATTTTTTTGGAAATGTCACTAATTTGATGATGTTTTTCAAGAAATATCACTAAATTAACAACTTTTTTTAGGAAATGTCACTTAATATATATATATTTATGTAGCCTAATTCCCCTCATTGATGTAAATATATATTTAGATATATATATATATATATATTAATATATAAAAATACAGACACATATAGATAAACATATATATATAAATATATGTATATATATATATATATATATATATATTGACACACACACAAATATATAAATATATAAATAAATAAATATATATATAGATATATTTATATATAAAAACACACATATATTTTAAAATCACACACATTTTTAAGAAAATGTGCCTATTGTAGTGGCATTTTTACCAATGTTTTAAAATGTGCCTAATTATATATATATATATATATATAATTATATATATGTAAGAATCTGAATTTGGAACCTATAATACTTTACGTATTTCTTGATGTTTTTCCAAAGCAGGACGTTCAGACGACGTGTGATTCCGAGCCACGGTGTGGCCGGAATTAAATTTGATGTGCGTTCACACTGAACACACTAAATAAATCCTAAAATATAGATCATACGGGAAAACTGAGGGCACTGTTGAGTCCGGAGCATGCCATTTACTCTAGGAGAGGTGAAATTTTCACGGGCGCGGGCCAACTGTGAAAAACACCCCGAGGGGAATTTTTGTAATTTAGCGGCCTCAGACGTTGAATTTATAACTTTTTAACAGAGTATAGGATTAAAATTCCAAGACTGCCATTGCGCTCAGGGCATGACATTTACCCTAGATGAGGCTTAATCTCGACCCCGCTGAAGGTTCTGGAACGGGCCTACCGTTGGAGGATTAAAATGAATTAATTAAAAATTTCACTTAATTATCTACTTAAGTATAAACCAAGGCCACATCTCCCATTTTCTCATTCCTCTGGTAAAAGGAATCTTCTATCCACACCAATCTCTCTATCTCCTCCCCCTCCAAGTTTGCGGCTCCGACGGATCGTTGCGAAGCGACGGGCTAAGCCCCTAAGGTAGGATCTTCTCGTTTCAATTTCAATTTCCTACATCATCTTTGATCTAAATTAATGATGTCGAAATGCTATTTAAATTTCAATAGAATCCCATATTTTTATAGTTTATATATTTAGGTTTCCACTGCACTTTTTGGATTTGAAATCCGAGTTCCGAGGCGACCGCAATCGTCCGGCGAAGTTTCGGGAGTTTTTGGGTGTTTTTCTGGCGGTCCGGCGAGGCTCAGCGGCGGTGCGGCGAGGCCCAGAGGTGGTGCGGCAGGAGTCCATGCGGAGGCGCGGTTGGACCGATGGTCTTCGGCGGCTCAGCATTAGGTCGGCCGAGCGAGGCTGCGTCGGCGCGGCGGGCGAGCGGGAGCCGGATTGGGCAGCAGAGGGCGCCAGCGAGGCGCGGAGACCCGGGCCGATCGAATTTTTCCGGTCGGTGCGCACGCGGGAGACCGAGGTCTTTAGACCTCGGATGGAGAGACAGGGACCCACAATATGTGGGTCCCGTGGAGATAAAACCGGTTCGGGCGAGGCTGGGCCGGCCCGCGCGGTGAACCGCGGGCCGGTCTAGGTGCATGGTGGGCCGGCCGAACCAGCCAGGCCCGCCTATTTTTTTTTCATCCATTAAAAATTTAAAATGACTATAAAATGCAGTCCAGGAGTCGGATTCATGTTCCGTCTATGGAAACACATTCCTGGAATCGAGATGAACATTTTGAGATGGTTTCGGGGTTTTTAATTTCCGAGACGGGGGCCTCGGTGGCGCAACACGCCCATTAAGTGGATTGACGTTTTTCCAGGGGTTCTTGTGTTGGATGGTGCAAACACATACGATGTCCGATTTGAGCACCATCAGTGGAGTTGTGGCCCTAGCATCGAGGAAGATATTTCCAGTATGGTTTCGGGTATTGAAGTCGGAGTTGAGATATGGGCCCTACAGGCCGTCTTTTAAGCGACGTGCAGCGTTTTGCGACGTTTTCGTTAGGTGTCTATTCGAGGCAGATGAATAGTCGATTTGACATGTTTTTCTGAGGCCATCGCAATGGCGTAGTCCGCCCGACATATTTAGGGACCAAGAGTGGGCCCCACGAGACACCGTGCGGGCCTAAAGTAGTGGCGAACAACTTTTCCATCGGGGGTCCGTTCCAGGCGAATGAGTAGTCTATCTCGCATGGTTTTCCACGAGGATTATAGTGGTGTGATCTGTAGGGTAGTGAAGAGCCTCATTAGAGATCTTATAAAATGTGGAATCATGTCAGGGTGTTGGATGGAGGTTTCCTCGATGCACTCCAAACCATCGCGTAATAGCGATGTTGGTGACCCCCTAGTGATAGCACGGGCAGTGCAGAGCTATCAGACCAGTTCCAGGTTTACCCTCCAGTTGGGATGGGTAGTGGGTTACCCAATGAAATATTAGGGTTTACCCTCTAGTGGGGCTGGGCAGTGGGTTACCCGTCGAACTATCAGGGTTTACCCTCCAGCGGAGCTGGGTAGTGGGTTACCCGTTTACTTACTAGGGTTTACCCTCCAGCGGGGCTGGGCAGTGGGTTACTTGACGACTTTTAGGGTTTACCCTCCAGCGGGGCCGGGCAGTGGGTTACCCGATGAACTCTAGGGGTTTACCCTCCAGTTGGGATGAGTAGTGGGTTACCAGATGACTTCTTTTAGACTCAGACCTTTCTATGGGGCTAGTCAGTGACTTTTTCTCCGTGAATACCAGAGCGGGATCCTTGGTTGTACGGATCGACGATGTGACAGCTTCGACGTGACCTTAGGACATACGAGTATGAGGGGCGCTTTTCCCACCGAGACGCATCCTTGCGACGTGACTTAAAAGTTGTGCGGGCGAGTCAGTGCTTCCCAAAGCAGATAGTATTAAGGTGCGATGATTGAGTCCCTTTGACTTGTACCTCCTAGGTTGACGTGCAGGACGTTTGGGTTCAGTGTTGGATATCCCTAGAACTGTTGGCGACTCTTTCTGGGCTGATCTTGGAGATGGAGATCCCCTTACACACTTGTTCGGGTTCCTTGTTGAGCATATATACATATACACCTGACTTTAGTTCCCACTCCTTGGGTTCAATTACTCTACTTCTATGAGGGATAAAGATGCACGGGGTATGACATGTGCTTTCCGTGTTTAGATCCTCTTAGTTGGACGAGTACACTCTCCTACTATAGGTAGCAAATACTTGGTGATAATTTAGTCTTCTCACCATTTCTAGCTCCTTGCGTTTGGACGAGTTTACTTCCTTCCTCTTGTTGGGTTAAGCTGCACTCTCTTTACTGTACTCTTTTACTATTCTGGTTTTGTATACTGATCACCTCTTTAGTGCCACATTTTTTTCTCCCTCGAGCTTTCGGGGCATCCTAATGAGTATCTTTATACTCCCCCCTGCTTGGGATTTTCCCGCACCTGGTGTGCCCTCGCAGACGACAGATAGACCGATCGTGACTACAGAGGAATGTAGAGGTCACAGGAGCTCAGACAACGTGCTGTGGTCGTGCCAGAGTTTTCAGGTGGGGATCTATCCAGTTGTTTCCTTTTGTTTACCTGTTGACGGGTTGTGATACCTTTGTGGTTGGGTGTGTGTTTTTCCCTTTTTACTGTTCAGTTTACTTGTCAGTACTTTCAACACTTCACTTACTCTATTTATTGGTTGATGCATGACTGTGGTTGGGTTATAGCTGTTTGTCCTGTGGTTTTATTTTTTACTCTGCACTTCTTCATTGAGTGGGTTGTGTGTGCATGTATATAGGTACTTAGGCGAAGGACTTCCCGAGATTGTTACGCCTTCTGTGCTGGTCTCTTGCCTCTGGCCTATGGAGGTGGGCTTGAGGTAGTTGCGGCTTGGGACCGGTAGGGTCGGGTTGTGACAAAGTGGTATCAGATGTGGTTCATTCCTTGGGATGTTGTTCGAAAGTCCCTAAAAAGGAATTAGTTGGGATTTAGGGAAATTATGTCGACGTGTCTCAAGAGCGGCTCTCAGGCCAGGGAGTCCAGTGATGGTATGGGCGGCCGACATATCCATTCATTAGGACCCTGATAACCCACTTGTCGACTTGACATGCTGAGACACTTGTTTCTGGGAACTTTGGAACATGCATCTTGTAGGACTGAGTCTTTAACTATATTTGTTTGAGTCAGCTCCCCATTATTATGACTTATATATATATATATATATATGCTCATCTGATCGTGGTATCCCTTGATAATTTTTAGGATGCCTCCACGACAGCAGCCAACCATGCTACCCTCTCCGATTTGTGATGACGACCGGGCGAACAATGAGGTTTCGGTTCAGGGACCCTCATGTGATCCCATTCCGCCCAGTGCTTCAGCAGAAAACCCTCCATCTGAAGAGAGGCAGTTAGTACCGGCAGCTCAGGCCGAGGTTGCGCGCAGACTGAGTGCACTACAAGACTTCTGGCGTCAGATGCCGCTGAGGTTCCACGGGGACCCGAATCCTCAAGTGGAGGAGGATTGGCTTAAGTCTGTGGTACATCTCTTCAGGCTGGTAAAAACCCTATCAGACTAAATGGTGTCCCTAGCCTCCATTATTTTCCTCGGGGTATCCAGACGATGGTGGGGTTTGGTGACGCAGACCCATGACGAGTCGTCCCTCACATGAGATTGCTTCCAACAGCTTTTATGGGAGGAGTACTCCCCCTCGTGTTTACGCTCTGTTCAAATCTAGGAGCTTCTAGAGATGAAGTAAGGGGGGATGTCTGTGTCCCATTACTCATACTAGTTCATTGATCTTACATGCTACTCGCATGACATGATCCGCGACAACTACTTCTAGGCGCGAAAGTTCGAGCAGGGTCTTCGCAGGGAGATCAGTGCTAGCGTGGTACCCTTGTGCATCCCCATTTACGCTTGGGTACTGAAGCTGGTGCTTGTGACCAAGAGATTCCTGGCCGAGGGGAGCCATATCGAAGGACCTAGCAGTGGCCGCTTTAGAGCGGATTCTTCAGTAGGCAGACGACAGAGAGCTGGGCCTCAGCAGAGGAGGCCCTTCTGTGAGCAGAACTAGGGCCAGGGTCATACACCTCAGTGGTTCCGTAGGTCACCAGGGTAGATGGAAGAGATATGGTGTTACTCTTGTGATGGTCGGGGCCATCTAGAACAAGATTGCCCGACCAGGCTTACAGACCAGCCGTGGCAGGCAGCGGGCGCACCACAGAGGCAGTGGCAGCGCTGTGACCAGGGGTCACTTAGGTGGGGACCGAGCGGTCCTCAGGGAGGTGGCACAGACAGAGCGGCATGACCAAGAGGTGGAGGATGATGTTTTGAGATCCTTCCACTTCCACCACCAGGTGGCCCATGCTAGGCCAAGGGAGCTGGCAGTAGGGGCCGCGGGCAGCTTCAGGCCATGGGTGTTCGAGACCCTCCAGCGCACGAGATGGTCTGAGGTATGATTTGTGTTTACTCCACACTTGCTTTAGTACTATTATAAACAGAAACCAACCATTCCTTTATATCACTGATTTTGGTACGGGAGTTGGAGCTCCCAGTAGAGGCACTTTTGCATGCTTTTAGTCTCGAGGTTCCTATAGGAAGTGCCTCGCGGGTGACCTTTATTTGTAGACATTACGAACTGTCTTTTGGGGGAGAGAGTTTCACGTGGGACCTATTGGCCATCACAATGAAACCTTACTACATTATTTTGGGCATGTATTGGCTTTCCATGGTTCACGGCTAGATCAACTGTTGTCGCAGACAAGTCAGATGCGTGCATTCTGACAGGACGAGGTTCACCATCCTTGGTGAACGAGACCTCATGGCAGAGTAGACGGCTGCTCTGAGCTGGATACCATGAACTTTTTCTCATCATCTGGAGAGAATGGTTCTTGGAGTAACAGATGCTACAAGAACTTGTATCCCTACCATTGTAGAGGACTACATGGACATTTTTCCCAAGGATGTTCCGGGACTACCTCCGAGGCGAGAGACGAAGTTCTGTGTCGACTTGCAGCCAGGGAATGCTCCGATATCTTGTGCAACATATTGGATGGCACCCACAAATCTTCGGGAGCTAAAAATTTAGTTGTATGACCTTCGTGAGAAGGGATTCATCCGGCCCAGTGTGTCCCCCTGGGCAGCTCCGGTCTTGTTCGTGAAGAAGGCCAATGGGAGCCTACAAATTTTCGTAGATTATCGTCACCTGAATCAGGCCATGATAAAGAACAAGTACCCTTTTCCGAGGATCAATGACCTCTTTGACCAGTTGCGAGGTGCGAAGTGGTTCTCGAAGATCGATCTTAGATCTGGCTACCACCAATTGCGGGTTCGTGAGGTTGATATCCCGAAGCTGGCCTTCCATTGTTGACATGGGTACTACAAGTTTCTGGTGATTCCCTTTGGCATGACGAATGCCCCTGCCATCTTAATGGCTTTGATGAACCATATTTTCCAGCCGTACTTGGACCGGTTTGTGTTTGTATTTATTTACGACATACTCATTTACTTGGCGACAGAGGAGGAGCATGCAGAGCATTTGAGGATGGTCCTAGACTTACTTCGAGAGCACCAGCTATACGGGAAGCTCTAGAAGTGCCAGTTCTAGATTCATGAGGTTTACTTTTTGGGGAACATCATTACAGAACATGGATTGGCTGTGGATCCCGCAAAGATAGTGGCAGTGCATGCTTGGGAGCCACCCAAGAATGCGTCTGAGGTGTGGAGTTTCCTTGGTTTGGAAGGGTACTATAGGAGGTTCGTGGAGGACTTATCCAGGATTGCTGCCTCTTTGACCGCATTGATGCAGAAGGGATGACCATTTACCTGGACTGATCAGTGATAAAAGGCCTTCGAGGAGTTAAGGCAGAGGCTGACTAGTGCTCCAGTGTTGAGGCTTCCAAAGGAGGGAGTTGAGTTCTTCATATATTGGTACGCTTCAGGAGCTGGGCTTGGGTGCGTGCTGATGCAACAACACACAGTGATTGCATATGGGTCGAGGTAGTTGAGGCCCCATGAATAGAATTATGTGTCTCACGACTTAGAGCTGGCAGTAGTCGCCTTTGCTTTGAGGTTATGGAGACACTACCTCCTGGGTGAGCGTTTCGTGGTCTACTCAGACCATCAGAGCCTCAAGTACATCTTTAATCAGATGGATATGAATCTGAGGTAGAGGTGCTGACTGGAGTTTCTACAAGAATATGATTTCGAGATAGTCTACACTCCGGGGAAGGGCAACGTAGTAGCAGATGCCCTTAGCAGGAAGTCCCAGGCTCGTCTCGTGAGGGAAGATTTGGAGCAGTTGGCTTCCCTATAACTGATCTTGGTGGAGCAGGAGGGTATGAATTTTCTACAGTTGATGACGCTGAATCCTTTTATCCAGAAGCATGTGAGAGGGTTACAGTTGGGGGACGTCGACAACAAGATACTTTGTGATCAGATATCCATGGGAGACACACCCAATGGGTATTCTGAAGAAGGTAATCATGAGATCCTGTTCCAGGGATGAGCTGTAGTACCAGTGGAGGTGCGGGATGAGGTGATGCAGGAATTCCACACTTCTCCCATGGTCGTACATCCTGGTGTGGGGAAGATGTACAGAGACCTTCAACAGCAGTTTTGGTAGTCTGGCATGAAGCGGAGCATAGCCGAGTTCGTTTCTCAGTGTCTTACCTGTCAGCAGGTGAAGGTAGAGTACCAGGTTCCAGCAGGGTTGTTGCAACCCCTTGATATCACATAGTGGAAGTGAGATGGAATATCTATGGACTTCATCACAGGGATTCCGCACACAAGGAAGGGCCAAGAATCCATTTGGGTGATAGTGGACCGACTCACGAAGTCGGCGCACTTCCTTACTATCAGGGAGCAGAGTTTGGTGGAGAGTCTGGGGCAGTTATATGTTTGGGAGATCGCCCATCTTCATGGAGTACCCTTGACGATCGTCTCCTACCGTGACGCGCGGTTTACGTCGTGATTATGGTGAGGCCTGCAGGAGGCATTCGAGACTCAGTTGCTGATGAGTACAACTTTTCACCCCCAGACTGACGGGCAGACCGAGCATACTATCCAGGTGTTAGAGGATATGCTCAGGGCGTGCATGTTAGACTTTGGCCAGAGCTGGAAGGATCACCTTCCCTTGGTAGAGTTTGCGTATAACAACAGTTACCACTCTAATATTGGCATGACACCTTTTGAGGCCCTCTACGAGAGACCCTGTAGGTCACCTTTGTGCTGGACGGAGGTTGGGGAGACCTCCCTCATGGGACCAGAGTTGGTGTAGGTGATGACAGAGAAGGTGCAGGTCATTCGTGATCGGATGAGGATGGCTCAGAGCAGACATAAGTCATATGCAGACCGACGTCGCAGGCCTTTGGAGTTTGAGCAGGGAGACCATGTCTTTTTGAGAGTCTCCCCATGGCATGGAACGCAGAGGTTCGGACGGGGAGGAAAGTTGTCCCAATGGTTCATTGGGCCCTTTGAGATCATGCTCAGGGTTGGTGAGGTCGCCTATCGTCTTACTCTACCCCCACAGCTGGAGAGAGTGAACGATGTCTTCCACGTGTTGCAGTTGAGGAAATACGTGCACAACCCCACGCACGTTGTCGACTGGGGAGAACTGAAGAATGAGGATGGATCCACCTTTTCAGAGCACCCAGTGGATATTGAGGACCGACAGGAGAGAACTCTGCACAGACGGGCCATTCCTCTGGTTCGTGTGCTGTGGCAGCACGAGAGGGTGCAGGAGAGCACCTGGGAGCGGGAGAGCCAGATGCGGGCTCAGTATCCCGAGTTGTTTTTGTAGTTTTGTTTTTCGGGGACAAAAAATGTGAAGGAGGTAATGATGCAAGAACCCAGATTTTGAACCTATAAGACTTTGCATATTTCTTGATGTTATTCCAAAGTAGGATGTTCAGACGGTGTGCGATTCCGAGCCCCGGTGTGGCCAGAATTAAATTTGACGTACGTTCACACTGGACACGCTAAATAAATAGAATAAATCCTAAACGGTAGATCAGAATAAAAAAATAAGGTCACCGTTGAGTCTGGAGCATGCCGTTTACTCTAGAAGAGGTGAAATTTTCATGGGCACAGGCCAACTGTGAAAAACACCCCCAGGGGAATTTTCGTAATTTAGCGGCCTCAGGCGTTGAATTTATAACTTATTAATGGAGGCTTGGATTAAAATTACGAGACCTACATTGTGCTCAGGGCATGGTGTTTACCCTAGGGGAGGCTTAATCTTGACCCTATTGAGGGTTTAGGAACGGGCCTACCGTTGGAGGATTAAAATGAATTAATTAAAAATTTCACTTAATTCTCTACTTAAGTCTAAACCAAGGTCACCTCTCCCATTTTTGCATTCTTCTGGCGGAAGGAAGATCCTATCAACACCAAGCTCTCCACCTCCCCCCCTACAAGGTTGCGGCTCCGGCAGATCGTTGTGAAGCGACGGGCTAAGCCCCCGAGGTAGGATCTTGTCGTTTCCATTTCAATTTCCCGCATCATCTTAGATCTAAATTAATGATGTCGAAACACTGTTTAAATTTTAAGAGAATCCCATATTTGTTTAGTTTATATCTTGAGATTTCCTCTTCACATTTTTTATTTGAAATCCGAGTTCCGAGGTGACCGCAATCGTCAAACGAAGTTTCAGGAGTTTGTGGGTGTTTTTCCCGCGGTCCGGTGAGGCTCAGCAGCCGTGTGGCGAGGCCCAGCGGCGGCGTGGCGGGGGTCCAGGCGGAGGCGCGGTCAGATGGGCGGTCTTCAGCGGCTCGGCAGCAGGGCAGCCTGGCGAGGTGGTGTCGGCGCGGTGGACGAGCGGGAGCCAGACCGGGCAGCAGGGGGCGCTAGTGGGGGGGGGGGGGGGGGGGGCGCCAGCGAGGCGCGGAGACCCGGGCCGACCGGCTTTTTCCAGTTGGTGCGCACGCGGGAGACCGGGGTCTTTAGACCCCGGCTGGAGAGACAGGGACCCACAATATGCGGGTCATGTGGAGATAAAGCCGGACTGGCTTAAGCCGGTCCAGGCGAGGATGGGCCGGCCCGCGCGGTGAACTGCGGGCCGGTCCGGGCGCATGGTGGGCCGGCCGAACTGGCCCGACCCACCTATTTTTTTCATTCATTAAAAATTTAAAACGCCTATAAAATGAAGTCCAGGCGTCAGATTTATGTTCCGTCTATGAAAACACATTCCTATAATCGAGATGAACATTTTGAAATGGTTTCAGGGGTTTTAATTCCTGAGACGGGGGCCTCGGTGGCGCGACACGCCCAGTAAGTGGATTGGCGTTTTTCCAGGGGTTCTTGTTTTGGATAGCACAGACACATCTGATGTCCGATTTGAGAGCCGTCAGTGATGTTACGACCCTGGCGTTGAGGTGGAGATTTCCAGCACAATTTCCGACATTGAAGTCTGAGTTGAGATGTGGGCCCTATAGACCGTCTTTTACGTGACGTGCAGCGTTTTGCGAAATTTCCGTCAGGCGTCCGTTCGGAGTAGATGAATAGTCTATTTTATGTGTTTTTATGAGGCCATATCAATGAAGTAGTCCGTCCGACCTCTTTTGGGACTGATAGTGGGCCCCATGAGACACCGTGTGGGCCTAAAGTAGTGGCGAACAACTTTTCCGTCGGGGGTCCGTTCTAGGTGAATGAGTAGTCTATCTCATGTGGTTTTCCATGAGGATTGCAGTGGTGTGATATGTTTGGGCATTCAGAGCCTCATTCGAGATCTTATTAAATGTGGAAGAATGTAAGGGCATTGGACAAAGGTTTCCTCGACGCACTCCGAACCATCGTGCAATAACGATGTTGGTGACCCCCCAGTGATAACACGGGCAGTACAGAGCTATCGGACCAGTTCCAGGTTTACCCTCCAGCTGGGTTGGGTAGTGGGTTACCCAATGCCGTATTAGGGTTTACCCTCCAGTGGGGATGGGCAGTGGGTTACCCGTCGCACTATCAGGGTTTACCCTCCAGCGGAGCTGGGCAGTGGGTTACCCGTTCACTTACTTGGGTTTACCCTCCAGCGGGGCTGGGCAGTGGGTTACCTGACGACTTTTAGGGTTTACCCTCCAGCGGAGCTGGGCAGTGGGTTACCCGTTGACCTATCAGGGTCTACCCTCTAGCGGGGCTGAGCAGTGGGTTACCCGATGACCTCTAGGGGTTTACCCTTCAGCTGGGCTGGGCAGTGGGTTTCCCGACGACTTCTTTTAGACTCAGACCTTTCTACGGGGCTAGTCAGTGACTTTTTCTCCATGACTACTTGAGTGGGATCCTTGGTTGTATGGATCAGCGATGTGACAGCTTTGACATGACCTAGGATGAGGGGAGCTTTTCCCACCAAGATGCGTCCTTGCGACGTGACCTAAAAGCTGTGCGGGCGATTCAGTGCCGCCCAAAGCGGATAGTATCGAGGTGCGGTGATTGATCCCCTTTGACTTGTACCTCCTAGGTTGAAGTGCGGGACATTTGGGTTCAGTGTTGGATATCCCTAGAACTGTTGGCGACTCTTCTTGGGATGAGCATGGAGATGGAGATCCCCTTACACACTCGTTTGGGTTCCTTGTTGAGCATATATACATATACACCTGACTATGGTTCCCACTCCTTTGGTTCGGTTACTCTCCTTCTAGGAGGGGCAAAGACGCGCGGGGTATGCCACATGCTTTCCGTGTTTAACTCCTCTTGGTTGGACGAGTCCACTCTCCTACTATAGGTAGTGAAGACTTGGTGAGAATTTCGTCTTCTCACTATTCCTAGCTCCTTGCATTTGGATGAGTTTACTTCCTTCCTCTTGTTGGGTTGAGCTGCACTATCTTTACTGTAATCTTTTACTGTTCTGGTTTTGTCTACTGCTCACCTCTTTAGTTCCTCCTTTGTTGCTCCCTCGAGCTTTCAGGGCATCCTACTGAGTATCTTTATACTCACCCCTGCTTGGGCTTTGCCTGCACCTGGTGTGCCCTCACGGATGACAGACTGGTCGATCGTGACTATGGAGGAGCGTATAGGTCACAGGAGTTCGGACATCGTGACGTGGTCATGCCAGAGTTTTCAGGTGGGGATCTATCCAGTTGTTTCCTTTTGTTTACCTGTTGCTGGGTTGTGGCACCTTTGTGGTTGGGCGCGTGTTTTTCCCTTTTTACAGTTCAGTTTACATTTCAGTACTTTCAACACTTTACTTGCTCTATTTAGTGGTAGATGCATGACTGTGGTTGGGTTATAGCTATTTGTCATGTTGTTTTTTTTACTCTGCACTTCTGCATCGAGTGGGTTGTGTGTGCGTGTGTACATGTACTTAGGTGAAGGCCTCCCCGAGATTGTTATGCCTTTGACGTTGGTCGCCAGCCTCTGGCCTATGGAGGCGAGCTTGAGGTAGTTGCGACTTGGGACCGGTAGGGTCGGGTCATGACAATATATGTATAAGTACACAAATATATATAAACATATATATATATATATATATATATCAATACAAACATATAATATATATAAAATATAAACACACAGACACATATAATATAAACATATATATATATATATATTTATATGATATAACTAAATAAATAAATAAATATATAATATAAACATATATATATATAAACAAATATATATATAAAATATAAAATATAAATAGATATATATATATATATATATAATATAAACATATATATAATTTGAAATATATTTTATATGTAAAATATAAACATATATATATAAAATATAATATTAACATATATAAATATATATAAACATAAAACATGAAACAAAATATATAATATTAAATTTTAAATACTGAAATGTATTTATATATATATAAATATAACATAATACAATTAAATATTTTAAATTTAGTCATGTTTTTAGGAAAACCTAACTATTTTAGTGATATTTTTACCAAAATTTTAAAATGTTGCTAATTATATATATAAATAAATAAATAAATATAGAATATAAACATATAAATATAAATAAAATATAAAATATAAATAAGCATAAAATATAATCATACATATATATATAATATAAAATATAGGTATATGTAAAATATAAACACATATATATATAATTTAAACACACACACACACACACATATATTAATATAAATAAATAAATAAATAAATAAATATATATATATATATATGTAATATTTTAATTTTTCAAATACTGAAATCTATTTATATATACATAAAATATAACATAATACATTTATATAATTAAAAACCAAATAAGTGAGTAGGTCTCCTTATTTGTTGTGATACTAGAGGTGAAATGATCAACTTATACCACAAGCATTTTACATCAAGATGTGGGTGTGAAGTGTGGGGTGGGGGCACTTAGATAGGGGGATGGGGTTGGGTGGGGGGGGGGGGGTCATCGAGAGGGGTGAGGGGTCAGTACAGATGGTGGGGGGGAGGGTCACCGAGACGAATAGGGATAGGGGTGCCAGGAGGGGCTAGTGGTTGGTATGGACGCGAGGGGGGGGGGGGGTCATCGAGTGCCGGGAGGGGTGAGGGTTTGGGTCGGGCACTGGTTGATGGGAGGGGAGAGGGGCCCGATGGGGGGGGGGGGTCACCAGGTGCTGGGAGGGGAGGGGGCCAGACAATGGGGGGGGGGGTCACCAGGTGCTGGGAGGGGAGGGGGCCAGACAAGGGGGGGGGGGGTCACCGGGAGGGTGGATGATGGGTAATTTCAAATATATATATATATATATATATATTTTAAAAATAATAATTAAATTATAAGTTATTAATTTCAAAAAAATTATGATTTTTTTTAAAAAAATTTAGCGGTGTTCTCTAGAAATGTTGGTATATAAGGTGTCACTAAATAGAGACATTTATAAACATCTCTAATTTATCGACACCTCATTTATTGATGTTTTTTAGAAATGTTGGTAAACAAGTTGTCACTAAATAACAATATTTATAAACATTGCTAATTTAGTGACACCTCATTTAACTATGTTTTTAAAAACACTAGTAAATGGATTAGTGACATTTTAAAACGTCGCTAACGCAAAAAAACATTGATAATTAGCATTTTTTTAAGGTGTGATCATGTTGTTTATCATCATGTAAATCTAAAATTAATAATAAATCATGACAAAAAGAAAAGTTGGACATACCCCATCTGACAATTCCACTATTCTTGGAACCTACAAGTGGTATCAAAGGAGTCACATAATTATTTAAAGATCATTGATTGATTTATGCATTTTTCATTAGTTTTCAATTCCAATTTAATCCTTCTTTAATTAGAATTGTGAGATCTATTTTCTTTATCTTCTTTTCTCAAAAATATAATCAAATTGATTAATTTTATGAACAAAATAAATTATAAGATCTCATTTGGAGCTGCCGAGAAGTCTGGTTGGAGAACACCAGAGTACATGCCATGTAAACCAAAGGTACACTCCGTGTACTAGTGTTTAATTCACTCTGAATTAATTTGGAAAAAATTCAAGTTGTGTGTATTTATTACACATAGTGAATTTAATTACACACAACATGTTAACTAGGCCATCTTGGCACACTGTTAGCTAGATTACATGTCGTGTAAATTCTATACATGATGTGTATTCCTTTAATCACATATGATCCATGTATCCTCTTACATGACCTAAATTATTGGTGACCATGTAACTTAGAAACCATAAATTGTGTAGCCCATGTACACATCATGTAATCTAATATTTTCCATGGCATGGTTATACGCCGAGTCCCTAGGCATGTGTCCCAAATAGACGATGAGAATAATACACACCATGTAGCTTTAATGTATACACCATGTACTTTTACCAAATTACATATAATTTAAAATTAATTTATTATACTATTCAAACCTTATCAACATGTTTTTTTTGTCGTCATTAAGTTTATAGTACATTCCATGTGATAGGTTTTATATATATAAATGTTTAATTAATTTCTGTATAATTTTTAGATATGCATATCGTGTATCAGTTGTATTACAATTATTACTCTACATGCATTGAATCATAACATGCTACATAAATACCATGTGTTTTGTGTGGTCATTAAGTTAATATTACACACCATGAAATTATGTGATAATTATTGTATGCCACATGTCGTAAGAGTAAACAGTAAATGAGTATAATACGCATCAGGTAGTTTGAATGGGTACTCACTGTGTTGCCTCAAAGGCGCATTTTTTGTACACAATCAATTTTTAATAAATTTATTTCATTTTTTTGAAATTACGATTGATGAGAATATCAAGAAAATTTGGATGAGAATTAAGAGAAAAGAATTGATTGATTATGGAAGATAATTAATTGATTCGAGTATTATTTATCTTAAATAAGAATGATTAGAATTGAATGATAATTTTATTAAATGAATAATTTTTTGCATGCATGTGGATGATCATGATCCTAGAACAGACCTTTGTATGTGACTGATTTATTTTAATTTATTATTAAATTAAATTGTTGGTCAGTGTGTCATCTCTCCTATTATCATGTAAGGGCATGTGTTATCATTTTTTATTTTATGTAAACTTCTTAACCAATCATTTGGTTCCCCTCACATGCATGTGAGTAAAATCATATGTAATAAATGGAGCTCCCAAGATAGTGGATGCAATTCAAGTTTAGAGTTGAGGAAAAAACTATCCAAGAGAGATACATAAGTGGACAGGTGGAAAGCTAAAACACGAACCATAAATAGTTCAAGGTGTTTTCCCCTAGGTTGAAAGTTAGTTTATCATACACTGGATAAACTAACCATTAGTAAAATATCATGATTAAAACAGTTTATTATTTTATTTCTATCATGTTTCATGGTTATTTAATTATGGATGCTTTGTCGCGATCATATGAATTAATTAATTAACAAGCATGCAAGATAAAACTAAGATAAAGCGACTTATGCGTAAACATTATCAATGAAATATTTAATCACTCAAGTAAATCCAATTAATATTAAAAACATGAAATAAAGATAATAATTGTAAATTTAATCATATAGATAAAATCCATCAATTATATATATTAATTCAGTATAGCCTTCTACTACTTCAGTTAAAATCAAACCATAGTTCAAAGTGCTTGACCAGCCAAATTTAGAGTATCTTCAATTATTGAGGAATTCTAAATTGAAGTTTGGGTTTGAATTAACATAGTTAACATCAAGGATTGACTTCCAAAGTAGGACTTAGTGTAACTGAGAGTCAAAGTTTAATGAATTCCTATTTAAGGATTTCAGGATTGGGGAGTCCACTCAACATATCAAGGAACTGTGAGTTAATGAAGTTGGAATTTGGAATGCCTATTTAAAACCCTTTAAATTTCTTGAACTTCCAAATTTAGGGTGATGAGAAGGGAAATATGGATCCTTTAAACTATAATTTATAAGAAACGAGATATTCCAAATCCAATGGTGAGGGCTATTGAGTTTCAATAAAATAGTGGGAGATTAATAAATGTAATATTTATTTATTTTTCTAAATTTTATCAGATAATGTACAAAAACTATGCTCATATTATTTATAGAAACATTAATAAAAATTACTTCAAACATATAAATATGATCCATACTTGATAAGGACAACCTTTTCACTAGCATGAATTTCCAAGAGTAGCAATGGCGCTTACACATTATCATACACCATGAAAGAAAATTGTATGTATTGTAAGAAACTATTCCTGATGTACCTGGTAAAGAGGCTAGTGATAAAGAGGTATCTCTCTATGAGAAACATTTGAATGATTTTTTTTTTCAGTTTTCCATGCTATCATCCATGACCAATGAGATTTTAAAGTAACATGAGGAAAAGGATGTGTATAGCATGATATATCACCTTCATAATCTTTATCAAAATAAGGTGATACAAGAGAGATACGAGATCTCCAATGCTCTGTTTACAACTAATCTTGGAGATTTGGTGCCATCCAGGCCTCATGTAGTTAATATTGTTGGCAACATTGAGCACTTAGACATCTTAGGGATTAAATTCCCAGATGAGTTGCACACATATCTCATACTTTCATCACTACCCAACTCCTTCTCCAATTTTACTATTAATTATAACATCATAAATAATGAGAAAATTATTTCAGAACTTATCACTATGATTCTATAAGTAGATAAGGACATGGGGCATGATAAACTCATAGTTCTTATAGTGAATAATAAAAGGAATAACAAGGTGAAGGGTGCCAATATCATAACAAGTCTAAATATCCCTAGAACCATCCTTCCAAGTAGATAAAGATCTAGAGGCAAAAAAAGGAAAAGGAAGTAATATATTTTACATGTGGAAAGCAAGGGCACTGGAATATGAAATGAACCTAGAAGTAAGGGTAAGATAAAGGTATGTTTGTTATTTAGTGTAATCCTTAAATATCTTCACATTGGGTATTGGATACAGCTTTTGGTGCTCACATCTATATCCAAATACAGAAACCAAGTATATTCTAAAAGATTTCTAGATTAATGGATTTTCAAGTCGCCAATGGTGCGAGGATGGATACTCTAGCTATTGGTGACTACCACCTTTCATTGTCAACATGAATGATATTGGTTTTAAGAGATTTTCATATTGTGCCAACTGTTACCAAGAACATAATTTATATATCATTGCTACATGCAGATGGTTTTATTTTTAAATTTGAAAATAAAAGTTATTTTTTATAAAGACTACATAAGTTATGGTATGACACATTTAAATAATAGTCTTTATATATTAAATTATGAAAACAAGTATTTAAAATAGATAATGAATCATGTTCACACAACTCATATAACACCCATATATGGCATCACCATCTTGGTCATGTAAACAAGAAACATTTGAAAAAGGTCTATCAAGATGTTTATTTAAACACTTTTGAGCAAAACCAATTGAAATATTTTATGATTTTTTACAAAACAAATGACCAAACCACTATTCGGTGGACAGTTTTAAAGGGGCACTAATATTTTCAGATTGCTACACATTGATGCATGTGGACAATTCCTATTAGAAGTTAGAGGTGGATATTCCTACTTCATAACTTTTACTGATGACTTGAGAGTAGATATGGCTATGTCTACTTGATGAGGTATAAGTCTTATTCCTTTATGAAATTCAAATAATTAAATAATGAAGTAGGTAATAAACTTGGAAAGAAGATAAAGAATCATTGATCAGATTTAGGAGGTGAATATCTTAACCAAGAGTTTATCTAATTTTTTATAGGAGTTTGGGATTCTATCTCAACTCACTCCACCTTACACACCATAATGGAATGGTGTTATTAAAAGGAGGAACCATACCTTTTTAGACATGGTAAGGTCAATGATGACTCATGTAGATCATCCATTATACTTTTGGGGATATTCATTAAAAACTAAGGCATATGCATTAAATTGAATACCAACCAAATTAGAAAATGAGATTCTCTTTGAGTTATAGAGTGGAAAGAAACTCTTTTTGTCACATACATGTGTATGGGGTTGCAAGGAATTTGTTATGGCCTTATTGAGAAACAAACTATCACCCCAGGGAAAAAAGTGTATCTTTATAGGGTATCCTAAGGAAATAAAGGAATATCACCTATATAACCCCTTAGATAAGAAATTAAACTTTTCCAGATAAGCCATCTTTATTTAGACAGATCACATCCTAAAAAAGGATAGTGGGAGAAAGATTGAATTTTATGATCAAGATAAACAAGCATTGGTATAAGAATAGATTCCATATGTCCCTATGGAAGAAGTAGTTTCGGAAACACAACTACTATGTATAATCACTAGAGAGGTTAGATAACTAGAGAGATATGGTTTTCTAGTCATCGAAGATGGAAAATCATTATTGGTTGACAATGATAAATCTATCTCCTATAAATAGGTTATAGAGATCTCATAAGCTACAAGAGGGAAAGAATCAATGAATTCTGAAATAGATTCCATATATCAGAAACATTTTTGATTTTTAGTTTATGCGCCAGTTGATGTAAATCCCATAGGGTGAAAATGGGTATTCAAGTGAAAAATGGACATGAAAGGTAAAGTAATTACCTATAAAGTAAGGATAGTGGATAAAGGGTTTAAAAATCATCAATTAATTGACTATGATGAATCCTTTTCACCAGTTTCCATGTCTAAATCCATTAGAATTATAATTGCTATAACATCTTTCTATGATAATGAAATTTGGAAGATGGATGTCAAAACTTCTTTACTTAATGAGAACCTTCAAGAAGATTTCTATATGATATAACTAGAAAGGTTTGTAACTCTAGGTGATATTGAAAAGATATGAAAGTTTTAGAGATCCATTTATGGTTTGAAGTAAGAATCTAGGTCACGTGAAATTAAATTTGATAAATCTATTAAAGAATTTGGTTTCATTAAGAATGAATGTGAGCCATGTAATTACAAGAGGTTTAGTGGGAATATGTTCGTTATCCTAGTAGTATATATTGATAACATATTACTTTTTATAAATGACATACCAATCTTACAACTTATTTAGGACTAGTTAAACAAGTGTTTCTCTATAAAGGAATTAGGTGAAGAATCTTATTTTCCAGGGATCAAGATCATTCATGATAGATCCAAGAGGCTACTTGGACTAAGTCAAAGTATATACATTGACCATATACTAAAGATATTTAGTATAGAATAATCCAATAGGGAATTGGTTCCAATGTCACATGGTATAAATCTTTATAAGAAAATGTATCCTCAGACACAATAGGATAAAGATATAATGATTAATATCCCATACGATTTAGTGATAGGATCAATCATGCCTGCCATATTTTGTACTAGACTTGATGTTGCCTACGCATTGAGCATGTAGGAAGATATCAATCTGATCCAGGAGAGAAAAATTGGTATATTATTAAGGATATCCTTAAGTATCTAATAAGAACTTAGGATATATTCCTATTGTATGGAGGAAATGAGGGTCTGGTCATTAGGGGTTATATTGATGCTAGTTTTTAAACATATCATAATGATCTGAAGTCATATCCAATATATGTTTTCTATCTCAATGGAGGATTTGTGAGCTGAAAGAGTTTAAATATCCAGTTGTCACTGATTATAAAGTGGAGTCCAAGTATATATCATATTTTGATGAATATAAGGAATCTATTTGGATAATAATATTTTTTAGGATCTTGATGTATTTCTTAGTTGTAAAGACCCTATCACATTGTATTGTGATAATAATGCAGTGAAGACTCTTGAAAAAGAGCCAAGGTCACACCAATAAAAAGAAAACATACTTCATAAGTATTACCTCTTAATATATTTTTCTCAGAGGGGTGAAGTTATAGTTATCAGAGTTACCATATAAGAAAACATGACTGACCACTTGAATAAAGTCCTATATCAGGAGAAACATGAGTATCATGTGAGAGCTAGCAGATTGAAGGTTGTTAGTAGTTGACTGCAATGAAAGTGAGATTTTGTTGGAGTTGGTTCCGTAGAACCAACTTTTATATACTTTATGATATCATGTATTCATTGTTTTGAATATTAATAAACTCCTTATCACATTAAGATTATTCTTATCTATAACATAGTATGTGATAATTTCCTAAGAGTAGTTATCACACTAAAAGGTCATAACAGTTCCCCATTATGATGAGAAACCAAAAGTTCCATGATAGTATTATTAATTATATATTTTATAGCTGAATGAAATAATTTAAGGGACACAAATTATATAGGATATCATGGTGTATGACCTTGGTAATATCTAGTATAGGATATTATGAAAATGAGACCCATTGGTAGAAAATCGACATTTATATGTGTCACTGGATGTTCCTATCTATGGATGTGTGTATTGATCCTTAAACTTTAAGATTATAATTAATGGGTATTATAAGTCATGTACTTTGATGTATTGATGAAAATTGTGATGACATATATTCTTGGTTAGGTAGGATATGTTGGGTGCATCATGAGAAATATTTCATTAATGAATAATACGAGAAAGGATTTTTCCTTTCTGTTCTTTAATAGAAGTTTTTATCTTAGGCCCTTTTATGGAAATGATATATCCTAAATAAATCCATGGTCATGGTTTTCTATAGGCAAGTTTAATTTTTATAAAGTCAAAGAAAGAGACATCGAGCACATAGGTTGATAGCACCAACTTGCAACCTGATTAATTAGAGATATCATGATAAAGAGATTATATTACACAATAAGCATCCGTATGAGTTATTATGTCATTATAGCATTAACTTCTTTATATATGGGTTCCTTGATGTGTTGTTAGATGCTAACCTTGGAATTTAGACTACTTTTCCCAATTCCACCGAGAAAGTATCCTAAAGGATCACACACTAAGTGTGTCCAAAATCCCAGTTAAATAATATATTATTGTTTTTTATTTAACAAGTTGAATAAGTATTATTACCACATGTGGTTTAATAATTATTCGTGCTTTCTTTATTGCATATATTCCATCACTAGTTATTCAATATAATATTATGTGAGCATAATATTTAATAAATATTTATTTTCTATTTAGTAAATATAATATTTATTTATTTATTGGTGAATATTGTAGTGATATTTATTTATTAAATAAATAATCATTATTCAAGGTCTAATAAATATTATGGAGGAATGTTGGATTAAGTTTAATGGTCCAGTGATAAATAATATATGTTGAATATTATTATAATACATAATATTTAATTTAATTCATGAGTTTAGTGAATGTCAAGAAATAATAATAATAATAATAATATTATAGATATGGGGTTCTATAGAGATTATGGAAATAATAAAGGGCGCATGTGTAATCATTATTTTCTAACCCTATAGGTATATAAACCCAATTATATTATTTTATTAAGAGAGCTAATTCATTTTTTTTGTTGTACACAATGAGATTTAGAGAGAATCCACTCAAAGCCCTAGAGAGATACCTCTCTAAGAATTATCTCAAGAATAAAGAGCGATCTTCCTCCATGACCACTCTCAAGTCTAGATAGATCAAAGAGAACCATTCCTTGAAGTGGTTCTCAGGGAAATTAAAGGCGAATGACGTAAGTATTAGGATCTTCCATGCTATCACCCGAAGATCCCTACGTTGAATTTCAGAGGTTCATGGAACACATGTGGATCACTATTGGAGGGAATCTATTCTTGATTCCTACAATGTAATTATGGTATGATATAGATGCATTGTCATATCCATCAATGAAGAACAAATTTCTCACAAGGGAATTCTTTAATTGCTTAAATTAATTATAAATAATATGTGATGATCTTGTGATTTGGTTCTAAATTTTATCCATTTTCTATATTATTTGATTCAATTCTATTGATCGCGGCATTTATCATCATGTAAATATCAAATTAATCATCAATCATGACAATAAGAAAAGTTAGGTATTCCCTATATGATGATTCCATTGCACCCGGAACCTACATAACATTTCTTCTATATTAGATTGAGTATACCTAGAAAATCATTTAAAGGTTTGTCACGGTTGAATACAAATTAGTCACTTCATATCTTGTTAAACATTTTAAATTATCCCAGACACACACTCTTGCAATGAAAGATGTGTATCGATACATGGAGAAAGTGCCTTATTATTTATCTATAAAAATTTTAATGAGTTGCGAGAAGATTTATGCTGAACCCTAGAAAGTAATATTGGGAAGTCGTTAAGTGGATCCTTTGGTGTTTAAAAGGAAAAAAGAACATGATCTTTATTTTGGAGAGGAATATCTTCTATAATGATTTGTTGATGCTGATTTTTTTGGAGATTCTGACAGTCAAAAGAGTATAATAGGGTTTTTATTTACCTATGGAGGGAAAATAATCTTTTGGATATCATTACTAGAGGAGATTATTACTTTAAGTACAATGGAATAAAAGTATGTAATAATAATGAATGATGTAAAGGAGATGGTTTGGTTGCTAAAGGAACTAGGAAGAATTCTAAGATGGATTATTTTCGGTGATAACCAAAGTGTGATTCACTTGGATAAAAATATGGTATTTCATGCAAGGAAAATAACATTAAACCTGAAGTACCACTTCATCAAGAATTTGATAAAAGATAAAGTGTTATCTCTAAAAGAAAACCATTAAATAAAATCCAATGTACATATTGACTAATAGTTTATCTCAAGAAATTCTGAGGCCGCATCATGCCTCATTGAGGCTTGTGTGAACAAAAGAAGGAGGAGAAACAAAACAAGAAAAGGAAGTTTACTTAAGAGTTTCCTTAGGGAATTACCTAAAAAAATATTCAAGTGGGAGATTGTTGGAATGTGAATATTAGTTTATGAGAACCATAAGTTAATTTATTGGAAATACATTCACTAGAATTTCTATTAGTGGAATGAGTTTGAACTTAGTGAGATGGTAGCAACAATTCATCTTATCAGTGGTAGCCGAACCATCAGTACTTCTTTCTAACAATGAAACCAATTGGTTGTCAGTAATGATCAATGAAATCTCTAAAAGTAAACTCAAAGAAAGTATCCAAATTAATTTTATGATGTAAATGGTTGAGTTCAACAATATTATAGGTGACAAATAGTGAAAATTCTATATATAGGCTCTCTATGAATGTGGGATGGAAGTGTGATCAATACAACCAGTTATATTTTCTTATAAAAGGAAGTGGGGGATGATCTTGAACAATGAATCTGTGATACATGTAGTGAATCTTGAAAAAAGACAAATGTATGTGAAAGGTATATGGTGGATTAGAGTTTTAAAGGGTGTTAATCATTCTTTAATGAAATATTATTGATAGACTTGTCAATTTTGTATATCTTTTGTACTTCTGATAATATAAGAAAGTCACAATGGCTCCTACCATACATGCGAGAAAACTTTTCTAATAAATTTTAATCTTCTTTTTTCATTTAATGATTTATGTAATTAAATTTTATGTATGTCAGTTTTTAAATTTCTATATTCTTTACATGTTTTTGAGTTCCTGCTAAGGTGTGTGTAATGTCAAATTTGTGTGGTGGGTAAGGTGAAATGTATTCCTATCTACAATACACTTAGTTGAGGGGAAGTAAAACTTTTAGTGGAATGATGTGTGAGAATCCAATGGTTTTATTAGAAGCATGAATTAGAATTTCATGGTTTCTCCCCAAACAGTAAGGCACATTATTTGAACCATGTAAATTTCTTATGTATTTACCTTTATCACTTTCCTCTTGAATACTTATGAGTTTTCTATAGTTGTGTATGAGGTTTGAATTTGTGTAGTGAGAAGGGTGATAGGCTTTCTATCTTTTGGTATACTTAATCAGGGGAGTCTATTTGGATGACATGGGGTTTTCTACTGTTTGTGACATCTGAAGGTTTGACATCCAATGAAGTAAATCCATGAATCATATATTATAGACAGGTCAAGATTTCCCCCTTAACATAAATCTCATGAGATAATGATACTATGTATGGACATGATTATAAGAGACTTTTTTTACAAGTTTGTGTGTGGAAATGGGTTTAGGTAGCTTTATTTAAAAGTTTGTTCATGGATATGATTGAAGGTAGCTATGCTCAGAAGCTTGTGTGTGGACATGATTGTTGTTATCTATGTTCATAGTATTATGTTTTTCTATGCTTATTCTTATACCAAATTTCTGTGTTATACTACATTCCTATTTTATTATCTATGGATTATGATTACTATCTCACATATATGCATTCTTACTCCATGGTATACATCTAATCCCTTGAGTTTTTCTGTACTTATTTCATGACTTATGGGAAAATATTATGATTCTACATTCTTTTTAATTAGATATTCCTCCCATGATCCTGTTTTCTAACATGCTTTCAATCTAACCATTTATTACTCATTGATAAGTTTTATCCTTACTGAGTATTTGAGTTCATTCATTATTATATTTTTATTCCATATATGATGAATAAGGGTATTAAGTATGAAGTTTCTAGAATTATAGAATCTAAGAGGGTTATTTATGGCATTTGTTGAAGAAATAATGTGAAATAAGACATTTATATTGCTCGTCTCCAAATACACTAAACCTTTAGGTTATGGGACTATGTGATTATTTGTGATATGTAATTTTATGTTAACGAAAAGATATAAAATATATATATGTTATACTATGGTCATGTCAGTTGGTGTCAAATAATATGTATAAAGTTTTTATTTTAGAATAGGACCTAAGAGTTCTGGTCTAAGGAACTTCATTCATGAAACCTAATAATGTTAAAGGCATAAGTTGTAAATGTATTTTTAAGAGGAAGGGATACAATATTGAGGATTAAAATATCAAATAAAAAGTCTAAATGTTTTTAAAGGGAATCCTTTAACACAAAATAATTTATTATAGAATGATATTTTACCATACTGTAATGCATCTATCTATTTGATTATTTATTAATTTTTCTACCTACTATGATTTTGACTTTGGATGTAAAATTGATTTTTTTCATGGTAAATTGGATGAAAAAATATACATGAAACCTCTTGAGTGGTTTTCCAAAGATTTCAAACCTAATAAAATTTATCTTTTATAAAATTCATTGTATGAATTAAATTAACCATTCAAACAATGGTATAAACAACTTGATCTCTCTCTAGAACTGCGATGGTTTAGGGTTCTTGTCTCTTAATTTTTCTATTTTCGATCTCATGGTGGATTCGTTTCTTGTTCCTGGTCGATTTAACTCGCATCATTTTGCTGCCTTTGGGGACAATGGAAGCGATGCACAGAAGGAATAAATCTTACCGAAGGAAAAACCTAAATCAATTTTATTCCATGATGCGCTTAAAGGTTAAGATCTGTGCTTTGCCTCCTTGCAGAAGTCATCCTTCTGCAAGAAATTAGAGGATACATGATTTGTGTTAGAGGTAGATCCAAATGCTTTGAAGCAACGTTCACAAATCTTCAAATTCTCAGTGCTGGGATACATTACTTATCTGAAGGGAGACAATCCTTGGCAGGTCTTGGATCTCAAACCAAGGATCTCACATGCATGGGGCTTCAATAATTGGAAACTTATTTCGATTGGGCGTGGGTATTTCCATATTCTTCTAAGATCATAGGAGGAGATGGACCACGTATGGAACATTGGTAACATTAATCTAAAACCGGGGATCCTTCGTGTTTCATATTGTGATTTCTCATTCAATCCTTACACACACAGAAACACGACGGCCCAGATCTGGGTGCGCATTCATGGTCTGAACTTATTCTTTTGGCACCCCAAAATTATTAATGATATCGCCTCTTTCATTGGCACCCCGCTGAAGATAGATCATAAAATGATCCATGCTGAACTGGGTTTGTACGCAAGGGTGATGGTGGAAGTCGATCTCAGGAGTAATCCTCCAGATTCAATTTCTTTTAATGAGAATGATTACAAAGATGAGGTTCGCCTGGAATATGAGCGCCGAACTCCATTTTGTGATCTTTTCAAGATTGTAGGACACTCCCTCTTGAACTGCCGTGTGATGAAGATCCAGACGAGGTCTCAGGATGATCCACCTATTGCGGATGAGTGGACTCAAGTTTGAAGAAAGAAGGGGGATCAACCCATTGCCTCTGGTTTTCAAGAAAACAACTTGAAGCAAGCAGAAAGTTGGGTTAAGAAAGCTCCGCATGTGGGGGAGTCCTCTGTTTTGAAGTGGTCTGATCTGGCTGAGGAAGAGACATCTGATAAAATCGACTCTGGATACTCCCCCTTTGGTGATGATCAGCTTGCTGTTGCCCGAGTACCGTCCATTAGCCATGCCATATTCCCTTTGGAGGTCGAGAAGCAGGTTGTCATACCTTCAGTTGACAGCACTGATCTCATCCTTAGGGAAGAGATTGAGATTATGGTTCGAACCATTCTTGTTCAGCTGCGGGGGGACTACAATCTTGAATGTCTGGGTAATGATCTTCAGACTGAATCTCATGAGGTTGCAGGTATGCAGAACATCCATGCGGTTGGAGGCACCTCTTCCTCTCCCATTTTCCATGCTGACAAGGCTTCTCTTAAGGCAGGGATTTCACAATCCAGTTCCAAGGTTATGAATCAAACTAATTACCCAAATGTTCATTCTAACCAGACTGTATCCTTTTCAAAGGAGCCTAATATGGACTTGCATTTGGACCTTCCTCCCAACACAATTACAAATTTTCCTTCAGAACAGGTGTGAGTAGTTGTTGGTAATCCTTGTATCCACAAGGTGTTAGGCTCCAGTGAGCAGGAAGTGATAGTGGTTTCTATGGCCACTGTGACTGCCTCCACTAGCACCTCCGATGCTCTCACTCCTATTTTGAATCCAAAATATTCTCTTTCGACACCGATTAGATCTCCAACCCTTTTGGATAAAAATCTGGGTGCTGATTCTAAATCCGATTCTATTATCTCGGTAGTATCTTCTAAGAATAAGCAGGACCAACAACCCAACCTGACATCCTCTCATGGACCCAGAAGGTCAGCAAGGAATAAGGGCTCGGGTGGATCAAAAAAAGGGAGCTCTAGCTCCAAACGTAGGTTCAAATGAATTGTTTATTTTGGAATTGTCAGGGTTTATCCAAATCTGATACTTTTATTGTCCTTAAGAGATTTATTCTTACTCATAAACCAAAACTTTTTGGCATTGCTGAACCGAAAATTATTTTTTCTTAAAAATTCTTACACTTGTGTTCTTTTGGTTATAACTTCCTTAGTGCTTGCAAGGATGGTATTTCTACTGAATCTCTCTGGATCTTTTACCACTCTTCATTGCAATTTGTTAATGTTATTAAAACTTCTGACCAAATGTTTACCTGTGCCTTTTCCTTTGCTGGAGTGCATGTGATTTGTACCATGATATATGCTAAAAATAGATATCAAGATCGCAGACCCCTCTGGAATGATCTTCTTTCTCTATCTAGCTCTATACAAGATCCTTGGTTGGTGATCGGTGATTTTAACGCCATCCTCCTCCCAAGTGAAAAAATTGGTCCATCTCACTCTCCCATCTCCTATAGATAATTCAAAACCTCTGTTGAGGATTGTAATCTCATTGAAATCAACCTTACTGGTGCTAATTATACTTGGTATAGGAAGTTCCTCAATAGGATAGTGGCTAGTAAACTTGATAGAGCTTTCACTAACACTACTGCCCTTGATAAATGGGACTTCGTTTCTAGTATTACTTTACCCAGGATCAACTCTGATCATCATCCCGTTCTTGTCAGCTTCTTTTCTAAGGGTTCAAAATCTCCCTCCCCTTTAAATTTAACAATGCTTGGGCTGCGGTCCCTGAGTGTTCCAACATGATAAAAGATTTATGGGATGGCATGTGACACAAAAATGACCCTTTTGACTGCATTGCTAAATTTAAATTTCTAAAAAGGAAACTTAAGAATTGGTGTTTCTCTAAAACAAAACAGCTTGATGCGGAAATCTCCTCTTTGGAGAGTGACCTCAGTCACGTTCAGAGTTCCACTACCCACTCTGATTTCTCTCTTGATCCTCAAGCTGAAATCACTATTTCTCTGAAGCTCAATTCTCTTTTGAAGCTCAAAGATAACATGCGTAAACAATTTTTTAAATCCAAATGGTTATCAGATGGTGATAGAAATACTAAATCCTACAACTCTCTCCAAAGAATCAGGAAAATCTGTAGACCCCTTAACTTTCTTAAGGTGGATGAAACTCTCCTTGACTCTGAGGAAGCCATTGCTAATCATGTAGTGAATTACTATCATAATCTATTTAATGGTCCGGTGGTTAGTAAGGATCTTCTTCCAGACATCATCCCTACCATGGTCACTTCTGAGGAAAATGAGCATCTCTTAAGCATTCCTATGGACCATAAAATTAGAGACACAGTTTTTAGTCTCAACCCTGAGAGTGCTCCGGGTCCTTATGGATTTAACAATGGTTTCTTCCAGTAATACTGGGATCTCATCCATGTGGATGTTTGCAAATTGGTTAGGTCCTTTTTCTCCAACGGTGTTCTTCCTCATGGGATAAATGCCCAATTTCTTACTCTCATTCCTAAAGTGGACAATGCTGCTGAGATTCATCTTTTCCATCCTATTTCTCTTATTAACACTCTCTATAAAGTCATCACTAAACTTCTTGCTAACAGACTCACCTCTATTACCAACAGAATTGTCTCTTATAATCAATTTGGTTTTATCAAAGGAAGAAATATTCAAGATTGTATCTGTCTTGCCTCGGAATGTACCAATTTGCTGAACAAAGTCACTAGAGGAGGAAGTGTGGCCATTAAGCTAGACATCAGGAAAGATTTTGACACCATGGACTGGAACTTTATTTTAAAGGTTCTTAAAAGATTTGGGTTTAATGACTCTTTTAATACCATGATCTGTTCCCTTCTTGACTCTGCCTCCATATCTGTGTTGATAAATGGGTCTTCTAAAGGCTATTTCAAATGCTCCAAGGGGGTTAGGCAAGGAGACCCTCTCTCTGCCATTCTTTTTGCTATTGCTGAGGATTACTTAAGTAGACTCCTTACGAGTCTTGTTAATCAAAACAAGATAAATCTCATTTAGGATTCTATAGATTTAAATGTTCCTACCCATATTTTATATGCTGATGATATTATTTTATTCTTGAAGGGAGATAGACGGAACATTCATAACCTCAAAAGTGCTCTGGCCCATTATGAAGATATTTCAGGACATGCTATTAGTTGGAACAAATCCTTTGTTTTCTTTGGAAATTTTTTTCCCCTAATAGAAAAAATCACATTATTGATTACTTAGGAATCAAAGAAGGCTCTTTCCCTTTTACTTACCTGGGTGTTCCTATCTTTTGGGGAAAACCTAAATCCAGTTATTTTCACAACATCATTGATCAAATCATCAATCATTTATCTTCTTGGAAGGGTAAATCTCTTTCTATGGTTGGAAGAGTCTGTCTTGTTAAGTCTACAATTGTTTCCAAGATGGTTTATAACTAGCCTGCCAGTCTTCTCAAAAAAATCAACGTTTACATCAAAAATTTTGTTTGGACTGTTAGTACGATTGAAAGAAAACTTGTCACGATACCTTGGTTCACTTGTTGTAAACCCCTGGATAAAGGCTGTCTTGGTATTAAGAATCTTAAGCTCTTTAATGAATCTCTGCAAGCTAGAATGACTTGGAACCTGATTCACAGCAACTCTAACTCCTTGGAATTTCTTAAGAAAAGACTTGTTACCAAAATTCGGAATGGTAACCTGGGTTACATCACCTCTTCCATCTGGCCATCCATTGAACACTCTTTTCTCAAAATCATGAACAATTCCAGATGGATGGTTAGTGCTGAATCCTCCTTGAATTTTTAGATGGAAAACTGGACTGGTGTTCCTTTAATTTCTATGCTAACTTCCACCACTAGTCTTGAGAACACCAACTCCACTATCAGAGAGGTTATCAACTCACATGACATCATCCTTTCGGGTCACATAAGTCACATTATCGATAACTATCTTTTTTAGGACACTGATGATTTCCTTATCTGGGAACCTGCTTTTAATGGAGTTCTTGACTCTAGAAGCTTCTACAAAAATAATTTTAATGCTTATGTCTCCATCTTTTCTTGGTTGAAATCTTTTAACAAACCTTGGATCAAACCCTCGCACCACTCTCTCATTTGGCGAGTTGCGTATAATAGAGTCCCCACTGATGTGTGTCTTCAATCTTTTGGGATCTCTCTTTTCTCTAGATGTCATCTTTGAAACCAACACTGTGAGGATGCTAATCATCTATTCTTGTCTTGTGATACAGCTGCAGCTCTTTGGAATTACATTTCTAACATTTTTTATTGCAGATGGTCTCTTCTTGATACTATCAACTCCCAACTTCAGCATTGTGTGACTTGGGATTTCTCCAAGCAAATTAGGAACCTTTTCTTGGCTGCGATGGCTGAACTCATACATGTGACCTGGTATGGTAGAAATAATTTTATCCATAATAATTGCTCTTTCAATCTCAATGCAGGTAAAATGTGTATTCTCATTGCCATTAAGGATGCTGCCTCTCTTCAGAAGGATCATTATGAAAACTCTGTTGGGGATTTTTAGATCCTTCACCGTCTTTAGATTGCGGGCTCTTATAGGCAACCTCGACATACTTTTGAGGTTTTTTTGGAAAGTCCCTATTCCTGGTTGGATCAAAGTGAATGTCGACGGTGATTCTAGAGGAAATCTGGGTCCAGCAGGATGTGGTTCCATCTTCAGAGATTCTCTTGGTAGATGCCTTGGCTGTTTCTTCAGTGGATGTGGTACGACCTCGACTTTAGAAGCAGAAATGTTAGTCGTCATTCATGCTGTGGATTTTTCCAAGCAAAAGGGATGGATCAAGATGTGGATTGAATGTGATTCAACCACGGTTGTCCAAGCTATCTGGAAGGGGGTGGTACACCTTGAATGACCGCTTAACTCTCGATGGATGAAATGCCTTGCTTCGCTCATGGATATCAACTACATTTCCACACACATGTTTCGTGAAGTGAACATGATTAGGGATAGTCTAGACAACAAGGGAGTCAATCAGGTCACTACCTGGTTGGATGATTTTCCTGATGACTTACTCCCTCTTCTTAATAAATATTGTAATAAGATTCCATCTTTTAGACTTTTGTAGTTCCCTTTCTTTTATTAATAAATTGTTCCTTGGTCTTTGACTAAGGCACCACCTTTTTAGAAAAAAAAGTATAAACAATTTTATTATTTTATGTTTGAAAATATATTTATGCAGAGTAAATATGATGTATATATTTATATTAAAGCAATCAAGCATGAAATAATTATCTTGTTTTTATATGTTGATGACATGATCACTATTTTTAAAAATAAAAGACTGATTAATCATTTAAAATTATCATTAAATACTATGTTTGAGATGAAAGATTTTGGTAATGAAAAAACACATTTTAATTATGTAAATTACTAGAGACAAAGACAATAAACTCTTATATCTATCTCAACCTACCCATATAAAGAAAATTTTAAAGTGTTATATGTTTAATCATTTAAATCTAGTTAATATACCATTGAGATAACACATTAAGTTATTGCTTACCTAATCCCATAATAACGATTCAGAATAAACCTTTATGAATAAAGTTCCTTATACTAATATAATTGGTAAAATTATGCATTCCATGGTTTATTCTAGGCTAGAAATTTCCTTTTTTATTTGTACACTCAGTAGGTCTATGAGAAATCTTAGAAAACTACATTTCCAAACATTGAAATGGATATTAAGGAATGTGTCTATGTATCCTAATATATATTTATTATTTGTTAAAAAAGTTAATTTTGATAATTATATGGTTGGTTTTGTAGATTATGACTATGTTGTAAATGTAAACACATGTAAATCAATTACTGGATATGAATTATTTTCTTGTAGTGGAAAAATTTCATGGAAATTCAATATGTAAATTTTTATTCATTTTCCACCACCAAGGTAGAATACATAGCTTTAACTGAATCGATTAAAGAGGCTATTTAGTCAAAGGGATTAATAAATGAGCATTATTTGTTTAGTAGTAGCATTTATGTGTTTTTTGATAGTCAGTTTACCCTTTATTTATCTAAAAAACAAGTTTTTTATAGTATATCTAAGTGTATAAATATTAGAAAACATTTTTTTTAAGAGGATATTAAGATTGGGATAATGTGTTTCTAGAAGATACACACCAATGATAATCTGAAAAATAGTTCAACTAAGTTCATTCCATTATCAAATTTTAGACATTGTCTAGTATGAATGAATGTAGTCTTAATATAATGACATAAATTATAAGAAAACTATCACACATTTATAATTTTATTTGAAATGGTGAATATTTATAAAATTTATGTTTCATATTTTTCTAATAATATTGATTATACATTTCATGTTTCATGTATCATTTTTATCTCTTCATGAAAATACTTATTATATTTTTTTTTATTATTCTAGTATTTAGTTTCTTGGGCCCGATTATTTATATTGGGACTGTTTATTTGAATAGTGTGTTAGGATTTTTCTGTTGACCTATTTTCCCCACCTCATTTGAGTTATCCTCAGGGCACCTCCAAGGTTATTGATAAACTTGAATGAAAAGATCTTTCTATGTTGATTTGTGTTTTTGATTTTATTTTATCACCATTATATTTTTATCAATCCACATATTATTCTTCAAAACCTATATGGTTGTGCCACACACCCCCTTTATCTGTTACCTTAATGAGATTCACAAATCTTCCATGAAATCTCATCCATACACGCATATCTCCCTTCGTCTGATGATTCCACACAACTTGAAACATTATTGACTAATGTCCATTCATTTATCCCTCCAGGATTGTCTTTCCTTTTTTTTTGATCAAGGACAGGGATGACCCAAGGGTAATATAAAAAATACCTTAGGCTTGGGAAACTGATATGTACAAGGAAATGCCTCCCTTCAACCCTCCTCCCTCTGCACAAATATTTTTCTCTCCGACCCAAGAGGTAGAAACAACCTTAGAAGTCTGCATCTCCTCACCTCTTATATAGACACAATATAATTAGCCTTTCCAAACCAAACTTCCTCCTTCCCCTGACCTTCTCATTTTCTCCCTCCTCAATGGAATGCGATTGTGAAGACAATCACCTCTCCTACCCCAACCACCTAAATCTGTTGCTCCCAATCTTCAGTCAGATGGATCCTCCCCCCACTCCCCCATATCTCTTTATCCTAACCTTCCTTACTACTAGCACCTTCAGCTAGAAGAAAACATCACCACTCTCAACACTCCCCCTACATACCAAAGCTGTAGTGGCTACCATATTTCCTATCATATGGTAGGTTTTTTTTTGATTTTTTATAACAACATTTTCTAATATTATTTTTTTTATGTTTTTTATTTATATTAAATATTTTTTATAATATTTTAGATATTATTTAAATTGTGGAATAACTATTGATTCATACTTTTATTTAATATTTTTGATTTCTAATATACTGAGATATTATTATCATCTCATGATTTTATTTCATTTAATTATATACTGTTTTTACTTGTAAATCATGTCTAGATTGTGATTAATTATTTGATAAAATTTCCATTCATTTTTTATTTAAATTATATATTTAAACTTCCATTTTTTGGTCAATATTTAATATTTCATTTCATTCATATATTTTTTTACTTAATGTTATTTTTTAGTTTTTTATTTATTTTTATTTATTAAAATAATAATTGAAATCAAATTTTTAAACATTGAAATTATTTTTACTTAATTTTTTTAGTTTTTAATAGATAGAAAAAATTACATTTGAATATTACAATAATGAATTCAAATACTAAAAATATAATACATTTCAATTAGTTTTTTTAATTTTTTTTTAAAAATTTAATTATAAAATCCAATAGATTAGATAAATTTAGGAATTTGTTTTAGAAAATATTTTATTCTTTCATTTCCTAAAAATATTTTTTGGAAAATATATTAGTAATTATTTTAAAATTATGAAAAGAATAAAATAAATGAATTATTAATCTAAAAATGAAAATAATAAGGGTTTTTTCAAAACAAATCCTAAGTTTACAATTTATTATTTTAATGTTAAATTTTTTTCTTTTAGATAATTATGTTTAAAATTTTGGATTTAGTCGATAAACATTTATATTTTTTTTTATAATTTTAAGTTATAAAAGTTTTGGTTGATTTATATTTATAGTTTTATTTTGATAGAGAATGATCCGCAGCATCAATTGTATGTTAAATAGAATAAAAAAAATTAGTTAGAATATGAGTTTTTTTATTTCTAAAAGATGATTATTATATAAAACTAAGTTTGGGGAAGAAGATATCATTCAAGTGAATCTTAGGTATCTTCATATTTTTCTTTACAGATCATCAATATATGATTTATATTATGCGATTGGTACTGGAATGTTTATACTTAAAAAAATAAAAAAGGGAAATATTTTTAATGTTTATATTTTGAAACTACATCTTCCAAGATTTCCATGCTCGAGGCATGTTGAAACACCACAATTATCAGGTTCATCATTTATTTATTGAGAGAGAATTATAGTGAAAAATCCAAGGAGAAACTATAATTGGATTCTACTGTCATCCTAATCCATGGTGCTACATCTGGAGTACTACTCTATTGGAGATTGAAGGAGGTGATTACCTAGTGATATTAAAAGGAGGATAATCCATAATGCATAAATAATGATAATTATAGGAGATCCTACTTCTTTATGTAATAACTAGGTTCTTTGTAGGAGAATTATTGTTGATGGAACCTCAATCACCCAACCGGATCCCCTCACACTCTCTCCATTTCTCTATCCCCTTCCTAGGGTTTTCTACATGCTTCCTTAATGGTGATGGACTTTAATAAAAAGGGTTTTAAGAAGAAAATTGCAAATCCATTTAGGGTTCCTGTTTTTTTTAAAAATAGTTATAGTAAAGTGTGAATCGTGTTTATGATTTCACTTTTAGAAAGTAAGCCTGCAATCAATTCACACTTCCTATACCTCCCAAGAGGAATTGTGAACTGAATTTATGCTTCCTATGAAATCCACACACAAGATGTGTAAATGTGGTTGATGCCTCTTGACCATCAATTTCTACAAAATGGGCCTCCCATCATTTTCATATCTTCTTTATCGTATTTTGCAGTGAATATCTAACGAATTGATTTCTCTTTACCAAATTATTAATTATGGTATCTGAAAATGTTAAAGTTCATTTTAAAATATTTATTTTTATAGTTATTTTATTTATATATTTTATTAACGATTTAATTATTTACATTATATGATTTTATGAATGCATGGTTTAAGTTATATGTTCTTTGTATGATTTAGATTATGTTTAATGATTTAAAAAATTAAAATATGATGTTTGGATAATTTAAATTACTTTTAATTTTTGTTAATTATGTACAAATAATATTATTAATATTTAGAAAATATCATCAATTAAAAAAAATTTATATATAATTTTATTTTAAAATATTAACAACTACATTTGAATATATATATATATATATATATATGTAATATTATACAGTACATTTAAATTAAAATAAATTTACAATATATTATTGGATATATAGATAAATAAAATTATTCCAGCTAAATAATTTTTAATTTTTTTATTATTAATAATAGTTTATAAAAAATATTCTTAAATATATTTGAAGATAATTATATATATATATATATAATATCATTTTTCTTATTTAAATTTTATTAAATTTACAATATATTATTCAATAATTATATAAATAATTTTATTTTCATTAATGAAAATTTAAAAATACGTTTAATAATATTTATTTAAAAAAATATTTATAAATAAATAATATTATGAGTAATTATATATAAAATAAAATTATTTACATTTTTGAAGATAAAATTACTTACAAAAATGTTTATATAATTATATTTTAAAATATTAATAACTAATTTGAATATAACTATGTATATATATAATATTATTTATTATATTTAAATTAAAATAAATGTACATTATATTATTAGTCATATATATATAATATTATTATCATTAATTAAATTAAATAAATTTATTATTAATAATATCTATTAAAAAATATTATTTATATACATATAATATTATAAGTGATTATATTGAAAGTAATAATATTTATATATAGAAAAATATAATTGCTTACAAAAAAGTATATATATAGTTATTTGTAAAATATAATTAATACTTATATATATATATATATTATTTATTATATTTAAATATAATTAAATTTATAAAATATTGTTGGTTATATATAAATCTAATTTTATTTTCGTTAATAAATTTTTAAAAAATATTACTACATATTTACATCAATGTTTTTATTTTTTTAATAATATAAATTATATGTGTTTAATATGTTAATTAATTATGTAGAAAATTATTATTATTCATATTAATTATATATATATATATATATATATTATTTTATAATTAAATAAATAATTAGATATATATATTATTAATAATATGACAATGTTATTATTTATATATAAATAATATCATTAATTACATAACCATATAATAATCTATATAATTATATTAAAAATATTGTTAGTATATGTTTACTGTGTGTATTAAATAAGAACTACCCATAAAAAACATGGTAAGAGCACTGATTGCTGACCGATCTTGAGATAACCATCTAATGTATGATTGAAATTATACATTGTAATCATTTTATATTTGGTTATATAATTTTTAATAATTAATTTAATTTCTTTGTTGATGGCTTGTGTGTGATCCCTCTCTCTAATAATGTAAGGAATGACATTTCCATGGTAAATTTTTAGGAATTTCAAACCCCCTAAACCCCTTACTTGCATGTGAGTAATTTTGTATTAAAAAAAGTTTATGCAAGTGGCGTTGACATTTGATACTAGATTTCGACACCATGGATGAAAGGAGAATGATGGTAATAGAAATCTGAGACAAAGGAGGCTTAATGAGTTTACCCTTAGGCTTTGGATGGTTTATCAAATAATTTATTTACATCAGTTCGGGGGAAGGGAGGAAAAATACAAAGAAAATATAATTGCATCTACAAGTACTCAGGGTTTTAACAAATAATGATAAACCATTCAATAGAAAAAGTCTCAAGATCAAGTTATAGATATTTAGTAAGAAATAATTAAAAATTATTAATCATTTGATAATGCAATATAAATATATATAAATTTGAAACATATTATTAGTGATATATGTAAATATTATTATTATCATTAATCAAATGTAAAAAATTTATTATTTCATTTTTAAATCAATAATTACATAAACACATACACATATATATTATTAAAAATATTAAAATGTTATTGTTTATATGTAAATAATATCACTAATTACATAACTATATAGTAATATTTTTAATTATATTTTAAAAAATTATTGATATATGTTTACTATGCATAGAAAATAAGAACTACCCATAAAAAACATGGTAAGTGAGATGATTGATGATTGATCTTGTGATGTCTGATTAATGTTTTATTAGAATTTCATGTTGTAATCATTTTTCATTTATTTATATAAATTTTAATAATTAATTTAATTTCTTTATTAATGAACTATGTGTCATAACTCTCTCTAATAATTTAAGGACATGCATGTTCTTAATAAATTGTTATGTATTCCAAACCCCTAGAACCCTTCACTTGCATGTGAGTAATATTGTAATAAAAGGAGGATCTATAAGAGGTGTTGATGTTTGATGTAGGATTTCGAAACCATGAATGAAAGAAGAATGGTTGTTGATGAAATCTGATACAATACAAGATTAAGGAGTTTTCCTAAGGTTTTAGTTGGTTTATCATATAATGATAAACCATCCTATATACAAAGTCCCAAGATCAAGTCAGAGTTAATTAATAAGAATAAACTAAAAAATATTAACCATTTGATGATGTTATAAAAATATATATAATGTTTTACTAAATTTTATTTCTAGGTATCATGTTTTCATCTATATATTACAATGGTGAATAAATTTATAATGATTAAAATTATAGCTATAATTTTCAACCTGAAAAATTAAAAAATCTTCACGAATGTATGGCATTGAAGGATATTCATTGGAAGATTAAGTCACTTAAAAATGAGGTATGATCAAGTAATTAATTCAATCAAATATCAACATATTCAATATATTGATCATATATGGGACATTTAGTATCCCTTTCTCAATGATTTCGATTGGGTGGAAGAATCATCATTGTCCGGGAAACCATACAGTAATAGTTTAATAGAATTATATGTAGACATTTATATTATTTATGAGGTGTAACTTACTACTACAGAACCTTTCTATGGGACATATATTGAAGTTATTACTTTAAAACATTATCATTCAATTTATTCTCATATGAATCCAGTAACAAAAACTAATTATAAATAAGATAATAAATATATAGAAAAAAATACAGCATACATCCCTATCGATAATCTTGATTTAATGAATGAGAATTCCTATTATGAGGAAGTATCTGGAAATGAAATAGGAGATGATTTAGGTGAGAAATATGTAGTTAATAAACCTTTTAAGGTTCCTTTAATAGATAGGATATAACCAATGAGTGGTAACCTCCCCCCCTTATTGACTTTCTTAATGGAGGTATAAGATCATGCCCCTACCGTGAGGCCTGTACCAATTTAATTTTTTTCCATACCTCATGTGAGACCTTGGATAGACATATTTTTAGGAGTTGGGGAGGTATTGGGAGCATTTAGAGGTTATGGGGTTTGATATTTCAATTTTTTAGGTAACAACCTGGGGCACAACATTAGCACACTATTAATCCTAAACATGCACTCAACTATGTGTCCTGGAGTGTAAAGGAACATGGTTTGTAAACTGGTGAATGATAATTAGCATATGGGATTTTCTAATAATAAGTTAGGTGGTCCATAAACCTAAACCACAGTATTTTTTTAAGTTATGTAGTTGTGAAACCATAGAGACCTTATAAAATGTTAGTTTAATATTTAAAATTAAGTTTTTTTGAGTGTTGTTTTAGATTAATGACTCATTTAAAATGCCTTAAACCATAAAAAATGATAGTTCCATGAGAGATAAACTTGTTTGTTTCTTACTATGAATGGTATTGGGGTGAGAAAGGTTTATCTAAATTTAAAAGTTAAACAATAAGTTGTAATTTTAATTGATGGTTGTGAAATAAAATTTCGCAATGATTGTTAATTTTTAGAATGGGTTGGAACTTTTAAATGAACCTTTGGAATTTGAGCATTGAATTGTAAAATGGATTTGACCCTTGAGATGATTATAAGAGAATTAAAAGTGTGTCTTCTAGAAATGTTGAGTTATGTTTGAAATATTTTTTTGTGAAAAGTATATGAAATTATGGAATAACCCTATTATTGAGTAAAGTGGTAAAACATGGTTTTGGAATGAACACCGAATGTTATAAAGAGGGTGGTTATCTCATGAATTTTTTTGATATGTTAAATGATTATATTGGTTAAATAGATTTCTAGTAATCTACCTATAATGATTTTTTATTTACTGATTGTGAATTACATCCAATTTAATAAAAACATGGGAAAAGGATAAGGTTTTTATGAAATGTAAAGTGAGATAATATAATGGAATAATATCTAATAATGTTTATAGTGATTTGGTGATTGATTTTTTCTTATGTAAATGATTTTTATGGGTGTAATTCCTTATGTTTTATCCCTTTAATTCATTTCTAAATATGAAATGGGTGGAATTCCATAAGTGAGTGTGTATTCTATTAGTTAAATCACTTGAATTCCATGAGAAGATGTGTTATTGGATTCATGGATGTCCAAAGATAAGGAATGATATGAGCTACCTTATATTACTCTCTAATTCATCACTATGAATGCCTCAGGTCAACTCCTCCTTGGATTCATGAAATTTATTATGTATTTAATTACATAGATGAATGTTGTGGATTCCTTTAGGGTACCCTTATTAATGTCATGGGATAAGATCCTCATATTAGTCTTGATTATAAAAGATGAAATGCTAGGGCTGTAGACCTAGATTCCATTCAATCCTCTCAGTCTAAATTCCTTATACATGTGGTTCCTTAGATTTGGTTTAGAGAATGAAAAAGTGGATACCTTGGATTCTCTTGGATAACACTGAGAAGAATGCCCCCGATGCTTTTCATGGACTCTCAATGACTTGGAAATGGGGGAATGCCTGGTGAAGCCCCTATGGATTACCTTAGTTTATCATGGATATAGTTTCCTTGATGATATACCTTGGAACCATATGGGTCATATCATTCATCATGGATATAGATACATTGATACTAGCCAAAGCAGGTAGGTATGACCTTAGGTGTCATCACAGATCCTTGGATCAGAAGCTATTTTTTATTCAATTATTTATTTTGGTTATGTGTAAATCTGATATCAGTAACACTTCTACATGCAATTATTATATGGATGGGTTATTTTAGAGATTCTATTGGTGGTGTCCTACTATGTTTCACTCACACCCTTCTTGAGAAGCCATGTCACTTGGGTACCCAAGAATAAGTCTATCTACTTAAAGGTTACAAGTTTAAAGAAAATTCTTATTACTTGAAGTATTTATTGGAATGCTAGATTAGTGTTTGAATGATGGTAATGGGATAGAGTCAGGACAAATTGGAGCTGTTTCATAGTTTTAGTTTTACTTTATGCTTTTATTTTCCTTGTATATGATCTTTTATAGGGTATCCCTTATGGAATATATGACAATACTCATTGTTGTAACAATTTGATACTGTACTTATTGATTGGAACACACATATATATTATTCAATTGTTGTTTTTCATAGTTTATATATTTTCAATTATTTATACTACTTGGATACTCTAACTAAAGGCTATATTTTTCCCAAAAATATCCTTATAGAACCTTTCTTCTATTTGGAATCCTATGGACTACATGGATGCATTCTTGAGTCCATTTGGAGCACTATCCTAATTACTATTATTAGTGATATGGGGTAGGCCATTACAAAATGGAATCATAAGTTTTTTTCTTTTATCTTACAAATTGGTCTTGGTAGATAAGAGAATAGAAGAGTGTTATAACTTGGTAATGAGATCATACCTAGGAGTGATCAACTCACACATAGGGGAAAAACTAAGTTTCTAGGGATGGGTTTTGTTGTTCTTGGAATTTGTTCATTATAGTTGTATTTGATTTTCACCTTGAGTGATTCACTAGATTTATAATTTTATTAGCTTATGTTATTAGCTTATGTTATTTTCACTCTTAGACTAGTGCAGAAAGAGGGAGTGGGGTGTTCATTCATCATGCTAGGAACATAAAATTTTTATATCATCCTTATGCTACATGTGACAACCTTCGGGTCATAGGTATGGATAACTTTGAGCTTGGTATATCTCTTTTGAGGTTTCAGAGTCTTTTGGAAGTTAGGGGTTGAAATCTTAAAGTTTTTGGAAAAATAGGTTAGGTGTATGATTTGGGTGTATAGTTAGTGCTAACCATGAAATATGGATTTGTAATTTTTAGTGGTGTTTTACATGGTTTGAGAATGGTTTTTATAATTGTGTGATTCTATAGGAAAACCATGTGGATGTTTGGGATTTTTACAGAGGTTTTCATACAACTTGAACATAGTTTTTAAAACCATGTGACATGTTATTCAAAGGAAAGTTTCCAATTCAATGTTGGTGTACAATTTGTCAATCTATGCAGCCTAACCATGTGTCAAGATATAGAATTATTAAAATTGGAATTTACCTTGTTTCCATTGGTATTTATAACCTATAATTTCCTCCCAAATCTTCATTATCCTAGACCAGCCTCTCCTTGATTCTTGATGAGGTTCTTCCCTTGGTCCCATGATGAATCTCCATCGACATAGATGGATCTATTCAAGGTATTTGTAATTTTATGGTGGTTTCCTTCTCCTATTTCTAGATCTACCTCAAATATATCATCATCTCCATGTCATGAAAACCTATAAATGGTATGATGAACCGATCTATGGCTTACATGTAAATTTTTAGTGCGACTCTTAGATCTAGGATTTTTAGGACTAGATCACTTCATTTCACATCACTAGTTTTGAAGGCAATGAGGTTTTCATCATTCTTGAGGTAGGTGTATCTATCCTATGGTCTATCCCTTGTTATTCTATAATTATTGTAATGAATTCCTTTGGTTTTAATTATAAAATATATATTGAAATTTGAATTTAACTTTTGTGACAATAGAAATGGGTTTTATTTGAAAACTGGATGTTTATGCACATGACGTGTTTGATAAAATTCCTCAAAAGTGATTTTGAAATGAAAGTGGATTTTCAATCATGGAAGCTATGTGAAAATGCTATATAAAATGTTTTATAAAAATATTTGCTTGGAAATGAAATTTATTTTCCTTAGAAAATGTTTTATGAAACATGTTTTTGGTTTCTTGAACAGAAATGGAAATATAATATCACATTGGAAAAAACTTGGGGTATCGGAAAAAACTAAACAAATAAATTCCCTAGTGGAGTTAGATATCACTTGGGGAGGCGTTCATGATACCATGGTGGATAGTGGGTAGCCTTTTTGAGGGAATGAGGTTCCCATACTTTGGTTATCATTATTCTAGCCAGTGGTTTGGGTTGTCTTAGCTGTGCACACCCATGTGTTGTGATTACCATTTTTGGATGCTGGATAATAAATTACATGCATGATATATCAATATGATTATTTTTTCACATGATCTTAATATAAAAATTGATGCTTAAAAACTATTTATTTATCTGTTTATTCCAATGGATATGTGATATTCCATATTTCTCTATTTATTTGAATATAGAATGATTTTTAATGGAATGTGATGTTTTTGAAAATAAAACCAAAGGATGTTTTTTAAATAGAAAATGATTTCTTTTGATGTGTTATTGAAATTTGTTTTAAACAATCACTAATGGATGCATGTGGATAGAAATTATATAGATTATTGGTGGCATCCTACCGAGCTTTAGTGCTCACAACCTATTTTTTACTTTGGGTGTTTGTAGCCATGGTTTTATAGGATAGAGGAAAAAGGGTAAGAGAATTATTTAGTGGACAAATCTATCAGTTCATGTTTCCTTCTAGTTGGTTAGGAATGGTGGTAAATTATAGACACAAGGAGATATACCTGTGGGTTTATTTGGGTTCTATATTGTTGGTCTTCTATTTTTTTCATATAGAACTTATTATCCAATTATTGGATGTGACTTTTTAGTTTATTGTTTTGACATATGATATATTCTAGATATTTTTACAGTAATTTTTTTTGTTTCTATGTTATCATATATATCTTGAGGGTGAAATAATTCCAATGTTTATTTTTATGATACCCTGGTGCTTGTCTCCGGCCCATGGTGATTAGGAACATGATTTTGGCCTTGTGGTAGGCCAATTTGAGTGACATTATTGGTTAAACCGGGTTAGTTTGTTACAAATTGGTATAAAAGGTTTAGGTTATCATTAAGGGCTAAAATCATGCCTGTGTATCATCCTCTTGTGTATGGGGGTTGTTGGTAGATTGGATCTATGATTTGTTATGGATTAATGAGTACATTTAAAGTAGGTTCTTGATCACCACCTTTCATGATGCCACTTGAGTTACCTTGGGAAGTTAGGATTTAATTTTTTTTGATGATTTCTATTAGTCATGGTTTGATATAATCACTTGTGATCCTAACTAGAATGTATTGGTTTCCTTAGGTGTTATTCTAGATTTATGGTGTAAACCAAAAGGGCAATCAAGTTGTTAAATTGACTTAGATGTCTTGAAAAACCATTCAATGACTAGAAACTTGGTTTTGAAAGCATTAAGGGGTTATGGAATTCTTATCACATGGAAATTAAACATGTGTCTAGGTCAAGAAAAAATTCACATACCATTAATTTTATTATTTAAAACCCATGATTGATGAATTATTTGAGTGACTCTCATTGATGAAAAAATAATATAGGTGGTTCCTGTAATTAGTTAATATCAAGAATCAGTTTTACTAATAATTATTACATGATTTTGTTTGTTTAGTTGTAGTATAACAAGTTTTAACTATGAAAATGGATTTCATGAAAAATTATTTTAGTTTGAAAAGAGAATCTTTATTTCTTTCCTATAAAATAATTCTTGGTTTCTAGTTATTGTATTTAGGAATGGGTTTTTAATCAGGAAAACCTAGAAGATGTTTTTTGTTTTCAAATGGTTGAAAATATCCATGAAAGAATGTCACACACATGAAGTTTGTTTTTAGTAAGGTTTAAATGTTTTAAAATAAAATTTTGTTTACCATGAAGTTGTAAAAGGTGGGTTTTTGGTTTTAAGGGAAAATAAATGATTATTTTTAACATGTTACCCATAAGAGAAAATGGTTTTGAAAGTGGGATGGTAAATCAAGAAAAGATTGTGACTTTAAAAATTAATTTTTTCTAATTTGAATGTTGTTTCCTTTTTAAATAACTTCAAACATGGATAATGTATTTCAAGATTATTTTTTTCATGATTTGGTTTAAAAGAAAAAGGTTTCATGTTGTACTTGAGGAGTTGTAGATTTTTTTCATTTTGAATTATTTTCTAAAGTAATGAAATATGCTTACTTTTGAAATGGATTTTTGTACAACTACTTTTAAAATTGTGTTTTAAGGTTTTCAAAATTTGAAATTTTTTAAAAATGGTTTATTCTATTTAAGTGGGTTTTTTTGAAACCTCTCAAAAGACATTGCTTTGTTTATTGATTTTCATGTTTTCTATGACCCTTTCTTCTGTGTAGGGGTTTACTGATGTACTCTAAAGGAAATTATTGGATGGGGTTCTTATCTTTTATAGCTCAAGTAAGTCTTCCATAGAGGTCAGTTTTTTTATGTGAGATGATTTTCTTTAGAGTGGTATTTTCATATTAGCCTAGGTATTTCCCAAACTTTGAGTGGAGTGGTGAGTGTTATATTCTCTCTCAATATTTTCTCATAGCTCGGTTAGAGAACTGTAAAGGTTTCTATGGGTAGTCGAGTCGGTAAGGAATGGTTTTATTGGATTCCTTGTGTTACTTAAGAGAAGTATAATCTTGGGTGAATCTTGTGATTTGTGTGATAATCACTTCAAGTTCACTCTTTATAGTTTTAGAGTGGTTATGGTTTTGGGATTTACTGGTTTAGCACATTACTTGATATTTTATTTGGGATTCTTCATTGAGAGTAGTGTACATCTCAAGTTTCTTCATACCTCATTGTTTTGCTTCACTCTATGAATGTTTTTGTTAGGGATATAATTGTAGAGAAATATATTCCACAGATTTTGGATTAGTGATTTAGACATGGGGAACCTTGGATGTGCGTATGGTAATAAGGTTTAGTTTCAAGACTAGTTTGGATGAGAGATCCATCAGAGATATGTTGTTATTGGTTGGATAGTGGGGACTACCAGATTGGGATTCCTAAACTCAAGTTACCATAGACACGATCTCATAACCTAAGACTAGATCCATGTAATTTATTGTTGAGTTATGTCTTTGTTTAAATCGTCTCTTAGAAATATAAGACATGGTGGATCTAGTGACATGTATTGTTACTTTATAATGATCTTTGAGGTGGATTGATAAGATGATATTCTAAATATTTATTTGTGATGGTTCTTTTTCATAGGCTTGAACTAGTTCCCTCTTAGTTGGATACACCTTTGGAGATTACAACATTTTCCTTGGTTTTTAATATAAAATCTTGGGAGTTTCCTTTATTTAAATGTGATACCTTAGTTATCTTATTGATGATATCTTGTACCAATGTAGTTTTTTGTTGTTACACAATGTTAAATTAAGTCTAAATGGTAGGAAGGCCTATATTAGGTATCTATTATTTTTGAGCTTTGTGTGCGATAATTTGGAACCTAGAACTTATTTTAAAGGTTGGAAGTGAGGTTAACCTCAGATCCAGTATTGTTTCATGCTAATCTAAGTTGGGTCTTGATGATGTTACTATGAATCCTTAGGCATGGAGTTGGGATATGTCTTGATATTGGAAAATGGGTGATATCTTAATGATTTTTCTAATTTTACCTTCATGGAAATAATCTATCTCACTATGAACTTGATTTAATATTAGTAGTACATGCTCTCAAAACATAGTGACACTACCCCTTAGAGATAAGTTTATGATATATAATGATCATATAACACTGAAGTGTACTTTTATCTATAGAAATCTAATCCTATGATAAAAATGATGGGCTAAGTTATTTTATATATTTTACCTAGATACCATGTGAACTCTTGGAATAAGAAGTGTGGTAAAAAAACTCAAGTAGGGATTTACCAATACAGGCTATGGATGATCAATGGGAGAGGGATCCTTGGTGAACCTATTTGAAGAAATAATTTTGGTGGTGTATGAGACTTTTGTGCTTGATATCTCATCTTATTAGCAAGTTGTTTTTTCCTTGTGTAATCATATTTTACAAGGGTACACAAATAATTCTAGTTGGTATCTATTTATTAAAACTTTTTATGGTGGGGTACTTTAGGTTTTTAGTTTCAGTCTCACGATGGTGATTTTTTGTCTTCAGAGCTAGTTGGATATTCTGAGGGATCCGAGTCATGAGTTGATAGATCATGAACATAGGTATAATTGGTTCATAAACTTAGGGGTTAATAGGATGTTTCATGGTCACATACATCAATGTTAGTGGCCTAGAGTGAACTAAACAATTGCAGACTGTATTTCATGATGCCTTGCCTACTATAAAGGTGAAGAAAAACACCACAATCCTTCCAGTTTGGTGAAACCTTATCCATTATATTATGGAAGTTAGATAAAGGATCCATGGAAATCATAATTTCACTACCAAATACACCTATTTGGGAATAAGATATGATTTCTATAATCATTCAATGATTCATGAAATCAATTCATATCCTCCCTACTAAGGAGATGGTTAAGGTAGAAGAGTTTGAACATTTTTATGCTCAAGGGATTGCTCAGTGTGATAGGTTATCAATCAAAGATGATATTTACATGAAATATTTATATGGATGGTAATTATATAAGAATCATCAAATTTTTGAGGATATGTTTCATACATGCATTTCTAAATTCGATAGATTTTGGGTTTAGTGTTTTCCTAGGCCTTCGATTAAGGTGATTCAATTCAAAGTGTCGTATGGGTGGCCTTGTGGATCTATTTTATGTTGGGAAAGAGTATTTTAATAGTCTTTGATAGGTTCATGTCTTGTACATGGGTGATATAGGTGGTGTGGTTATCTTGAAAAAGGGTTGGCAGTAGATCTGAGCCACTAGAAATGTTATGCAGACCATCTTCATCATTTGTTGGAGTTTGAGGTGGCTGACTTTACTTTCTTGATATTTTTTACCTTAGTTGGGACAAAAACTTTTTGTGAGGTAGGGTATGTTAGCACCTCATCATATTGTCCCATTTTATATTTTGGAACAACTTGAGAAGTTGGTTTTTGATTAGACTTACCTAAACGTTTGAATTTTAATCGTGATATGTTCCACATTTCCAAAATGTAGTTGTTTAAGATGGATCTATCCCACATGGTTGAGAGATATAATGTTAAAAATGAAACCATAAACTTAGTGGTTAAAATATATTTTCAAATAATAGACTGAAAGGATAAGGTTCTTCATGGAAATATGATATTATTGGTTCAAGTGAAATAGAAGTGTTGTAGGAAAAACTATAATACATGGTAAAATGAGGCTGTGATGATGAAATAATGGCCTTATCTATTTTTAAGTTCTTGTTATATAGCTATTCTGGGAAAAAAATATTTTACAGCGGGAATAATTGTGATGGCCTCTCAGTCATATGTATGGATAATTTTGAGCTTGGTTAATCTCTTTTGAGGATTTAGAGGTTTCCGAGAGTCGGTGGTTGAAATCATGAAGTTTCAGGAAAAACTAGCTAGGTGAATGGTTTGGGAACATGGTTAGTGATAACCATACAGTAACCATTTCATATGGATTTGTTATTTATAGTGGTTCTTTTCATGGTTTGATCATAGTTTTTATAATCATGTGAGACTCTAGGAAACTACGTGAATGTGTGGGATTTTGTATCAAGGATGTCGCATGACTTTAGCATGGTTTTTCAAACCATACAACCTTTCTTAGGAAATCCTACAACATGTTTTTAAAAGTAAAATGGCCACTATAAGTTTTTTCCTATGTTTTTTAAACCTCTAATCTTTTCTCAAATCATCTTTATCCTGAACTAGCCTCTCCTTAATTCTCTAGGAGGTTCTTCCCTTGGTCCCATTGTGAATATCCATTGATCTAGATTGATCTCTTTGAATTATGTTCTTTTTTTTTCAGTGTTTTATTCTCATATTTCTATATCTTCCACTGATCTCTCATCATCTCCATTCATAAAACCCTATAAGGGGTATGATGAACTTATATACAATTTAGATGGATAATTTTTGGTTTTCCTCTTGGATATAGGCTTATGAAGACTAAATATCTTCATTTCACATCACGATTTTTGAACGCAATGATATTTTTATAATTAATGAGGTAGGTGTCTCTATACTATGGTTTATCCCTTGGTATACTTGTGTTATTTTGATTATTTACTTTGGTTTTGATTATGAAATTGATATTGAAATTGGAATTAATATTTTTTGGTGACAAAAAGGGGTTTTCAAAATGGATTTTCTTTAAAAAATAGATTTTTGTGCACATGATGTGTTCGATAAAATGCCTCAAAGGTTATTTTGAAATGAAAATTGAATATCAAGATTGGAAGTGTTGTGGAATCTCTATATATTTTTTTATGAAAATATGGGCTTGGAAATTAAATAGTTTTTCCCTAGAAAATGATTTATGAAACATGTTTTTGGTTTCTTTAATGGAATGGAAATATAATTGTACATTGGGAAAAACTTAGTGTATAGGGAAAAACTAAATCAAGACATTCCCTAGTGTAGTTAGCTATCACCAGGGGAGGTACTCATGATGCCATGGTGGCTAGTGGGTAGCATTTTTGAGGGGCTGAGTTTCCCAAACTTTGGTTATCATTATTCTAGATAGTGGGTTGGGTTGTCTTATTTGTGTACACCCATGTGTTATGATTAACCTTTTTATATGATTAATAATACATTACATGCATGATATATCAATATGATTATTATCCCACATGATCTTGATATATAAATTAATACATGAAAATTTTTTATTTATCTATTTATTCTAGTGGATATGTGATATGTTATATTACTTTATTTATTTTAATATGAAATGATTTTGAAAGGAATGTCATTTTTTTGAAAATAAAATAAAAGGATGATTTTTAAATACGAAATGATTTCTTTAAATATGTTATAGATTTATTTTTAAACAAGAACTTATAGATACATGTGGATATAAATTGTATAGATTCTTGGTGGTATCCTACTAAGCTTTAGTTCTCACACTATACTTTTCCCTTCGAGCATTTGTATCCCTGGTTTTTTAGGATACAAGAAAAAGGGTAAGAGTGTCATTTATTGGATGACTCTCCTAGTTCTTGTTGCCATCCAATGGGTTAGGAATGGCAGTGAATTATGTTCATAAGGATATGGACCAATGGATTTCTTTAGGTTTAATGTTGTTGGTCTTATTTTGGTTTTATCTAGACCTTATTATCCATATGTTGGACATGAACTTTTTTGTTTATTGTTTTGATATATTAAATATTCTGGATATCTATTATGGTACTCTGTTGTTTCTATGTTATCATATGTATCTTGAGGTAGAAATAATTCCCATTATTCTTTGTATGATACACTGGTGCTTATCTCCATCCCATGGTGATCAGGAATGTGTTTTGGGCCTTATAGTGAGACAATTCAGGTGACATTATTGGTTGACCTAGGTTGGTCTGTTAAACTGTATGTGATTGATATATATGTTACATGAGATTTTTTTATTATCTTATGATTTTATTTATCTAGTTTATATCTTCCTATGGGGTATGAAAATTTATTGGTAAAAGGAGGTTTGGTTATTTAAAGTGTCTATAGTGTTTTATATGGTGTTTTTTCATATAAAACTATGGAAATATATTACTTGACCAATTATCGGTATGATTCCTTGAAATTTAGGCAAGTATAAATGGATTGATGATGGTATTGTTTAAATAAGGTTCGAGTAAAAAATATATAAGGTGTTTTCCTTTATAGCTTATGAATGGAACCCTATTTTATCAACCCTGGAGAATTGTTGGAAAATTTTAATGAACCCTAGAAGGACTGCATGTAAATATTGGAATTAAAAGAATGTAAACCCTATTAAAATATTAATTATATAGATTAAAGAGTAATATAAATCATCAAGAATAATGGAAAGTCTTGTGGACCATAGTGACTTAGAGGCCATATATGCTTGGCTTGACCCAGTGTATGGGTAGTAGGGGCTACTGTGAGTACCGATTTACAAGGTTTCTATGTTATGTGTTGAGATAAACCCCATGGGGGTGTTGTGACCAGGTATATGAGGTGATGAACCCAGTGAGGGTAGTAGGGATAGATAGATATCCTGGGATTATGGAACCTCTAGGATGTGTAGTGGTGGATTGAGACCCTTGTAACTTATTCCAGACCTGAGAGTGGGTTGGGAAGGCTGAGTTTATGTAATTGTATAAGACCTTAAGTTGGGTGTTTGGCATACCAGATGCTAGGTGACCTTGAAACGGGAACAATTTGGTGGTTCCCATGGGCTAGAAACTATATTATTTTTGATCCTTGTGATAGAGGATAGATGGTAGGGCCCGTTGAACGTTGAAAGTGTCTCAAGTTCAGTGAATTGGTTCCATGTTATTTGATAAAGTAAACCTTACTAGGGATTTATTTAGTTTTGTGAGGGCCTTCAAGGCATAAAGAATGAGTGAATGCTTACGTTATGTTATGAGTTTTGTAATTTTCTTTGGATGATGTGTTCTAGATAAATCATGAGATGGATGGTGTTTGTCGACACCCTTACAAGGGGTTTTGAGGAAAGTTTTGGAGTGCCTTGTTTTTCTATATGATCACCAGAAGTACTAGTGCCATGTATCTAGAATCGTTTCAAAGGGTATGATCATTTAGATTCTTGACCTTTCCATGTTGATTCACTTTAGGTATGTGGTGGAAGTATATGTAAATGACTTGGAATTCTTGAATCAACACCGGGGATGACGAGTGGTCATGTGCTTATCTTGGATATGTGTATGGTGTCAGGACTATTATAATAAAGCATATGGGAGGCCTCTTATTACTAAAAATGATATTCTAAGAGCATGGTCTATTGCTATTTTGGTTACATGAGCCTCATATTGGTGATTCTCAACTCATGAAATGATGAGTTGAGCTTTGTAAATTGGTCACAATCAAGTATGAAACCCTTGGGTCTCGATGAGACTGGGCAGTAAGAGATAAAACACCCATTGTTTAGATGATTTTTAAAGGATAATTGGGGACTGGATCAATGAATGTGAGGTGTAATCAGGTGTACGATATAAGCACCATAATTCTCTTAATAGTTTTAAATGTGAAAGCACCTGGGGTGTCAATGCTTTGTATCAAGGTTGGGGGTAGAGGGAAGGAGCAGTTGAGTTCCTAAACCTATTGAGTTTGGTGTCTACTTCCAATAGTTTAGTGAGAGTGGTTGAGTGCGTAGACATATTAGTTGTTTAGGAATGAAAGCCTAGTTTTGATGTGATGGGAATCATGGGAGTATGAGTCGGGTATGTGATCAGGTGTTGCGAGAGTGTACACCATTTTCAATTCGATGGATCAAGGTGGTGCATGCTGGAAAGAATGGTTCTCAGTGATTTATGGATCGATGAGTGACCATGTGTGGTTTGAGGAACAATGTCCTTGAAGAGGTTTTGTGGGAATTTTTTCCTGGGGTTGTGTAAAAAAGGGGAAAATAGCCTTAGTTGATAGGGGTGACATCAGTTTTTATCAAAGTGTTATGGCATGATCAATCCAAGAGATCAATACTATTTAGGTATTGATAGGATGATAGGTGTGGATTGGGAAGTGAGACACATGAGTGTTGTTTGCATGACCTACTGGGGTATGTGATAATAGAGTAGTTTAAGGATGGATATTTGGTGGGGAGTCCACTATAAGCCATTGGAGGGTATGAAACTTATTTTGAATGAGTTTTAGCAGGTATTAGGGATGACGTTCCTTGAGCCGAAAATGGTTGAAGTTTGATGGTTCAAGTATAAATCAGGTATGAGCATTTTTATCCTCATTTAACCACTGTGTTTGGTGAATTTTATCATGCGGTACACTAAGATCTGGTTTTTTCCTAGTGGAATAGAAATAGGGACACTCTTGTGGTGGGGAGTGTCTTTTCAGTCACGACATGTGCCCCTCATGATTAGAAAGGACATTGATTCCATGAATCAATTTTGGGAATGATCATCAGATGGTTGTGATGGTACTATATTCCAATACACATTGTAATGACCTAATATTTTAAAAGAACACTACATTCTATAGCGTATATAATACGAAACACCAAGATTTAATGAACCCTAAAATATTATTATTTTATGACTGTTATAACATAGCCATTGAATTGGTAGTTATTAATATAAGTGAAAAAATAAGAAAAAATATATAAATTTCATAATCAATAAATTTTATTGATAAATTTTTATTAAATAAGTACTCAATTTTTCGTAAAGTCATTTTATTAATAAAAATATGTTTTATTCAAAAATTATTTTTATTGCTTTTTATGAGAGAATATTATAATTAATTTATGTAACTTATAAAAACATTATTTTAGATAAATAATATAATTTTTTAAATTAACATATCAAAATTATATTAGGTTTATTTTTTCAAATTTTTTTGAAAGGATTGATTTTCTAGAGAATAGTGAAACATACTGATTTTTATTCAAAAAAATATTTTTGTTTCAATCATTAAGAAATTTACACATTGTTTTAAAATGGTTACAAAGTGAAATTAGTTCTATTATGTTATTAATAATAAAATTATGTTAATTTTAATCCATTTTATAGTCTAATCTGGTATGTATTTTTTTAAACATAAAACAATATTTTTATGAAAAAAATTGTTTCTTGTTGTGTTTTGTGTTTTTATCTTAAATTAATTTCCAAAACATCTAGAAATTGAATCTTGAAAAATGGATTCTATATTTGGAATTAGTAGGTCTGAATTTGGTAAATATTTCACATTTATTTTTGGTTTTTATGAATAGTAACCATAGTAAATTTTTATTACCATGGTAAAGGTAAAATGAGTTATTAGGGTTAAAACCAATGTGATAAGTCTCAAAATACATTAAAAAACTTGCCTTTATTTTATTTTATGAGTATATTTCATCCATAATAATCCAAAATTCTAAAATATTACCTTTTCTTCATTTTTCTTTGATTTTTTCCTTTATAGTATTTAAGTACAAGATAAAGTAAAAAATAACACTTTCTTGCTTTTAATATCTATAATATTTTTTAAATGGGATAAAAAATTATGTTTGATTATAAATTTTTATTTTAAATATTAATGATTTTTTATAATAGAAATTCATTTTAATTTTTAGTGATGAAATAGTTACCTTAAATACTTATGCAACGTCGACATTGTGCTTGTACAAGAAGTATAAAAAATCAAGTAAATAATTTTAAAAACTATAAAAGGAATAATTTTTGGGTGATTTAAAGTTTAACAATAAATTTTAAGATAAATATGAAATATTAGAGATTTTTAAGGGTTTATATTTTAATTCAATTACTGTTATGTTATTTTCAATGTCAAATTTTATGAATTGTTCTTAAAATGACATTAATAGTAATTTATGTTAAATATATTTTATTAAATTATTTAAAAATCATAATGTAACGCCCCGACCCCAGTTACCCAGAGTCGGTGCATTATTACGTAACATTGGCATGATCACAAAAGATCAAGTCTTGAAAGACCAATTAGTTTAGTAGCCTTGGAAACACTAGATACATTCATAAATGTTACATTACATCATAAAGTGAAAAAAATACAATAACAAAGTCTCTATAGTACACACTCATATCCTCTTCTGACTATCCCTGCAGGTCATTCATAAAATACTTCTTCACATACTGGAAAATATTAAAACATTGAAAGGGGTGAGCTCAGATGCTCAGTAAGGATAACAATATAGCGGAAGCTTTCATAAATAAACATTAACATTTAAGGAAATATATAAATGAAACAAAAGCCTTTTTAAACTTGAACTTCAGCATAATATGGAAAAAATAAAATTAAATAATTCCATTTACTTATTCACATGGATATTCTACTAGTCGAATAATCACATGCAATATCAATAACCACTTTCATAATGATGGAATGCATAATTCCAGACTATCATAACCACATAGCCAAGGCCTCATGCCAAGACTACAAATAAGATTTTGTCAAGGCCTCGTGCCAAGACACTAGTTTGTCTCATGAGACCTGCCGATGCATCGAGGAGCTATAGTGGGATCCACCCGTCACTTATTAAGTCCAATGCATTCCTCATATGAATAGGTTTAAACAAATCATAAACCATAACATAATCGTATAACATAAAACATGCATAAAGGAAACATAACATTTCCACATTTCAATCACAAGATATAAATACAACACATTGATAAAATAAAAAAAACACTTTCAAAACCATTTTCAATACCAAAATAAAAGAAAATTAAAACTTGGTATTTATTTTTCATTTTAAATAAAGTTATGGCTTCTTGAGGAAGCCGAAACTCAAATAATGGTCACGATGGCAGAGAAGTCGTTGTCGCCGTATACATACGACAAGAAAAACATTCCTTTTTGTCATTTAGTAAAACGCTTCGTATAAAAATATTCCTTTTGAATAAATGTAAAAGTCAAAGGGGTTTATACACCGTATAAAAGAAATATGTGTATAAAACAAAATATGCCTCAATGAAAGGAGATTGAGATGAAGTCCTTACAAAGATCATTTTTAAAATAAAATAGATATATTATGTGTATTTCCTATAAGTACACATAAAGAAAGTACAAATACAGGATAGGACATAATAATATCATGACATAATTTGAAAGTATGAGATTAACTCAAAGAATGGAAATTGGGTTAAGAAATTCCCTTACCTTGTGTCCGACTTGACTCAACCATTCTTTAACCTCCTAAAGAAAAAACTAGAGTTAATATCTACTTGATTAAGATACTTTTTCAAGTTCATTATTCCTTTTATATCACTTATTACCTTGTTATTAACACTATGTAATTATTTAAGTTAATAACGGTCGTTTTGTCGATATTTGGTACTTGAGTCAACAATAAACTTCTTATAATTACAAGTTGTTTATGTGGTAGAATATCCATTATCTCCAGAATTATATTCATGATGTAGATATCATATATATCATATATATCCAGTATATAAATTCATTCATAATATTAAGTAACATTTAGAGGTAAGAAATGAAATGCACCGTTCATGGAGACGGTAAGCCGTACGTACGCATGAACGCTACTTTCATTTCTATTTCATATTTAATGGAATGAAATAATAATTATATAAAGGTATATTATAATTATAGTATAATATAATGTATAATACCATTTACTGCATCCTTTATACATCCCACATATGGCATTAACGATTCAAATCACTTTGAGGGGGCGGTAGTCCGCACTTTCTAAAATGAAAATATCACGTTTACCCATAATGAAAACCATAAAGGTATGACATAAATGAAAAATACATAAGATTAAGTAAAAAATAAACATATTATATATCATATATAAATATAGTGACATCTTAATGGCCACCTTTGAAGGTGTTATATGAGTGTTGAACAATCATCATTTCGTGAGCCAGAAATTCGCCATCCACAGAAACAATATGTTCTTTAACCATTAGATGTAGGTGTGTGTAAGTGTAGATCGAATAATTCTTATAAAAAAATCCTAGTATATTTAGGATACTGGTGTTGTTACAAAATAAATGAATAAAAATATTTTAGGGGGTTGGAGAAGCAAAATAAAATTTAAGAACACAAGAGAAAACACTACCTTTAAAACGGGTAACTCTTTTTGATTTGAGCTCAAAGGCTTCCTTGGGAAGAATTCTGCCCAAAGTGAGGCTTCTAGGAGTAATAGAGGGAAGTTTGGATAGTATTTGGGTAGAGGTTGGCCGAGCCAAAAGGCTTTGAAGGTGTGAGTAAGGTGGTAGTGGTGGGGGCCTTTTATAAGAGGAGAGAAGGGGCACTCTTGGAAAGATTGAAATATTACTTTATTATGAAATGCTTTTAGGATTCTAAAGGTCACACAATGATATATTTATAGGATAAGGTGATAAGGGTTCTAAATATACTCATCCAATATGTTTTTGACAAGTGTAAGTCTTAGATTTTACATTATATTTTTATTTTATTTAAATCGTTAATTAATGAGGTAATCACTGCATCATCATGGTGTCATAAAAATTTAAAGTTATTTAATGTCTAAAAATTATAAAAAAAATATCACGATGTAGGAAATATTTTTAGATTTCTAATGAATACTTATAGTAAAAAATATGACTTTTATAACCCCATTTAAAAATTGTTCTAGTAAAACAACTCATGTTTGTGACATTTTTATTTTAACATTAAATAAAAAGTTTTTAATGTCATTTTCCTACCAAAGTGGATCCATGGGGTCCCCAAGTTGACCCATGGATTGTATTGGTCGGACATGACTCATCCAATAGGGGTAGTACATGTGTCAAGGTCATTTCATATTATTATAACATTATCTTTACCTTAATTTTCACTAATTACCTTTAATCGCGATTAATTAAACTTAAAAGTTACTATTCACCAAAAATTATTTTAATCCCATTGAACCAAATTTTACTTCCTAATGACAACCATGCATGTCGGATTTTTTAAAATCAAATCACAGAAGTGGTAATGTTTCATTTAAACGAAAAATCATTTTTTTAACTACCACTTAGTGGTTTCACTATTCATCAAAAATTGATGTTTTTCAGAACAATGCCAAAATTTCACCCTAAGATATAATTGATATTCCAAATTCAAAAATGATTTATATTTTACAAAATTACAAGAATATAAGTTGCATTAATTAATTTTATAATTAATTCCTGCTGTCACAACAAATAGCGTGTTTTTAAGAAACAATATAGATCAAAAGATTGACAATTGTTTATGTCCAATTTCAAAGTGAAATTAATTCTAATGAACAACATTGGATAAAATGGTAAAAATATATTCTAATTATACTTTAAAACCACTCAATAGTATAATTTATCACTATAAATTATTTTGAATAAAAAAGTTGTTTTTAATTATTTTTCATTATTCATAAAAAATTGGAAGTTCTCAGAAAAATACCAAAAATTAAACATAGGCTAATTTCGATATTCCAAATCCAAAAATGAAGTTCATTTTGAAATATAAAATATATATAATTTCAAAAATTGGGTATTACTATTCATAATGGCTATTTTGATTGGTCGCGGTGTGTTAGAATCTCAAACTTGAGTACAATGCATTATTGAAAGAGAAGCGTATCGTGGAAGCTCGGGGTGTTAAATTCTCCCCTCCTTCAATAAATTGCGTCCTCGCAATTTGAAATTTTTCTTTGAAAATAAAAGGTTGAAAATAGAAAATACCTTTGTGGAAAACCAACATCGGAAATAGGGTTAATAAAAATATAACATTAAAAGAATGAAAGAGAGGTACAAAGGTCACCCGAGATAGCCCATACTAGGATTATATGAAAATATGGATATGGAGGAAAAAAAACCATCAAGGTATGATGGAGAGTTGTATAAAATAGGATTAGGATAAAGTTAACCACAAGAAAATCACAAACTTGTGATTGGTTAAATGGTCATTGAATCCCCAGTTGGAAAAGTTAACCGACATCATTTTTGTTTTAAGTTACCTTTCATAAAGTTGAGGAATTTATTTAAGAGATTTACTAAGAATGTAAGGAAATATACTTACTTGTCATGTAGACTTTCATTCTTTAATAAATTTTTACCACAAACCCATCTTTCACTCCAAATGGTAAAAAAATTCAAAAATATTCTATTTATCCTAATTGTATAAGGTTACAAATATTACCACATACCATTTAGATTAGGAAAACTATTTTGTAATAACCAGGGACTTCCTGTAGGCTAGTGGTAGGTAATAAAGGCCTATCACACTATGGTTGTGGGTTCGATTCCTGTAGCTTTTTCCAACGCGACGGGTTATCCCCCAACCTATAGGTTGTCCTTTTCCTAAAATTATAGTATTATAATATTCCAAAAATAATCTTCAAAAATGTTTTAACCTTAAACAATACTATCCAAAGTTCAACTTAATTCATTCTAACCTTTATAGTTATCCAAAATACCTCTATCCAAACTTTCTCTAAAAGGTCTCTAAATTCCAAAATCAATTGTAACATCAGATTCCCCAAACAAAGTAAAGTTTCTCTTATTATCACATACAAAAATATAATTACCTTCATCATATTAAATCCTTAATGAAAAAAACAAGCACTTCAGTACAATCCTTATATATATCACATTATCCTTATAAACAGAATATAATCCTTGAGTCCAAAAGCACCAATACATTAATTATTTCGCTTCAACTGTAATAACAGCATAATATTGTCCTTGATCCCTTGGCATTTTCTGAGGTAAGTTTCCCTAACGCTTAGGACATTCTTTTGCATATGCCCCATTTCCCTACAATTGTAGCATTAAACATTGATAGCCTCTTTCTTTCCCTTGCAATCACGAGCTTGGTGGCCTTTTTCTCCACATTTATAACAAACTCCTATTCCTTTTAGGCAAGTACCAGGGTGATTCTTCCCAAAATTATCACATAATGGGAAATCCTTCTTTCCATTTTTCCCTTTATCTGTCTCTTGTTCCACCGTTCTCTTCTTCTCTTGCTATACTTTATTTTCATAAGATTTAGAGAATTCTTTTCTGTCTTGATAGCACATGAGACAATATCTTCGTACGACGAGAAGGTTTGTGAGACTAATGCTCGACGGAGAAACGGTTTTAAACCATCAAAGAAACGATTGATCTTACCTATTGGGTTACGTATATAATCTTCAGCATGCCTCGTTAACCTTGTAAAGTTAGCCTCATACTTTGCGACATTCTCATCCTCCTTTTGTCTCAAACTCAGAAATTTCCTTTCCATATCTGCTCGATGGTCACGAGGAAAGTATTTTTCTAATAAAATCTCTTTGAACTCCCTCCATTCCATATTAGATACTTCTTCATCTTATTTCGTGTTTTAAATCAGCCACCACCATTGATCGACATCTCCAGGGAGGCGGTAAAATGCCATGATAACCTTTTCCCTTTCACTACTCCCCAAGGCATGAAATATTTTCTCAAAGGAGTTTATCCATTGCCCAACTACTAATGGATTTGTACCCCCATTAAATGTTGGTGGTTTTTTCCTCATGAAACGGTCTAACATTGATCCTCCACGTTGTAGATTAGGGTGCTCCATACGAGTAAGGTTATTATTCATAACCTGAGTGAGTTTTCCCAGTATGGTGATAAGGTGATCAGCACCAGTTGTATTACCAGCTCCACTATAATTATCCTGAGCAGGAGGGTAATCCCTACCTGGAGTGCGTGCATTGATACAATTTCCATTCCTCCCACTAGGATCCATTTTTAAATAATGGCATAAACTAGATTAGTTTATGAATCAAAATACATAATTCCCTACTTATAAAACACTTAACATAAATTGAACAGTTTATGGATATAATCCATAATAAAAAAAATGTTTTCTTTGAGGAATTATATACTCACAAACCCTTCATAATGGTTTGGAAAGAAAATGAGATTTATCCTAAGCATATCCCCCGGGAGTGTCGTAACGAAGAGTGCAGCAAGGCCCGTTGTCGTGCACCAGTTCCCATTCAAGTCTAGCTCAAAGCGGTGTTTTTGGGTTTTACCCCTAGGTACATTTATGCCAGAGCTGCCTCTACCTGATCGTATCCAGACAGGGATGTATTGCTCGGAAAACTCACAAAATCTATATAATACCAAAATTCTAGGATGTTCTTCTATACTAATCCTCAAATTATATCTTTGGGCTATGTGCTCTAATCAGAGTTTATCTAAATCTATCTTCCAAGGTTAGTACTAAACTGCCTCTGATACCAACTGTAACGCCCCGACCCCAGTTACCCAGAGTCGGTGCATTATTACGTAACATTGGCATGATCACAAAAGATCAAGTCTCGAAAGACCGATTAGTTTAGTAGCCTTGGAAACACTAGATACATTCATAAATGTTACGTTACATCATAAAGTGAAAAAAATACAATAACAAAGTCTCCATAGTCTACACTCATATCCTCTTCTGACTATCCCTACAGGTCATTCATAAAATACTTCTTCACATCCTAGAAAATATTAAAACATTGAAAGGGGTGAGCTCAGATGCTCAGTAAGGATAACAATATAGCGGAAGATTTCATAAATAAACATTAACATTTAAGGCAATGTATAACTGAAACAAAAGCCTTTTTAAACTTGAACTTCAGCATAATATGGCAAAAATAAAATTAAATAATTCCATTTACTTATTCACATGGATATTCTACTAGTCGAATAATCACATGCAATATCAATAACCACTTTTATAATGATGGAATGCATAATGCCAGACTATCATAACCACGTATCCAAGGCCTCGTTCCAAGACTAAAAATAAGATTCTATCAAGGCCTCATGCCAAGACACTAGTTTGTCTCATGAGACCTGCCGATGCATCGATGACCTATAGCGGGCTTCACCCGTCACTTATTAAGTCCAATGCATTCCTTATATGAACAGGTTTAAACATATCATAAACCATAACATAATCGTATCACATAAAACATTCATAAAGTAAACATACAATTTCCACATTTCAATCACAAGATATTAATACAACACATTGATAAAATAAAAAAACACTTTCAAAACCATTTTCAATACCAAAATAAAAGAAAATTAAAACTTGGTATTTATTTTTCATTTAAAAAAAAGTTATGGCTTGTTGAGGAAGCCGAAACTCAAATAATGGTCACGACGGCGGAGAAGTCGTTGTCGCCGTATACGTACGAAAAGAAAAACATTCCTTTTTTTCATTTAGTAAAATGCTTCATATAAAAATATTCTTTTTGAATAAACGTAAAAGTCAAAGGGGTTTATACACCGTATAAAAGAAATTTGTGTATAAAACAAAATATGCCTAAATGAAAGGAGATTGAGACGAAGTCCTTACAAAGAGAATTTTTAAAATAAAATATATCTATTATGTTTATTTACTATAAGTACACATAAATAAAGTACAAATACAGTATATGACATAATAATATCATGACATAATTTGAAAGTAGGAGATTAACCCAAAGAATGGAAATTGGGTTAAGAAATTCCCTTACCTTGTGTCCGACTTGACTCGACCGTTCTTTAACCTCATGAATAATAAACTAGAGTTAATCTCTAATTTCTTAAGATCATTTTTCAAGTTCATTATTCCTTTTATATCACTTATTACCATGTTATGAACACTATGTAATTATTTAAGTTAATAACGGTCGTTTTGTCGATATTTGGTACTTGAGTCAACAATAAACTTCTTATAATTACAAGTTGTTTATGTGGTAGAATATCCATTATATACAGAATTATATTTATGATGTAGATATCATATATATCATATATATCCAGTATATACATTCATTCATAATATTATGTAACATTTAGAGGTAATAAATGAAATGCACCGTTCATGGAGTCGGTAAGCCGTACGTACGCATAAACGCTAATTTCATTTATATTTCATATTTAATGGAATGAAATCATAATTATATAAAGGTATATTATAAATCCAGTATAATATAATTTATAATACCATTTACTCCATCCTTTATACATCCCACATATGGCATTAACGATTCAAATCACTTTGAGGGGGCGGTAGTCCGCACTTCCTAAAATGAAAATATCGCGTTTACCCATAATGGAAACCATAAAGGTATGGAATAAATGAAAAATACATAAGCTTAGGTAAAACATAAACATATTATATATCATATATAAATATAGTGACATCTTAATGGACACCTTTTAAGGTGTTATATGTGTGTTGAACAATCATCATTTCGTGAGGCAGAAATTCTCCATCCACAGAAACAGTATGTTCTTTAACCATTAGATGTATGTGTGTGTAAGTGTATCTATAATAATTATTATAACAACATAATAGTATATTTATGATACTTTTGTTGTTACAAAAGAAATGAATAAAAAGAGTTTAGGGGGTCGGAGAAGCAAAATAAAACTTAAGAACATAGGAGAAAACACTACCTTTAAAACGGGTAACTCTTTTTAATTTGAGCTCAAAGGCTTCCTTGGGAAAACTTCTACCCAAAGTGAGGCTTCTAGGAGTAATATAGGTAATTTGAGAGAGTATTTTGGTAGAGGTTGTCTGAGCCAAAAGGCTTTGAAGGTGTGAGTAAGGTGGTAGTGGTGGGGGCCTTTTATAAGAGGAGAGAAGGGGCACTCTTGGAAAGATTGAAATGTTACTTTATTATGAAATGTTTTTCGGATTCTAAAGGTCCCAAAATGATATATTTCTAGGATAAGGTGATAAGGGTTCGAAATATACTCATTAAATATTTTTTTGACAAGTTTATTTCTTATATTTTACATTATCTTTTCATTTTATTTAAATCATTAATTAATGAGGTAATCGCTGCATCATCATGGTGTCATAAAAATTTAAATTTATTTAATGTCTAAAAATTATAAAAAAAACATCATGATTTAGGAAAACGTTTTATATTTCTAATTAATGTTTATATTCAAAAATATGACTTGTATAACCCCATTTAAAAATTGTTTTAGTAAAACAACTCATGTTTGTGACATTTTTATTTTAACATTAAATAAAAAGTTTTTAATGTCATTTTCCTACCAAAGTGGCTCCATGGGGACCCCAAGTTGACCCATGGATTTTCTTGGTCGTACATGACTCATCCAATAGGGGTAGGACATGTGTCAAGGTCATTTCATATTATTATTACATTATCTTTACCTTAAATTTCACTAATTACCTTTAATCGCAATTAATTAAACTTAAAAGTTACTATTCACGAAAAATTATTTTAATCCCATTGAACCAAATTTTACTTCCTAATGACAACCATGTATGTAGAATTTTTGAAAATAGAATCACAGAAGTGGTAATGTTTCATTTAAACGAAAAATTAGTTTTTTAACTACCACTTAGTGGTTTCACTATTTATCAAAAATTGAAGTTTTTCAGAACAATGCCAAAAATTTCACCCTAAGATATAATTGATATTACAAATTCAAAAATGATTTATATTTTAAAAAATTACAAGAATATAAGTTTCATTAATTAATTTTATAATTAATTTCCACTGTCACAACAAATAGCGTGTTTTTAAGAAACAATATAGATTAAAAGATTGACAATTGTTTATGTCCAATTTCAAAGTGAAATTAATTCTAATGAACAACATTGGATAAAATGGTAAAAATATATTCTAATTATAATTTAAAACCACTCAATAGTATAATTTATCACTATAAATTATTTTGATTAAAAAAGTTGTTTTTAAGTATTTTTCATTATTCATAAAAAATTAAAAGTTCTCAGAAAAATCCAAAAATTCAACATAGGCTAATTTCGATATTCCGAATCAAAAAATGAAGTTCATTTTGAAATATAAAATATATATAATTTCAAAAAGTGGGTATTACTATTCATAATGGCTGTTTTTATTGGTCGCGGTGCGTTAGAATCTCGAACTTGCGTACAATGCATTATTGAAAGAGAAGCGTGTTGTGGAAGCTCGGGGTGTTACACATAAAAATATTGAAATAGGACAATTCAGATTATAAATGGTCAAAAATATAATCCCACATCCATTTATGATCCAATTGTAACCATATAAGTAAAATTATAACCCTTTAGTATTAAAAAATTTACCACCATGGTTAAGAATAAAATTGGTTAACGATGGTATTTAACCAAAAATAAGGTTTAAAAAGATATCTAAATGTATAAAAATTTTATTTTATGATTATATTAAAACTATATATTCCTTATATTCAAATTAATGTAATTTTATAACCATTTTACATGAGTTAGACAAATATTATATTATAATATTTCATGTATTTCTAAAAATGAAATTAATGATATTTTATAATAACAAATATTTTATTATATTATTCAACATTCATAAAAATATTATATTCCACTAATTTAATGGGATATAGTTTATAATATAAAAAATATTCCATTTATGGGTCAATTTTACTTTTATAGTAACTTTCTTGACCCCTAAAGAGTAAAAAACTTTGATATCATGGTAATTGTCAAAAAGGGTTAACAGGGGGTTAAAACTAAGAGAAAGAGAGAAAATATAACCAAAATGTGTAAAAATTTTATTTTATAATAGTATTTAAACTCATCATTATATTATATTTTAATTATATTAATTTATATCAATTTTCTATGAAAATTAATTTATATTAATTTAATAATTTAATTATTTCCAAGAGTGCCCCTCCCCTCACTTATAAAAGGGATACTCCTCTCCTTCAGTGTTTAGAATGTCTGAGATTTATGGATTGAAAAAACCATGAAAAATTATCTTATCAACTTCCTTAGTCCTTAATTAAAGGCATTGATCTACTTAAAAGACCATTCTAATGATCCATAAGAAGGAATCTAAAGGAGGCCTACTGAAGAAGAGGTAATCGTCTTACCATACCTCTTTCAATTTATTTTTTCTTCTACCTACTTTAAATACATGGTATAAATTATAAAATAATGAATTAAGTATATTTAATATAATGAGTTATTATTATTATTTAACAACCATAATCCTCCTTTTCCCCATCCATTAGAAAATGATAACGTCGCTCATGCGTAGGTGTGGACCACCACCACCACAAAACGATGTGATTCATTTTTCATTTCCATTTTACATGGATGGTAATAAATATAGATTTAATTAATATATAGTATATAAATTATATAATAATTATCCTATAAGGTAGAATTATTATTTACATTTCTTTCATTCCATCCATCAAAAAATGAAAATGGCGTTTATGTGTACGTATGGACCACCATCTTCATGAATGGTGTAATTCATTTTTCTATCTCTATTATTTATGGATGAATTTAAATATATATATATATATAATTAATATATATTATATTTATATCATGATTAAAATTCTATATATTATGTAACTATTATCAAATTATAAGTATCTGAACTACCAAACCAAAGATTTCATGAAAAACAAAATAGTTAACACCTAAAAACAACGGTTTTAATAAGGAATTGTTAATAAATTGGAATTAAAATGTTATAGGTGGATCATATATGATATTAAAAGTATTTACCTGATTATTTTATATAATTATAATAAATTAAAATTTGTTATAAAAGTAGTCAAATCACTTTTGAAGCAAGAGAAACTTAAGGTAAGGGTATCTCCTCTCACTTTAATTTCTATGAGACTTATGCCATATTCACCAGTTGTTTCATTTTTGTAGTGTATATTATAACCATGAATTCATTTTATGAAAATTTCATGAAAATTATTGGGATCTAAAAAACCATATAAGGTTATATTTTTATGAGGTTTTGATACGATTATTACCAAAGTAGTAATGGTTTTATGTTAAAATCTCATTGATTACTAAGATTTTTTATGATTAAGTTTACGATGATAAAATTTTATGATCTAAATAAAATAATATTATAAATAATATTATATTATGTTTATTTATGGAGATTAAATTTTTTCCTTTCTTTTTTCACTTTAAGTACACAAGATATCAAAATCACATTTTTATCGAAATCTGACCTTATTTATCTCTTTAGACGAAAATCATTTTTCTTATATGTCCATGATTTCTAAATATGTTTTAAAGAATGTTTTAATATTATCCTATGATTATTTAAAGTCTTTTTTACCCATTATTTAATTTTTAAAATTTGGTTTAAATGGAATCTTATTTCTATTTTCAAAATGAGGTTTTTTGACATTTACCTAAAATGTGAAAGGAATTTTTGTTTTAATGTATAGAAAATGAATGAAATTTACAAACAACATGACCAATCTTATTTAAAATTTTCCATGTTCATTTTAAAATTAAATGTTTTCCATAATATTTTGAAGTTTTTTAGATTTTAAATAATTTATTTCTAAATGAAAAGGATGTTTTCCTCAAGAAATAATCAAAGTGATCTTTGAAATTCATTTTCATTTATGATAAAATCCTTTGATGTTACTTATGATTTATTAGGGATATGATCTAAGGATAAAATTATTATTATTTATTTGGATGGTTTATTATTATGATGATAATATGTTTATGGAACCCATTTATTTTTCACAGGTTACTCTATGATGAAATGTTTAAATTTTTATGAAACCCATTTCTTATCCACTGGTTATGCTATGATGGATGTTTTATATTATTATGGTAAAAATATGTATTATTTTCATTATGTGATGGTTATTACTGAAATTATATATACCACTAATTAATTTGGTAAAGATTATATATATCATGAGTTAATAAGGACTAGAATGGATAGTGAATCCAGTTTAGTAAGGGAATTTGTCTACTACGATAGTGTTGAGAGTGAATCTTGAATAAGGATAAGATGGAATGGGGAGTGAACCCAATACAAAATTATAGTGTTTTAAATGATCCTTGACCAAGGAACTAATTTTATTTGATTATTTATATTCCAAAAACTTATGTATTATGCCAATGTTATTCTATCATAGCTCATGTTCTTTGATTCCTTTGTGGTTTATGCCTTATAAGCTGCCAAGATCTATGATATGACTCATGATTATAATCTATGATATACTGGGTATGATATTAAATTGTTAATCTCATCTTCTCATAACCTTATGTTCATTTTATGCTTAATTTATCATTGATATATCCCTTTTTTACATTTACTGAGCATATGACCTCACCTTTTCTTATATTTCTTTTTCCCAAGTTATGAAGAATGGGTTTAGGTATGATATTTCTAAGAAGGGTTCTAGTTATAAATAACTTAGTGGGAGATGATGTAGATCAATTATGTTTTTTTATGTATCTATTTTTCCAAATACTAAAAACCTATATTATCTTAGCATGTGTTTTAATATTATATATTGGATATTCATATAAAAATATGTAATATTTATATCTAAAAGGCTTGGGGTGCTATAGTTGGTATCATATTAGGTTTTATTAAATATTTAGATATTAGGATTATATAACTATTTTGAAAAATCTGAGGATAATACTAAGTATATGATAACATCCTGAAGTTATGGTAAGATAGAGATTATGTGGTTTTACTAGAAATGAATCCCTATCTAGAAACTGAAAGTGGATGTGGTTTTGGCACAAATGCATATAGGGGTAATAGTCCCAAAAATAGTAGGTCAAAGTATATCTAGACCATCATTATAGTACATAGTAAGTGTTTCCTAACTATACACCTAGTTTTTCACTACTAAGGGATATGGTTGGGTTAACTCACATTTTATTTATGAACTATTATGAAGAATTTGAATAGATGATAACCAAGGATAGACTAGGTTAAACCTAAAGTGTCATATATTGAAACGAAGGTATCATGATTTTGACATCCTATAAATATTTTTTCATGATTATATGATTACTCACTATGAATATTTTTTCTCAAACTATACTTCTTCAGTTTTAGTTAATGGTTGGAACTAGGAGAATTCATGTTAACGTAGAATGTGACGAACAATGAAATGATTTTACTCATGAGAAACCTAATGAAACAGGAGATGTAATGTGAAAACTTATGATTATTTTTAATCAAATATCTCATTATATAATTAAAAATATCAACTTGGGTGAGATTCCTAACACACCTAATAAGATAAAAATGTTGTTTCAAGAATACTGTAGAGGGAAGATTATTTAACTTCCTACATGTCAAGTACATGGGTAGAAGAACTCAGAGAAATGTCTCTGAGGAATGAGAATATGTTTTATTTGTCTAATAGAAAGTCATAGAGAAAGTAATTAATGAGTAAAAATGAAATGTTCAATGGAGGGAAATGAAGTACATCCTAAGGCACTATTTATAGTTCAATTTATTATGTGATAAAAATATGGTCATTATCTGAGCCAATGCCCTAATCTTAGGGTTAACTACTAGTCCAAGGAATTACCTATGATAATCTAATAATTAAAGTGATAGTATTGAAGTTTTTATGCATTGTGATTTTAAAATTATGTTTTAGAAGTTTTATATCAATAATATTCTGGATATAATAATCATAAAACATATAAGGATTGTTCAAAAATATTTTTTCCTTATGGATTTGAAAACATATGTTGAATGATACCAATAACCAAGAAAAATTATTTAATGGTAAAGTTATAATGATTAGTTGGGATAAATAGATGATTAAAATTTATGAAGTAAATGGATTATTATTTGTAACCTTGAAATTGTTTTGTGATTTATGTCATATTTGATAAAGTTTATTAATTTTTTGGATTTATGGAATATATTAAATAGTCTATGATTTTTTTGAGTAATAAGGATCATGTTAATTTTTGGAAGCATATTTTTTTTCATGTGGGGTTAACTTAACAATTATGGATACCATCATGGGATTATAAGTTTAAGTTTGATCATAAGTTCAAAGGCCTAGATACCCCTTTTGTGGTTTTAAGTGATGGGATTTTGAGGTGATATAAAACTTTTACTGGGTTTTAGATTGAATAAACTATTTTTTTAAATAAACCTTTTGGTTAGTATATGATTCAATGTTAAGTTAATTATGGTCTATTGGATAGTGGGATATAGATCATATTTATGGTTGAAAAGTGATTCATTGATAAGGAAATATTTTTAGAGATATTTATTGTCAAGCTAAGGATTACCTTTTAGGTTAGTATCTAAATTTTAATCATGAAATTTTGGTGAAGTTCACTACATTATAAGTTTATATAGTGGATTTATCATGGTGATTAATGATATTTTGGTAGATTCTTCATTATATTGAGGTATATATAACCTCAATGTTTAACATGAAATGTTATTTTGGAAGAATGACATTAAATTTTGGGGATGTAAGTTGAAAGGTATGATATCACATTTGAGGTTAAAACATTATTTAATGTTGAGGTTATTAAGGTTATTTTGGATATAGGGTTATTTATAAAATTATCCAAGTGAAACATTTGTTATTATTATGTATAGTTTTGATTTAAATGTATTATTTAATAATATGAAGGTTTATACATTTTGGATATTATCTTACATTGTGATAACCATTCAGTTTTGGTTAATATTTAAATACAGGAGGAATATCTTAATATCCTTTTGTGGATTATGAAGTTGATTTTAGTTCTTGAATCATGAAAAATTTATCTTGAATGCTCATCATTTGGAGAAAAATATGAGATTGTGGTAGAAATTGATTAAGCAATGAAATTATACTTTTCAATTAAGTATATTTCCTTATATTCTCAATCTAAATGGTAATTTAATTCCTAAACTCAAGTAAAATAATATTGATTTTTTATCCTAATATATTCATTTTAGATGAATCGATTGTCCTTTTAACACATCATTGATTTATGGTTTTGTGGTCATTAACTTTCTCATGATCATTCAATTTCTTATGATAAATTTTTTCTATCACTCTATATCATTATTTGAACATTAATTTTTTACTCCATGTACACATTTTCACTTACCACTAATGTTCTCCTATTTTGAAATCCAGTTATTTGTTATTCTAGATGACCTTCATATTTCCATTTCCCTCTTTTCAAGAGGACGTTTTATTAACCCTTTTTATGATATGGGTTTTTAAAAAAGGAATTTTAAAATATACAACCATTGATTACCAAGAAAAAGTTCAAATTTAAAGGTCACAATGGGAGATAATGTAACACCATGAGATTTTAAAAGATCACTATGTTCAATATTGTATACTACGCGCAACACTGAGCTTTAAAAAACCATGAAATATTATTATTTTATGATCGTTATAACATAGCTATTGAATTCGAATGCATGAATAGAAGTAACTAAATTATAAAACTTATATAAAGGTAACAATAAATAAAAATTATTGATTAATTCTTATTAAATAAGCACTAAAGTTTCTGTAAAGTTATTTTATTCTTTAAAATACATTTTCCTGAAAAATGGGTTTTATTTATTTTTGTGTGTGAATATTATAAATAATTTATTGAAATTTTAAAAAATGCATTTGATAAGAGTAATATACTTTTTAAACCATAACATAAAAATTATATTAGGTTTAATTTATGGTAATTTTCTTAAAAGAATGATTTTCTAGTGAATAGTGGAAAAATACTAATTTTTATTGAAAACTAAATTTTTGTTTCAGGAATTCAAAAAGTAATATTTTGTTTTAAAATTGTTTTAAAGTAAAATTATTTATATTATAATATAAATAATTCAATTATATTCATTTAAATTAATTTTATGATAAAATTTGTTATAAGAACATTTTTATACATAAGAGGATTGTTTTTGGAAAAAACTGTTTTTCATTGCGTTTTTACCTTAATTTATTTATTCCACTTCTAGAAATTTAATCTTGAAAAATTAATTCCATATTTGGAATCATTAGGTTTAAATATATTAAATATTTCCCTTTTATTTTTTGGTCACTGTGAATAGTAACAATTGTAAATTTTTATTACCACAGTAAAGGTAAAATGGGTTAATTAGGGTTAAAAGTAATGAAAAAAAGATTTAAAATTCCTTAAAAAACTTGAATTTATTTTATTTTATGTGTCTATTACTTCCATAATCATAAAATTTTTATAATATAACATTTTTCTCCATTTTTATTTGATTTTGACAATTATAATTTTTAAGTAAAAGATAAAGTAAAAAATGTCACTTTCTTGTATTTCATATCTATAATATTTTTTGATTGGGATAAAAAAACTTACATTAATTTATAAAGAGTTAATTTAAATTTTAATGATTTTTTTTATGGTAATTTATTTTTAAATTTTGGTGATAAATAATTACCTTAAAATGCTTATGTAATTTCGACACAATGTTTTTGCAAGCAGTATAAAAGATCAAGTAAATGATTTTAAAAACTATAAAAGTAATATTGTTTTGGTTATTTAAAGTTTTTTATGATTTTTTAAGATATATATAAAATATTATATATGTTTTAAATGTTTATATTCACATTTAATTACTTTCGTGTTGTTTTCAAAGTCAAATTATGTGAATAACTCTTAAAATGACATTAATTGTATTTAATGTTAAATATATTTTATTAAATTATTTAAAAACCATAAAAATATTAAAATAGAAAAATTAGGATTAGAAATGGTCTAAAATGTTATCTCATTTACATTTATGAGTCAATTTTTACCTTGGAAGTAAAATTATAACAATTAAATATTAAAAAAGTCACCACCATTGTTAAGATTTAAATTGGTTAACTGAAAGTTTAAACCAAAAGATAAGGTTTAAAATGATATATAAACCTTTTAAAATTTTATTTTATGATTATATTAAGACTATAACCTACTTATATTTTACTAATTGTAATTTTTGAACTACTTTACATGAGTTAGACACATATTATATTATAATATTTCATTTATTTCCAAAATTGACATTAATGATATTTTATAATAGAAAATTTGTTTTTAAATGATTTAAAATTCCAAAAAATATTATATTTATACAATTTAATGGGATATTATTTATAACATCAAACATATTCTATTTATGGGTAAATTTTCTTTTTATAGTAACTTTCTTGACGTCTAAAGAGTAATAAACTTTGAAATCATGGTAATTGTCCAAAGGGTTAATGATGGGTTAAAACTTAGAGATAAGGGTAAAAACATTACCAAAACTTGTTAAAATTTTATTATATTAGATTATTTTGATTCATACTCATAATATATTTTAATTATATCAATTTTGAAACATTTTTCTATGAAAATTAATTTATATTAATTTAATACTTTAAGTAATTCCAAGAGTACCCCTCCCCTCACTTATAAAAGGGAACCTTCTCTCATTTATTATTCACAATGTTTGTGAATTATATATATACAAAAACATACCCAATTATCTTATAAAATTACATATTAATTAATTAAAGTGTTTTATTCTTATTAAAAGACCATTCCAAGGGTCCTTAAGGAGGGATCTAAAGGAGGCCCACCGAAGAAGTGGTAATCGTCTTACCCAAACTCTTTAAATTTATTTATTCTTACACCTCCTATAAAAAAATGGAATCCATTATAAAATAATTATTCCAATGTATTAAATATATTAAATTTTAATTATTATTTAAGAATCATAATCCACCTTCTTCCTATTCATTGGAAAATGATAACGTCACTCGTGTATAAGTGTGGACTTCCACCTCTACAAAGTAATGCAACTCATTTTTCATTTATATTCTACATGTATAGTAATAAGGATGTATTTAATTAATAAATAAGATTTATATTATATAAAAACTATCATATAAGGGTGAATTATTATTTATGTTTCTTTCGATCTATCCTTTGAAAAATGAAAACAACGCTCATGCGTACGTACAACCTACCGTCTCAATGAACGGTGTAATTAATTTTTCTATATCTATATTTTATGGGTGAATATATATATATAATGAATATATATGGTTTTTATATCATGTTTAAAATTCAAGATATTATTTAATCTTAATCAAAGTACATTTACCAGAACTACCTAAGCAAAACTCTCCTGAAAGACGAAACAATTAACACCCAGAAATGATGATTTTAATATGGAATTATTAATAAATGGGATTTGACATGTTATAAGTGGATCATATATGATATTATAAGGATTTAAACGATTTTTTATATAATTATAATAAATTTAAATTTATTATACATTGGTTTAGATCACTTTCTAAGAAAGTCGAACTTGAGGTAAGGGTTTCTGGTCTCACTTTTATTTCTATGAGTCTTATGCCATATTCAACACTTGTTTCATTTGTGTTGTGTATACACTAAACATGGATATATTTTATGATTATTGTATGAAAATTATGTGTATTTAAATATCCATATAATTTTTTCTCTTTCATGAGGATTCTATATGAAGATAACCAAAGTAGGAAGGGTTTTATGTTACAATTTTATTGTTTACCAGGATTTTTTATGATTAAGTTTCAAATGATAAAATTTTATGATCTACCAATCAATAATATTATAAAATATCCTATAATGTAGTTATTTCAATAGATTACATGTTTTAATTTCACTTTCCTCTCTTTAATTACTCAAGATACTGAGATCTTGTTTTTTAAGGAAATCAATATTTATTTCTCTCTTCAGTCGAAAATCATTTTTCTTCCATGTCCATGTTTTATAAAAATGTTTCAATAATATTTTATTATTATAATATGATTTTTTTAAATTCATTTTTAACCATGATTTATTTTTTATAATTTTTTTTAAAAATAATCTTCTTATCATTTCCCAAATAATCCACTTTTGACTTTTACAAAAAATGTAAATGGAATATTTGTTTCAATGTACATGACATGAACAAAATTTCCCACCATCATGATTACTCAATGTTTTGAATTTTTATTTATAAGTCTTAATGTTTATTTTCAAAGAAATTTTTTCTATAATATTTTGAAATTTTTTAGATTTTAAAGAAGAAATTTTAAAATGATAATGTTATTTTCATAAATAAATATTCCAAGTGATATTTTAAAGGAATTTTCATTTACGATAACATCCTTTTATATTAATTATTATTTACTAGGGATATGATCTGAGGATGCCATACTTGTTTTTTTGGATGGTTTATGATTATGATGATAATATTTTTATGAAATTCATTTATTTTCCATGGGTTATGCTATGATGAAATGTTGAAATATTTACAAAACCTATTTCCTTTCATGGATTATAATATGATAAATTGTTTTTGATATTTTGGAACAAATATATATGATTTTCATTATGTGATAGGTGGTACTTAAATTATATATCCCTCCAATTAATTAGGTAAATATGTGTATCTCATGATATAATATGGAATTTAATGGGGAGTGAACCCAATTCAGTAAGAGAATCTATCAACTTTAATAGTATTTGGTGTGAATATTGACTAAAAATAAAATTAGATGGAGAGTGAACCCAATCCACTATGATAGTCTTAGAAATGAGCCTTTACTAAGGAAATTATTTTTTATGTTCACATGTATGCCAAAAACTTATGTCTTATGACAATGTTATGATCTCATAGATTAAGTTCTTTTATTACTTTATGATTTTTTCTTTATGAACTACCAATATATATTCTATGACTCAAAATTATGATCAATGATATTATATTTATGGTTTTTAAATTTTAATCTCATATTCTTATACCCTTATATTCATGTTTTTCTTAATTGATCATTTATATCTCCCTTTTTTACCCTTACTAAGAATCTGGGATCACCCTTCCTTATGTTTCTTTTCCCTAGGTTATAAAGAAAGGTATTAAGTTGGATATATCTAAGAAGGGTGATATTTATGAATAAATTAGTGATAGATTGTGTAAATATCTTATAAAAAAGTTGTTTATGTATCTATGTTTCCAAAGACACAAAACCTATAAAAATTTGGTATGGATGGTAATGAAATGTATTTGATATTCATCTAAAAAGATACAATATTTATATCTTAAAGGTTTGGGTCTCTATACACATATAGTTTTTATGTAATATGGATTCTCTAAAGAATGCCAGAGGTTGATCTTAGTGGGATGTTGGTTGGAGGCCAAGTGATAGTTTTGGACTCGGGATGAAATGAAATGATCCAATCATGGTTTGATGTGGTGGATTCAGGGATTTGGATAGGTATTTTCATCAGAATCCATCATGTTCAGGTCCTTGTATAGGGTGATGGATACCCATTTGGTTCTGTTTAGAACTGGGAATGAAGGTTGGTGATAGTGTTTTGATCGATGTTTTTAGGCATGGGTAACTTTAAATTAGGAACTCCTATGGAGGGGAGAACACTATAGAATGTTTGAGTGTGTGATTATAGTTAAAAAGTTTTGAATAATGTCAGGAGGGAAAATATGGTGAACCCGACTCGAGAGTGGTGTCGGGTTTATGGTGCCGCTTGGATACTAGTAGCTAAGATAAAGTGGGATTTGGTGAATGCCTAAGTGTGGGTATTTTTTTGTTGGGGTTTGAGTATTTTTTGTGTGATTAGTGGTTTTAATGATTAGGTGTGATGGTTTGGAAGTAGTATGTTTGAGTGTAATTAATAAAATTATTGTGATTCTTGGGAACGTCACCAATATTGGATCCTCATGTTGGTTTTGATCGAAATAGCTCGATGCCTTAGTGTATGGGCCAATGGGGGTTTAAGTATCAGAGTGGGTTTGAGGTGCTATGTTAGCATGAACATGATAAGTCGGATGCCTATTGTTTATTCGTGATTTGTGGTTTTTGTGGTTCTTGGGAGGACAACTTGGAGATGAGACACTTTTTGATGGTGAGGTTGTAAGATCCCTTCCCTACCTTGGGGCCCATACTTGGTTATTTGTTTCTAGAACTCATGTGAGACTATTTCCGACGCTTTCGCCGGGGTACGCGCATCCGTCTGTGGAGGACGTGTAGCTGTTTGTTGCTTTTCATTCCAGCTTTCCAAAGGCGTGCAACATCCACCACTTTTTCAGGGACGTTTTTCCCTTGATTGAAATGGGATGATGGGATGTCGGTTCTTCCTTCCATGGATTCCTCCTCAGAACTCATCACCTAGTCCAGGTCTCCCTTAAAGGTTACGTCATGGTTCAAGAATCTCATTCCCAGTGCCATATCTTTGTGGAAGCCGGTTAATTAAACTACTTCCATCAGGACATTCCAAGAGGTCTTGACATGGTAACAACCTTTAGTCAGAGTAGATGACAACATCAGGTATGTCGGGGCATATCTAGATGCGTGGACATTGGGGAACCTGTATTCTTCCTCATAAGAGGAAATCTCAAGAGTACAGAACCCGAGGCATCGCGCGTCGAATGTGGGGAATCATATTCCATAGGCATGTATCTAAGTTTTTCCTCAACTTCCCATGTTTAACATAGGGTATTCTACAAGTTTAACGTCTAGTAGATACGGTTATGCCAAAGGTGTGTCTTCCGAGGTTTTCCTCATGAATCTCATGTTTATCACGAGGTAGGCTGTGAGTTTAATGTCTTGCGGAGACAAAATGAGGGTGATCAAAACGTCCCATAGAGACAGATCAGAGGTGGTGTGTCCCGTAGAGGGGATATGTCACACCGTGAAAGCTAATATAGACACCACAAAGGGCGGATCAGGGACTGTGCACCCTATAATGGGGGGAACACTAAGGTTTACCATTGGCTGGTATTGTACCTCATGGAGGTTTCCCACATACCCTGTGTAGATTATAGGGATCAAAACCAATGTAGTTTGAAGGGGTAATGAATCGGGGTGTACACAAAGGACAACGACCCAGATACATGATGGGGCTTACGTGTGAATTGCGGCCCAAGTACTACTAGGAGCAGTGAGGAGGTGGATGACATGATACCACCAGGATGTGGCAGCCTAGGTGAGAATCAGGATGGATGATGGAGAGTTGAATGGAGTGGAGGGGGAATGATATGGGACCATCGTGAATGTGATGGTAGTGTTGGTCTTGATCCTCAAAGAGACTTTCTACGTATCCCTGTGGTAGGGAATCAAAGTCCGTGTAGTTTTGTGGGATGATGGGACACCTGAGGAGGTGGCCCATGAGAATGGACACATATATGGGACCCGTTTGAATTAGAACCTCCAGGTTGGGGCATGATCTTCCCGGAACACATGGGATCGAGGGATAGATCAGGATGAGACATGGGTGCTGGGCTTGAACCTCATGGAGGTTTCTTAAATATCCCCATGGTAGGGAATCAAAGTCCGTGTAGTTCATATGATGAAGACTTACCGTCTATTGGGGACTTCAATGGCTTACTGATGAATGAGGTTGACAATAGCTTACCACTGAATGGGGGAACAACGACTTACCGTTGATTGAGGGAACAACGACTTACCGCTGATTGAGGTCCACAGTTTAACTTCTTGCAGGACGGGGGTGAACCGATGTGAAAGAGGACCTAGGGCCCAAATAGATGGAGGGATTGAACCTCGTGGAGGCTTCCTACGTACCTTACCTTGGCAAGGATTAAATTCCACTTCGTTCAGGTGGAGTGTGGGGCTTACACTCTACGATGCCCAAGGTGTTGGTGAACCGATGTGAAGATGGTCGGAACCAATGGGTGGTGGGCTTGAACCTTGTGGAGGTTTCCTACGTACCTCACCTTAGCAAGGATCAGATACCTAATAGTTCAGGTGGTGTGGGGATTACACTCTAGGCTTTCTAGGGTGTTGGTGAACCAACTTGAAGGGGGTCGGAGTGACCAATGGGTGGTGGGATTAAACCTCGTAGAGGCTTCCTATGTACCCTGCCTTGGCAAGGATCAAAGACTTCGTAGTTCAGGAGGGTTGGTGAACCAACGTGAAGGAGGACCTGGGGTCCAATGGGTGGTGGGATTGAACCTCGTGGAGGCTTCCTATGTACCCTGCCTTGGCAAGGATCAAAGACCTCGTAGTTCGGGATGGTGGCATGGGGCTTACACTCTAGGCTGCCCAGGGTGTTGGTGAACCGATGTGAAGATGGTCGGGACCAATGGGTGGTGGGATTGAACCTTGTGGAGGTTTCCTATGTACCCTGCCTTGAAAAGGATCAAAGACCTCATAGTTCAAGCAGGTTAGTGAAACGACGTGAAGGGGGACCTGGGGTCCAATGGGTGGTGGGCTTGAACCCCGTGGAGGCTTCCTACGTACCCTACCTTGGCAAGGATCAAAGACCTCGTAGTTCCGGTGGCATGGGGATTACAATCTAGGATACCCAAGGAGGATGTCATGGTTGGTGCTTACTTTAAGCCCACGTGAGTCAAGCTCGGTGTGAGAAGAAAGAGGTAGCAAGGGTCTAATGATCACAGCGCAAAGGTGCGTCCATGAAGGGTGGTGAATGTGGCTTACATAAGGAAGCTGCTTGGGTGCCACTATGGAGCAGCAATGGTGGATGGGGATTACGCAAGGAAGCTGCCTGGGTGCCGCTATAGAACGACAATGGTGGATGGGGCTTACCCCAGGAAGCTTCCCGGGTGCCGCTATGGAGTGGCAATGGTGGATGGGGCTTACAGGAGGAAGCTGCCCGGGTGCCGCTATGGAGCGAAAATGGTGGATGGGGCTTACGCAAGGAATCTATCTGGGTGCCGCTATGGAGCGGAAATGGTGGATGGGGCTTACGCAAAGAAGCTGCCCAGGTGTCGCTATGGAGCGACAATGGTGGATGGGGCTTACGCAAGGATGCTGCCCGGGTGCCGCTATGAAGCGACAATGGTGGACGAGGCTTATGCAAGGATGCTTCCCGGGTGCTGCTATGAAGCGACAATGGTGGATGGGGATTATGCAAGGAAGTTGCCTGAGTTCTGCTATGGAACGACAATAGTGGATGGGGCTTACGCAAGGAAGCTACCCGGGTGCCGCTATGGAGCGACAATGGTGGATGGGGCTTAAGCAAGGATGCTGCTTGTGTGCCGTTAAGCAGCAATGGTGGATGGGGATTACGTGAGGAAGCTGCCCGGGTGCCGCTATGGAGTGGAAATTGTGGATGGGGCTTACGTTAGAAAGCTGCCCGGGTGCCGTTATGGAGCGACAATGGTGGATGGGTCTTACACGAGGAAGTTTCCCGGGTGCCATTATGGAGCGACAATGGTGGATGGGGCTTATGCGAGGAAGATGCCTGGGTGGCACTATGGAGCAGAAATGGTGGATGGGGCTTACGCAAGGAAGCTTCCCAGGTGCCGCTATAGAGTGACAATGGTGGATGGAGCTTACGTAAGGATGCTACTCGTGTGCCGTTATGAAGCAGCAATGGTGGATGGGGCTTACACTAGGAAGATGCCTATAACGACCCATACTTTACATACATAGTTATTACTTCAGAATTGAAGCACACTTATTACAACATATAACAAAACCATGAAAATACCGTATAGGTATAGTGTCTTTAGAAACTGGGAAACATAAACAACTGGTTCATAAAACATCTACATTGTCTCCCTTTTATTTGATCATATCTAGAGTCCCTTTTGGCATATCTTACTTAATATCCTTCTTAATGACCTAGGGAAAATAAAAGATACAAAAGGGTGAGCTCAAATGCTCAATAAGGGTAAACAAAAGAAATATCAATCACATCATATTCCTAATAACATAACATTTTGGAAATCTTAACCTGTAAAAGAGATCATAATTTCATAACATGGGATAAATCATAGTAGTGAAATGTAATCCCAATAATCATAACTTAAAACATGAAACTTTGTGGCATACACACATAATCATATAAAATCATTTCTTAGTAGTCAAGACTCATTTCCAAGACTATCTTAGAGGACAAAGTCCATTTCTAAACCAAGTTCACTACTCGTTTCAGTCCTGTTTCAATGAACCGGTTTAACCTTCCATTCCAGACATGTCTATCTCATGAGATATAAATCTTTACCCAATTAATTGGAGGGATATATAGGTCCCACAAATCTCATAATTATACCATTCATATGTGTGCCACAAGATCATAAATCATACATCATAGCATAACCCATGTAATAAAAATGGGATTCTTAAACATCATGCCATCATAACATAATCCATATAAGATAAAAGGACATAATAAAAATAATTCCATCATAACATAATCAAATCAATGTAAAAATAGTGATAGAAACAGAACCCTATATTATCTTAGATGGAAAATAATTTTGATAAAATGCTTGAACTCCATTCTTGAGGTAAATATCCTTTCTACTTAAAAAACATTTATCCTTTCTTAACATGTCATAAAATTTTAAACTAAAAGAAGTTGATTAAAAATAAACTTGAAAACTTGTAAAGGAATCTTCATGGAAATAATTTTCTAAAAATCCATTCATTCCGTATAAGTTAAAGAAAAACATTCTTCTCGTACTTTGGCCGGAAAAGTCAAAAAAGTACCTCGTACTAAAAACGACAAAAGATTCCTTTCATATCTTTTACTAAAAACTCACCAATGGGTAAAATTGGATTTAAACAATTGTAGGTGGATGTAAATAATATTACATATTGAGGAAACATAGATGTGGATGATAAATATTCCCCAGTAAATTATGAAGTATAAACAATCTCAGATAGAAATGAGATTGTGAGATTTTCCCTTACCTTAGGTCAAATTTGCTTCGTACGTGTCCGAACCTCCTGTATAATGATTTAAATAATGTTATTGACTTATTACAGAATCATACTCATTGTTATTATATCATATATGGTCATATTCTTAGCTTCTTATTAGTAATATTTCATTGCTACTTGTTATTCGGGTGTTTATTACTTTTTGTTCTTATGCGTGTTTTGTCGAATAAATTCTTATTATTATTTTAGGTTATAGATAACTCATTTCCATAATGGTATTATTGTAATATATATCATATTTATTCATTCAATTCATTTATATAATCATTATGTAATGAAGATTATGTAGAACGAGTCGCATCACATCGTGGAGACGGTAGGCCGTACGTACGCACGAGCGATGATATCGTTCCCATGATCATGGAATTGTATTGAAGTGTATGTATACTATTTCAGAATCAATATTAATTTAAAATAATAATATATAGTTATTATTTACACCATTACACCCATCCAAGTAAGGTGGTGGTGGAAAACAGATTACACCACGGTGTGGAGACGGTATTCTGTACGTACGCACACGCGATGATTTCATTTTCCGTAGGATGGATAGAAGGTGAAATAGGGTTGTTTCATATTTATAATAACATATTAGTATATGAGTGATACTTATGTTATTACTTCATAATTAAACAACTAAATAAGAATAAGTAGAAGAAGAAATAAATTTGAAAGAATTGGTAACGGATATTACCTCTTCTTTCGACACGCCTCTTTAAAACCTCCTCTCAGGGCACTAATATTGGTCTTTGAAGAAGACCAGAACCTATAGGATGTTTCTAGGGAAGTTTATAAGATAAATTGGCAGGGTTTGGATGATCTTGAAGGCTCAAAGTGGTGTGAGGAAGAGAGGGAGGAGGTGCCCTTTTATAAGGGAGGAGAGGGGAACCTTTGAAAAAACTAAAAATATTATTTTATTATAAAGTCATATTCGGTTTTTAATAGCTCCAAATTGATTTATTTAGAATCTAATGTGGGGATGGGTCTAAATACTCTCATAAAATACAATTTATAAAAGTTTATGTTTCTATTTTAACCTTATCATTTAGATTTAACTTTAAGTTAAATAATTTTACTTTTACCGTGTCTTCTTTTTTTCTTACACTATAAGGTTAATAAACTTACTATAACAAGCCAAACGAACCCCAAGTTGTTTATTATTAATATATATAACCTTATCTAAGTAATTTGGCCAAACCCTATATTTTTAGGAATAAAATAACAATTAATAATATAATATTTGTTTTAAAAACTATTTTATATCAATTTTGACACTATTTGGTAATTAATTTTTTTTTGAAAATCATAACAGAATGATTAGTTTGAAAAAAGTTAATTAAATCAATAATAACATTTCATATTAACCTAGAAAATTATTTGAATTCATAAAAAGTCTCAAATTACATTTATTTGGGTATTTATAACATCAATTATGTTAATATTTCATTAATAAGATAATTAATGCATCATCATTGTGTCATAAATAAATTAAATTATTTAATGTCTAAAAATTATAAATAAAATACCATTATGTAGGAAATATTTTTATATTTCTAATGAATACTTATAGTCGAATTTATCTTATGTATAACCCTATAATAAAAATGTTTTAGTTATTAAACTTTGATTTTATCTATTTTAACTCTTCTTTAAATAAAATAATATTAAATGCCCTAATCTAATCCAAGTGGACCTAAATGGTCATATTTTATTCCTAAGGTTGTTTTTGGTCAAATTAAACTTATCAAATAGAATTAGGACATGTGTTAAGGTAATAATAATATCATTTTTACCCTTAATTACCCTATTTACTTTTAACCATGGTAAAAAAAGTAAAAAGTTACTATTCACCAAAAATTATTTTCATCTCATTGAACCAAATTTTAGTCCTTAATATTAATCGTGTCTCTTAGATTTTCTAAATTCCATTCAAAGAAGTGGTAAAATTAAGTTTTATGTGAATTTGAAAATTCTCCTAAGAGGTGGGTAAAAGACGGTGAAAAGTTCAATAAAATTTTAATATATCTAAAATTATTATAAAATGACTCCAATGAATTAATTTGAACTTATATAGGTATTATGTATCAATTTTGACCTAAAATAAATTTAAATAAAATAAATAATTATTTAAATAAAAAGTCAATTTTTAAATAGTAACCCAGTGTTTTCACTATTCATCAAAAATTGAAAGTTTTTAGAAAAATACCAAAATTTCACCCTAGGCTAATTTTGAAATTATGAATCCAAAAATTAAGTCCATTTTTAAAGATAAAATTTATAAAATTTCAAAAAGTGGGTATTACTATCCATAATGACTAGTTTATATAACATATCGTTGTTTAGCGAAACTCGGTATTGCGTACAACACACGCTATCGTGGAAGGTCGCGATTGTGTGTAATGCAAGAAAAATCAGGTATTCATGTTGTGCAAACTCCTTTTGGTGTAGCGTACAACACAAGACATTAATGAAATTAAAAAGGATATTTTTCATAAAATCTCGGGGTGTTACACTACCCGGGTGCTGCTATGGAACGACAATAGTGGATGGGGCTTACGCAAGGAAGCTACCTATGTGCTACTATGGAATGACAATGGTGGATGGGGATTATGCAAGGAAGCTTCCTAGGTGATTCTATGGAGTGAAAATGGTGGATGAGGATCACGCAAGGAAGCTGCCCGGGTGCCACTATGGAGCTACAATGGTGGATGAGACTTACATAAGGAAGCTTTCTGGGTGCCGCTATGGAGCAGAAATGGTGGATGGGGCTTATGCAAGAAAGATTCTCGAGTGCCGCTACGGAGCGAAAATGGTGGATGGGGCTTACACAAGGATGCTACCCGGGTGTCGCTATGGAGCGACAATGGTGGATGAGGCTTATGTAAGGATGCTGCCCGGGTGCCGCTATGAAGTGGTAATAGTGGATGGGGCTTATGAAAGGTAGCTACCCATGTGCTGATATGGAGCGACAATGGTGGATGGGGATTACGCAAGGAAGTTGCCCGGGTGCCGCTATGGAGCGGCAATGGTGCATGGGGCTTACGCTAGGAAGCTGCCCGGGTGCCGCTATGGAGCGGCAATGGTGGATGGAGATTATGCGAGGATGCTGCCCGGGTGCCACTATGGAGCGACAATGGGGGATAGGGATTACGTGAGGAAGCCGCCCGTAACGTCTTCCTCATGTATGTCCATGAGGGAATCCCAACCCACTGGTGAGTTGGGGCATATGATTTAGGCCTACACCTATGCGCTAGTGCACAAGCGGGATAACGCCAAGGGCGTTGGAATCAGTCCGAACAAAGGGAGATGAAAAGTGTGAATCACATGTCCAACATTCAGAATGCAATGAGGGTGGTGTGGAGATGGAGGATAACTGTTGACCGTGTGTAAAAAATAGCATCCATATCACGTTAGCCTGAAATGGGGGCAGACAAATGAGGGTCGACTGCTGACCATGTTCAAAACACCAGACCCGACTCGAAGTGTTGTCTAAAGTCTTACAGGGTGTTGGCCTAGGATGGTAGGTGAGCTAATGCGGTATGGGGCCAGGCCGTTATGGGTTCCCTTCAGACATGGAAGTGGATGATAATCCAAATGAAGGACATGAAAAGTGTGAGGTGGAGTGATGAAATGTTTGAACGGATTCCAATGCTCTTGAAATTATGCCACTGTAATAATGGAAATTTACATATTATGCTTAGAGTATAAGGCATCTATTATTTGGATCAAGAGGCATCCTATGTTTGGAAGATAGGGTACACTACGATTTATAGTCATGTAGATAGAACTATTGGAATCTCATGCTTGGAGCATAATACATCTCTTATTTGGAGTAAGAGGCATCCTATGTTTGGAACATAGGGTGTACTACAGTTTATAGTCATGTAGAGAGGAATGCTGGTATCTCATGATTGGATCACAAGGCATATCTTTTTTGGAGCAAGAGGCATCCTATGTTTGGAACATAAGGATTACTACAGTTTAAATTCATGTAGATATGACTACTTGCATCTCATGCTTGGAGCACAAGACATCTCTTGTTTGTAGAAAGAAGAATCCTATGTTTGGAACATAAGGATTACTATAGTTTAAAGTCATGTAGATAGGACTATTAGGCATAAGGCTCCTAGAAATGGTTAGTGTTGGGACATACGCAAGGGGGACCCTTTCTGGTTCAACCTGACATAGGAGCCATGTGATAGGGTTTGGATGATTTTCTTGAAGAATGGTTCGACTCAAGGTACTCGGGGAACTGATGAGGATAATCTCAACTCAGGACATGAGAAACAAACTAAGAGGAATATGTCCACTCAAGGTATTTGCTGGTGTGTGGAGGAGTACCTCAAATCATGGTATTCCATAGGTAAAAGGTGGGTGCGCACAAGGGTGCAATGGAAAATGCCGACATCCTGGCCCAAAAATTTCATGGTGCGACTCTCCATTTTCCATGGGGGTCAGTGACGGTAGTGAAGGGATGGGCCCAGAGGGCTGGGACCGCAGCTCGGCAGTGACCCCAAGTGGGGGTGCAGGGGCACAACCCTAGTGGTATGGACAGATGGGTGCGAAGGTAGGAGCCTCACAAAGGATAGGTCTTCGTGAAGTAACTTTGTGGAGAAAAGGGGCTCGTGGAGCATGGACTTGTGGAGCATGGACTCGCAGAGCAGCATCGTGGAGGAAGTTACTCGCAGATCATGGACTCGCGGAGCAGCATCGCGAAGGAAAGAGAAGCTCTGTGAACAGGGGTATCAGCCACCCAAGGGGCAGAGTCAACTCCTGGAGAAGGGGGGGAAACTAGGTATTTATAAGCAAGGGGCACCGCGAAGCAGATCTCGCTCGGCGCGAAGACAGAGATTGCTCTGCGGCGGGTTCACGAATGTCAAAGGGCTTCGCGGAGCTGTCCTGCCTCCTTGCTTCGCGGTGAGTTCTCGAATGTTAAAGGGGTTTACAAATCATCCCTCCTCCTTGATTCACGGCTAGTTCGCAAACGTCAAAGCGGTTCGCAGAGCATCCCGCCTCCTTGCTTCGCGGAGATGCTCCGCAATCGTGGAGGTGGGCTTTGCGAATGGGCTTCGTGAACTAGTTTTCCAACCCAACTTAAAATGTCCATAACTCCTAACCCGTGACTCCGTTCGAGACCTAAGACCTACCAAATCAAAGCTTGAGAAATTGGATACGATATTGGATCATGTATAGAAGCATTTGGAAAATTTTGGGGATGCGTTTTCCAGTGCTAATAGATACCTTGGTTGAAATGTTTTCAAGAGTAAGGGAGGTCTTGGAAGTGTTTTGAGGGTTTGAGGTTTTAAACTTTTGTCTTAGGGGTATTAGACTATAGAAAAGGTTAATGATTGGTTAGTGATAACATTGCACCCCAACTGTGTGACCTGGTTTTTATAGGTTCACAGTTTTAAAATAGAGTTAGGGGCTCTAAAAAACCATGAAAAAATCTATAATAGATTTTAGATCCATTCCAAAATGTTGGTCTATGGTTTTCTATACCATTTTAATTAACCTTGTCGAATGGATTACCCTATAAAGTGAGATATAAATGGTTTTTTAAACCATGTGCCTCTTTAAAAGTGGAAAAATTATAATTTTTTCCTTCTGAAAATTATGTTTTTAACCCCATTTTCCTCCCATTTCATCCATAAGACCCTAATATACAGATCCCATTCCTCCCATTTTCTTGGGTGTATCTCATTCAACTAGTGTTTGAATTGAGTTTCGTTACTTTCACTAGAGAGAACAAGGTTAGTCTGCCTCTTCGCTTCCCTCTATTTGGTTTTCCTTCATTATCAAGTGGTGTTCCACTTCATTTAGATAATATTCCCTATTTTTATTATTTTTTTGTGGTTTATTATTTTCTTTCAAATGGAGAAAAACTGATTCCAATACTTGATGTATGTGATTTCCTAATCATAAGTTAGGTGGCCCCTAAGCCCAACCCATAGTCTTGCTAATTTTTCATAAGTGATTTAGTTGTTCGGCCTTGCCGACCTTACTACATGTTGGTATAATATTTAAAGTTAAGTATTATTTAGGGTTGTTTTAGTTTAATTCCTCATTTAACATGCCTTTAAAATTATAAAAATTATAGTTTCATGAGTGATACTTTGGTTGGTTTTGTCCATGAATGGGCTTAGAGTGAGCAATGGTTATCTAAATCTAAAAGTTAAATGAGAAGTTATAATTTGAATTGATGGTTGTGAAATGAATTCTCAAAACCATCAAGAATTTTGGGAATGATTTGGAACTTATAATTGGACCTATGTATGGTGAACGCTGAATTATAAAATGGATATGACCCCTAAGATGAGTCTAAGGAAACAATAAGTGTGGTTTGTAGAAACGATGAATTATTTTTGAAATTGATTTTTGTGAAAAGTGTATGATATTATAGAATGAACCTAACATCAAGTAAAGTGGTAAAACGTGGTTATGGAATGAGTACTAAATGTTATAAAGAGTGTGGTTATCTCATGAATTGATGTGATATGTTAAATGATTGTGTTGGTTAAATAGAGTTTCCAAAAAAAAACTATAAGGCCTTTTCCTTTATAGCCTATAAATTACACCCCATTTAATCATTCTATATGAAATTGGTAATGATTTAATGAAATATAAAGTGAGATAGTATAAGGGTATGGGATCTAATAATGGTTATAGTGATTTTGTGATTGAGTTTTTCTTGTGTAAATGATTTTTATGGGTGGAATGCCTTAGGTGTTATCCTTTGGATTCAGTTCTGGATATGAAATGGGTGGAATTCCTAGAGTGAGAATGGATTATGTTAGGGTACCCACTTGAATACCATGGGAGGATGCCTCATTAGATTCATGGATGTTTAAAGCTAAGGAATTACATGATATGACTTTTATTACTCACCAATTCATCACTATAAATTCCTTAGAGTGGATCCTCCTTTGATTCTGGTTATGTCTTATGTATTGAATTCCAAAAATCAATGTCATGGGTTCCTTTACGGTACCCTTGTGACTGTCCTTGGATGATTTCATCAAATTTGTATTGATTATATGAGATGAAATGCTAAGTGTGTGGACCGGGATTTCTGTCAATCCTATCACTATGAATGCCTTGGAAACATGGTTCCTCTAATTCAATTTAGATAATTACAAGGTTGGATTCCTTGGATTCACATATATGGAACTACGAAGAATGTTCTGGATTATTTCCATGTAATATGGATGAATTGGTAAGAGGGTAATTCTTAGTGGACCCCTCATGAATTAACTTATATTTTCATAACTACACTTTACCTATTTATATACCTTGAAACTAGATGGGTCATATCATTTATCATAGACATAGATACACTGATGCTGTCAGATGCAGGTTGCTCTGACCTCAGGTGTCATCGTAGATCTTGAGATCAGAGGTGTTTTTATTCATTCACTTATTTTGGTTATATATAAATATGATATTGGTATCACTTATACATACACTTGTTATATGGACTAGTTATTTTAGGGATGCTATTGGTGGTGGCCTATTGAGTTTTACTCACAACCTACTTAGGCCCCTATGGCCCTTAGGTACCTGAGTAAAATACTATCTATTTATAGGTTATAAGTTTAGGGTAAGGTCACATTACTTAAATTGTTGCATGACATGCTAAAGTGAAGTTTGGATGATGGTACCAGGTTAGACTCATGACCAGTTGGAGTTATATCATAGTTCCATTTTTTACCTTTTACTTTTATTGCCCTTGTATATGATCCTCTACAGGGGATCCATTATGGAATGCATGAAAATACTCATTGTTATAGAATTTTGATAATATACTTGTTGATTATCACTTAACTTATTATTATATGGAGGTTATTTGGATTGTTTTATACATTTTCTATTATTTTATTTCTTTTCTACTTTAGTTAGAGGGTAGAGTCTTCCCACAATATCATTACAAACCCTTAATTCTAATCGGCAGTCTCTAGCATATAGGGACGAGTAATTATGGAAATGTTGAGATATGGTTTAAATATTGTTCATTATGAGTCAGGGAAAGGTGTTATAAGAGGGAATGTTATGTGAACATAAATTTTATTGGGTTGTAACTACACCAAATTCCGAGTTCCTAAGAATTATAGGTAGTGAATCTTCCTAAACTGATAATACCTTATATGTTGGATAAGAGTTTGAAACTAAAAGTCCATCGAAAATATGGTTAATAAATACCACATAAGGCATAATTTTTCATTTGTGATTGATTAGTCCATGGAGGTAAAATATATCATTTAGTGTGAAAAAATATGGGTATGAATTTATGTTTTTCATGTGATTAATATATGATAAATGTTTTCATATTTTATGATAGCTAAGTTGGAAGGCCCATAAACATGTGTTCATCCAACCCTATCATAGGATCATTATGCACTAGATGTAGAGTTTATATCAACTGTTATTTTTGAGATGATACAGATGTGTTGGGATGTTCTTGTGTTACTCATCTAGGAATGAGTGAATTAATTGTTCAAATATTGGACATCATATGGTAATTCTTTTTTGGGAAAACATAAAATAATTATAAAAGTGTACGGTGATTGGGATGAATCATATAAAGGTTTTAAACAATTAATGGAATTATTATCTCCCAATAATCAATTTTTTATTATATTGATACTATTAGTTATGTCTCCCATGATAATAAGGTTGATCAATTAAAGAAAAATTTCCATAGGCTATTCTGGGCATTTAATCCATGTATCACTACATTTCCTTTCTGAAAAAAATCATCTAAGTTGATGAAAATTTTATTTATAGTAAGTATAATGTAGTATTACTAATTTCTACCTCATAATATGGTAACCATGTCCCTATCCCACTTGAATTCACTATTGTTTTAAAGGATAACTTCAAATCATGGATTTGGTTCTTGGCCTATATACACATGCATGTTATGAAAATCTAAGGAGTGTTCTTGATATCTGATCACCATCAAGTGATTATAGAGTTTGATAATAATTATTCATTTTTATAGAAAAATATTAATTTTTATCATTGATATTACATAATATATATTTCCAATAATATCCATAATCATTTTAAAGATGTGGAAATAAAGAAGGAGATCATCAAGTTGGGGATGCTTTTTTAAACTAATTTCTATTTGAGTAATTTATTATATCCTTTTAAATGAATTGAAGTATTATTATTTCAATGTATGAACCAAAATAGAGATAATTTTATGGGTGGTTAGAAAGAATATGAATGCCTAATTAATATGTGTATGATTATATGATTCACATTTCGAAGGAAAAATATTCATTTCCATATGATGGTGGCATGATATATAGCTATATGACCTCTAATATTATAGAGTGTATAAATAGGGTCTTCAAGGGTGATTTTAAATTACCAATCATACACTTAGTATAGGAAAAATTATATTGATCTATGAAGTAATTTGTTAAAGGATCATAATAGGTTTATTAGGGGATACAATAGGGGATATACTTTGGTAAAAACTTTCAAAGATACATTGATAAGATATTATAAGACACATAATCATTTTGTGTTCAAAGATTTGACTGGGTGGGTATCTAATTTGAGGTAACTGAATGCCATGAACCACTCACAAGAAATAGTAGTTGATTACTTGTGGTATTACTAGAGAACAAGTCTTATGATTGCAGTTCTTTCAAGCCATTATGGTGTCCCTGTAAACATGTCATTGAAACTTTTGCATCGATGAATTTATCTTGGAAACTCTTTATTAATCCAATATATCTATTGAGAAATATGGTTGACTATTATAGTACGTATTGGATGTTTTTTGGTTATTTTAATTATTTTAACATTCCTGAAAATCATCCAACATTGGTCCCTAATATTACGAGATTGCATCCCCAGGGAAGGCCAAAGTCTACTTGTATTAGAAACAAGATAGACTAGCCTCGATAATGGGGAGTGGGAATACAATGCAACATATGTCATGATGAAGTTCATACAAATAAAAAATGTCCCAATTTGGTTAGTGGGAGCTCCACTTCACATCATATTTGATTATATCTATATATTTTATTATTACTATTTGAAAATATTATCATACACTAGCTTTTTTCATGTGAGATCTCTTAAATTTTTTATTTTGTAGTATTTTAAAAACATCATGTATTTTAGTATTTCATGATAGTTTAATACTTTATATTTTATTGATACATTTTAGAAAATTTAAGAAAAAAATATATATGCATTTTAAAAATTAATAAAACAATTTAAACATATCATACAATCTTATAGTAAATCAAAGTATTAAAATTTTACTGAATTAGTGCATTAGAATTCATTTAAAAAAATAAAGATTTCTTAATGGAAAAGCTAAGTTTGAGTAAAGGTAAACATAAAATTTGATAAGATATATAAAGGTAAATTAAACTTTCATAATGATAATATATGCCTATGTAAAGGTGGAATATTTCCACATAAAGGTAAATTTTTTTTACCAAAAATCTTAGAAACATAAGATTCAAATAATTAAAACACAAACATTATACATAAAAAACATTTAAAAATTAGTGATAAAATATAAAATGAATTCAAGGTAAAGTCATTAAAAAAATATAAATAAACAATTAATTAATTAGTAATCTCATCAAGCTAAAAGACTAACATTTATCGCTATAATAAATCAATAACTTCTATTTACCACTCATTAACATTATATCATATATAGGCATAACAAGTATTACTTTGCTCACATTCCAGGAAATATATGTTTCTCATCTGTCTTGGAGGGTCATCCTATTCCTACTTCGAGTGTTCAGACATCACACCACTTTCATCAAGTTTCACCCCATCTTACCATCATCTCTCCTCTTTGATACACAGGATTTATAGAGAGATGTTGTTTAAGGACACATAATTTTCATCTACTAGAGAGGGAGATAGATACCAATTAATCTCAAGGATATGTTCCTTATGTTATTCGTCCCTATCAAGGGTACACCTATGATAGTCCAAGTTGTTGGTGATTGGTTTGATTTAGTTCAATGGATGTTAGGAATTGAGATCCTGTATGATAGTAAGTATCTCATCGAGAGTCGACTATGCATGCCATGGATATATGAGAACTTCACATATTTAGATGATGATGAAGAAGATATCACCTTATATATATTTTCATGTGCATATATTCTAAGACTTATTGGAAGAAAAATCTCCATCCATCATTCTACTAAATTTTTATATATGATGTATTTACCATTACTTTAAGACTTGGACTATATAGGGAGGTATAACTAGGGTATGCATGTCTTTTTTATACCCAGAGAGTGTTATGAAATTTATGTCACATCTATAAGTTTCAAATTATAGTATGTGTTATTATTATCCAGTTTTGGGTATGGGAGAACACCCATTTCTTTACTTCACATCTAAACACACCTCTTCTTATAGACATTTTATTGGATTTCGTGAATGGACGATGGTATGTTTTTCCTTATGTGAAATCCAAATATAAATTTTTTTATTATGAAACTATAACTGCAAAAAATTTATTTTTAGGTAGATCTAGGACCATAAATATTTAAATACCAACATATATGATGTCCAAATTTGTAGACTTATGATGGAAAGTATATTTCCATATGACGTATGTGATTAATAATTATATACTTAAATTATTATTGTGTGTTGTACATGATTTCATTTATTAATTGCATATTCATTTTTTGATATTTTAGGTAGGGTTTTCATGGGATGGGTTTGGGAGAATTTTGGACCTGATCTAAGAAAAAGAAAATGGGTCAGGTCAGGTCGGGTTATAAGAAATTTTCCCTAAATACCTGACCTCACTCGACCTGTAATAGGTTGGGTTGGGTTGATTGAGTTACATGAACATAACACAAATTAAAAAAATCTCGTATTTTACATAATAAATATAGACTACACATATTTAAAAATAATTTTTACTGAAGACTGCATTAATATAGTATATGCACACGGTCTAGAGTATTTTACAAGTTAATTATAGAAATTCCACACATTTTAATTTTTTTTGAAGTCTCTTTCATACATCCAGTGCACACATTTTCAAATATAGTGTGTGGTATTCATACATTCTATATTATAGATCATATGATGAATAATATAGGTTGACAAATGCATATACATTTGTTATGTTTTATATAAAACTTCATCACAAACTGAAAAAGATAGTTCGATGAAAAAATTAATAGGATTTGCTTCAATGTAGAAAAACTGTATTATAGATTGAAAAATTCATTTTTTTCAAAATAAATTCATTTTTATTTTTTTTCAATATACACAAACTGTATTACTGACAAAAAAAAAAGAAATATAACACATTTTATTTTGAGACTCTATAAAAAATTTATATGCATTTTTTCTTACTTTGCTTCTAAAATAATTGCATATGAATTATTTTTTAAATACAGAAATAAAAGAATACTATAAACTATATCTCATCAAACATGTGTGAAGAGAAATAAAAAAAAAATAAAAAAATAGAAACTACACAAAAAAATTACATTTAAATAATATTATTTTACTTTATAAGTAGTAAATAAGTGAAACAAATGTTTGGTATGGACATTGCCAATTACACAAACAATATAGGTTAGGCCATTGCTTATCATTTTTCTGTTTTACTGCTTTAAACCCTTGTCTATTCTAATTATTCGTATAGTTTCTAATTTCCTCATTGTAATTATTCTCTATTACATTATATATTTTCAATTAAATATTTTGTTTAATCTATATCAATTCCAAAAAATGTGTTAACACCTTCAATAAAAGGATTCCAATGAGTAAAATTGATTTCCAAAATCAACTTGCATAAAATAGATCTACCAAAGTAAATACTGCACAAATAAGGGAAAAATTAAAAGAAGATAGAAAATACATAAATAGTGAAAATTGACAACATATATATTTCTTTAATTCAATTAGAATATAACATAATAATTACATAAAAACTCTATTGACTTTTATGTTTATATAAAAATAATGGAAAATATATTAGTTGCATTTACCTATAGTTGGATGAGGATTAGATCCACTTGTAGCACCTTCCATGGATGGATGATATGCTATAGTCTATGAGAGACTCCCACTCACTAAGACTCATGAGGATCTGGAAACGACCAAAGGTGGATGATGAGGGATGCTGGTTAATGCTTGAGAACTGAAAGGTATGGGAGGGAAAGGGAATGAGGAGGAGGGTTAGATGACGGTGCATTGGTAGTGTGCATGAAACACCATGATATTAGAGGGAGAGGGATGTGGATGTTAGGGTTTTATTCTGTTGATAGGGTAAGGGAGAGAGAATAAGGGAAAGATAGGGGGGGGGGAGTGAGAGGGAGGGGATTATGATTGGGATGAATCGATAAAAGTTAGGGAGAGTGAGTGAGAGAGTGTGAGAGAGGGAGATTAAGGATTGGGATAAATGGAATATAGGTGAGGTAGAGTGTAACGTTCCGGTTCCGGAATCCACCCAGAGGTTCCTAGTACCCGGTTGGTCACATGGACTCAAGTGTATTTCCCCAAACGCCAGAGGCTGCTGACTAGCAGCGAGGGCCTTGAGTGTGATGGTGGTGAAACTATGCCCTCATTGGCAGAGTACACATCAGAAAAGAGAAACAATAAACAAAACATACAATAGCGGAAAAGGTAAACAATCCATACACAAGTAAATAGCAGATGGATAAAACAATAAACAACTGGAGAAAACATATATATAAATGATGCATGATACATATGTCTATGAAATCATACAAACAAGTCACAATGCTGGAAATACAAACAATACTAAAAAAAGTACAAAAGAAAGATAAACGACTCCTCAGCATCGCAAGCCTCGGCTTGGTCCCATGCTCTCCTGCTCCAAATGCAATCAAGTACCTGAAGTCGAAGGGCGCTTTGCCTTATATATACTTGCAACATTATAATCTGTTTGGGCCCAAAAGCATGACCCAAACAGGGTGTGAGACTAAATCCTAGTAGGTAACCACCCAAAGATCTGTGCCTAATAGTCAGTGAGTATATGGCAGGTAAAGTACCGTAAACAGTAAACAGTAAGTAGTAACCAAGATGATACACATCAGTAAACAAACCATAGATCAAAAAGAAACAGAGAAGCAACAACTAACCACGACAAAAAACCCTCTAGGAAGTACTCACATCCATCCCCTCTGGTCCTATCCAAGAAGTACCAATAACCCTCTGGGTAGTACACTCAACCTAACCCCTCTGGTTTGGTCATACAAATTTATAAGACTCTCTAAGAAAGCACACTCAGTCAATTCCCCTTATAGTATAAGGTAGTCAGAGACTCTCTGAGGAAGATCACACGGTCTAATCCCCTTATATCCCCAAGGTCTAGAGACTCTCCGAGGAAGCTCAATTGGTCAATTCCTCATATAGCCTCAGGTCTATCACAAACTCTCTAAGGAAGCTCACTCGGTCAATTCCTCCTATATCTTGGAATGGTTTAAGGAAATTCACACAAAACAAAGAATCTCGGAGGATCTCACTCGATCTGTCCTCCAGTAGTCTATAATATCCAAGACTCTCTTGGATTCTCACTCCGTCAATCCCCTATATTCTTTAATACCCAAGACTCTCTGGGAAGCTCACTCAGTCTATCCACTATAGTCTATAATACCAAAGACTCTCTGGGAAGCTCACTCGGTCTATCCCCTATTGTCTATAATGTCCAAGAATCTCAAAGGAAGATCACTCAGTCTATCCCCTTTTAGTCTATAGCACTAGGTTCTCTTGGCCCCGTGCCGGTCTGTTCATAATAATGCTATAAGGAAAAAGTAAACCTACAGAGCTACTTGGCTAACCAGTCTATAGCACAACAAGCAATGTTAGGGAACAACAATCCATCCTATGGTCACAAGGCATGGAAAACAGGTATAACAACAAAAAGGCTGAACCAAACCAAAAATTAATAAACAGAACAAGATAGGGGCAAGACATCCAAGCATAACAATTATCCTAATACATATCCAAAATACCTCTACACAAGCATAAAATAAAGGCAGGGAAAAAATAGGGGCAAAACGGTAAACACACAATACCCCGTTCACAGGTATTGGTGGAATTTGCGCATAAAACTCAAGGACTTGAATGGAAAGACACAAACCACCTACCTTGATGATAGGAGATTGATATAATTTAACCACGAGCCTTGAATCTCTTTAGGTCATCGTAGATCTACGCAAACGCAAAAAACGCTCAACCCACGATAACTTGAGAAAGAGGAGGAATTGGAAAACGATGCTCTAGAAGAAGGAAGAGCTTACTGCTGAAGTTCCAACGCAATTGAAGATGGTCGATTCAGATAAAGAATGGAGGCTTGGGGGCTCGGAGGAGATTTTTGGCCGTATGGGATGATCTCGGTCAAAGAAGCTAGATAAGAAGACGGTTCTAGGGTTAAGACACGACCTGAGTCCATTTAATGAAAAAAGAAAGTACACGATGTGTACTTTTGGAGTACACGACATGTACTTTTGGAGTACACGGCATATACTAGGCTTTTCTATACTCCACTTTAAGTGGCCTCCACATCACCCCTACATGGTCGTGTGTGTGGTCATGACACGGCCAGCACACGGCCTTGAGCGGCATCAAAGTACACGGTGTGTACTTATAAAGTACATGGCGTGTACTTTAAAAATTTCCAGAAAGTCCTCTTTTCTCAAAAACTCCAGAAAAAGGAAAAACATACCTGAAAAATATGTCAGGGTTCTTACAAACTCCCCCCTTTAAATAAATTCATCCCTGAATTTCCTTAGCGAGGCGTAGAAGAGGAAACCCCGAACAACTCCGGCCACTGTGATCATACATCAGCCTCCCTCTCCCAAGTCTCATCCTGTACTCACCAGTGCTTCCATAGCACCCATACCAGAGGAACAGACCGGCCACAGAGAACCTCCGTACTACGATCGACAATCCAGATAGGATGCTCCTCAAACAATGCATCCTCTTTGAGATCAAACTCCTTAGGTTTAAGGACATGAGACAGGTCTGAAAAGTAACGTCAGAGCTAAGAAACATGGAAGACGTTGTGCATATCCCGGTACCTCTGAGATAACTACAAACGATAGGCAACCAACCCAACTCTCTCCAACAACTCAAACAGTCTGACGTACCATGGTGAAAGCTTACCCTATCTTCAAATCCTCTTGTGTCCCAAACTCGGTGCGACACGCAAGAAAACCTGATCCCTGACCTTGAACTCCAGAGGTCGTCTCCACTGATCAGCATAAGATGTATGTCGAGACTGTGCTGTAGCCATCCTCTTCCAAATCAACTCAATCTGCTCTGAGGTCTCCTAAAAAAGATGAGGTCCCAACAAAGCTGCCTCTCCTACCTCTAGCCAGCATAAAATTGATCGGAATGGCCTACCATACAAATCCTTGTAAGGTGCCATATGAATAGTTTCCTGAAAACTGTTGTTGTAGGTGAACTCCACAAGAGGTATATGCTTCTACCAAGAACCTCAAAAGTCTAGAATGCAAGATCGAATCATATCCTAAAGAATATGAATCGTACACTTGGACTGACCATCTGTATGGGGATGGTAATCTTTACATAAAAGTACATGTGTACCCAATGCCTTCTAAAGCCCCTACCAGAACCGAGAAGTAAAACATGCATCTCTATCTGAAACAATGGAGTGTGGAACTCCATGTAGACGTACAATATCTCATATGTACAACTTTCCCAACTCATCAACACTGAAGGTCTTCTTGATTGGAAAGAAGTGGGAAACCTTCATGAGTCTATCAATGACTTCTCATACTACGTCATTCCCTCGAGGAGACCTCTGCAAACCTGTCATGAAATCCATCGCGACATCGTTCAACTTCCACTTTGGAATGGGTAACTACTTCAAAATACCTGCTGATCGCTGATGCTCCGCTTTCACCTACTGACAAGTGGAACACCTCATGACAAAACCAGAAACATCTCTCTTCATACCTGGCGACCAATACTGGCGGTGTAGATAATGATACATCTTGGTGATGCCAGTATGAACTTCCCAAACTTAGGAATTAAAGTCCCGCATCAGCTCCTCGTGTATGTCTGCTGGAACCCATACGCGTCCCTGGAAATGCAAGATCTCATCCTCGCCCACTGTCCATCCAGGAAGAGGGTCCTCTCCTGACACACTCTCCCGTAGGACTAGGCCTTTTGAGTCTGATAGCTATCTCATCTGTACCCGATCAAGAAGTGTAGAGGTAACAACTACAAACGATAGAAAGGTTTGCCCATATCTTGTGCACCTCCAAATGCATCTCAGAGAATAGAGCCATAAGCTGCCACTCACTGCTGGCCTCCTAAACTGCTTGTATATGAGTTATTCTTCTCAACACATCAGCCACTGCGTTTCCCTTTCCTGGAATATAGGCAAGCTCAAAGTCAAAGGAATGAAGGTACTTGACCCACCTGCACTGTCTCAGATTCAGATCACGCTGAGTGAAGATGTACTTGAGACTGTTGTGGTCAGTAAACACCACAAAGTGCTCTCCCAGAAGGTAATGTCCCCAAAAGAATAAGGCATGAACAACAATTGCCAACTCGAGATCGTGCGTCGGGTAGTTCCTCTCGTGTGTCCTGAACTGTCAAGACCCGTATGTAATGACTCCATTTCTTGCATAATCATAGCTCCCAGACCGATACCTGAAGCATCACAGTAGACCGTATAGCTCTTGCCCGGCTCTGGAAAGACTATTATCGGTGATGACGTCAACCTCCCTTTCAGCTCCTAAAAGGCTGACTCATAGGAATCTAACCATAATAACTTTGCTCCATTCTTGGTTAGACCTGTCAGTGGTACTGCTAGGCGTGAAAAGTTTTGTATGAAAAACCGGTAATATCTAGCTAGCCCTAGAAAACTCCATACCTCAAAGACATTCTTTGGTAGCTCCCAAGAAACTAATGCTCTCACTTTATCTGGGTCTACTGATACTTCTGTCTTTGAGATGACATGACCCAAGAAGTGAATCTGGTCCATCCAAAAGTAGAATTTTGATAGCTTAGCATATAACTGATGCTCTTTTAGTGTAATCAGAATGATATCAAGATTGGTAGCATGGTCATGTCGAGTGTGAGAGTACACCAAGATGTCATCCACGAAAGCCACCATGAAGGAATCCAAGTACGGATGGAACAATCGGTTCATCAGTGCCATGAAAACTGCAGGCGCGTTCATGAGGCCGAACGACATAACCATATACTCATATAGACCATACCTGATTTGAAAAGCTACAAGAGGTATATCAGATGGTCTAACACGAAACTGATGATAACTGGACCTCAAATATATCTTTAAGAACACCTGGGATCCTTGAAACTTATCAAAGAGGTTATAAATCCTTGGAAAGGGATATCGGTTCTTGACCATCAACTGGTTTAGCTTCCGATAATCCACAAAAAGCCTGAGGGTGCTGTCTGGCTTCTTCATAAATAGGACAGGCGATCCCCAATGAGAAGTACTGGGTTGGATGAAACACTTTGCCTACAACTACTCTAACTGCTTCTTGAGCTCCTGCAACTCAGGTGTAGCCATCCTATAAGGAGGAATGGACACCGGTGCTTCTCCCGGAATGAGATCAATATAAAATTCTACCTCACAATCTGGAGGCAAACCTGAAAAGTCCTCTAGAAAGACATATCTAAAACGATCCAACACTGGAGGAAAGTCTAATTGTGAAGTCCCCTGGCCATCCAGATATAGACTATAAATATGGGCTGTAACTCCTCCTAGCCCATGATGCTTGAGTCCTACTCGGCTCGCCTGGACATCCCACTCGCCTCAATGAAGAAAGGATCCACCCTATGGTGATACGAAACTCACCCTGTGGTGATAACAATCGACGAATTGCTAGAAGGGAACTAACTAGTCCATTCTGAGAATGAAATCATATCTTGTCATCTCTAAAAAATAGAGGTCCCATAAGAAGTGATACCCTGCAACCTCAAAGAGGGCACTCTCTGCACTGACGTACAATAACTTCTCTAGTCCCCAACGGTGTGTCTAGCGTTAAAGAATCGACAGAGGAAAAGATACAGAGACCAAGGCTCTCCACAAGAGAAACAGAGATAAAGCTATACATAACACTAGTATCGAAAATATCTAAAGATAAAACTGAGGATACTAAGATCATAACTCAAACTGTAGAAGGGCTGAGATCCTTCTCCTGATGAGTCTGATCCACTACAAAAGTCTAGCCTGTACCGTGGCCCTATGGCCCTAGCTGACCACTCTAAGATGATCTACTCTACTGTCGCTGGTAGCCTGGTGAATGACCACCAAAGACGCAACTTCCACCTCGGCCCGAACGACCGGAAGAACTCCAGTTCCCAGACTGGTGAGAAACTTCCGATGCATCTCCTATACACGGGGTCATAGAAGAACCCCTACCACCAGCTGTAGGTGAGAAGATCTGGAAAAAACGCGGAAGATGGACCATATTGCCACAAGATCAGCACTCCACCGGGTCTCTCTAGCACTGAGGCCTAGTATGTCTGCTCCTCCCACATTGGTAGCATACTACCTGGCTGCCCGAAGATACATTCTGCCTACTCTGATCTCCTCGAGTAGACTCCCTACGATGCTTCCTGATATTAGTTGGAGGAACACTAACTCTGGATATCGAACCGCCCTGGCTCACTACTCCAGAATGCCTCAGATTGTGCTCAGTGATCAATGCCTGGTTGACGATAGATTATATAGAAGTCAACCTGAAGATGTTCACCTGGGAATGGTTCTCCTGCCTAAGACCGTCCTCAAACTTCCTAGCCAGGAATAACTCATCACCTACTGGGATAACTGTGAAACACTGCAAATTTGTGAAACGAGAGGAATACTTCATCACTAAAAGAGTACCCTGCTCTAAGCTCATGAACTCCCGAGCTAGGTCGGCCCTCAAGGACTCCGAGTAGAAGTAGTCGTAAAAGGTATGCTGAAACTCCTCCCAAGCCATATTCTGGTGGCGTCCCGCCTAATAGATGAAATCCCACCACCTCTTGGTAGATTCTCAGAGCAAGTAGGTCGTGATCTTCACCCTACTCTCTGGTGGCACCTAGAGATTCTCGAAGATCATCAGCATGGATTTGATCCATGACTCTGTAGCTTGTGGTCCTCCTTCCCATGAGAAGGTGGAATGCTGCTGCTACTGGAAAACCCGCATCAATTCAGCCATCGACGGGGCTGGAGGATGCGCTCCCTAGAAGGTCTTCATTATCCTCAGAAAACCTTCCCTAAACTACGCATCGACGGCTGCAACTGGTATAACTACTGGTGACAAGGCTGGAACAGTAGGAGGATCTGCAGGAGGTCCCTGATCGGCCATATCCGGTGTCTGATCACCATCTGGTAGCTGACGTGCAACAGGAGGATGTCTCGGTGGCATAACTCTGAAAGGTCAAAAGCACACCTTAGATCGGGATTATCAAAGACTGAGAATACAAGAGTACAAGAGGGGAACAAGAGAAAGAAACATTCAAGTTTTACAAAACATAACTATACGGCGTGTATAAAAACTACATGGTTTGTTCTCTTAGGCCATTCACATGGGAATGTACTTCTGCCACAACTGGTCATGTAATGCCCCAACCACATGGTGTGTTGTCCCCACACACAGCGTGTACTTGAACTCTATTCCCCTACCCAAGTCTCCTTACACGGCTAACCCACACAATCCTCTTAAACCTAAACTACAGGTGTGTTCACTAAGGACACGAAGTGTACTAGAAAAGGTTTCAACAACCCATGTTCTTAGTTACATGACCGGCTACACGGTTCACTCTACACGACATGTTCCCTGAGAACACAGTGTGTACTTGGAGGTTTTTCTCCGACCCATGTTTTTTGTGACACGACCGAGTTCTTAGGTGATAGGGAATGACGTTTAATAAGAGTACACAACATGTAAAGTCAAGGTTTTTATCCATCCGTGTTGTTAGTCACATGGGTAGACACACGGTCTCTACAACAAGGCGTGTGCTCTCCGTACACGGCATGTTCCTGGAGATTTTTCACAACCCCGTGTTGCTTCCCACACAGTCAGTGATACAGTTTAAAAACTACACGATGTGTATTAATAAAGTACACACCGTGTATTCTGGGTTTTTCCGGACAGTTGCTCAGAAACTGCTTAGAAGCCCAGAAAACACAGAAAACAAGAGTTAAGGTGCCAAACTCCGATCTGTGAGGGCCCATACTCCCCGCAAATCAATCTTGGCATCTTAGACAAGTTATAACAAGGAAACCAAGAAATGATCCACCAAATTCCGGTCCATGAGGGACCATAACACCTCAAGAACCAACTTTTGGCGTCCATATAAGCAAAGTACTATATAAACAAATTCTCTATCAAACAACAAAGATTCTACCAAATCATCTATCACAACAGTATGTAGAATCTACAAAACGTCTATCAAAACAACATAAAATCACTAATTCATACTAGATGGCATGGAAAGAATGCATGACATGTGATTTATAAAAAGTGACTATATGATGCATGAGATGGAATACCCTCATCTCATCAGGTTGCGATAGAAATAGAACCGCAATAACAACAACGGTAACAACACAAAGCGTGTGAATCACCCAACGGTGAAATCAAATCAACTGTAAAAGTGAAAACCAATAAAACTATAATAAAAGAGGTAGTATGGATTTTCCCTGTACACGTGTTAGCTACTCCCGGGCATATATTATTACCATGTAACTATCCCATCCTATCCCTGGATAAAGATTAAAATAGTAAGTCAAGAGAACAAAATGCTCTGATACCATTTGTAATGGCCCTGTCCATCCCACGATCATGATATTGTCCGCTTTGGGCCTAGCCCACATGGTTTTGTTTTCCCTGGGCTCTGGCCCTTAGGCACCCCCAGGAAAAGGCCTCATGATGGGAGAGGTATCCACACCACATTATAAAGGGGTTCTTCATGCTCATCCTCCTTTGATGTGGGATTTCCATAACCCACCCCCCTTAGAAGGGCCCAACGTCCCCGCTGACACATCAAATGGAAACCACCTCTGATACCAATTTGTAAAATCCTGGTTCCGGAAGCCACCCAGAGGCGCCCCGTACCCGGTTGGTCACATGGACTCAAGCGTATTTCCCTGAATGCCAGAAGCTGCCAACTAGCAGTGAGGGCCTTGGGTGTGATGGTGAGGAAACTATTCCCTCATTGGTAGAGTACACAGTAGAAAATAGAAACAATAAAAAACACATACAATAGCTGAAAAGGTAAACAATCCATACATAAGTAAATAGAAGAAGGATAAAACAATAAACACATGGATAAAACATATATATAAATGATGCATGATACATATGTCTAGGAAATCATCCAAACAAGTCACAATGCTGGAAATACAAATAGTACTAAAAAAATTACAAAAGAAAGATAAAAGGCTCCTCAGCATCACAATCCTCGGATTGGTCCCATGATCTCCTGCTCCAAATGCAATCAAGTACTTGAAGTCGAAGGGCGATTTCCCTTGTCTATACCTATAACAATATAATCTGTTTGGGACCAAAAGCATGACCCAAACAGGGTGTGAGACTAAATCCCAGTAGGCAACCACCCGAAGATCTGTGCCTAACAGTCAGTGAGTATATGGAAGGTAAAGTACTGTAAAAAGTAAATAGTAAGCAGTAACCAGGATGATACACAGTAGTAAACAAACAACAGATCAACAAGCAACAGAGAAGCAACAACTAACCACAATAGAATACCCTCTGGGAAGTACTCACATCCATCCCCTCTGGTCCTATTCAAGAAGTACCAATAACCCTCTGGGCAGTACACTCAGCCTAACCCCTCCAGTTTGGTCATACAAGATTATAAGAATCTCTGAGGAAGCACACTTAGTCAATTCCCTTTATATTATAAGGTAGTTTGGGACTCTCTAAGGATGATCACACGGTCTAATCCCCTTATCGCCCCAAGGTCTAGAGACTCTCTGAGGAAGCTCACTCGGTCAATTCCTCTTATAGCCTTAGGTCTATCACAGACTCTCTAAGGAAGCTCACTCGGTCAATTCCTCCTATAGCATGAAATGGTTTAAGTAAATTCAAAAATAACAAAGACTATTTGAAGAGCTCACTTGGTCTATCCTCCTGTAGTCTATAATATCCAAGACTCTCTGGGATGCTCACTTGGTCAATCCCCTATAGTTTATAATACCCAAGACTCTCTGGGAAGCTCACTCGGTCTATCCCCTATAGTATATAATACCCAATACTCTCTGGGAAGCTCACTCAATCTATCCCCTATAGTCTATAATGTCCAATAATCTCAGAGGAAGCTCACTCGGTCTATCCCCTTTTAGTCTATAGCACCAGGTTCTCTCGGACCTGTGCTAGTCAGTGCATAATAATGCTATAAGGCCAAAGTAAACCTACAGATCTACTTGGATGACCGGTATATAGCACAAAAAGCAATGCAGGGAACATCAATCCATCCTATGGTCAGAAGGCAAGGAAAACAGGTATAACGGCCAAAAGGCTGAACAAGACCAAAAGGTCGTAAACAGAACAAGGTATGGGCAAAACATCCAAGCATAGAAATTATCCTTATACATAGCCAAAATACTTCTACACAAGTATAAAAGCAAGGTAGAAAAATAACAGGGGAAAAACGGTAAACATACAATACCTCGTTCATGGGTATTGGTGGAATTTGCGCATAAAACTCAAGGACTTGAATGGTGTTGGGACCAAGTTGGATGGATAAGGAATTAAGAAAAGTTTTCTGTTACAGAGTGTTTTATTTTGTTGTCAATGAAGCTAAATAAATTCACTTTGTAAAGGACTTGGAAACTAGACGATGCTTTTCTGATATGTATTTCACACATATAATAAGTTAGGAGAACTTGTGATGCAAGCCTTATGAAGAAAAGGGGGAGAAATGATGATTCCGGTCATATACAGTTTTGATTGGAAGGAATGATGTTGCTGGAAGATATGGAAGTTTCATTACTTTCCATTGTAACTCAGACGATGCTAAATCTGTTCTATCAAAGGTTACATATCACGATAGTGAAATTCGTGATAAAAGATGAAGAATGATTATGGGACACAGTTAAGAGAGCAATGACAAAGGAACGTACAATTTGGAGGTGGCACAAAATAATAGTTCAAGGTGGAACCATTTTCCAGTGTTTTCCAAATTTTAGGCCCTAAAAAATGGGATATGAAGAAATGTGTTTAGCAATGGATGTTTCACGTAAGATTGAAGATGGTTTAGATTTTTGTGTGCAAGGCATGATTCATGGTCAGAACATCAAAAAATGAAAACAGCATGGAGTGCGCAGAAATTCTGGCAAGTTGCATGAAAAAATAATGTGGTGTGAGAAATAGTATAGAGAGATGAAAAATATTAGCGGGATGCATGAAATATCTGCGGGATTCACAAATAATAGAGGTTGTGCGAAATATTGGCATGGTGCACGAAATAGAGGAATGAAGTTTTTCGCGCAAGAGGTGTTTCGAGATCAGAATCTCGAAAATTGGAAAATGCATGAGGTGCATGAAAAATTTGAGAATTATGCGAAATATGATGTTGCCTGAAAGAGTTTTTACGCTCCTAAAAGGGGGGTTTTACATGCGGATTAGTGTTTTTTTGCACGGAGTCAAAAATGCCTATAAATATGAGGTTAACCACTCTCATTTGTTAATGCTCGACACTTAGAAGAAATACCGAGCTCTATTGCACGTAAAATTATACGCTAAGTGAGTTACATGAAAAGAAAGAGTTTTTCACAAAAAGAGGAAAGTTGCACGAAAAATTTGGAAGCTGCGTGAAAAGTGAAACGTTGCGTGAAAAAGGGAAGTTGTGTGAAAAAGTTTTTTCACGCGAAAAGGTCATTTTTACACACCAACCATTTGAATTGCGCACAAGGTATCTTAAAGGTTGCATGGAAAAAATTTGGGGTCTTCGCACATATTCAGTTGTTCGTATGGGAGTTCTTTCTAGATTCTGGGTAGGAAAGTGAAGATCTGTACTTCAGAGTATACAACTGTTCAATTGTAAAGAAGCACTAAAATACTGTAATTCCCTATTTGTGCTAAGAGGGTGCACACACACTTGAGGATTGTTTTCCAAGTGCTACACGAGTGTAAGGGTATATCCTACTCATTATATTCCACATCAAAGGATTTTTTTCTAGTGGATTGTGTGGTAATGGATTATTTCCGTACCATAACAAGGACGTAGCTACTCTTGTTGTGTAGTGAACCTTGTAAATCTTGTGTTCCTGTGGTTGTGTGTGTTCAGCAAAGAATAAACTCTTTAAAAGGAGGAGAAGGTTGTTTAAATTAGAAGGAAACATAAAAAGAAAAAGATATCACTGATTCACCCCCCGTCTCAGTGATACTTGGATCCTAACTGGGAACTTAAATTGGTATCATAGGGACAGGTTGCCTTCATTTATTCTTTGCTGAAGTGGTTGAAGAGAATTTGTGATGGAGAATCTAAATTTCATTAACAATAAGGGGATTTCAATTTTTGATGGAAAGAACTATCACATCTGGAAGGAAAGAATGATGCCTTATCTTATGTCTCTTGGATATGAAGTTCTCAAAACTACAATAGATGGATTTACTGCTATTGATGACAAGGTTCCTCTTACTTTTGTTGATAAGAAGAACCTTGAGAATGATGGAAGAGCTAAAAATGCATTACTCTCATCTCTTTATGAGAGTGAATTTTTAAGAGTGAAAGGTGTTGCTACATCTAAAATTATATGGGATAAGTTGAAGAACATCTATGAAGGAAATACAAAAGTGAAGAAAGAAAAACTACAAATTTGGAGGCTGAAGTATGAAGACTTGAAAATGGGATAATCTGAATCCTTTGGGGACTTCTTTACCAGGATTAATGACATTGTCAGTACAATCAGATGTCTTGGTGAAATGTTGGAGGATTCTACGGTTGTCGAAAAGATCTTGAGAATTCTGCCCTACAAGTTTGATGCTAAAGTGTCTTTATTAGAAGGCAGAGACCCGAAAACATTATCTATTGATGATTTTCATAGCACTCTAATCACTTATGAGATGAGAAGGGAGAATACCATGAAAATAAAATCAAAAGCCGATAGAGAAATGTCTTTCAAGGAAAAAAATAAAGAGAAGTCAAATAAAATTCATATTGAAAAAGAAGCTGGTGAATCCGACTCTGAAAATGAGGTATGCCAAAATTTTGATGAAATTTTTTCCTTTTTTTCTAAAAATGTTAAAAGAGGCACATGGAAATACAAAGGGAAACTCCCTTTGAAATGTTTTGAATGTGGAGTTTTTGTCCACTTTGCGGATAATTTCCCTCAAAAAGGGAAAGATGACGTCAGTGATGAAGAAGACAGAAGAACAAGAAGATCATGGAAGAAACAGGGTGGAAAATATAAATATTCTGGTAGAGGTCAGAATAAAAAGTTCTTCAAATCAAAAGGAAGAAGCTTTTTGTCAAAAGATGTAGAAGATGATGATGGCGAGTCTGAATCTCAAAAATCTGTTACTAAGAAAGCTAGAGAGAGTACATTTTTTTCAACAGTGAATAATGATGATTATGAGAGAACTAGTACTGAAGAAGAAGAAACTCAGCTTGAACAGTATTTAAAAGAAGAGCTGGAGGAATGTTTGAGGAAGATCAGAAGTCTTGAGAAGTAAAACAAGAAGTTGATAAATGAAAATTCTACATTAAACGATCAAGAAAGTTTTCTTAATGAGAAGATCAAGATGGAAAAGGATATTGATGATCTGAAGAATTCTATTGAGAATACAAAGAATCGTAATGATCATCTTGAAGTAAAGCTGAAGGGAAAAGAAGAAGAGTTAGAACTTGTCCAACAAAAACTTTATCAAGCTAAAGAAATGAATGTCAGTTTAAAATAATTTATTTCAAAAGTTTGTGAATGTTCCAGTAAGAATGAACCAAATGAGGATCTCTAAAAGTTATCTTCAAAGGTTGAAAGGAAAGATATAACTAGTTCTGATAATAAAAAGATTGGAAAGATCATGTATGTGGCCAAAGTCATCAATGCTGAAAAATCAGAAGTGCATAAAAATCTTGAGTCAAGAAAGTCTTCTAATGCCTCTGGTACTGATAAATCTGAGCCGAAGAAGAGAGTTACAAATGAAAACATGAAGGTTCATGGTCAGTAGAGTTATATTAAGAAGGTCATTGAGAATCATGTTCACAACTCCGGTCAGTATAGAAGTTTCAGATGAAAATATTCTTTCTATGGTTACTGCTAGTATTGTGGTGGATTCAGACACATGGAAAATATGTGTTGGTTAAACCAACAACATTACAACTATTCCAAAAGTTTTAAAAGACAAGGATTGAGGGGGAGTCAATCCTTTCAAAATAGAAAGTCTCCAAATAAATTTCAGAAGATTTTTGAGAAGACTGGTGTGAAAGTTGAGAATAGGTTCCAACCACTGGAAACTATTTGTGAAAGATGTGATCGACCTGTACATCTTTCCAAGGGCTGCTTTAGTGTGTTACCAGAGCAGAAAAAGATTCTTAATACTTCTCAAAATCTAGAGTTTTTAAAAGATAAAAGGGACAGGTCTGATAAGTCTGAAAAGAAAGAGTTCATGGTTGTCTGGCCAGAACACATTGATTTGGCTAGGAAATTGGAAGAAGCACAACAAAAAGTGAAGAAAAAGGAAGAACAAAAAGCTCTTGTTGTCGAAACTACTTTGAAAGCTACAAAAGGAGAACGTATATGGATTCTTGATAGTATATGCTCCTCTAATATGATAGGAGACTTAAATCTACTGAAGAATGTGAAAGACTTCAAAGAAGGAACAATGCCATTTGGAAATGATGAATCTCTAAGGATCAAAGGTGTTGGATCAACCATCATTGGAAAAGAAAAGATAAAATCTAGAAAAACACTATATTTTGATGGGCTGAAACATAACATGCTTAGTGTGTCGCAACTCTGTGATGAGGGAAAGATATTTATCTTTAGAAAAGATGGATTTTTTGTGAAAAGTGAAAATGATGGAAATATAGTTACAAGGGGCCAACATACAATAGGGAATTTGTTTCAAGTTGGTGAAGTGAAGAACTCTTGTTACATGGGTGTAGCGGATGAAAATCAGTTATGGAATAAAAGGCTGGGGAATATGTGTCAGAGAAATATGTGCAAGCTATCAACACGAGACAGTGTCCAAGATATGCTTTATTTATCAAGAAGAAGATATTGGTGCTGCACTATTTGTGAAAAAGGGAAGATTACAAACTCCTTTCATAATAGAGTTAAAATTCGTTCAAAACAACCCTTGGAACTTATACATTATTATATATATGGACCAATGAGAAAGAAATAAACAAATGGAGATAAGTACTTCATTACTTTTATTGATGAATTTACTCGCATTACTTGTGTTATGTACATGAGACATAAGTCAGATGCTCTGAAAATGTTTAAGTGTTTCAGGAGAAAAGCCGAGAAGGAATGTGAGTATTTAGTGAAGAAGTTGAGAACTGATAATGGTGGAGAGTATAAGAATAAAGAGTTTAAAAGTTACCTCAAGAAACATGGAATTCAGCATGAGTTTAGTTTACCATACACACCTCAACAAAATGGGGTTGCTGAAAGAAAGAATCGAAGTCTGGTGGAAATGGAGAGAACTATGTTACTTCAACATAGTCTTTCTCATTATTATTAGAGGCAATCCATGAGCACTACTGTGTATATTCAGAACTGATGTTTCTATAGTACAAACTCAGATATGACTCCATATGAAATGTTCTATAGAAAAACTTCAAGTCTGAATCATTTGAGAGTTTTTGGGAGTCCGTGTATCATAAAGAAGAAAGGTGGAAATCTGGGAAAGTTTGAGAAAAGAGGAGATGACGGAATTTTTATTATATATTCTCCAGAAGGAAGAGGATATAGATGCCTCAACAAAGAAACAAGAATAATTATTGATTCTTTAGATGTAAAAGTTATTGAAAATGCAGATAAAGAAAAGCAGTCATATGTTGATGTGGAAGTCGAGTAGGATAGACAAGATTATTTTAACAATTCTGATAATGCTGCAGACTGTGTTAATCCTACTCAAGAAGAGGATTCTGACTCAAAAATCTCAAGTGATGAGGATGAAGTTCAAACAACTCATCCTAGGTTGGGGAAACAAGTGGAGGCTCAGAACATTATTGGAGATAAAAATCAGAGGGTTCAAACAAGAAGAACAACAAATGCTATATTACATACTTCTCTTTATTAGAAAGTTGAACCGAATGATGTAAATGAAGAATTTGAGCATCCAGAATGGGTGCATGATATGAATGAAGAGCTTGATCCAATAGATAATAATGATACTTGGGAACTTGTACCCAAGACGGACAACAAGAACATTATTGTTACAAATTGGGTTTTTCGAAACAAGCTGAATGAAGAAGGTAAAGTAATAAGAAACAAAGCAAGATTGGTTTGTAAAGGGTATTCAAAAATTGAAGGCATTTATTTTTATGAAACCTTTGCTCCGATGGAAAGATTAGAAACAATCAGAATCTTTCTGGCTATTGCTGTACAATGAGGTTCCAAAATCTTTCAAATGGATGTAAAATCCGCATTCTTGAATGGTGACCTGGATGAGGAAGTTTACATTGATCAACTCTGTGAATCTGTTATTGGAAAGGATGAAAGTTATGTATGTAGGTTGAAGAAGGATTTATATGGGATAAAACAAGATTCAAGATCATGGTATTCTAAATTAGATACTTGCTTGAGGAAGATTAATTTTAAGATAGGTAGAGTTGACAACAATATTTACATCAAGGAGTGTCAGGATTTTTCATTGATCATCATTGTTTATGTCGATGACATTATCGTTGCTAGAAATGATAGAAGATCATGTGAAAGATTTTATGTGGAGATGAAGAAGTTATTTGAGATGTCCATGCTAGGAGAAATGAAGTACTTTCTTGGGCTAAAAATTTCACAGATGAAGAATCACATTTTTCTGTCTTAAGAAAAGTATGCTAAGGAACTTCTAAAGAAGTTTGGCATGGAAAATTTAAAACTAGTTTCCACACCAATTTCAGTGGGAGCCAAGTTGTCTAAATATGGAGAAGGAAAGGAAGTTGATCAGAAAGAATTTCAAAAGCTGATTGGAAGTATTCTGTATTTGACTGCCTCAAGACCCGACATTGTCTATGTTGTCACTTTATGTGCAGGATTTCAGAGTGCTCTTAAAGAATCACATCTGATCACTGGAAAAAGACTTCTCAGATATATAAAAGGCACAACAAATTTTGGAATCAGGTATGATGGGTCAGAAAATATTGATCTATTCGGGTATTCTGATGCTGATTGGGCAGGAAATGTTGATGATCGGAGATCCACATCTGGTGGAGTTTTCTTTCTGGGGAAATTTTTTGTTATTTGGCATACCAAGAAACAGAATTCAGTAACTCTTAGCACAGCTAAAGCTGATTATGTTGCTGCTACTCAATCTACAACTCAACTAATGTGGATGAAGACTCAGTTGGAATATCTACTTGTTAAAGTGAAGCTACCATTGCTCTTGGGTTGTGATAATCAGAGTGCAATCAATCTTACAAAGAATCTGGTACAACATTCTCATTAAAAACACATTGACATAAAGTACCACTTCATAAAAGATCAGGTGGAGAAGAATGAATTGAGACTGGAGTATGTTCCTACATCTGAACAAGTTGCTGATATATTCACAAAACTGTTACTGAAGGAACCATTTGAAAAATTGAGGCTGAACATGGGTGTCCAACCTCCTTCTCATCAAGGTTAAGGTATGTGTCTCTATCCCATATCTCATCTTACCTTTTGATAGTGTTGTAAAGGGGGAGAATTTTTTCATAAATCTATCCTTATGGAAGCATGCATAAAGGGGGAGTTGTGGGTAAGCTGTCAATTTAGCATGTATGTGTGTGAACTATTCTAACTATTTGTTGGTGTGGTTGTAGGAAACAATGTTATTTTACAGGAAAGTTGAAGAAGTGAAGAATGCTGAAGCATAAGATTAAAATATGTTCTGAAGTAGGATGAGGATAATTGTTGAAGAAGTGATGAATGCTGAAGTAGAAGCTTTAAAGATGTTCTGAAGAAGGATGAGGAGGTATGTCCATGAGATTTCATAGTCACTGCTTTTGGACTGCATGGTTTTGGCTATCAATAATTCTTATTTCTTACAATGAGTTAGCTCATGTAGGCTTAGAATTATTGATAAGTAATCAATTGATTAAGGTTACAAAGTTCAGTGATTTATGAATCATGGTTGACAACAAAATCCAAAGGGGGAGATTTTTGGGACCAAGTTGGACAGATAAGGAAGTAAGAAAAGTTTGCTGTTACAGAGTGTTGTCTTTTATTGTCAATGAAGCTAAATCAATTCACTTTGTAAAGGACTTGTAAACCAGACGATTATTTGCTGATATGTATTTCACACATATCATAAGTTAAGAGAACTTGTGATGCAAGACTTATGAAGGAAATGGGGAGAAATGATGATTCCATTCATATACAGTTTTGATTGGAAAGAATGATGTTGCTGGAAGATATGAAAGTTTCAGTACTTTCCATTGTAACTATGATGATTCTAAATATGATCTATCAAAGGCTACATATCACAATATTATAATTCATGATAAAAGCTGAAGAATGATTATGGGACACAATTAAGAGAGTAATGACAAAGGAACATACAATTTGGAGGCTTCCCAAAAGAACAGTTCAAGGTGGCGCCGTTTTCCAGTGTTTTCCAAATTTTAGGCCCTGAAAATCGGGAGATGAAGAAATGTGTTTGGAAATGGATGTTACGCGTAAGATTGAATATTGTTTAGATTTTTGTGTGCAAGGCATGATTCATGGTCAGAACATCGAAAAATGACAATTTCATGGAGTGCACGGAAATTTTGGCAAGTTGCGTGAAAAAATAATGCGGTGCACAAAATAGTAGCGGGACACACAAAATATGAGCGGGATGCGTGAAATATATGTGGGATGCGTGAAAAATAGAGGTTGCGTGAAATATTGGCATGGTGCACGAAATAGAGGAATGAAGTTTTTCGCGTAAGAGGTGTTTCGAGACCAGAAGCTCGAAAATTGGCAAAGTCATGAGGTGCGCAAAAAATTGGAGCATTGCACGAAATATGATGTTGCGTGAAAGAGTGTTTACGTGCCTGAAAGGGGGTTTTACACACGGATTAGTGTTTTTCGCGCGAAGTAAAAAATTCTTATAAATATGAGGTGAACCCCTATCATTTGTTAATGATTGAAACTTAGAAGAAATCCCAATCTCTGCTGCATGTATAATTATACACTAAGTGAGTTGTGCGAAAAGAAAGATTTTTGCGTGAAAAGATGAATGTTGTGTGAAAAATCTGGAAGCTGCGCAAAAAGTGAAACGTTGCACGAAAAAGGGAAGTTGCGTGAAAAATTTTTTTCGCACCGAAAGGGCATTTTTATGTGCCAGCCATTTGAATTGCGTGCAAGGTAGCTTAAAGGCTGCGCGGAAAAATTTGGGGTCTTCGCACATATTCAGTTGTGCATATGGGAGTTCTTACCAGCTTCTGGGTAGGAAAATGAAGATCTGTACTTCATAGAATACAACTGTTCAATTGTAAAGAAGCACTGAAATACTATAATTCCCTATTTGTGCTAAGAGGGTGCACACTCACTTGCAGATTGTTTTCCAAGTGCTATACGAGTGTAAGGGTATATCCTAATCATTGTATTCCACATAAATGGATTGTTTTCTAGTGGATTGCGTGGTACTAGATTATTTCTGTACCATACCAAGGACGTAGATACTCTTGTTGAGTAGTGAACCTTGTAAATCTTGTGTTCCTATGGTTGTGTGTGTTCAGCAGATAAGAATCTCTTTAACAGGAGATGAAGGTTGTTTAAATTAGAAGGAAACATAAAAAGAAAAATATATCACTGATTCACCCCTCCCCCTCCCAGTGATACTTGGATTTTGACTGGGAACTTCAAATAGAAAGGCACAAACCACCTACATTGATTCTAGGAGATCTATATACTTGAACCATGAGGCTTGAATCTCATTAGGTCGTCGTAGATCTACAAAAACACACAAAACTCTCAACCCACGATAACTTGAGAAAGAGGAGGAATAGGAAAACGATGCTCTAGAAGAAGGAAGAGATTACTGCTGCGGTTCCAATGCAATTGATGATGGTAGATTTGGAGAAATAATGGAGGCTCGGGGGCTCGGAGGAGATTCGCAGCCGTACGTGATGCTCTCGGTTGAAGAAGCCGGAGAAGAAGACGGTTCTGGGGTTAAGACGTGACCCCAACCCGTTTAATGAAAAAAATAAAGTACACGACATGTACTTTTGGAGTACATGGCGTGTACTAGGATTTTCTGTACTCCACTTTAAGCGGCCTCCACATCACCCCTACATGGCTGTGTGTGTGGTCATGACACAACCAATACACGACCTCGAGCAGCATCAAAGTACACGGCGTGTACTTCAAAAATTTCCAGAAACTCCTCTTTTATCAAAAACTTCAGAAAAAGGAAAAATATACTTGAAAAGAATGTCCGGGTTCTTACATGGAGTAAAACCATATAATATTTTTTTAATAACTAAATCCTCTTTTGGGTTTATTGGGTTGGGCTGGTCCATTGATTTTCCAAGTTGAAACCCGACCTGACATATAAAAACCCAACCTAGTAAAACCCTAACCACCCATATTATGCATGTAACCTAACCCCACTAGACCCAATATAATTGGGTTGGGTTGGATTTTGTAACAACTAGATATTTTAGAGTAAATATCTAATTAATATATTTGATTTTTTTGATATCTTTCTTAACACACAACACCAAACTTAAAAAGACTACGATATATTATAGTATAGTTGTTGGATTGGAGGGTATGAATAAGAGTAACCTTATTATAATATATATATATATATATATATATATATAAAGGTACCACTTAATGAAAATATATTGATTAATTCTTAATAAATAATCACTAAATTCACATTAAAATCATTTTATGTTTCAAAAATACATTATCTTTAAAAATGGGTTTTATTGCATTTCATGCATGGATATTATAATTAATTTTTGTCACTTTTAGAAATTATATATGAAAAATTGATTCCATATTTGGAATTAAGAGGTTCAAATTTTAAAAATAAGTCACTTTTATTTTTTATCATTATGAATAATAACCATGGTTAAAATATTGTCACCACGATAAGGGTGAAATTAGTAAAATAGTGTTAAAACTATGATATAAGGCCTAAATATATCCCAAAAACTAGTATTTATTTTATTGGATGATTAATTTTTGACCATAACCATACAATATTTGAAAATGTGGAAATTTATTTTTACTTTCCTTTGATTATAACCTTTATATTATTTTAAGTAAAGGATAATTACAAAAATGTCATTGTCTTAATTTTAATTTCTATTACATGTTTACATAGGGATAAAAAGAATTTATGAATAAATATAAAATATTATTTTTAACATAAATAAGATAAATTTTTATGGTAATTTAATTTTAAATTTTAGTGATGGTATAATTTCCTTAAATGTTTACACAACGCTGACACAATTGTTGTGCAAGGAATAGAAAAATCAAAGTAAATTAATTTATTTTTTCAAAGTAATAATTTTGGTTTAATTATGGTGTTCCTCAAATTATATGGTTAATAATAATGTATAATTTATAGTTAAATAGTTTATATTTTAAATCCATTGTTATCTTGATGTCTTTAATGCCAAATTTTGTAAATAATATCAAAAATGTTTATAATGATATTTTATGTTAAATAATATTTTATTAAATGATTTAAAAATCAGAAAAATATTTAAAGAGAAAAAATGGAATTATAAATGGTATATAATTTCATTCATTTACCATTTTTGAGTTACTTTTCACCTTAGAAGTAAATTTCGAACCCTTAAAAATTGAAGAAGATGTTATTACAGCTAAAGATAAAAAGGGTTAATGAGGGGGTTAAACCAAAAGAAAAGGTTTAAAATTACACTGAAACCTATAATAATTATATTTTTAAATGTATGTTTATATTTAAATATAATATATTTTAAATTATATCCATTTGGTTATAATAGACATGGTTATGATATTTATTATATTTTAATATTCTTAAAAATAACAAGTTTTTCCTTTCCCCTCTTATAAAAGGAAACCACCTCTCCTCTATTATTCCCAATTATTGAGACAATTAGATTATATAAACCCTAAAATATCTCTTATTAACTTCCTTTAGTTACATTCTAGAGGTTTTGGTCTTGTTAAAAGACCAACCCAAGTGTTCTTAAGGGGAGATTCAAAGGAGGATTCTCAAAGAAGGGGTATAACTCTTAATCGAGTTCTGTCATCTTATTTATTCATTTAACTCACTAAATTATGTCATAACCATGATGATATAATAACATTGTTATCTTACATATGCATTTATATTATTATTTTGATGACACAACCTTTATTCATCTCATTTTTCATCAAATGAGAAACAAAATCATAGTTTTTGTGTACGTATGGACTACCACCACCACGTAACAATGTATTTCATTTTCCATAACCAAATTTTATGGATGGTTGTTATGATAGATATAATTTTTATATATTATGTTTATAATATAATATTATTATTTAATTAAAATATAAAATCTACCTTTTTATGACTTTATCTAATGGAAATTGAAAGTATTTCTTATGTGTACGTATGAACTACCATCTCTAAGTAGCGACGAGTTTCCTTTTTCGTAACCAAATAAAATGGTTGGAAATAATGTCTGATTTAATGAAAATATATGATAAATATTATTTATTTATGATTATATAATGATTAAATATTATTTACCTTTATTTTATTCTTTTCATTAGAAAATGAAAATATTATTCATGCGTATTTACAGACGACCATCTCCATGAATGGTGTTATTCATTTATATATCTCTGCCTTTTATGAAAGGTTCCAAATATGTATATAATAAATATTTATGATATTTGTATCATGACTATGATTCTAGAAATAATTAAACTATGATCAATATTCAAGGACCAAAACTATTGAACCCAAACTTATATGAAAAACAAAATAGTTAACACCCAAAAATATCAATTTTAATAACTAATTATAAATAAAAGGGTATTGAAATGTTATAAGTGGATTATATATATTATTATAAGTTTTCATATGGTTCCTTTATAGAATTATAATAAATCTAAATTTATCATATAGGTGTTTATAGATCTTATGGATGATTACTTTAATTTATACATATAATTTCCTCATTAAATTTATTAATTTAATTCCCATTTATGTTTAATTATTATTGTTTTAATAATTTATGGAATAAATACTTATTAAATTCTTTTTTGGGTTGATTTGGTTATTTTTAGGTGTAATTAATCACTTGTAAGTTTTATGTAATTTTTTTGAATTTTGAATTTTGGAAAGTATAGAGAGGAATTTAGGAAAAAAATTGGCACACACCTGGCTAGTCATCAACCCTGGGGAAAGCCATATATCCAAGACCAAAGGCCATTCAACTAAGACCCAATGGATAATATTCCATGAGGGGTGGCCCCTGTGTGGTTCAGTGTAGGGGAGACAATCATGTGAGCATATAAGAGTGCATCAACGCATGAGAGGATCATCTGTGTGATGATGGGAGGAGCAGGTCATTGAAATAGGGTGACCCTGATGATGGATGGAATCCTATGACACCCATATTACTTCACTATAGTTTTAATAGATAATATCCATAAACTCAATGTAACCAATGTGATATGTGGGCATTGTGGGAACTATTCATTTTTAACCAAAACATTTTCGTTTGACTACCGTACCCATCACTCTCTACTCAGAAACACCCCTCCAAACTCTCTCACTATCCAAAATCACTAGAATAATATTGTTACCACCATAAACTTCCATAAAAACCACTGCTACATCTTAGGCAACAAACTATTCCATGGAATCACTATAACTAATGAAAATGAAATCTCAGTCCACTGGATTTTTAAAGGTCCCTATGCCACAATCATGACTATGTGGCATAGTCAACCATAAATATAATGACAGGGTAAAGGAGGTTGTACCATGATTTATAGGGTGTTCCATTGAAAAATAATATTAATAATAGTTTTATTATTACATGAGGAGATTACACTATTGAGATAATTGCTACACCATAAGAGGAAGAGGATAATTGTTTCGTGGTCCCATGGATCTACCGTAAGAGAAGTAGAGTGTTTTCATGGATATGGTCTAGAGTATTCTTGAAACATGGAAATATTTTTTTTATATTGGGTTGGATTTAATTTTTTTGAAGGTATCATATGAAGTTTCACTGAAGGGAGGGAGGAAAGTAAATATTAAACCAAGAACAATATCCGTGGGAGAAGATTTGACTACTATGTTATTCTATAGATTTCAAAATAATTATTTTTGGGGTTGTGTGGGTTGGGAGTTTCACTGTGAATATTCCACTTGCATCATATGGAGATTTGTTTTGGTCTTAGAAAGGTTAAGCCTATGGTGTAGTTATTGTTCTCATGACACAGAAGTAGACAAGTCAATATTCCTTTTCCATACTTCTATATTCTAGGGTTTAAAAAATGGGGTTTTGGATAAGGTTTTGGAAGAGGAAAAGTATATATAAATTTCAACTTGTATAAAGGAGGAGAAAAATAAAAAGAGGAAATACTCACCATGAAAGAACCAGTGAGGAAACAAACATGGGATTGATACTTTAGAGGAAGACAAAACAAGAGTGTATTGTACCCAACTAGAGCTACCACATCAATTTTATTTTATTTTATTTTATATTTTTCATTGTGAAATCATTAGAATTCATGAATAATTTTTTTACATTTGATGTAAATTTTATATTTTTATACAACAAATTTATTTTTAGTTTAATTATTTTTAATCCTTCTTCTATAATTTTGAATTTATTCATAGTTTATAAACCATCAACCATGAGAAAATAATTTCATGTAATAGGGTGGTTATTATTTAAGGTTATGTGTATGAAATAATTACATTATTCATAATTTAGGAATTATTCTAAATTAATTTTTATTGAATCGTGTTTAATTTCAATTTTATCCCCTAATCACCTTGTGAGAGAATTGATGATTAGGGTATGACACTAAATTAAATTAAGGGAAGTGGAAAGAAAGAGTTGACCTAAATTTACCATTAAATTAGGGATAAAATAAAATACACTTAGGATAGCTAGATCACCTTGAAAGAGGGGTTGACTATCCTAGATATTCTAGTCTATGCCAAGAGGTAGGACTAGTCAATTCAAGGAGTCTCATGGAAATTAATTGGATTAATACATAAGTGAAGTTGAATGATTCTAAATTAATAAAAACCATCCCCTAACATCAGTTCCCATTTTTTCAACCACTATAAAATAGTTTAAGTCTAGTTGATGTTTAGTTTAATTTAGTTTATTTAATTTAGTTTAATTAATTTCATTATTAATTTCATAAAAGGATTAAGGTGATTTGGAAATTAGTTCTAAGTGTATCACTAGGACTCCTACTTCCTCATGGGATTGAACCATAACTTGACACCATTCTATGATTTAGTAGTTAGTGTAGGTAATGTTAAAATAAATTCTAAACCTTGATATCCCATTATAATAATGACACTATTGGGCTGTATCAAGTTTTTATTTCCATTATTGGGGAAGCAATAGAAACTAATGACAGTCTAAGAACCAATTGATTAGGAAAAGTATATTCATACCTCATTTTTGTTTCCTAATTATAGTTTACATTTTGATTTTGATTTTTTCTATTATTTATATGTGTTTCATGATTGGTTATCATGGTCATATGAAGGATGGGATACATGATGAAAGTATATGATTCCACACCATTATTAGAGTACTTTGGATATAAAAAGGTGTCAAATTCATGGAAAACACCAAATTCAGCATAGTGATCACAATAATAAATGAGATGTAATGATTCATACTTTATTGGGTTTGATGAATTCCAACACCAATAGTGTATTTCCACTAACTACTACTCACCATGTAAAGGAGATACTAAATTTCAGAACATCCATGGAAAATATTGGCTTGAGAAGAATGATGAAATTAAAGGGATTCAAGAGAAAGGTGAACATCCATAGTTGATATGCACACTCTTGAAGTCCATTGAAATAAATGAAGTAGAAATCTAGGATTATGACACCAAATTCAAATAGCATGATGTGATTATTAAGATAAGAAAAATATAATGAAATAATATTGAGTTATATTTCAAAAACATATCATTATGTATTGATGAAAGGAACAAAATATTTGAATAAAATGGGAAACATAAGGAATAAAATGTAGTTTTAGTAAAAGATAGAATGGTGGAGACAATACTTATTGAGAATGCTGAAATTTTTAAAGAGAAACCAGTAACCAAAGGAGAATAAACTCCAACATCAAAAGTAGAGAAATAAAAGGGTTGTGAGGATTATATTCAATTAATAATCCTATGAATGAAAGAGGAAGAAGATAATTTCGTAAGGGACCTCATTGAATAAATGGTGGATGAGAAATATGAATAGTCCTAGGCTGATATTAGCCTCAAATTGAAAATAAAAACTATTCGGGACATGTAGAAATTTTCAAAGATGAGGAAGACCATACCCCAAACATTGAACAAAACCTCATGAAACTTGAATAGACACAACAAAAATTTTACATGGTTAGAGTTAAAAAAGAGGATTATGATGAATATATATTCTAATACCTCACTAGAATTCTTGTAAATGAAGCTGAAAGGGAGTCATTCCTAAACTATAATAAACAGAGTATAATACCATAATTAATCTCATCATAGCAATGGTATTTAAAAGAGAGAGAAAATATTGGGGAGAAATTATATTGGAAGAGGTGAACTTAGGGGTATAGGTTGCTGGAATTCCTTGATTCATCACAACATTTTAATATGAACAAAGAATTAACAAAACAAAAGAAGAGTAAATGGGATTTATTGCACTATTTGGTAGAAAATAAACCCCGACACCCAGTGATAAGGGAATTTTTTTACATACACTAGTTTCATGAAAAACAAGGACCTATAAATATTCAAAAGAGCTCACAATTTCTGAAATTCATAGATCTAAAATAGAACATGAAGAAGAAATTAAAGATGAAGTGATGCAAGAAAGTGGTAATATTGGGATGCTAAAATTAACCTAGAATAAGAACCTTCAAAGCCTTTAAATGATAACATTGTTGTTGGAATTCCCAAGTTGGTCACAACCTTCAAGTATGAATACAAAAAATTTTATGTAGTGGAATAAGACCATTATGAATCTTCTAAAGTTAAATAAGAAATGAAAGAAAAGAAAAATGAAGTGGTGAAGTAAAATTTTATAAAGGATGTTGAAAAGTTTAAGGAAATATCTCCAACTCTTGAGGAAGATGAGGAATAGATGATAACCTTCTATTGATACATTATGGTAGTTCAAGAGGCGCATTAAGAGGTGTTTAAGGGTATTAATTTTATTGAATTTGGAAAATAAGTACTTCTAGAAGTGGAAGACTGTTGTACACATGTTGGTTTCATGGAAAAAGAAAAACCTATAGTAAATGTAAAGGAGGTTTAGGTTGCTAAAATTAAATACTAATTGAATAATTCCACTATAACAAGAATGATAAAGTGGTAGATGATCAATGCTACAAAATATGGACAGACTTTAATTTCTTGTATCATGCCTTAAATAAAACCAATATATGGATTCAACCAAAAATCAAGGAAAATAATATGTAATTTAGGATAAAGAGTACAGTAAACCTAGATAATCATAATATCATGTAATTTCTCAATCCAGAACAGGAAACAATATTTCATAATCCAATTATGTGATACTCTAGGTAAAAGTTCTAGCTTAAATACCTAAAATATATTTCTTCTAGGAAGAAACCTGAGTTGTTATTACTTTTTAGGATTTATTTTTTTTAATTTCATTTTAGTCTTTGGAATTATTTTGGTGGTGGATTTTCACTTTCAATTTTTGAACTTTAATTTAATGTATATATGTAATTTTACTTAATTAATTATTTTTTTCGTGTCCAAAGATGAAAAGGCTATAAAAGAATCTACTTAATAGGGAATAATATCATTTTTTTATCATTTCATATCTTTTTGATCAATTCCTTATGTTGAAAATAATTTCAAAATTTTCATGCACCCCCTCAATTTGGTTGAAAATTGGTGATGTTGTTTAGTTTAAACATGGAAGAGAAATCCTTGGATACCCCACATTTGGATTTCATCTCATTGTTATATGACCTAGGAGACATCATCACTTAGGAGATATTTTTCTACATGTTCATATTTATTGAATTTTTCATCCCTATAAAAGGAGAAGATATAAGTGGACATATATGGAAGTCACATGCTTATTCCAATTTTAAGTTGTTAAGAAATGATTACTGATATAATTTTAATTCTTAATTTTAATTCTTAATTTTAATTCTTATAATATTTAATTTATTAGACCAATTATTCATATTTATACTAAGAATTGATTGTCTAGAATTTTTACATTCCATTACCAAGAGGATACATATCCATTTTGACATTTTATTTCTCATAATCCCTTTTCTTGTGAGAACTTGGTATGCGGTGCACTTCTAGAAATTTATTTTTTTTCTTGTAGAATCATTATGACTTTAAGTTTCTTAAAAATTATTGAGGCATAAATTGATATTATTTGAGCCCATTTAACCCTAATACCTACCTTATATATTTCCTTTGTGAAACTATTGAAACCATGAGATGACTTGATAGGAATCTACATTACATGAAAATTTATCTTTCCTACCCTATTTGTTTTTGTATTAATGCATGATCAATCATTTGAGATTAAAAGTGGAGTTGGGTATTTTCATATATATTTTTGTGCTGGAATAAAAGGTGGGGTTTTTTCTCTTGGTATATTGGGAAAAGTTTCCTTATTTTTCATTACTCTTTAATTTCATATTATAAAAAACAAATGGAAAAAATGAGAGAGATATATATAAGTGAGCACATGGGATACCTAGGATTAATTTATAGCTATAAAAACCTTCCCCATTATTATGATAACTATTCCAATTAGTTTGTATATGAGATTGATAATGGGGATTGAGTTTCTTGTTGGTTTTACTTTTTAGGGTGTAGGAAATTATCCTTAAATATATTTCACAAAAAAAAAATAGAGATAAAATAAAGAAAATATAAGAAAAATTGGATGATTTATCACTATTTTTCATATTGAAAAGTGAAACTTACTTTAGAGGAGGATATAGACATGTGGGTTGTTTTACTTTCAAGGTAGTTAAAGGAGGAATAATGTTTCATTGATCTATAATTGAATATCATGCATTGTACTTTTAGAATTAATCATTCTTTTTTAGTCTCTAAATTTTAATTTTTAAATAATTACATACCCATCTTGAGCCTTAGAGACATTAGTACCTTAATGGAAAACCCATCATGATTTTTGTAGTTTAATTTCTAAGTGGAGTGTGAGGAAAATTTAAAGATTATGGACAATGTACCCATGATTTATATTGAGCACAATTCAATTTCTAATGTTCTTGAGAGTTGATGTAAATACATTTTGGTGTGGTAAATAACTTTTGGCATGGATATTTAATGAACTATTGAATTATGTGATTAGAAGAGAAATAAATTTCTTACTTTTTAAAATTTAAAAATATCATTACTTTGAAACATGTTTTCGGTGGAGCTTGGGATTTTAAAAATATTCATTTATAATTTTTTTTATAAGAATGATATTTTTGAAATTATCACTTATGGAGATCGGAAACTTTGTGTTTGATGTTGAGTTTTTCTCTAGGATAAGAAAAGGTTTAAGTGTGGGTGTGTTTGATGACTAATATTTATACATATAATTTCTTCATTAATTTTTAAAATTCAATTTATATTTGTGTATAATTATTATTATTTTAATAATTTATGGTATAAATACTTATTAAATTTTATTTTTGGTTGATTTGGTGATTATTAGGTGTATGGAATCACTTTTGGACGTTTTATTCCATTTTTATGAATTTGGAATTTAAATTAAGTATGGAGAGTATTTTGGGTAAATTTTTTGGCCCACACCTAACCAGCCATAAACCCAGAGGAGAGACACATATTGAGGCCCAAAGTATAGCTATAAAATCCCCATGGGATATCCGTATCGGTGGGAAAAGTCCCTAAATGGGTCAGTATAGGGAACATAACCATGTGAGCATGAAAAAGCACACCAGTGCATGAGAGGAGCATCTGTGTTGCGGTGGGAGGTATGAAAACCCATAACTTTGATAAAACTCAATTCATGATTTATTCTATAAGTTTGCATATAATGAAATACAAAAATATCTCTAGGCCTAGTTTCATTGGGAAATTAGATACATAACACATTAACTTAAAATTGGTATACAACAACATTACTTAAAAACTCCACAATAAGCCCTTAATATCCACTGATCTTCTAAAACTGCACTAGATAACCCAAGGACATCCATAAGAAAGAGGTGAGATATAAATCCCAGTAAGGGAATGATAAAAGTATAATATAAGGTAAAGTAGTACAATTGATTAAATATGTATATCAGGGTAACATAAGAGGGGTTATAATTATAAACTTGAACATATAGACATGATATAAGGTGATAACATAAAGGTAATATGGGAATGTAACAACAACATAAAACATGAAATCATAAAAATAATTCTAGGATAAAATCTGATAAATAATTACATAGTTTTCTTAGAATAACCTCCCATGTACCATAAATGGTATCTCATGAGATAAAAACATTACCTAACGCATTGGATGACTATATAATTCCAGGACCACCCATCACATTCATATCACGTACATGCATAAGTGTGCCACATATATCATACAACATAAGAATGTATTTAATAAATTTTAATACAAAAAATAAGGAGTATATTTTATATACATGTAATTACCCAATCAATTAAGGATAGGTACATATAGTTGAATACCCTTGAGTAGAAATGGGGATGGGTATTCACTACACAAATATTCGGCTGCATAATGGGGGTACATTAAGATTAATAGAAGGGTTTAATGAGAGTTAAAGCGACCTATAATCAATTTAAAATCATAAGGAAAGTAATATGGATGTTTAAAAACATATCCCAACATGAATAATTATAAATCAAAAAAGCATAATATAAATAAGGTGCTTTAAGAAAGAGGATAGGGAGAGGATCCCTTACCTTGAGAGGGTGCTTCTAAAAGAATGATAAGATCTTCTTAAGATATTGGGGATCCTTGATAGAGATATAAAGAATAATTTTATTACTAAATTTATTCTATAAGGGTTTTTATTAATGAATAATTATAGGTTGGGTGCATTTTTATAATAAAAGAGAGAGGAATTCGTTATTAATTTCTAAACTTAGGTTTTGGAATCCATATGATAAGACAATCAAAACTATAAGCATTATAATGTTTTTCGCATGGTTTTTTCCATATCAGATTGGTTTTTGATATTTTATATGGCTAAAAACCAAAAAAATAAAAAATTCCCTTGGTGGTGTGGAAGTGAGCCGTGTTTATAAATAATTGATTTTAAAAAACTTAAAATATAATATGGGTTTTGGAGGATTTGTTAAGGGTTGATAAAATTAATCAAATAAATTAAAAAACATATTATTTTAATGGAGATGAATATATATGGTCATGTATTCCTTTTATGAAATTTATTACATCACTTTTGGTCTATTATGATGTCACAATACATACCATATATTTATACTGTATTTAATTTTTACCCAAAAATTCAACTATCTTAGAAAATTAGGAAAAATTTACTATTGGATAATTTAGACATGGTAATTTCAAAAATAATATTTTTTTTATCAAAATAATTTTCTAAATATGATATTTTTAATTTTAAATAACTAAAATTATTTCCAAAAAATACTATTTTTATGATATTAACTACTTTTTGACATTTATAAAAATTACATTAGACTTCATTAAATTATTTTATCATTTATATTTAAATAATTATTATCTAATAAGAAAATTTTAATAATATATAATTTATTTAAAAATCCTCTAGTTTATCAAAAGAGTGTCTTAATTGAAACTATATATTTCCCATAAATACAATTTTGATATCTTTATATCAAAATAATTATATAATAATTGATAAAGTAATGATAAAAAGATATAAATATAATCATTATTTTATTAAAAATAAAGTATAAAAGTTTTATTACTAGGGTCTAATTACATAACCCCTTATTACACCAACGTCTGCCCTAAGGGTAAGGCGTGTGATCGTGACACTTGATTTGGGTGGTTTGACGAACATGGTTTGGGTCATGATCTTGATAAGCATGAAATTATACAATAAAGGATTTGTATTATGTTTTATTTGTTGAATATAATCTTTTTATTAGTTAAGGTAAATGCACAATGATTCCATATCCCTCGAATTCTTCAATTAATGGGCTTCAAAGGGTATAATCCTATTAGGTGAAGAACTTATTTTGTCTATGTCAATTGGACTTTATCAAAAAATTTAATATATACAAATATTAATGGTAAATGTAAAATTTCTATATTATCAATGGTTAAAATGCTTAGTGATATTTTAAATCCAACAGGCTATAACTATCTAACATAACCAAAGTAGTGTATGTGTTTTCTATAACTACATTACTTAATAAATAATTTATTCATTTAAAATGGAAATTTAATTTATAAAGTTTGGTTCATTACATTATTCCCTCCTTCAAAAATTTCACCCTAAAAATTACATTTCATATAATCAAATATATGATGGTACTTTTGTTTCATCGCCTCTTCTGGTTCCCATGTTGCTTCCCCAAACTTGTGGTTCTACTCTAGTACTTTGACCATGTGAGTTTTATTATTCCTTATAACTTTTTCTCTATGATCTAAGATCTTCACCAGATTATCCTTGAATAAAAGATCTTTCTATAAAGGTACCACCTTTTAATTTAATATATATTATGGTCCTAGTTTGTACTTAATCAAGAAAGATACATAAAACACATCATATACTTGAGATCAGTTAGGTGGGTGTGTTAGTTAATAGGACACCGCTTCGATGTGATCAAGGATATCAAAGGGTCCAATGTATCTAGTAATAAGCTTTACTTTCTTCCAAAACCTCATGAACTTTTTCCATAGTGATATACGAATGAATTCTTTATCTCTTACCTCAAACTCTAGGTCTCATTGACAATTGTTTGCATATCTTTTCTGTTGAAATTGTGCGTATTTCGTATGATACTGAATGGTTTGATCATTCTATATCTTTTCTTGGATAATATGAGGTTCCATAAGATTTTACACTCCAAATTCATCCCAACATGTTATATCCCTACACCTCTTCCCATACAGATCCTCATAAAGTTCCATTTGAATACCAGAATTGAAACTATTGTTATATGAGAACTCCACTAGGGGAAGGTGATAATCCCAAAATCCTTTGAAATATATTGAACATGATATCATCATATCCTCTAGAGTTTTAATATTTCTACCAAACTAACAAACTATATGAGGGTGATAATTAGTACTAAAACTCATCTCTACATCCAACACTTACTAAAGGCTTCTTTAGAACCTTAAGGTAAACCTTATATCTCAGTTAGATATAATAGAGAGTATCACTCCATGTAGTATTAATAATTCTCTTATATATATCTTGTTAATTTTGTCTAGAGATAAATCTTCCTTGATAGTAATTAAATGAACTAACTTTATAAGGAGATTAACTACCACCTAGACGTCGTTATTGTATTTAGATGTCATAGGGAGTCCTATAATGAAATGCATTATTATTTTTCCCATTTCTATACTGCTATGGGAAATGTTTTTATCACACCCTTATACTTCTATCTTTCAACCTTGAATTATTGGCATACCAAGCATTGAGATACAAATTATTCAATATCCCTCTTCATATTATCACATCATATGTTTTTATTCAGATCTCTATACATCACAGTGTTCCTATATTAATAGATAAGGATGATATATGTTCATCATCCATAAGTTCCCTCTTTATATTTTGTTTTATGGGACACATATCTGAGTTCCAAACCATATAATTACATCTTTATAAAATTTGAAATCTAGAATATTTTCTACCTTTTTAGCACTTAATAATTTTTTTGGGCCTCCTTGATCCTCTCAAGAATGGATGGATGAGTAGTTATTTGGGAAAGGTAGGATGAATAACTTTTATTTTTACCATGTAAATCCACTATTTATCTAAGAATATTGGATCTATTTCAATCCTAATCATGAATAAGTTTTCAGATTCTTTTCTACTCAGATCATTTTCCACTTTTTTTTTGCATTTCCTAGATAGTAATGGATTGAAAAATCACAATCCTTGATTAGTTCCAACCACCTTTTTTGGAACATACTGAGTTACTTTTGTTTGAATATATACATGAGGATTTAATATCCATATATATATGTCACACTTCTCCCCTTAGAGAGATATTTTATCCAAATATTTAATATGAAGACCACTGTAGCTAATTCTAGATGATTCATTAGGTAGTTGTGATCATGAATATTTAATTTTTGGGAGGCATATGCTATCAATTTTTCATCTTTTATTAGTACACAACCCAATTCTTTTTTTGGACACATCATTTTAGATCACAAATCCATCCCTACTGGTGGGTAAATTAAGTACATGCGTAATGATTATCCCCTTTTAACTCTTTAAATATATCCTTAGATTCATCAATCTAGACAAAATTGAATCCATTTTGAGTTAGTCTAGTTAGTGTGATTCAAAATCATGAGAAGTTTTTCAAAAACTGATGATAATACACAGGTAATCCAAAGAAACTATGAATTTCCATCACATATTCTGGTTTGGTCCATCCTTCAATTACCTTTAGTTTTAAAGGATCCATAGATATCCCTATAATGGTGACAAATTTCCCCAGAAATGTTACTTCCTCCATATATAAATCACATTTATAGAACTTAAAATATTAATTTTTACTTTCACAAGGTCTTCAATACAATATTCAATTACTCCTCATGTTCCTCCTTACTTTTAGAGTAGATAATAATATCATCTATAAAGACTACCACAAATTTGTGAATATTTTCCCTAAAGAATATATTCTTCAAGTCTACAAATATATCTAGATCATTAGTCAGTCCAAATGGAATCAATATGAACTCATAGTTCCTATACCTTGTAAAAAAATAGTCTTGGGGATATCCTCCTTCTTTACTTTTACTTAATAATGTATTGATTAAAGATCCACCTTAGATAAGTATTGGGTTATATGTATCCAATCAAACAAGTCATCAATTCATGGTAGAGAATACTTATTCTTTATCATGATTTTTTCAATATCATGATAATCAATGCATAAGAAAATTGACCCATCCTTCTTCTTAACAAAAAGGATTGGTACACCCCTTGGTGAAGCACATGGGTGTATAAACCATTTACCCAAATTCTCTTGTAGTTTCTTATTTAACTCTTCAAGTTAAAAAATGACCATTCTATGTGGAGTCATGGATATTAGTAAATCTCCAGGTATAAGTTTTACTAAGAACTCAATTTTCAGCTAGGGGGAATACCAGAAAATTCTAAAGGAAATACATCAAAGAATTACCTTACAATGTGCATTCCATTAAGGTTGATATTTTCCTTAGTCTCAATAATTTGAGCTAGATATGCTTTATCACAAGGAAATAATATCCACACTTGAGATGATGAAACCAAAAAAGATTCATCCTCCTCCTTTCACTTGTATAGAATTAGAGTGTGATTTGTGATTTGGAAGGTGATTTCCTTCTCTTGAAAATTTATGTTGGCTCTATAAAAAGAAATCCAATCCATACCTAGAATAACATCGAATTCTACTAAAGAGAGTGTCACAAGGTTTTTTTGGGAAAATTAACCAAAATTTTTGATAGGGGATGAGTTATATACTTGAGATGAAATAATTAACCCACTTTCTTTCTTAATTGATAAATCAAATTCCATGTTTTAGGTGGTGTTTGAATAGTTCAAAAAAACTTGTGTGATATGAAAGAATTCATAGAACCGGAATAAAATAGTATGTTTTATATCCTTGAATTAATAACTAGCATACCTGTAAGAACCTCATTTTCAAGATCCACCTTAGTAGTTGTGATAATATAAGCTTGTCTTTCCTCTATTGGCCTGGAGGTTTTTTTTGTCAACAACCCTTGGCTTAGTGCATCGATTCACATAGTGTTGTTGTTCCTTACAGTTGAAACATTGGACAATAGGTTGAGGGTTGACTAGATAATTCCTTTATTCCATCACATTAGTGGGTTTCTCTCATAGACAATCACTATGTAGGTTCCCTCCCTTCCTTCACCTAAATCAATCCCTTATCCCCTTTAAGAAAATTATAAGATGCTTCTTCCCACACATTAGAAAAGTTGGATGTTCTAATTTCTTATCCCCATGAGATTTATCCATTACATCACCATAATTAAAATCCATACTCTACTTCATATATGTAGACCCATGAGACCCATGAGATCCTTGAGATTCTATGATTTCTATTTAGGATTTAAGGGTACATTAGAAAATTTCTTCATAACTATCAAAGTCTTGAATAACCAAGGATTTTTGTAGACTCAGATTTATCCCACCAAAGAAGTGGTAAACTTTAATTCTTCTCTCAATGATAAAATTAGAAGTTTATCATGAAATTATTGTGAATTTCACCTCATAAATCTCAATTGATTCATCTTCCTTTTTCTTGAGGCCAAGGAAATCCCTCTCCATTTTAATTTAGAGTGTGTGAGGAATGCATTTATTAAAACCATTTTTAATAATTATTTCCACTCCATCACTTCGATCTTCTCCTTAGGATTCATATTTTTTTTATCAAGATACACCATTGATCAAATTCTCCCTCCATATGACAAACAAAAAATACAAACTTCTCCCTTTTAGATCAATGAAGGATAAATATAATCTTTTCAATGGATTTGATCCATTTTTCCATGATTATGTGATCATAAGATCCATTGAAATTCAGAGGTATTTATCACATAAAGGACTCAATTTCACTTTCTCTTTCTTAGGGGGATATGGGTGTTTCTCCTGATTCAAGTTTCAGTTCAAAACCTTAGTAAATTGAGAAACTATTTTCAGAAAGTACCTAATTATTTCTCCCATCAAGTTAGGAATCTCAATTGGGTAGCCACCACATTACCCATCACATTGGTTGTTGAGTTGGTTTCTCCTATTTCCATCCGTTGACAAAAAAAAGGGAAAATTAAGGATGATAATTTTTAAAATATTAAACTCATAAATGAGAAACCATGAACATTAAAAGCATAAATCCTAAATGAAATATACTCCTTAACATATGAATTTAAATTTTTCAATCTAAGTTAGACATGAAATATTTTCTAACATAAGATCTTATAGGTAATTTTGTTCCCATAATAATGGTTTGTAAGGAGATTGTGAATTTACTTAATCATATCTATTAGGAGTTCCAAACCAAGTGTCAAACATGGCCTATTTCTTGTGCACTAGGTGATGATCAAGTTAATCCTAATGCACCCTTTTCAGGGTTATTAACCCTTGGTACAACTGTTCTATATCTACATCCACTTTTAGTATCCATACATGGATTTATTTTCTTGTAAACCACTTAGTCTATACATTACCAAAATTTAGGAATTTTAGTCTTGGAAAGGCGCTCCTGTGATCTCAGGTGTTGATGTTAGAAGCAAAACCGTGGGGGCTGATTTGGAGATGGACATGAACAAGAATCTGGCAGGACCTAGTGCAAGAGGGAAGGTCTTATGTGAGTCTGGTTTGGCTGTGGAGAGTAAAACTACAGGGCCTAGCAGGGATGATTTGCAAGATGTTATAAATCCTCCTGGGTTAATGGTAGAGTTGAGTTCAGAGCAGGCTGGGGTTGAAATGGCTTCAAACACAAAAGAAGTGGTTGTCATGACAAGAGAAAGGAATATCTCAGGTTTGGATCCTTTGGATACTTCTTTCATTTCATTAAGTAACAGGTTCAATGGACTGTCTGAGGATCTGTTGGCTGAAGAAATGGAGGTGGAGGATACTGCAGGGAAGGGGGATGAGGTGGTGGTCTTGGAGAATCAACAGACTGATGTCTTGGGAATTGAACAGGCTAGGATGGGTAGGGAGCTGGAGGAGGTTCAACCAGGGGAGGAATCGGGGAGAAATCATGTTGTCCTGAACATACACAGTATGGTTAGGATCGACTCTCTGGTGGAAGGTGCAGACTAGAGGTTAGGAAATTCCCAGGCAAGTGGTTTAGGGATGGAGGAACAACTCACGGTTGTAGAGAATATTCCTATGGAGGAGGTGCGTCTCCATTTGAGAGAGAATAGAATTCCAGATCAAAGGAGGGACTACAATGTTGAACAATCCGAGGTGGGAAAGGAAAATTCTAAGGGTAAGTAGATCCTGAGTGCTCCGGTTGGCCAGTCCTTCTATGAGATTGTTCAACCGGGGATTCAGAAAGAAACTGCAGGGGAAGGATGGTTGACTACAACTGCAACTAGGAGATTAAGGAAGGATTACTCCTATCTCCCACGAACAATGCGGACCAGGTTGGCTTCAAAAAAGAATAACCAGGTGGTTCTAGTAGTCAAGAAGGGAAGCAGGATGAAGAAGACACCACCAGACATGGCTGTCTTGGAGCAGCTTAGAAATCATGTTCAAAGTGTGAGTTTTTGGAGAAGCCCAGAGTGGGAATCAGCCACTGGGGAAGAGAAATCCAGTTTGGGTTGTGGCGGCGACTATAGGTATTATGATGTTTAACTTTGTGTTGTTTAGTTTTCCTCTTTGTATTGTTTTTTTGGACCTTGTTTGTTGGGCACCGGACACCCCTAAGCTGGCTATTTTAAAAAAGAAAAAATGTTTTGTAGTCAGTTATATCCCTATGGATTTCACTAGGGTTTTCTAATCACAATCCCAAAAAATAAATAGACTTTTCTCTAATACCAACTATAACAATACATATATTTAATATACCTAAATTCATTATTTACTACATAAATTCACATATAATACAATCCGAAAATATCATGAGGACTAGTGTCTTTGTGAATTTAGGTACATAACACATTAACTTGAAACATGGATACAAAAACATTATTTATAAACTCTACACATTCCCTTAATATCCATTGATATTTTACAGCTGCACAAGATAACTTTGGGATATACATAAGAAAGGGGTGATCTATAATGCATAACAAGGAAATAATCAAAGTATATCCTAATGTAAAGTAGTTCATGTGAGTTAAGAGGCATATCAGGGAAACATAATAGGGGTGATAATCATAAACTTAAACATAAAAGATTGATATAAGATGATAACATAAAGGAAACATGGGAATTTTGAAACCAAATAAAACATGTCATCATAATAATAAGTCAAGTTTAATCATTGATACATCATAACATAATGTTTGTAGGATAAAGAAGGTGCTTGAATAAAGATGAGAACAAGAGGATCCATTACCCTGAGAGGGTGCTCTTAGAATATTGTGAGGAGCTTCTTAAGATCTTGGGGGAACATTGGGAGGACTCTAGATATAGAAATTTAGAGTAACTTCATGATACAAGGGTTTTGAGTTTAGTGGAATGGGAGGCTAGGTTGGTTTTTATAGAAGAAGAGAGGGAAATTATTTATTAATTACTAAAATTAGGTTTTATAATATGTATGATAAAATAATTAAAACCAAAAACCCTTCCATATGTTTCCTATGGTTTCTTCCATAAAGGAGTGGTTTTCAATATTTTATATGGGTAAGAACTGAACTCATTAAAATAATACCCTTAATGATGTGGAAGTGAGTCATGTTTATAAAGAACTGATTTTAAAACCTTAAAATATAATATAGGTTTTGGAGGATTCATTAATAATTTATAAAAATAATAAAATAACATAAAAAATCCATTAATTTAAAGGAAAAATATATATTTGGTCATTTATTCATTTTATGGAATTTATTTCATCACTTACGGTGCTATTATGATTTCATAATACAAACCATATATTTATACCATATTTAATTTTTACCAAATAATCCTTTTTTCTCATTTTTTTTGAAAAATTAACCATTTGATAATTTCAACATGTTGATTTAAAAAATAATATTTATTTTATCAAAAATAATTTTCAAATTATGGGAATTTTAACTTTTAAATAAAAATACTTATTTATTGAAAAATCTTTATTTACAATCTTAACCACTTTATGACCATTATAAAAATTACATTGGAATTAATTAAATTATTTTATCATTTATATCTAAATAATTATTATCAAATAATAATAATATTTTATTAAAATATAATTTTTTCAAAAATCATTGACTTTATCAAAAGAGTATCTTATTTGAAATTATGCATTTCCCAAAAATAAATTTTTATTTCTTCAATTTAAAATATAATATTTATCTAAATCATTATATAATAGTAGATAAAGTAATGATAAAATGAAATAAATATAATAATTATTTTATTAAAAATAAAATATACAGTTTCATATTACTAGGGTCTAGATACACAACCCCTTATTACACCAGTGTACACCCTAAGGGTAAGGTGTGCGATGGTGACACTTTCTTTGGGTGGTTCAGCGAACATGGTTTGGGCCATGATCTCGATATACTTGAACTTCTCCCATAAACGAGTTTTCTCATGTTTTAGTTGTTGGATCTCATCTTGGGATTTATCAAGGGAAAATCCCAGTGATTCCATCTCATTTGGATTCTCCCATAGATGGTCTTCACAGGGTTTGATCCTACTGGTTGAGGCCATCGCTTATTTCATCTTTATCAATTGGAATTTATCATAATCATTAATATATACTAATCTTAATGGTCATTATATAATGGTTATATTATCAATGGTTTTGATGCTTAGAAATGTTTTAAATCTAATAGGATATAATAGTCAAAAATAACCAAAGTAGTGCATGTGTTTTTTATAAATACATTACTTAATACAAAATTTATTAATTCAAAATGGTAATTTAATTTATATAATTATAGATTTTTATAGGAGTTTCTCACCGATGCGAGATGACATTGGCAGTGGTTGGAATCATACGATAACCATATGACTTCATAGTGGGTTTAATGGGATGCATTTACTTAAATAGTGGAGCCAGAACCTCCATGGTACTAGAGTGGGACGTAGAAATTGAAGATATTGTTCTTTTTTAACCAAAACACATTGTAAATTTTTTTCATCCATTGCTCTCCACTTCGATACACCCTTCCACCCTTGTCCACCATCCCAATTCACCTAGCCACTACTGCAACCACCAGAACCCACTTTTGGGATGACTGCTACATCTTATCAATTGAACTACATCGTTTAATCACCATGGATGATGGAAATGAAATCTCGGTCCACTATATTTTCAAAGGTCCACACTCTATGGTCATGCCTATGTTGTGTATTCAACCATAGATCTTAAGATAGGGTGAACGATGATTTTCCATGGTCTAGTGGATAAACCATTGATATAAAATATCAGAAAGAGTTCAAAGATTTTATAAGGATTATATTCCATTGAGACAACTATTGTGTCATAACAGAATGAGGATGAGGAGAATTGTGTCATGGTCTATAGGTTTCACCATAGGAGGAATAGAGTGTTTGTATGGATATACTATAGGGTGTTATTATACATATAGAGTTTGAATTTAGAAGTGGCTCTGATTTATTTTGTTTTAAGGTCTTAAATGAATTTGGACCATAGGAATTCAGTCACACTGTAGCCATATTTTTATGGAGGAAAATAAATATTCAACCAACCCAATATCTATGGGATAATTGTGGCTAATTTGCGATTCTGGGGTTTTCAACATAAGGATTTTTTCAGAGATGTTTGAAATTTGAGTTGAATCATGTATATCCCACTTTCACTATAAGGATATTGGTTTTGGCCTCGACATAAATAATATTATGGTATAGTTACTATTCCCACAATATAGAAGGAGCCAAGATAACATTTTCTGTTTTCCAAACTTCTATATTCTAGGGTTTTAAAAATGGTAGGTCAACCAATGTTTTGGAAGAGGAAGTGGATGGATGAATTTAACCTGTAGAAAGGAGGAAAAAAATAAAAAGAGGAAGCACTCACCAAGAAAGTACCAAAGAGAAAATTTATATAGGATCAACACTTTAGAGGAAGGAAAAACGAGAGGGGATTATACACCACCAAAACTGTTGTGTCATTTGTATTTTATTTTATTTTTTATTTTTCATTATGAAATAACTAGAATTCATGTGTATTTTTTTTATTATAATTGAATTGAGTTTTCTATTTTTTCACAACAACTTTATTTATAGTTTAATTATTTCCATTCCTTCATCTATTATTTTCAGTTTGTTCATGGATGATGAACCACCGACCATGGGTGAATAATTTCATAGAATAGGGTGGTTCTGATTTAATAGGATGTTTATGACTTGATTACATTATTCATAATTTAGGAATTATTATAAATTAATTTGTATTTAATTGAGTTAAATTTATATTTTATCCACTAATGACCTTGTGAGATTATTGGTGATTAGAGGATGACACCCAATGTAATTAAGTTAAGTGGAAATTGAGAGATGACATAACTTCACATTTCACTTAGATATCAAACCAACTACACTTAGGTTAGATAGATCACCTTGAGAGAGGGGTTGGATGTCCTAAGTAGTCTAATCCATTCTGAGAGGTTGGAATATTCAATTCAAGGAGCCTCACAACTATTAACTAGATTAAATCCCAAGTGAAGTTGAATGATTCTAAATTAAGAAAAACTATCCCCTAACATCAGTTACCATATTTTTATCCTATATAAATTAGTTTATGTCTAGTTGATGTTTAGTTTAATTTAGTTAGTTTAATTTATTTTAGTTAATTTCATTCTTAATTTAATGAAAATATTAAGAAGATATAACAATTAGTTCTGAGAGTATCACTGGGATTACTACTTCCTCATGTGATTGACCTCAAAATTACCACTATTCTAAGATTTAGTAGTTAGTGTAGGTCAAGTTAAAATAAATTCTAAAATTTTAAATCCTGTCAGAATAACGATGATGTCGGGTTGTGTAAAGTTTTTGATTCTATTTTGGGGAAGTAATTAAAGCTAGTGATGGTCTAAGAATTGATTGATTAGCTTAATTACTTTGCTACCACATTTATTCTTCCAAATTTTAGTTTATATTTTTCTTTCATTTTTGTTTTTTATATAATTTTTCTATGTTATATGCTTGGTGTTTGTAGTGGTGTGAAAGATGGGAAACATAAATCAAGGATACAATGCCACACCATTATTTGATTACTTTGGATATCAAAAGGAGTCCGATTTATGGGTGAAAAAGAAATTCAGTATGGTGGTCATAATAATAAAGATGATGGAATGATTCATACTCAGTCTGGTATGATGAATTCTAACACCAATAGTGGACTGCCACTGACAACTACATTCCATTGATGGAGATCCTAAATTTTAGAAAATCCAAGGTGAATATAAGCTTGAGAAGAATGATGAAATTTAAGGGATGCAAGAGAAAGGTACACTTCAAGATTTGATAAACACACTCTTGAAGTCCATTGTGATAAATTAAGTGAAATTCAAGAAGTATAAAACCAAATTAAAAGAGAAATATGATATGATTGAGATAATAAAAAAATTATGTTAGAATATTGAGTTATATTGAGAAAAAATAACATTATATCTTGATGAAAGGAATAAATTCTATGAATAAAATGGTAATTATGAGGAAGAAAATGTAGATGTAGTGGAATATATAATGGAGGAAACAATATTTATTGAAAATGAAAAAAAATTTTAGATAAAAACTAATAACTAAAAGAAATGAACCTGCAATATTAGAATAGAGTCATAAGTGCACTATGAGAAATATGTTTAATATTAAATCATAATAATATAAGAGATATAAGATAATTTTATGATGGAACTCATTGAAGAAATGGTGGATGATAAAGAGGAATAGTCCTAGGTTGAGAGTAGCCTCAAAATTAAAATGGAAAACTATTTAGGATAAGATAAAATTTTTAAGAATGTGGAAGACCACACCCCAACAATTAAACAACACTACATAGAACTTGAGGAGACACCTCGGAAAGTGGACATGGTTAGAGTGGAAGAAGAGGAGAATGATGATCAGATATTCTTGGACCTCACTGAAATTATTGAAAATGAAATAGAATGGGACTCATTCTTCCACTTACAAGAAACAAAGGAGAAGACCATAATGAATCTCATCATAGGAATAATAGATTAAATATAAAGTAAATATCAGGGGAGAGGAATTACATAGAAGAGGTGAATCAAGGGGAAAAGGTTTCGAAATTCCTATATTTGTCACAAAAATCAAGGTGGATTGAACAATTGATGAAATATAGTAAGAGTACATGGTAATTATTTCACTTTTTGGTGAAAAAGAACCCTGAAAACACTATTACAAGGATAGTTATTATACACCCAATGGTTACATAGACAAAGATACACCTCCAACACATTATAAGTCTGTCACGACCCGTCCTCGGGACCTGTGCCGTGACTACCCCAAGCCCGCCTTCCACAGGCCAGGGGCTGGCGACTAGCACCAAAGGCGTAAATCCCGATATAAGGTAAGGCATTGACTTTATGTAAGAAAACAAAACACCACAGGGTATGCAAGCAGAAGTAAACACTAAGTAAATAGAGTACAATAGTAAGTGATGGAAAGTAAATGGGCCAGTATAAAAACCCAACTGAAGTAAAGTACAACTAAAATGAGAGTACAACAGCAGAAAAGTAAAGCATCAACTACGAGCCGTCTTCTGGAAATCCCACCTGAAGGGTGGGTACAGATAGTCTCCTCAGCTCCTCAGCTCCAGCCATTCGCTCCGTGTACGTCTCGTCTAGTGATCCACCTCCAGGTACCATCCAGCTCTATGAGCTCCTACCTTGATTAGCGCTGTCCGTCGTTTGCATCCAACACAACGTAGTGCAGGCATAGCCCATGCAGGGGTGAGTATATGCTACTCAGTAGGGACCCCGAGACCCCCGAAGGTCTCCCAAAATCCACAATGGATAAACCACAAAGTAAAGATTACAATCACAAAGTAACAACCAACCCTACTTAGGTATATGACTATACATATACCTAAGTCATAAATTCCAGTTCAGCTCCAACATCCGAGCCCAAGTTCAATATAGTCCACACAGGATAGAACAATCCAATCCACATAGGATAACACAACTCAATCCACACAAGATATCAAAACAATCATATCAAAGATAATGATTGAAAGTCAAGACTTAGCTCACACAGGTATACTCTTCGTAAGGCAATAGAGATGATCATATGTAACCACCAATTCTTCTAAGCTGTCAGACCCACATAGGATACAAGACCAGCTAAGCTGTCAGACCCACAAAGGCTACAAGACCAGCTACTCTGCCCGACCCACGTAGGATACAAGTACAGAGTCAAATACTGCCAGACCCACGTAGGATACAAGAACAATAGTCAAGTACTGCCGGATCCACATAGGATACAAGAACAGTAGTCATCTCCGTCGAACCCACGGACGATTCTAGTACATTCTTCGCCGCTGCTGAACTCACATAGGATCCCAGTACAGTCATCATCGTCGTCCCAGTCACAGCCAGCTCTAGGGTTCCCACACACAGCATGCTCGATTTCGGGAGGGTCCGCTCCACGAGCCAAGAGGGTTTCGATACATCAACTGACACGAAGTCTGGAGTTGATGTATCCCAAATTTCTGTCTCATCAAAAGGAACTCAACGCGACAGACAGGGCGTCAATCGGACACCCGGTCTGAGAGTTATTGGCTTTTTCGTCCGAGGGGCCTGGTTGGTTTTTAAGTCAAAACCAACCCAACCATACTACAACTGCATCCAAACCTCCATAGGAGCAATCCAAAAGAACCGTCTCACTAAGAGGAATCCAACAAGGTCGACGACACATTAATCGGACGTCCGGAGCTCAAGTTATAAGCATTTCTGCTCCAAAGGCCCGGTTGGTTTCGTGTTCGAACCAACCCGGCTGTACTAAAAGTTTTCCGAAAGCTTGAGTGTAATATACCGAAACGACCGTCTTGATCCAAGGATCACTACGCAACTGAAAATGCGTCTATCTGAGGTCCTTAGATTAATTTATGGGCATTTGAACGGATCTATCCGAAAATAGGGGTTTCGGGCCCGGTCCGACCCGGCCCGATACCCTTGGGTTGGCCCGAACCGGGTCGACCTGACCCGTGTCTAGGTCCGGACCAGTTTCTCGCGGCTCGATGCGGCTGGCGCGTCCCGGCCCAGCCGGTGCGGCCCGGCCCGACGCGGGGGTCCGACCCAGTGCGGGCGGCCAGGCACGACGCGGGCGGTCCGGCCTGGCCCGGCCGATTCGGCCCGGTGCGGGTGCCCGGGTGCTGAGTGGACGCAGAATGTGGGGAGGCCGCCGCCCCCTTCGAACTGAATGGGGGACCCGCGAGGGTCCTCCCTTGCTGCACTGGCCGGGGTTTCAAACCCCTGATTTTTCCAAATCCGGCCGGCCGGTTGTGCCGCGCGGGACCTATTGGTCCCACCTCCTGTAGCACCAGCAGCTTGCGGTTCCGGCCACCGCCCTCTGCACTGCCGCGACCCTTGTCTGACCGGCGCAGCGTGACGGCGCCGCGGCCCTCCGCCGCGGCCCGCCCCGGCCGCGACCCTCCATGAAGCTCCGGCGCGGCGCGACGGTGCGATTCCCCTCTGCCGTGGCCCGAATCCAGCTGCGACCCCTTTCGGTCTCAATGGCGCGGTGCGACGGCGCCACGCTCCTTTGCTGCGGTCCACACCGGCCGCGGTTCCTTCATTTCCGCGCGGTGCGAAGGCACCGTGTCGCCTCCGTTCCAAGCCACGTAGAAGTTCAACAAAAACAAGGGGGAGGAGGGTCAGCCGTGTTTGTGCGGTCCGACCTCCTCCCGTTATAATGACAGAAAGCGGCTATTTAATGAAGAAATCTAGAAATAACCATGAAAGTAAAATCAAACCCCTACCTCGAAGAAGAATTCGCTGAAGCTTGCATCGCGGAAGACGGCGTCGCGGGGGAAGGCTCCGTATATGATGACGGAGTTTATCCAAGGAAGAAACGGCGTTTACCTTTCTTTGATGCAGGATGAAGAATGAAGGAAGGCATGTCGAAGAAGGGAACGTCATCACACATCGGCTACGGAGAGAAGAAGAGACGGCTCATCGATCTCTCCTTGCGGAGATGGCGTTCTTCGTCGAAGCCTTGGCGTTCTTCGCCTTCTTCAAACTTAGAGAATTCTCTCCCAAAAACTCCACACAACGATACAACAATAATAAAATAAGGCTTTTGCCTTATTTTATTACTCATTCCAACATTTTTCAAAATTCAAAACTTGAATTCACCTAATTAATTAAACATGTGTTGTCAAATTAATTAGGTGTTTAATTGGCATGCATTAATGGGGAAGAGTTACAATTTTAAGGGGGGTTGCCAAAATTTAAGAGGAGGTTTAGGGGAATTGAAGGGGTGGGGCTCGTGTGGGCCCCACCTCACTAATATCCTACCAAGTGGAGTTAGGATGTAGTGGGTCCCACCCCAACTTCTATACATAGGTTATAATTACTTAGAATAGAAATAAAATTGTAGTGAAAATTTTATTTCACTCTTCAGTTAACCCATTTATTTAACAACACCTCCCGAGCAAACGCAACTCTAGAAAAGGTATTCCTAAGCAATTAATGGCACTGCAGTTTCATCGGTGCCCTCAAATTTTGATTCCGAGCACTGGTTCAAAAGTTAAGAAAACCCGCTCGTTCGTTCACTGAACGTACCCGAGCTAAACTTCAGAAATTGATTCCGGGCACACCGGGCCTCGGAATCAGGTGCCGTCAGAAACTGCGTACTCGTAAAATCCCAAAGAAATTATGAAAAACATTTTACTTGAAATTTATGGGTCTTTACATTACTCCCACCTCAGGGATTTACGTCTCCGTAAAGATACATCACAAACTAGGAGAACAAATGAGGGTACTGAGCACGCATCTGAGCCTCCCGCTCCCAAGTGCTCTCTTGGAGGTTCCCGTGCTTCCACCTGATGCACACTAGAGGAATCGACCGATAACGTAGGACCCGCTCCTATCGATCCTCGATCTCCACCGGGACCTCTTCGAAAGTCACCCCGTCATTAATGTCCAGCTCCCCATAGTCGATGATATGCATCGGGTCGTGAACGTATCTCCTCAGCTGTGATACATGGAAGACATCGTGCACCCGGTGAAACTAAGGTGGTAGAGCCAGGCGATAAGACAACTTGCCTATCATGATGAGTACTTGGAATGGTCCGATGAAGCGCGGAGATAACTTGCCACCCTGACCAAAACTCCATAATCCACGTCGAGGTGAGACCCGCAAGAAAACGTGGTCACCATCCTTGAACTACAGTGGTCTCCGTCTCCTTTAAGCATAAGACTTATGTCGGCTCTGAGCTATCCTCATCCACTCCTGTATGACTTGGACCTTCTCTGTCGTGGCCTGGACCATCTCTGGTCCCACAAGTGCTGACTCTCCAGGGTCTGTCTAGCACAGAGGTGATCTGCAAGGTCGGCCATATAATGCCTCGTATGGTACCATCCCGATGGTGGAGTGGTAGCTGTTGTTGTACGCAAACTCCACCAAGGGTAGGTGATCCTCCCAACTATTACCAAAGTCAAGGACACATGCACGAAGCATGTTCTCGAGAGCCTGAATGGTCCTCTCCGTCTGTCCATCCGTCTGAGGGTGAAAGGCGGTGCTCAGGCGTAGTTGTGTCCTAAATGCCTCCTACAACCCCTTCCAAAGCCAGGAATTAAAACGACCATCTCAATCAAAGACGATAGATGATGTCACACCATGAAGTCGTACGATCTCCTGAACGTAGAGACGCCCCAAGCTCTCCACTGAGCCCTGCTCTCTAATGGGTAAGAAGTGGGCTGACTTGGTGAGTCGGTCGACAATCACCCAAATGGAGTCATGACCTCTAGAAGTACGTGGAATTACAGTCATAAAATCCATAGATATACCGTCCCACTTCCACTCCGGGACCTCCAAGGGATGTACCAAGACTGCTGGTACCTGGTGCTCTTCCCTCACCTGCTAGTAGGTGAGGCATCGAGAAACGAACTCTGCCACAAACTTATTCATCCCTAGCCACCAGTGCTGTCGTCTGAGATCCTGGTACATCTTTGCTACCCCTGGATGTACCACCAAAGGGGAAGTGTGAAACTATCTCAGCACCTCCTCCTGTAAAATAGCTGGTACCATGGTACGTCCTCTAAAAAGGACGACGTGCTCTCCTCCTATAGAGAATCCATCAGGTTCCTGTCCTGTGGAAATCTGTGCATGCCACATCTCACAGTCAACGTCCCCACACTGTGCCTCTCTGACCCGCTGAAGAAGTGGAGGTGTGACTATAAGTGACTGAAGGAAGGATGCCCCGTCTCTATCCACGAAGGATATTTTCAAAGCGGCTAACTGCTCTGTCGCCTCTCCAAGAAGCTGAATGCCCGTCCTCCTGCTGAGAGCATTGGCTACTACGTTCCCCTTTCCAGGAGTATAGACTATCTCAAAGTCATAGTCCTGGAGGAACTTGAGCCATCGCCACTGTCTCAAGTTCAGGTCCTTCTGCAAGAAGATGTACCTGAGACTCTGGTGGTCAGAGTAGACCGTAAAGTGATCGCCCATCAGATAGTGCCGCCATATCTTCAGAGCAAATACCACTACTGCTAACTCCAGGTCATGGGTAGCGTAGTTCTACTCATGCTGCCTCAACTGTCATGATCCATAGGCGATCAATGCCCACTCCTACATCAGGACACACCCGAGTCCAGTCCCTGATGCATCGTAATAGACTACGTACCCTACTCCCTCCTCTGGTAGCCTCAAGATAGGTGCGCTGGTAAATCTCTGTCTCAGCTCCTGGAAGCTCTTCTGACATCTATCTGTCCACACGAAGGGTCTCCTATTCTTCTTCAAAGGTAAAAGTGGTGCTGCAACTCTGGAGAAGTCAGGCACAAATCTCCGATAGTACCCAGCCAGACCTACGAAAAACTCCGCACCTCTGTTACGTTCCTGGGTGGCTCCCAAGATAGCACTGCCTCGATCTTCGCAGGATCCACCAAAACTCCCGCCTTTGAGATGATGTGTCCCAAGAAGTAGACCTCACGTTTCCATAACTGAAACTTCGAGAGCTTACCATAAATTTGGTGCTCTCTGAGTGTTTCCAGTACAACCCGCAAGTGGTAGGTGCGCTCCTCCTCAGTAGTCGAGTATATCAATATGTCGTCGATGAAGACCACGACAAATCAATCGAGGTAAGGCTGAAAGATCCTGTTCATGAGACTCATGAACACTGCTAGAGAATTGGTTATGCCGAAAGGCATAACCAAGAACTCATAGTGGCCATACCGACATCTGAAGGCCGTCTTCTGCACATCCTCGTCTCGAACTCTGAGCTGATGATAGCCTGACCTGAGGTCTATCTTCGAGAACCACCGTGCTCCCTTGAGCTGATCGAAGAGGTCGTCAATCCTCGGTAGCAGATACTTGTTCCTCATGGTCACCTGGTTCAGGGGACGATAATCGACACACAGTCACAAGCTCCTGTTTGCCTTCTTGGCGAACAAAATCGGGGTAGCCCAGGGTAAAAAACTGGGTCGAATGAATTCCTTACCCTGCAAGTCCTCCAACTGTACCCGTAGCTCTCAAAGCTCAACAAGAGCCATCCAATATGCTGGAGTGGATATCAGGGTTGTCCCGGGGTACAGGTCAATATAGAAGTCTACCTCTCTGCGAGGAGGTAGTCCTGGAACATCGTCAAGAAAAACGTCTGCATATTGATCCACCACTATAGGAAAACTTGGACTCCTCACGTCAACTACTCCTAGGATAAGGCTATCCAACTGATGAGTGATCGGCTGTCCTCTCCTCTACGTGAGTCCATCCTATGTTGCAAAGGCTCCCTTTTCGCCGGTGAAGGTGAACCTGCTCCTATCAGTGCGAACACACCGCACCTTGTGCCTAATACAGTCAATCTGAGCATGAACTGTAGATAACCAATCCATGCCCAAGATGATGTCGTAAGGCCTCGACACCGCTACAAGAATATCCCAGCCAAAGCTCTCACATTCTAGAGTAAGATCACACTACCGGTACCGGTGTGTAATCATCGAGTCTGCTCTTGTAGGAGTCTCTAGCCGTAAGGATCGATCCAACGGCTCCATCAGAATCTCCAAGTTCTTAACAAGGGTAGCGACAATGAAATAATGACTCACTCCCGTGTCTATAAGAACTGCAGTAAGAGTGGAGTGGACACAGATAGTTCCTCGAATCATCTCTGGTGCGTCGTGGTCATAGGCCTCTGCTTCCTGAAGCTGAGCCTGCCTCTGTCCGCCAGCTCCCTGTGGCCGGGGTGGACCTCCTGGTAGTGGTGGTGGTAGAGCCTCCAAGCGTCAACCACCACATGCTACTCGTCCAGCTACTCTGCCTCGTCCGCCTGCTCCCTGTGGACAACCAAGATCAAACCTATACCTCTGCCTGGGTGGTCCCTCAACCGTCTAATGCTCCTCTGAACGGAGGGTCGGGCAGTCACAAGCCATGTGGCCCTGCCCGCCGCATGGGTAACACTGTCTGTTCCTCATAAGACTGGCTCTGTGCCGTGTTCCCCGCACCTCTGAGCCATTGTCATGAGGTCGTCCGCCTGATGGTTTGGTCCGCTTGGACCCCTGTGACATCTGTCGACTGTCAACTGCAGAATACTCAGCTACATGCCGCCCTGCGGTAGGTCTCGCTGCTAGTGTAGGCTCAGCAAGAAAGCTCTCTATGAGAAGGGCTTGCTCCAATACTCCTGCCTACGTCGGAATGCTAAGGGAGATCATCGATGCCCTGATATCATGCCTCAGTCCCTGCTCGAAGGTCCGGGCCTGGAAGAATGGGTCCCGTACCATGTCCGTGGAATAGCACAAGAGATCGGTAAATCTCACCGAGTACTGGGCTACCATCATGATGCCCTGCCGCAGCTGTAGTTGCTCCTGAATGCACACCGCACGGAGGGTGGTTGGGATGAACTCTGAGAAAAAGAGGATCTCGAAGTCCGACCAAAGGAGAGATGCCTCGTCGTGCACCTGGAGCATCAGGCTCCACCATCTACCTGCTACCGCGTGCAGGAGACTCACTACAAGGATCACTATGAGGTCAACTGGTGTCCCCACTAACCTGAAAACTCATACAACAGCCTCCAGCCAATCCTCGGCTGCCTGAGGGTCCATCTCCCCATGGAACCTGGGCGGTCTCTGACACTGAAACTCATACAGTGCACTAAGGCAACGTGCACTCTCAATGGTTGGGGCTGGTGGCATCAGTGGCTCGGCGGGTAGAGGTACCGCTGATGCCTTCGCTGTAATAGGGCCCTGTACCGAGGCCTCGTCGCTCGGTGGTCTGTCATCTCGCACAAAGCTCGGAACCCTAGCTGGCTGCCGTCGTGGGGACATCCTGAAAAAGAAACAGGTCCGCGATGGTCAAAATAGTATACCTAGTGAGCTGACACAAAGTAATCACAAAGAAAACTTTTAAAACACACATGCGACAATGTTTTCGTGCACTGAGTCAGAAACCAGAAGTCAGGGTCCTGGTGTATGGTTACGTCGGCTGCCGCACCAACACTAGACTCCCTGGACTGATAAACACACTCAATACCCTTAACATTATTGCTTCCCATAGAAGAAAGATCAGAGTCCTGAGTTCTGCGGTAGAACTGAACTCCTATGATACCAATTTGTCATGACCCGTCATTGGGACCTGTGCCGTGACTACCCCAAGCCCACCTTCCATAGGCCAGGTCCTGGTGACTAGCACCAAAGGCTTAAATCCCAATATAAGGGAAGGCATTGCCTTTATGTAAGAAAACAAAACACCATAGAGTATGCAAGCATAAGTAAACACTAAGTAAACTGAGTACAATAGTAAGTGCTGGAAAGTAAATGGGCCAGTATACAAACCCAACTGAAGTAAAGTACAACTGAAATGAGAGTACAACAGCAGAAAAGTAAATTAGAAACTCCGATCCATCCTCTGGAAATCCCACCTGAAGGGTGGGTACAGATAGTCTCCTCAGCTCCTCGGCTCCAGCCGTCCACTCCGTGTACGTCTCGTCCAGTGATCCACCTCCAGGTACCGTCCAGCTCCACGAGCTCCTACCTCAATCAGCGCTGTCCTTCGTCTGCATCCAACACAATGTAGTGCGGGCATAGCCCGTGCAGGGGTGAGTATACACTACTCATTAGGGACCTCGAGACCCCCGAAGGTCTCCCAGAATCCACGAAGGATAAACCACAAAGGAAAGATTACAATCACAAAGTAACAACCAACCCTACTTAGGTATATGCCCATACATATACCTAAGTCATCAATTCCAGTTCAGCTCCAACATCTGAGCCCAAGTTCGATATAGTCCAAACAGGATATCACAATCCAATCCACACAGGATAACACAACTCAATACACACAGGATAGCAAAACAATCATATCGAAGATAATGATTAAAAGTCAGGACTCAGCTCACACATGTATACTCTTTGTAAGGCGATAGAGATGATCAGATGTAGCCACTGATTCATCTAAGCTATCAAACCCACATAGGATACAAGACCATCTAAGCTGTCGGACCCACAAAGGATACAAGACCAGCTACTCTGCCGGACCCACATAGGATACAAGTACAGAGTCAAATACTGCCGAACCCACGTAGGATACAAGAACAGTAGTCAAGTACTGCCATACCCACATAGGATACAGGAATAGTAGTAATCGTCGTCGAACCCATAGAGGATTCCAGTATGGTCTTCGTCATTGCCGAACCCACAGAGGATCCCAGTACAGTCGTCATCGTCGTCGTAGTCGCAGCTAGCTCTAGGGTTACCGCACACAGCATAATCGATTCTGGGAGGGTCCGCTCCACGAGCTAAGAGGGGATCAATACATCAAATGACACAAATTCCTTATTTGACATATCCCAAAGTTCCGTCTCATCAAAAGGAACTCAACGAGACAGACGACGCGTCAATCGGACGCCCGATCTGAGAGTTATTGGCTTTTTTTGTCTGAGAGGCCCGGTTGGTTTTTAAGACAAAACCAACCTGACCATACTCCAACTACGTCCAAACCTTGAGCGGAGTAAGCCAAAAGAACTGTCTCACTAAGAGAAATCCAACAAAGTCGACATCATGTCAATCGAACGTCCGAAGCTCAAGTTATAAATGTTTCCGCTCCGAAGGCCCGGTTGGTTTCGTGTTCGAACCAACCCGGCTATACCCAAAGTTTTCCAAAACCTTGAGTGTAATATACCGAAATGACTGTCTCGATCCAACGATTTCTATGCAATTGACAGTGTGTCGATCAGAGGTCCGTAGCCCATGTTATGGGCATTTGAACGGATTTATCCGAAAATAGGGGGTTCGGTCCCGGTCCAACCTGGTCCGATACCCCTGGGTTGGCCCGAACCGGGTCGACCGGACCCAGGTCCGGGTTCGGCCCGGCCCAGCTAGCGTGGCCCGGCCCAATCAGTGCAGCCCAGCCCGGCGCGGGGGTCCGGCCCAGCGCGGGAGGCCCGGCCCGGCGCGGGCAGTCCGACCAGGCCGGTTCGGCCCGGTGCAGCTGCCCACGTGCTGAGCGGACGTGGAAGGGGGGGAGGACGCCGCCCCCTTCGAACTGAACAGCGGATCCACGGGGGTCCGCGCTTGCTGCGCGGGCCGACTGTAATGGCCGGCCGGTTGTGCCGCGCGGGACCTGTTGGTCCCGCCTCCTATAGCACCGGTGGCCGGCGGTTCCGGCCGCCACCCTCTGCACCGCCGCGGCCCTTGTCCGACTGGTGCGACGTGATGTCGCCACACCCCTCCGCCGCGGCCTGCCCCGACCGCGACCCTCCATGAAGCTCTGGCACGGTGCGACGGCGCCAAGCCCCTCTGCCGCGGCCCGACTCCGGCCGTGGTCCCTTTCGGTCTCAACGGCGCGGCACGACGTGACAGCGCCACACTCCTTCGCCGCGGTCCGCACCGGCCGCGGTTCCTCCGTTTCCGCGCGGTGCGACGACACCACGTCGCCTCCGTTCCAAGCCACGTAGAAGTTCAACAACAACAAGGGGTAGGAGGGTCAGTCGTGTTTGTGCAGTCCGACCTCCTCTCGTTATAACGACAACAAGAGACTATTTAACGAAGAAAGCCAGAAATGACCACGAACGTAAAATCAAACCCCTACCTTGAAGAAGAATTCATGGAATCTTGCGTCGTGGAAGACGGCGTCGTGGGGGAAGGCTCTATATACGATGAAAAAGTTCATCCAAGGAAGAAACGGCGTTTACCTTTCTTTGATGCAGGAAGAAGAACGAAGGAAGGCGCGTCAAAGAAGGGAACGTCATCACACACCGGCTGCGGAGAGAAGAAGAGATGACTCGTCGATCTCTCCTTGCGGAGATGACGTTCTTCGTCGAAGCCTTGGCGTTCTTTGCGTTCTTCAAACTTAGAGAATTCTATCCCAAAAACTCCACACAATGATACAACAATAATAAAATAAGGATTTTGCCTTATTTTATTACTCATGCCAACATTTTTCAAAATTCAAAACTTGAATTCACCTAATTAATTAAACATGTGTTGTCAAATTAATTAGGTGTTTAATTGGCATGCATTAATGTGGAAGAGTTACAAATTTTAAGGGGGGTTGCCAAAATTTAAGAGGGGGTTTAGGGGCATTGAAGGGGTGGGGATCGTGTGGGCCCCACCTCACTAATATCCTACCAAGTGGAGTTAGGATGTAGTGGGTCCCATCCCAACTTCTACACATAGGTTATAATTACTTAGAATAGAAATAAAATTGTAGTGCAAATTTTATTTCACTCTTCAGTTAACCCATTTATTTTACAACACCTCCCAAGAAAACACAACTCCAGAAAAGGTCTTCCTAAGCAATTACCGGCGGTGAGGTTTCATCGGTGCCCTCATATTTCGATTCCGAGCACCGGTTCAAAAGTTAGGAAAACCCTCTCGTTCGTTCACTGAACGTACCCGAGTTAAATTTTGGAAATTGATTCAGGGCACACCGGGCCTCGGAATCAGGTGCTGTCAGAAACTGCGTACTCGTAAAATCCCAAAGAAATTAAGAAAAAAAATTTCCTTGAAATTTAAAGCTCTTTATAAAGTCAGTCACAATTGATGAAATTCTTAGCTACAATATATCACTTGAATAATAACTTAAATAAGAAGTGATAAAAGTAAGTGGGAATACTAGTCTTTCTAAAATTATCATGGAAGAAGCACCTTCTGACTTAAAAATGATGAAATGGATGTTGGAATTCCCATGTTGTCCATAACCTTTAAGGATTAATACAAGAAGCTTTCTACGATGAAGGAGTACTATTGGGAGTGTGATAAAATTTGAGAGGTGAATCTAGAAGAGAAAAATGAGGTGGTGGAGGAGGATTTTATAGAGGGTGCTGAAATTTATAATAAAATAACTCTAACTCATATGGAAAATGATGAATACATGACAACCTTTGACTAAAAAATCAAGGTACTTGAATATGTGCATTATGAGGTGTTAAAGGGGGATGATTTCAGTGAATTTGGAACGGAAGAGATTCCAAAAGGGGAAGACTATAGTAAGAATGTTGGTTTCATGAAAAAATAAGATCCTAATACTTATGTAAAGGGAGATAAGGTTACTGAAATTCAATTATTAATTGGAGCATTCAACTACAACAAGAAGGATGAAGTAGTGGATGATATATTTTTCAAAATATGATCATAATTTGATTTTTTTTTCATTACTTAAATTTTACCAACATATAGAGTACACCAAAAATCAATGGAAATAATATTTCATGAAGGAGAAATAACACAATCAACCCAGATGATCAAAATCCCAAGTTATTTTTCAATCTGAACCATGTAACAATATTTCACACTATAATTACATGATACTCAAGGTAAAAGGTATAGATTTAAGAGATAAAATAAATAACTTTCTGGAGGCAATGTGATTTTTTAATACTTTTACGGATTTAATTTTAATTTTAATTTTAGTTTAAAATTTTAATTTCATTTGGGATTTAATAATTCTCTTGGTATTTTATTTTCACTCTCAAATTTTTCAACTTTAATGGAATGGATATATGTGCTTTTACTTTATTAATTTATTTTTATAGGTCAAATAAAAGGCCATAATGGAGAATGGAAGAGCTTTAAATTCTTGTGGGAGGAGAAACACATGCTTGTATTTCAATTTTTAATAGACTCATTCAAGTAATCAATGAAAATAATCTACCTAGTAGGGAATAATTTCATTTGTTTTTATCATTTCATATCTTTTTGACCCATTCCTTATTTTGAATATAATTTCAATATTTTCATGAACCCCCTCAATTTGGGTGAACATCAAGGAATATGTTTAGTTTAAGGGAGGGGAAGGAATCATTGGATACCCTATATTTGGACTTTGTGTCCTTGTGATATGACTTAAGAGACAACCTCACTTAGAGATATTTTTCCACATGTTATAAATTTTTTAATTTTTACTCCTCATAAATGGAGAAGGTATACGTTTATTTTTTTAAATTCGTATTCTTATTACAATTTTGAGTTATAGAAAAATTATTGTTGATATGATTTTAATTCTTCACTTTAATTATTATAAGCATACATTTATTAGACTAATTATTCATGTTTATGCTAAGAATTTATTTTAAATTTTTTTAAATCCCATTATCGAGAGGATTATAATACAATTTGACATTTTCTTTCCCGTAATCCCTTTTCTTTAGAGAACTTGAGATGTGTTCCACTAATAGAACTTACTTTTTTTCTTATCAAAACATTATGATTTTCAGCTAATTTAAAATGATTGAGGCATTGATTGATATTTTTTGATCCCCTTTTACCATGAGACCCACTTGATATTTTTTCTTTGTGATATAATAGAAACCATTAAATTCCTTGATAAGAAACTACATTACAATCCAATTTATCCTTTATACCATATTTCTTTGAGTATTAATTCATGATCATTCATTTGATCCTAAACAAGGAGTTGGGTATTTTCATGGACATTTTGAGATAAAATTAAAGGTGGGGTTTGTTCTCTTGGGATATTGGGAAAAAATTCCTTATTTTTCATTTTTATTTAATTTATTCCTCTCAAAAAACTAATGAAAATAATGAGTGTGAGATATATAGAGAGATAGAGAGAGAAAGAAAGAAAATTGAACACTTGGGATACCTAGGATTGACCTATATCTAGAAAAACCTTCCCCCTTCTTATAATAACTATTCTAATTAGTGTTGGTTAGATATTGATGGAGGTGATAAATTTTCTATTTGGTTTTACTTCTTAGTTCATGTGACTTTTTCCTTGCACATATTCCACTAAAAAATTAAGGGATAAAAGAAAAAGAAAAACATAAGAAAAGGAGGATTATTTATCACTATTTTTCATGCTGAATATTGAACCTTACTTAAGAGGAGGAGAAGGAAACATGGGATGTTTTCTTTTGATGGGAGTTGAAATTGGAATCATGTTGCATTGATCTATAATTTAACATCATGCATCATAATTTTAAAATCCATCCCCCCTTTTTATCCTATGAATTTTAATTTTTACACCATCAAATACCTACCTTGAGCCTCAAATATATTATAACCTTAATGAAAAATCCATCATGATTTTTTAGTTTAATTTCTAAGTGGATATTGAGAGAACTTTCAAGATTATAGATAGAACACACATGCTTGATATTGAGAATAAATCTATTTCTAATATCCTCAAGTGATGATAGAAATACATTCCGATGAGGTAAATCATTTTTTCCCTGAATATTTAATAAATGGTTGAATGATGTGAGTTAAAGAGAAATAAATACCTTAATTATGAAATTTTAAAGGAAGAAATTTTTTGGAACTTGTTTTTTGTAAAGATTTGTGCTATTAAAAATCTTCATTTATAAATTTTTTATGGGAATGAACTTTATGAAATTTCCTATTGGGGAGGTTAAAACCATTATGTTTGATGTTGATTTTTGATTTAGGATGAGAAGAGGTTTAAGTGTGGGGTGTTTTATGACTCTAATTTATACATATGGTTTCCTCATTAATTTTATTAATTCAATTTCCATTTATGTATGATTATTATTGTTTTAATCATTTATATAAAAAATACTTATTAAATCATGTTTTGGGTTGATTTATTGTTTTTTAGGTGTAAGGAATCACTTTTAGAAGTTTTATGAAATTTTTGTGAAGTTGGAATTGTGGCTAAGTATATGGAGAGGAATTTGGGCAAAAAATTTGGCCCATACTTAGCCAACCATAAACCTAGGTGAAATCTATATAGCAAGGATTGAAGGCTAGATGGCCAATCCCCAAGGGACAACTGTGAAAGTAGGTAAGTCCTCTATTCAAGTTTGAATTTGGGTAACAAGTGTGTGAGCATGAAGGAGTGCACTGACACATGAGAGGAGCATCCGCATGGTGGGAGGAAGAGAAAATCATTAGCGTGGGGTGAAACCGGTAATAGAAGACATCCTTTGAAACCCATCCAATTTTTCTATGGGTTTAATGGGATGTATTTACTAAAATAGCATATCCATAACCTCTGCAAAACTAATATGGGATGCAGTCATTGTAGATACTATTCATTTTTAACCAAAAAACCATTTTTAGCTCTCTCGCCCATCACTCTTCATTTAAACACACCCCGCTACCCTCTTTCACTATTTCATCTCACCCAACCACTACTGTGACCATAAGAACCTACAATCACCACCACTAATACATTATAGAATCACCATGTCCAATGAAAATTAAATCTCCTTCTACTTGATTTTTGAAGGTCCTAAGGCCACATCCATGGCTATGTGGTATAGTCAACTATGGAGATCCAGATAGGGTAAAGGTGGCTATGCCAAGGTCCAGTGGCAATTCCATTGAAAAATAATATTATAAAGAGTTCTAAGCTTTCATGATGAGCCTTTGTTCTGGAGATAACTGTTGTGCTATTAAATAAAGAGGATAAGGAGAACTTGCATATTTAGAGGAATAGAGTGTTTTCATGGCTTTACTCTAGGGTGTTATTGCACTATAGAGAGATAGAATTTGGTAGTGACTCAAATTTATTTTTTTTGAAGGTCTTACTAGAAGTTTTACCATAGTAATTTGGACACACCATATCCATAGTTTGGGGGAGTGAAAATAAATATTCAGCCAAGGCCGAGATTTTTGGGATAGGTTTTGGACACAAGGTGATTCTAGGGTTTTCAAAATAAGGTTTTTTTGGAGATATTTGGAATTAGAGTTGCAGTATGGAGATGAAACTTTCACTATATAGAGTTTGGTTTTGGCCTTGGCATGGGGATGCCTACGGTGTAGTTACTGTGCCCATGCTGCAGAAGGAGCTTGAAAAACAGTTTTTGTTTTCTAAAATTTTATATTCTAGGGTTTTAAAAAATGGATGTTTATACTGGGTTTTGAAATAATATGTGAATAAATGACTTTGACTTATTAGAAAGAAGGATAATAATAAAAAATAGAAAACACCCACCAAGAAAGGATCAGTGAGGAAACAGACATAGGATCAACAATTCGAAGGAAGGAAAAATGAGAGTGTATTATAAATCACCAGAGCTACTGCATCATTTGCCTTTTATTTTATTTTCTATTTTAATTGTTAAATAACCAGTATTAATGGATCTTTTTTTATTAATATTTATGTAATTTTTAATTATTTCACAATAAATTTTATTAGTTTAATTATTTATATTCCCTATTCTATGATTTTTGGTTTGTTCATGACCAAGAAACCATTGACCATGAGAGAACAATTTCATAGAAGAGGGTGGTTATAATTTAAGGGGATATGTATGAAATTATTATTTTATTCTTAATTTAGGAATTATTTTAATTTTATTTGTATGTCATTGCATTTAATTTCCATTTTATTTCCTAATCTTTTTGTGAGAGCATTGACGATTATGGGACAATTCCCAATACAATTAAGGGAAGTGGAAAGTCATCACCAACTTAAATTAACCATTAAAATAGAGATAAAAAAAATAAACTTAGGTTAGCTAGATCACCTTAAGATAGGCGTTGGATATCCTAGGTAGTCTAGTCTATTCTGAGAGGTAAGACTAATCAATTGAAGGAGTCTCACAACTATAAATTAGATTAAGTCATAAGTGAAGTGGAATGATTCTAAATTAAGAAAAACCACCCCATAATATAAATTTCCATATTTTAATCCCTTATAACTTAGTTTAACACTAGTTGATGTTTATTTTAATTTATTTAAATTGATATAGTTCAGTTAATTTCATTCTTAATTTCCTTATAAGATCAAGAAGATATTTCAATTAGTTGTTTGATTATCAATGGGATTCCTATTTCCACATGAGACCAAACTTGAACTTTCCACTATTATATACTTTATTAGTTAGTATACGTTGATTTAAAATAAATTATAAACATTTTAAACCTTTAATAACAATGATTCTAGCAGGTTGCGTCAATGAATCTTTTCATACTTAAGGTAATGGTTTCTCATCTCACTTTTGTTTCTATGTGTCATATTCCATATTACCCATTTTTTCTTTAATGTGGTGTATATATTACCCATTTCATATGTTTTATCATTAATATATTTATATTTAAGGTATTTAAAATTTCATTTGAAGTTATTTATTTCATGGGGGTTATGATTCAAAATTTTCCAAAGTGGTAAGAGTTTTATTTCCAATCTCATTTTTGATCGGGATTGGTTGTGTTTAAATTTCCATTGAAAGAAATTGTATGGTATATATTTCTTGAACCACACATAATTTATTATCATTTTTTATTTATGTGTTCTAAATGTTTATTTTCAATTTCCCCTCTTTTGATTTATGAAACAAAGTTGTTTGTAAGTGATACCGACCTTATCTATTCTTTTAGTCTGAGAATATTTTTCTTCCATATAAATATTTTATAAAAATGTTTAAATAATGTTATTATTTACATTTAAATGATTACTTAATGTCATTTTAAATTATTTATGACTTTATTTACAAAGTTTTAAAAAATAATTTTTTTGACATTTCCTGTATGGCACATTTTGACTTTATTTAGAAAGCGTAAAAGGAATGTTATTTTTTAACATATATGGTTTGACCAGATTTTCACACTATAATTACTATTATTTACTTTGAATATTACCTTAAAATTATCCATGATTCCTTACAAATAAAATTATTTCCCCAATATTTTATAAATTTATATATTTTTAAAAAACAATTTCAAAAGAAATGGGTATTTTTCTTTTACGTTTCAAAGGAATGTTCCAATGTTATTTTAAAGGTATTTTTCATCTACACTTGTATGTTTTGATGATTATTATGATCCATTGGGGATATAATCTAATGATACCAATATTATTATTTCTCAATATGGATTATGTTTATGATGATGAAATCTTGATGAAACCCATATCTTTTTTACAGGTTATGATATGTTGAAATGGTAAATGTTACCCAGATCTTGTTGAATACATATTAATTGACCATTATTATTTAAAATGTTTTTTTATATAACTCACTTATATTTGGAAGTTTTTAATGTTTATGATCTAAAAGGGTATATGGGAGGTTATCCCAAGCTCTAAATAGGGTACACAAGAGTTTATCCTAAGCCCAAAAGGGTACATGAGTGGTTATCCCAATCCCAACATGTGATGAATGTCTTGTTAGATATCCTTAAAAAATGATTTCTATTATTATGATTATGAAAAACTTTATTACACTATCTTATGACATGTTCTTATGAAAAAATTTATATTTTCATGGCTCATGATCTTTGATTTTCTTATGATTTATATCTTATGAACTAGCAAAGATTGTGCCATGATTCATAATTATTATCAATGAATTATCAAATATGATTTTTCATGTTAATATCATGATCTAATACCCATATTATTATCTTATGATCACTTATTATTATTAATTATTATCTGCCATGTTTACCTTTACTGAGTATTTGAGCTTATCCCTTCTTATGTTTCAATTTCCCTAAGTTATTAAGAATGATGTTAAGTAAGTTTTTTATGGATAATTTTATGGGAGATGTTTGAGACTTTTCATGGAATTATAAAATTTGGTTATTATAAGAAAAATGATCATTTAAAGACATGTGTATTGTTATAAAATATTTTTGGACAATTTTATAAAACTATAAAACTAAAAATATCTTTGGGATGTAAGTGACTCAATATTCCCTTTGATATTGTAATAGAAAAAATTAGATCATGTTTATTGGTATCAAAGCCAATACGTAAAAAATATATATTTTTTAACATTGAATCTAGGTGTAAAGGTTTGGGGTTTTTATAGGTTGGTTTAAGGTTGGATGCCCTGAATTCTAGATTTCATAGATTTCATATGTTGGGGCTGTCCTCCAGAGTATTGTTTTACTGTATGGCAATGATTGATTCCACCACATACATCACATACCTTATTCATTTTTAAATTATTTAGTGGAACCATGTTGATTCAATTATGAGTTAATTTGGATTCCTTCAAAAAATCCCCTATAAAACCCTGATATTTTATTTTATATTCCATTAAATTAATTCAATGTTTGATTATGTGTACCACACACAACACCGAGTTTAAACAAACCCTGATATACCATAGAAATATTATTATTTAAATATGAAAATTATAACATAGACATTGTTTCAAAAGGTATGAATAGAAATAACCATATTTTGAAATATATGTATAAAATTTTTCCTAAATAAAATCAATAATCGATCATAGCTTAAACGAACTGCGATATACTATAGAAATATTAATATTTAAATATGACTATTATGACCTAGTTATTGGTTTGGTGTGTATGTATTGTAATAACCATATTATGAAATATATATAGAATTTTTTTCCAAAATAAAATTAATAATAAACAATACAATGATTATAAATTGGTTGGAAATGAAGATAAAATATTTTGAAGGTAAAAGAGATACATTTCATAAAAATGTTTTTATGTGTGCAATGTATTTTTATCCTAATAGATTAAATTAATAACTATTGATAAATGATTATAATGAAATAAATAGATAATATATCCAATTTAATGAAATAAAATTTATTTAATTATGGTGTTTAGGAAAGGAATGAGAATAAAGTCATTCTATGCTTCAAAAATATATTTTCTTCAAAAATGGTTTTTGTTACATTTTGTGTACAAATATTATTAATAATTTCTACCAAATTATAAATTTATTTCACAAAATGGAAACAATTTTTTCAATCATAATTTCATAATATTCTTATGATGGATATTTTATATTTTTCTAAAAAGATTAATTTTTGAGTGAATAGTGAGAAATGTCGATTTTTGAAAAATAATCATTTCTTTTCTTTAAATCAAGTATATTAAAAGTCACATTATATTTAGGTTTTTGTTTTAAATTAAAATAATATCTCTTTGATTAATAATATAATAATTAATTCCATATTAATCATAATTATAATTTATTTTGGTATAAGTTCATTTTTATGCTTAAAACATGTATTTTTCTAAAAATGAGTTTTTGTTGCATTTTGAAAACTTATATTAAGAATAATTTTAAATAAATATAAAAATTGAATCTTATAAAATGGATTTAAAATATTTAATCATCATGTTCAAATATTTTTATAAGGTAAATTTTATTTTTGGTCATAAAAATAAGTTACCGAGTTAAAAAATGATTTATCGTGGTAAAGGTAAATTAACCTAAAAATTGAAATTAAGTAAAAAATGATAAAAATAAATTAAAAAATATACCATATTTTATTTAATGAGAGGTGTATCTACCTATACCCATTATTTCACATTTTTGGGAATATGCCTTTTAAATATTGGTTGGATTCCAAGAGAAAGAACTGTTATATATATATATATATATATATATATTAAAATGTTATTTTTTTCTCATTTTATATCTTAAATATTTTTTTAAGATTAAGATAATAGTAAATATTATTTATGAATGAGTGACGATAAAACTAATGATTTATAATAATTTAATTTAGTTTTAATAATTTATTTTTAATTTTTAAATATAGTATAATTATTTAAAACACTTATAAAACATCCATACAACGACTGTGCAAGCATAAGAGAAACCAAATAAATGGTTTTAAAAATATTAAAAGTGTTAATATTTGGTTTATTTAATATATTCCATGAATTTTGTATATAATAATTAAGTATACGTGATAATTTAAGAGTTTTAATTAGAATTTAATTTTTATATTGATACATTTGAAGTAGAAATATGTGAATAGTCCCAAAAATGAATTTAAATAGTATTTTATGTTTTAAAAGTATTTTTTAAATAATTAGAAAATAATAAAAAATTAATCATAACTCAAACAGATGGGAAATTTTTGATTCAATCTTGAATATTCCATTTATGTGCCACTTGGAATTTTTAATTTTTTTTGAAACTAGATACACCCTAATGGGGTGGGGGGTGGGGGGGGGGGTTGAATCAGGGTGGCATATAAATTCATACTTTTATACATAGTTTGGTTAACTTTATTTTAGTATCTTATTACCACATTTGAAGTAACACGTTAATCCTATCACACTCATTGTAATCCTTACCTAAATAATAACATATGTACAAGAAAGTAAAACATCCACATGACCCACATATTTTTACTTAGTTGACCACAGTGGGCTAGTCCAAGCAGCATATGCCGACGTTGTTTTAGTCATACCATAATCCACTGATCTGTAATAGTTTAGTGGATATAAATTTTTTACTATGGTTACTACATTCTTGGAACATTTACTTTACACGGTTTAGGGTATGGTTACTCCTCACCCAAGGAACACTACCTCTTCTTCACTCCCACACACTACTTTAAGTAAGGTAATTCTATAGTTTAAAGACATTTAGGTCTCATTAAATAGATTGGAATCATAAATCTTTGTACTTGATTATGAAAATACTATTGTTACATCAAATTTCTAATTTTATACTTTTTGAATTCACTAGTCACCTGAAACATATTCTCAATTCCCACTATTCGCGAAACTTCCACTTTTTTTTGTAACTCTTAACTTTTGTGAGACTCCTACTTTCATGTAACTCCTTCTTTCACAAAACTATGATCTTGTAAGTTCTAATGCATGGAAATTTCTAAAGAATATTATTTCTTGCAATATTAAACTTCACAATATCTAAGGGTTCACATAAATATAATATTTGTGAAACACATTGATTCATGGAATATTTCTCATGGAACTTGCTGGCTCATGTAACTCTTCGTGCAAATTCATACCTTAGAAAATTTAGAGAATTATTCTCTCAAGTATATCACTTAACCAAGTATCTCTCTATTCTATTCACTTTTCCATCATTGTTTGGGTATTTATAGGCAAATACCTACCCTTCGCATAACTTAGAAACTTTTCCTTTGTGTATCTTCAATTCAAAAAACATTTCACTTCATTCTTATTTTAGGAAACATTTCCTTTCCAAACTTCCATTTTTTTAATACTATTTTAAAATTTGTAAAAATTCATAAAAATTCATATTTTATGAAACTCTACCAAACCCAAAAAACATATCACCTTCAATTTTCTAACCCATACCTATTTGTGAAACATGACATTTCATGAGTCTGTAGACTTTGTTAATATTTCATCTGCCTTCTTCTTACAAAATTATTTAATGAAACTTGTTAACTTTCATGAAAACATCCATATTTTCTGAAACTCATGGATATATTATAGACCATGAAATTCATGAAACTTTGATCTCCCTTTATAAATTTTCACCCCAAAATTTGGAAGACATTGGGAAACAATGAAACTTTAATTTCCTCTTCTAGGATTCTGAATTCATGCTCCATGCTTCACTACTTGGATGTTATATTATTTCTTATATAAAACATGATGTGACCAAATCCTCAAGATAAGGGTTAATTTTATGAATTCTATAAATCAAAATAATATGTGAAGCATTATCCAGGTGTGAATAATTCTACATTGGAGTCATTCATTTTCATTCATCCTCCTTAAAAATCCATATATCACATTTGTGATATTCCTATATTCACTTGAGAATGAAATTATCACTCACAATGTATTGAGTGATAAACTTGAAAACCCACTTCCCTCAACCCAATATCTTTGGAATTTTTTTAGATATTTAACTAGATCCTTCTTCCATGAATTTCATTTTACTTTATTTGGTGGGACTGGGCAATATCTTCATGTATTTAATATCTTTTATTGTGCTAGGGATTTATCTTCAGTTAATTATTCAAGACTAGTTAATATCTATATCTCTTAGTATCATAACTATGTTAGAAATTCTCATTACCATTCAAATAATCTAGTCATATTGTATGTTAGTTTTATTGAAAACAAATCCAACACCAAACATAGGGTTGGGTATAACATTATCCACCTTTGAATTTTATTATCTATACTATCATAAATCCACCCTCTATTAGATACTCCAAAAATTTCATAGATATGGATTTATGATTCCTCATTTCCCTAACTGATGATTTTTCTCTCCTTATTTGACATAAAATTGAAAAGTGATGTATGAAACTGGATTTATTATTCAGGTTCTCTTCCCCTTAGGGTCATTATATATTCCTTTTTATTTCATCTTCACTTTTTACATAATTACTAATAGGGAATCATTGAACCCAAATTTAATTTAATTCTCCTCCCCCTATCATTGTAAATTCTATAAGGATTTCATCATAAAAAACAATACTCCCTCTAATTAATAATATCTATTCAATAGATTTACAATGTGCATCAGAAACTAGTGGCGACCCACAGTTCTCCTCTAATTACTAACATATAGAAAATAATAATATTTAAATATGGAGTCACTTTCTTCATATCACTACCCACTACTTATAGATTTTAAGTGAGTGAAATTACCACTTGGCATTGAGTCATCGATAAATCCTCTAAGCCTACTAAGTTAGAACTCATTGTAAGAAAAAATATTTTAATCCAACATACACTAATGTTGTCCATATCATTCACTTACTTACATATATTATCGTGGAATAAATTTATTTATTTTTAATAACATCCTATGATCTCATTCACACTAACACCAAACAATAATTTAATAAAAAATTAAGGAAAAGTTTGTGAGACATACCACATGCTAACCCAACTGACAACATTTTTTAAAGATAACACCATGATACTATGTAGTATTCATGATCATAAATTCATCACATGAAACCATTTTTAGATAAGAATAAACATCCTAGAGTGATTATGACTAACTATCCCCAAATATATCGAACTTTTTACTAATAAAACTTTTTGACACTAATCATTGAGCTAAAAAAAATGTTAAATTCTTATTCAGAATGGGTATACCAGTTGATGGGAACTCTATTGATTTTTTGGAAGCTTCTTAGTATCCTAAAAAAATTCAATCGACACCACTTTGTTAGAAAAAAAATATATACATAAAATATGTGAATGTTACTATTTCTCAACCAATATATCTTTTCTTAGTGGTCAAATTCCACTTGAACTAAGTCCTGATACCAATGTTTGAATATTAAATGTAACCTAGAGACACTAGACCATTCAAATATATCTTTCACAAATCTTTAGTTTTACATTATGATCTTTATCGTATTATCTTTAATTAACACATCATGCTAATTTTAGATACAATGGTTGTTTAATACCACTTATTTAATATAATTCCATATGTTAATTTCAAGCATTCTAATTATTCTTGTCACATGTATCCCTACATAGTTACACACCTGTTCCCTTTTAATATATAAAACCCCATACATCATATCTCCCCCTTAAGACTTTACCACTTTAAATATATATTAAAAATAGTTTAATGTATATATAGAGGGGTACCTTTGGAATCTTTAAAAATAGGATTTTGGTTAATCTAGATGTTCCAACCCTTTAGTACTTTATTTAAAAAATATTGTACTCATGATGTGTTTTTTCCAACTTCTTATCCAATAAAAATTTATCTATACATATAATTAGACACTCTTTATGCACATACATAGCATTATCTCGATATGTAGGTATTGATGGATTAACCTTTTTCATAGTTTTGGATTAAAACCTACTCATATAGATTTATTTCTTTTGTACACCACTTGTGCACCATTTTATATGATTCTTCATTAGATTATGAATCTTAACATTGATATTCTACTCTTTCTTCTTCCTAAATTTGAGATAAATTATTCTAGACTTCATTTCTCACCTTGAGATATTTATTTCAAGTTTACCATGGCTCACTTTTTATTGTTTCTCCTTAACAGACATGTAATACACCTCACACTTTTTCATTTTAATTGAGTCTTTATTTAGGTGCACAAATTTCTTTCTCACAACTTGAACATACACCAACTTATTTTTTCATATTTTTTTTCTACTACTCCAAGAGGGATGTTTCGAGTTCATAATGATAGGTTCTTTATCCACCGGGCATGGAACATCAAGTTTTCCCTCCAGTATAGTGTGCCTATTTTTTAGCTTAAGATGTCCTTTTCCGATATAGTCTCCATCATTATATTCCAAATGAGTTAAGAACATATTTATTTAATCTTTTTCATTACATTCATCCTTCCAGATGAATTACTTTTCCATATGACCTGGGTGAGAAAAATAAAACATATTCCATTGAACACATACCTTGTATCATCATGTCTCAATTTAGATATTGATACAACCATTTTTATTACATCAAATTTAGCCTTTAGGTTTCTTGAAACACACTCATAGTGTGTTCCATTCTTCAATAGTAGTAGAATATCTTGGATACCTTCTTATATAATTTTATAATATTCTTCCTTTGATTTTTAAATTTCAGATTCAGAGCCTTGCATACTCCACTCGTAGATGCTTCTTTGGAGGGTAACTCCAAATTATCCTTTCCCTCATATAAACAGATATTTTCCTCAATCTCACTGATCTTATGATATTCATCCTTTAGTTGAGATTCAATCTTCTTTAATCTATAGTTGGATTCATTATTAGATTTTATTCTATCCTCAAGTTGTGTCTTGAGAGGGAGGAAGTTTTATTTTATCTCCTTTGTGACCATATTATTTCTGATATTTTGAGACATTTATTTAAAAATATGAATTTGTTCTTTCATATTTGAACCCATCTTATATATTTTAACATTTAAGTCCATGACTACAATTTTCAGCCTCATGTTCTCTATAAACAAATATTTGATCATTTCGTAGTCATATTTCAATATTATATACCACTAATTCACCATCTCTTATAATGATTTTATCTCTTATTGATTATGGTGCAAAATCACTTTAAACCAATGACCATAAATTATAGCCTCTTATTCCTTGTCAAAGTTTGCATCATACATGAGTGGTTCATCTTCACTAATAAATCATCTATAGATTTTATTCTCAAAATCAATATATTCAAATAGATCTTTAAATTTTAACCTTTCTAGAACATTATCCTCAAGATGATCAATATTTTTCCATTAATTTTTAGAAGAATATCTCAAATTTTAAATTACCTTATCTTTCAATTTATCTTTATCTTGAGGTTCACTACTTCTTTAGCCCAATTAACCAATTAATCAATTAACTCTTTTTGAAGTTGGTCAATCTCTTATTCTATCTTGTATAAATATTTTGAATATTATCTCACTATGTGAATATATAATTCTTCAAGAGAAACTTTAAGATTACTAATAAGGACAAAAACACTGTTTAGTTCATTCTTCTCAAGGGATAAATATTAATTTTTTTATTTATAAGAAATTTACACAACATGGTTAGATTAAGATGAAGTTATAGATTAAGAATAACTAAACTTGATTTCAGTATACACTCTCTCAATGGTCTTCTTGTTTGTTTAATTCTTCTTTCTATTTGTCATATGACTCTCTTCACCAACCTTGTTCACTAGAATTTCTTCATTTCCAATTTTTAAACATTATCTTGATATTAGAATCAAAACATGAATTTTATATATATTATTTTATTAAATAGATTCTAACGTCTTAAAAATTTCATAAGTAATAGAAAATTAGTAGTTTTATTATATAAATAATCAAATAAGGATCTATTTAGAATTTTCTCTATTTGGGAATTTCCCACTTTCTCACTGTGCTCTCTCAAGTTTGAATCCTTCCAAATGAAGTCCATGAACTCTACACCACAAGCCTACAGGAACATGATAATTTCTTACCTCCATTCATCAAAGATATGACACATGGATTTTTACTTAGTTCACCACAAAGGGCTAGTCTAAGGGGTATATGCCGATGTTGTGTTGGTCATACCATAATCTACTAAGCTTCCCTATTTTGGTGGATAAAATTTTTCAACTATATTTACTCCATAGCCAGAGAACTGCATTTACACGGATTAGGGTTTGGTCACTCCTCACCCAAGTCACACTTTTTATTATTCACTCCCACACACTACTTCGATGAAGGTACTTATATAGTTTATAAAATTTTAGGTCTACTTAAATAGGTTGGTACCATAAGGATTTTTAACTAATTAACACAAGAATATAGATACACCATAGCCTTGATTTTATACTCCTTGAATTCACTATTCAGTTGAAACAGATGTTTAATACCTACTATTTGTGAAGCTTCCACTTTCATGAAATTATTAACTTTCATGAAACTTATTATTTTGTGAAACTCATGATTTCAAAAAACTACGATCTTGTAAGTTATAAAAAATGAACCTTTCTCATGAATATTATTTCATTCAATATTAACCTTTACTCTAACCAAGGGTTTACGTAAATAGTGTGTTTTTAGAACAAAATGATTCATGGTATATTTCTCATAGAACTTTGTGGTTAGCGCAACTCTTCACATAACTTTAGACCTTGGAAAATTTCAAGTATTTCTCTCTCAAGAATCTCCCCCAACCAAGTCTCTCTCTCCTCTCTTCACTTTTTTCCATAAAGGGTAAAATATTTATAGCTAAATATCAAACCTTTTTGAAACTTAGAAACTTTTCCCTCACATAACATAAATTTTTAAAAAATTCCTCTTCATTATTCATTTGAAAAACTTTGCCTCACCAAACTTCCTTTTTTTTGAGGTGCCTTCGATTAAATAAGGTATAACGATTCATGTAACTCCATATTTTTTGAAACAATACCATACCCACAAAACATCTCACTTTTGATTCAATGATATATACCTATTTTTCAAAATAGATCTTTCATGAGTCTATTAACCTCGTCAATATTTCATCTTCCTTATTTTCACAACATTATTTTTCAATGATTCCTATATTTCACCCAAACATCCATTTTTCATGAAACTCATGTCTTTTATCAAAACCAAATGAGGCAAACTTTAAGTTCCATTTTTAGGCTTCTTAATTAATTCCTTATGCTTCGTTGCTTGGTCATACTCTTCTTTATTCTACAAAACCAAATGATACTGACTTCTAAAGATAAGGGTTAAGTACTTGTCTTTGATAAATCACAAAAACTTGAGAAACTTCATCTGGGTGAGAATAATTTTGCACTGGAATCATTTTATTTCATTCATCATCCATTAACATCTAGGTATTACATTGGCGCCTAGCCTATCTTCACCCGATCTAGAATTGACCACTCACTGTATATTGAGTGATAAACTTCACAACCCCTTTCCTCAACTCATTCTATTAATTAACTTTTAAGGTATTCAAATAGATCATTATTCTTGGAATTTATATTTACTTTATTCTCCTATACTGGGTAGTATCTACATGTATTTAGTATCTTCATTATGTTAGAAATTTCTATTCACTTAATTTTCTTGGACTAGGTAGTATCTATATCTATTCAGTATATTATCCATGATATAAATTCTCATTACCATTCCATTAATCTAGTAATATAATATGTCAATTTTATTGACATAAAATTCAAAACCAAAAATAGTTTTGGGTCTAAAAAATATATTTTCATTACCTTTAAAGAGTGAAACAGGTTTTACAATGGTTAAGGTTAAACAGAGTTAACGAGGGGTTAAACCAAAATACAAGTTTTAAAATGACACCTAAATCTATCTAAATTTATTTATTTTGATTATATTTCTACCATATCATCCTTATATTTTAATATATGACACTTTTTATCTATTTTAAATGAGGTATAAATTTATTATATATTAATATTTCATGTATTTATACGATTTCCACCCACCTCACTTATAAAAGAAAATTTCCTATCCTCTTCTCCTCACACTTATTGAGCCATTTAGCTCAACAAAAATCTACCCAAATAAATTTTTAAAATTACTCTTAATGTCATAGAGCTTATGGTATCACTAAAATACCAACCTAATAATCCTTAAGGTTTAATCTAAGGGAGGGTTTCCATAGAAGAGTTATAATTCTTAACTTAATGTTTCATTTTTATTTCTTCTTTCACAACCTTAAAATATTATTTAACCATAATGAAATAATAACATAATTATATTAAATACACTTAAATTTTATTATTATTATTGTAAAACCATTTTTAATCTCATTTTCTAACCCACAAGAAATAAAAACATTGCTCATGTGTACGTGTGGACTACCACCTCCACGAAATGGTGTGTTTCATTTTTTATCACCACTAGAAATGACTGGTTAGTATGATGGATTTAATGAATATAAATTATATTAATGAAATACTTTTTATTCTATAAATATAATATATTACTTACCTTCTTTCCTTTCCTTATATTGGTAAATGATAGCATTGATCATGCGTATGTGCGGACACGCACCTCTATGAAGCAATGCAATTAATTTTTATGTACATCATTTATAGATTGTTATAAATGTCTATTTAATATATAAAAATTATAAATATGTCATAATTAATATTTTTTAGATGATATAAAAATTAACCCTTTGACCTTGTTCAACCTACCAAAGTTGTTTTGGGATTATGAATGAAACATCCTTAGAACATCTGATAAAAACTTAACTAATTTAGTTACTAAAAAAGTAAGGGTAATAAATGAAATAAAAGAAATAATTATAATGGAATTAAAATGAATAATGTTCATAATAAAGTATCAAACTAATATAATTTTATTATTTAGAAGTTATTGAATGCACGATTCTAGATAGGATATAAGGTAAGATATTTTTATTTTAAACCTTATTTTAATGTATTCATTTTGAACCTTTATCCTCCATGTTTATGTAATTTAAAATGTTTTAAGAAACTTTATATTTATACTTCAAGGAATTTTAAAGTCCATTTTAATATAATTTTAACTTTCTTTATATAGTTTTTAAAATTTACCATACGGGTCATTTTGATGATTTTTTACCAAAGTGAAAAAAATGTTTTTTTAACTTATACGAAATGTGTAGAATTTAACACTATCATGTAACTTATTTATTATATATATTAACTTCATGTTTTCATGGTTTTAAAAAATTAAATTCAATTCCAATTGGTTTTGGGAATTTTTTATTTTAATGAATCTTCAAAATAAAGGATATTTTTCTCTATTTTTTTGGAAATATGGAAAGTGCATTTCTTATGGGTTCAGATTAGATTTTTAAGTGTTTTATGATCAAAAAGTGAAGGATTATAAATGTTTTATTCATGATATGGTACTTTATAATTATATATGATTAAGAGTGATCTCAATACAATTCATGATGATGGGTGAGCCTGATATAGCTGTCTAATGCATTTGGTAATGAATAGTCTTCAAAGGAGAAAATGAGGGAGATAAACAGGTTGGTTAATCCTAGGAATTAACTAGTATTATGTTATTATAATATAGGATAACCATGAGTGAACAAATATTATCAATATTATTCTCTAAGATGCAAATTCTATGCATACCAAAGGTTTCTATGGAAATCTTTTGAGTTCACAGAGAATGAAAATTTTATGAACTTTTAAAGGTGAATAGTTTTTTTTTCACGTGGTATCATATCCCTCATATTTTCATCATGGATTTTAAATTATACTAATGGGTTTAAAATTTTTTCTTTGAGAAAACATTGAGTTTCTCATATGGATATTTTTTATTTATGTGCTCAAAGTTTTATTATTAAAAAGGTAAAGGTTTTTAAGTGTTTTCATATGTTTTACCAAACCAACAAGATTATATTTTAATTTTATATCCGTAACTAAAATTTGTTTCTATAATTCAAAATTTTCAATTTTTTTCTTAGGGACTAAATATGAGTAGGAACTATTGTGAATTTTAGCTCTGAATAAAGAAAAATGGCTTTGAATAAAGCAACTATGTCATGAATGAAATATGAGTGTAAACTTAATAATCCCATTTTTATGAAAAAATGGACTCTTTGTGTCATTCTTCCCAATGTAATTTAATGGTTTTACCTAATTATATAAAAAAATTAACCTAAAATATTATGATAATATAATAAAGTATAACCCTTGTCATAAATCATGCAATTTTGTGTTGATTAAGGTATGCAATATTATAATTGGCATTATAGTAAGAGTTTAGATAACATTAAAGGTTAGGATAATGTTTAATGAGAAAAAAATAAGGTATAATATGATTTTATTGATATCTTAGTGTTTATACTCTTTGTTATATGGTTTATTATGATTTTATTTTATATACTCACACTAACTATTTTGGTTGTAGTAAATAGCTAGAATCAACGTGAACGATGTTAACATTGGATATGAAGGAAAATGTGGTGGTTGTGTAAAAATCCACCAAATGAGATAGGAGTTAGAATGAAAAATATTATGGTTATTTATAACTATCTATCTCAGTATATTATTAATGTAATATCCCAACTCTAATCACTCAAACTAGTATCTAAACCGGTTCTCCACATGACCTCAGGAGCTCCTCCTTGTATACTAGAGGCTACTGACTAGTTGTAAGGGTCTAATAAGAAACATGAGAAGACTATAACCTATTTATCAAAGTAAAAAAATAATAGGAATAATTTGAAATAATGAGAAATAATATCCATTAATAGCCATACATTACATAACAAAATCCCAAAGTTGGGTAAATGCCCACAAATCAATACAAAAAACATGTCATGTCAAAATAGTGTTAGTGTAAAAGAAATTATAAAAATAAAGACACATTGAAAATACCCAAAATATGTCAACAAATCATGCCCATTACCATAATCCATGCCCTATTCCTAGTCCAAAATTATCCATATAACATATGGCCTTTTCCTTCATCCAGACCTGCATCCATGAAATCTACTTGAGTACTAACGACGACCCATGTAGGGTGTGAGTTAAAATCAGTAGGCTACCACTAAAAGTGTATAAATATATATCTAGTATAAATAAATGTTTATGAAAAGGTTAAAGAGAATAACAGATAAGGAAATAATGTAAATTGGTTTGATAAATAAATAGTATTCAATTAACCTCCTTGGTCCTCATATTCTAAGTGACACCTAAGACAACCAAACCTACTTCGCCCCATACCAGTCATATGAAAAATATAACATAGGGGTAACATATTTTAAATAAGGTGTATCAGTCCAAGTGTTCATCTAAGGATATGAAGGTCCATGTATGAACAATACCAATCAACGATGCAGAGTTCCATTCCCAATATCCTAAACCAAGGAGCATGGAAAATCATGTCCAATGACCCCAATCAATGACGCGGAGTTTCATGTCCAACACCTTTAACCATTTCATTAACATCCAATTTCCAATGTCCAACATAATTGGCCTTTTTAAAATATTAAAACATCAAGTATGTACCTTTATCAATATTCATTATTCCCCCTTATCCATTAAAAAACACATTTTTAATCTAATTTCACAATTAATCCATTTCACCACTCATTCATACAAAACAACTATTAAAGGGTATTTAAAACCATTTAAAAATGTAATAACGCCCCTTTAACCATTTACCAATTCTTTCCTTTGTCATATTACAACTCATTTAATTTTCCAAGCTAATCCAAATAGATCATTATGTTAGGATAATGTTCCAAACAACAAGTAAAATTGGTTTAATCTCATAAACCCTCTATTCAATCATTTATATCCTACTTTACCTTTATAAAGGGATTTACACACCCCATAGGTGGCCATATCCCCAGTCTCATAGTTATCAACATACTCAAAAAGATTCGTGAAGGGTCTAAAACATTAATTTCAAGCCCAATATATTTTTCATAAACTAGAATTGAATTTGAATCAACCATTGAACATAATACATACTCAAAAAGAATAACATTATTATGGGAAATGTCACTTAGACCACCTACCTTATGATCATATAAAAACCCTTATTTAAACCCAACTATTGATTCAAGCTAAAACGATCACAACCACAAAAGTGATGAACCCCATGGAAATAGGGATCATGAGACGTAAAAGAATAGGAATCACTAAGCTATTAATAATATAGAAAATAGAATAAAATTGACTCATAGACTTACATGAGTCTTAAAATAATAATAAACAACACTTAAAATTCCATATAATCAAAGGAGATACACCCTTGGGAGTGGTGGGAGGATTTGGTTCAGACCTTAGTCTACTAGAAGTGAAATGGGGGAAAAAATTAGGGGAGATAGATATAATCTCAAGAGGAAAAAAATATAAAATTTAAACTTTTAATGAGGTGAATAGTTTGGATGCATGGTTTTCTAAACCGTGTGCCCACCATGAGAGCTCCTTTATCCATGGGAAACTTAAGTTGCATGGTTTTTTGGGTTATCTGCACAATTTATAAATCTACTTGGGATCCATGAAAATGGCTCTAGACTTAACCTGCATAGTTTCCAGGGCACCGAACATGGTTTGAAAAACCATGATTCCCTTGGAACTGTGTCGTACGGTCATGGGGAGCAGTTAGCACTAACCATGCACTAACCATGTACTGAACATGGTACATGAACTGTAACTTATATTTCCCCACTTTTCAAGTCATGGACCCACATTATGCTACTAATAATTTCCATACTCTTAGGAATAATTCCAAAAATCTATTAAAATGAGTTTAAACAAAGTTAAAATAAAAACATACCTCACCAAAGGGTTGGGATCTTACAATATCCTCGCCATATAATAGCTAGTCCTAAAGATGCACTCCCCAACATCACTAGGACTCCAAGGTAAAAATTTTGGGTCAATTTTCCCACATATTAGATTACCTATCCCAAATTTCCCCCAGAATATAACCATGATTACATAGTACTTATACCAACAACATGGTATTACCCTGAAGAATTTTCTAACTATGATCTACATTATGAATATGATGCTCCTCAAAGGACATATCGGACTCAAGATCAATATCATTAATAACAATAACATGAGAATGGTCAAGGTGATATTTCTAAATATATGACACATTAAAAACATCACGATAATACCATTATACTATGAAAGATCCCATTTATATGCCACTAGACCGATCCTCTCCAAAATCTAGAATGACCCAATATATCTGGGTTCCAACTTACCCTAGTTTCGAATCCAATGGTGACCCAATCTTGATGACACCTGAAATAAAAAATATCTACCACTATATACTCAATAGGTAGATGAAATCAATTATCATATGACTTTTGTATATTATAGACTAAATCTATATGCTTCTAGATCAAATGGACCTACTTTTACATCTCCTATATGAGACTCATCTACAAAAAATTTGACTCTTCCACTTCTATCTAGTATAAAGGTGATCTATATGGCCTTTTATAGACAGACTCATTTGGTTCCATATGAATAGTCACCTGATAACTTTTTTTATTGGTGAATTAAACAAGAAACAAATTTTTCCCAGGTTCCCCAAAAATCATGGATGCATGCTCTCAGCATGCTACCTAACAAATGGATAGTATGTTTCAATTTACCATCCATATGTGGGTGGAAATTTGTACTTAAAAACACCTAAGTACTAAGAAAATTATTCAACCCTTTCTATAAGTGTGTGAAGTAAAACATGAATCATGATCCAAAACAATACTCCAAGGAACCCCATGAAATATTAATATCTACTAAACATACAAATCAATCAACTAATCAATGGATAAATTCTCCCAGATTGGAAAGAAATGGGATACCGTCATTAACCAATCCATAATTTCCCATATTGAATCACTCTTCTAAGGAGTCCTCGGTAAAACCACCATGAAATCTAGGGTAACATAATACCACTTACATTCTAGAATTAACAGTGGTTGTAAAAGACCCGCAAAAAATTGATGCTTGACCTTCAGTTGCTGACTGGTGTAGCATCACATCATAAAACCCATAATCTCTTTTTTCATTCCAGGACACCAATACTATCTATAAATATCACAGTACATTTTGGGAAAACTAGGATTCACCACCCACTTTGGTGCATGTAACTCCTATAACATATCCTCTAACATACATGTAGGCACACAAACATATCCATAAACAAGAATAATCTCATAACCATTGATGGTCTAGTGGGGAGGTAGCTCTCCCACATCAAAGATGTCACTTAGTGTCAAGCACTTTGGATTATCATACTGCCACCTCTTGATCCAACTCTGAAGAGCGGGAACAATAGATAAAAACAAAAGTGTCATCAGTTCTTGCTCCTTCTAAACACTTATATGAATCACAGAGAACAAGAATATCATCTTCTTCTTAGAACTTTATTCCTGAACCTCATGAGTCTATGTCTTCTAACTCAAAGAATCAACAAAACTATTTTCTTTCCCCAATGTATTATCCAACTAAATATTGAAAGACTATATACTCAACCCATGTCCACTTTCATAGATTTAGATCATGATGATAAAATATATACTTAAGACTCTTATGGTTATTATAAATATTAAACCTCTCATATAAGAGATAATTCCATTAATATTTTAAGGCATGATCTACCACAACTTACTCAAGATCATTTTAAATATAGTTTTGTTTTTATATCATCAAATGTCATGATCCATATGGAATAACTTGATCTCCCTTCATTAAAAATTCCCCAAGTCCAATACTGGATTAATCAAAATATAGAGTATACTCCCTACCCAATTAAGATAAGATTAGAACTGGTGCTATTGTCAAAAAACACTTTAATTCTTAGAAAGCATCATCATAAGATTCAGACTATTCATACATTATAACCTTCCTAGTCAAGCCTGAGAGAGGTTCTACCAAGTGAGAAAAGTACCTAATAAACCTTCAATAAAAACCCACTAAACCTAAAAATATCTATATATCAATTACATTCTGGGGTTACTCCCAAGAAACAACAACTCAAACCTTATTGGAGTCCAGCAACACACCTTCTTATGAGATGATGTGACTCAATAAGTTCACCTTGTTGATCCAGAAATGAAACTTAGATAGCTTGGAATATATTTGATGTTATCTCAGTATACCCAAGATGATGATAAGGAGTTTGGTATGACCATATTGAGTCTGTGAGCATACTAAGATTTCATCAAAAAATAAAACCACAAAATGATCCAATTACAAATGAACAATTTGGTTCATCAATTATATAAACGCAATAGAATCATTTTAATCCCAAAAATCATTACAAAAAACTCATAAAATCAATAAATGATTCTAAAAGTAGTCCACAATATATCATAAGGTCTCACTCTTAGCTGATAATTCCCTGGTCTCAAAGCAATCTTGGTGAATACATAGGCACCCCTCAAATGGTAAAAAATATCTTTAATACATAGAATAATGTATCATTTCTTAATCACCATCTAGTTCAAATTTCAGTAATTAACAAATAAACAAAAAATACTTTCATCTTTCTTAAAAAATAGAATTGGAGATCCCCAAGGTGATGTGCTCAGCCAAATGAACCCTTTAGCTTCTAATTACTCTAGATACGTATTAAGATCTTGAATATCCACTAGTTCTATTCGATAAGGTGGAATGTAAATTGGTTCAACTTCAGACATCAAATAAATAGTAAACTTTATTTCCTTCTTAAGTAGAAACCCTAAAAAAATCCTCAGGAAACACATACTAAAATTGATCCAACATAGGAGGGAGGGAATTCTAATTCACTCACCCATAATTTACTATAATATTTGAAACTTGGGCTATGATCTCACCTAGTTGATGATAATATGGCCTTATATGGACTATTTGGATATCCCATTCCTCATGATGAACATAGATGTCACCCTTAAGAGAAATGAAAGCCACTCTCTTATTTTAAAAATCAATATGAGGTTGATATGAAACCAACTAGTCCATAACCAGAATCAATTCAAAACCTGATATATCAAGCATAAAAAAATCCCAAAGAAAATCATGCTCAACAACTTTGAGGGAACACCCCTTACAAATATAGATACTTTCCAATCATACACCCAATGGTGTGTCAATCGACATAACCCAAACTAGAACTTAATAGACCCAAAAAATTAAAAAAATAAATCATATATAAAATAATTTAAAGCTTTTGTATCAAATAAATCACTAGAAAGCATATAATCTATAAGAATCGCACCGCAAATAGTAAATGGAAAAACCTCACCATTAACAAGTGTAGGATAGAATACATGCACCTAACCTATCCCTCTACCTTGATCTTCTATATGAGTCCCATGTGTTATACTACTCTGATAATAAGGTCTCTCCTATACAATATTATCTCATCCCCCACCTTGAATGATACGACCATTAGAACTTTGATTTCCATACTAATATAGGTTAGAGACCCCCTTCTAGTGCTTTGCATCAGCCTTGGTCTTCCGTCACTACCCATTTATAAAGGTTTCATATTGAACCTATATATGTGTCCAATCCTTCCACAATATCAACACTCCATTTTTGGTCAAAGACACTAACCATGTATGTGTTTAGGATTTTGATACTGATAAAAAATCACTTGATCACTACACTGATATGCTTATCTTCTCCCCTGGATACTCTACCCACCACCACCTTGGAAAAAGTTATTATATTTATGTTTCTTACTATTTGAGGATGCACCACTAGATCACCTAGTTGATACTAACATTCCACCACTAGAAACATCCTTCAGGTTCCCCTCATAAATGAAAGACTATTTTACCACTTTAGTGAAATTATTCAAATGGAATATGTTCACCGACAACTTGATCTCACATATAAGTCTATCCAAAAAATGTTTCAATCTAGATTCCTTATCTCTTATAAACGTCATAGAAAAATGTTTCTGGTCCATGAAGTGGACAACATAATGTATCACTAACATATTCCCCTAGGTTAAACACATAAACTTTGTTTGTCCCCACTTTTTAGAGTTTCTGGGTATAAATTCTACAAGAAATTCTCCTATAATTCCTTCCAAGCCATTCCCTATAGATTATCATCTTGTACATGAATATCCCATAATAACATCACTAGTAATCATAAAAAATAAGCTTTCAACTTAACCATATTCTCTATATAAGTCCCCAAGCGATCCATAATCATCTGGATATACTCAATATAGAACTCAATTTCCTTTGATCCTCCCTTTAAAATGAACATTAAAGGATGTTGTAGTTGGAAATACCTATGTAGGTCAAATATACCTAGGAAAACCTATACTTGATCCTTTTACATAAACTATATGAAACAAGTGAAATTCCCATAGAACTACTCTTATATCCTATTACCTGAAACTTAATGGGGATCTAGTTCCACTACTATATGTGTCTTCTCAGTAATGTATTCATTTCACCCTACCTACAAACATCATCATGGAGGAATCCCTTTATAATTTCAAACACATGTATCAGGTATTATAACATATAGTTTTCCTATTTACAGAAAAGTGGGGTAAAAAATAGCAATATAAATCTATTCGACATAAACTATCCCAATATAAAAAACCAAAAAACAATCACTACACCCAACCATCTCTATCCCGGGCCACTAGATAATTTAGAGAAAAATAATATTTCAAGTTACCAACTTCACATTTAACACAATTTTAACTATTTAAATTAATATATTTCAATTTAAAACAGTTGAATCCTCTTTATTAAGAACTATTTCTTTTAAACTCATAAAATAAATAGAAAATAATTTCATTTCCCACAACCAAACCATAACATGATTTCTTTTGATTTCTTAATATGATGGATGTTACATAAATCTATGAGTTCTTAAAATTATGCATGCATACAAAAATATCATTTCATGCCATCCCATGAGTAAAATCTCAAAAAATAGTAATATCGTACAACAAGGTTATAAACCATGGTGAAATAAAATTTCAATTATAAAAAGAGAACATGAAGAACTATAATACCACCCTAGAAACTTGGGTTTTCCATCACATATTTTTTAGATAATCTCATTAATGATATCATTACTAAGGCATGAAACATCCCAGTCTCCTATACATATTTCACAAATAGTAAATAAATAAAAAAGAAATGATTTGATACCACTTTGTAACATACCACACCGGCTCTCCAAAAGTAGTAACCAAACTGGTTCACCACATCACCTTAGGTGAACCTCCCTATACTATAGATGATACCTAATAGTAGAGAGGGTCTAATTATGATCATGGGGAGACTATGACCAATTTATCTAAGTAAAGAAACAATAAGTGTCACAAACAGAATCTCTTTTCCATCAAAACCGACACCAAACCCAGCCCATGGAAAGACCCGAAGGGCGTTCCCAATCCCCATAGGCCAAAAAAAGTTCCTAGGTATCATAAAATGAAATTTGGGAACAATTTATCAGAGTTTATAAACATAAAACAACAAGTGAATCGCATAAAACAAATCTGGAATTTTAAAACCAAGACATCTTTTACTATATTTTAGAATTTAATTACACAATTTAAAACAATTTTTAAAGACTATTATAAAGGAAAAAAACCCAGTAGGACATCCCAAGAACCTCCTCATGGAAAGGGGAATCGACCTCAAGCCATCTCAATGACACTGTACCAAGAAGGATTTCTAGAAACCTGAACCACTTGCACTAAAAGCTTAACCCAAACCCGCGACAAAACAACTAAGTCTACTTACACCCAAAGGTGTAAGTATAGTGTGAGACAAAGTCCTGTAGGATTCCACCACAAAAATATTCCACGTGACAATCATTATAAGATAAAAATCTTTCATGTTTTTTAAACAAGAAATGATAGTAACAATTTCTAAAAGTTTCAACTTTAAATAATTTTTTTTCAAGTGGCTACTTTAAAAGAAATAAACACTTCCAAATAGAATAACAAAGCTACTTAATTTTCCAGACAAACATAACATATTCCAAAGAAAATTATAAAGTATCTAATGAGAACAAGTAATAGGAAATAACGCATAAGTACCAGCTCACTGTGGGTCCCAGGTACCTCATATCTTGGTGAAACTAACCATCACAATATCTGTTCTCGTGCACACAAGCCACTAGTAGGGAGCATACCCATAACCTAGTGGTTCTACATCATCATCATCATCATCATCATCATAGTTTAGTTATTTTTCTCACTTAAAACCTTTTATGTGAAACATGAGCCAAACCCCACCGGATCACTAGCATACTAGTACACGTCCACCCACCTAGATGCCCAAGTTTTCCCTCTCATATTCAAACAAGTTCCACAAGCCATGAAATAAAATTTTCACATGAAAATACCACTTCCAAGTCATATACACACAAAAAATCCCACACAAATGTCATTTTATCCCCTTTTTCATTGAAATTCATTTTGGAAATCATACTCACACCAAAACAACCCACAACACGTTTCACCTCTCTTTCACACTTCAAAAAATCCTTTAAACAATTTTACAAAACCTTTAAAATATAGTAAACATCACACAACAACCATTTAAAATTAAAATAAACCATTTTAAAAGTACAAACCTACCAAAAGAGTTTGGAAACATAGTTTCACCTCTTACATAAATCAAGAAACCATTTAAAACCTTCTTAAAACAATTCCAAGGAGTGTAACCAAGATTTGCACATAAAACCCTTATAGAAACCCAATTTAAAGACCAAAATCATACCAATATAACATAAAACCATAATTGGTATCCATAAAACCATTTAATAAAACTATTCCATGAATCATAAAACATCCCTAATGAACATAACATGGAACACACACAAAAATATTCATTTTTGCACAAAAATGCCACTTAAAACCCAACTGCTTAACAAATGATACCAAATATAACTTTCTCACCAAAACTAATGGAATAGAATCATTATAAAAATATAAATCAAGAAAAACTGACTCATTAAATAATTTTTACACATGGAATCACCTACCATTTGTGCAAAAAACTCCAAACCATTGTGCGAAACTTCAACCGCACCACCACCGCACTACAAGGAAGTGAAATCAAGACCTAATCCAAAATATTTCACCAAAAAAGACACAAGTTTAAACCCTATGTATAGATCATATCTTATTGACGTTTTAGAACCTCATGAAAAGGTTAAAGAAACCCTAAGGAGAAGGAAGAAATCAATGAGAGAAGGACATACTTGCATGATTTTGAAGTTTCCCCCATCAAATCTCCCTTAAATATTGGGTTTCAAGAGAGGGTAAGAGATATTATTGGCTATCCATGCAGGTAGGGAACGAAATGGGGAAGAAAGGGGAGGATTTGGTTTATTTATGGAAGGAAAAAATGGCCAAAACACATAAAATTTTAATGTGTTGGACACATTGCACAGTTTGGATGAACAGTTTAGTAAACCGTGTGGCCAAACCGTACAATCTGTTCTAGCCACCCAAAAAAAAATCCATTATACTCTAATTTGAGGGGGGTAAAAGGGAAAAACCTAAGGGGAAATATAGGCCTAGTATATGAGAGAAAAATTCCCAAAACAAATCACTCATTTAACCCTAAAACTCATCCAGCTCAAGGTTACAAACCACCTCAACAACATACCCCACAAGAGGTGTCACTAGGAGTGTCACTATTTAATCTCAAAGAAAACACATCCTCATACCATAATCTTGTCCAAAGACATGGAAATGTACTACCCAATACTCCAAATACTAATTAGTTAGATTGAGAACAAAAGAGACACCAAAACTTTAAACCCAAAACACCTGGAAACCATGTGTAAACTAAGAACCCAAAAGGAAATTTATAACAAAACATGGAATTGAAAATCCAAGTGTGAAAATAGGAATTATATGAAATAATAATAAATAATATCAATCAATAACCATACATCACATAACTAAATACCAAAACTAGGTAAATTACCACAAACCAATACAGTAAATATTCCTTTTCATAATAGTTTTAGTGTCAAAGGAAACCTTAAAACAAAGACACACTTATAATACCCTAAATATTTCCTAGAATCATGACTAGTACCCTAATAAAAAATACATACCATTTCCCAAATCAGTCATCTATCATATGTCTTTATACCTTATCCAAACCTATATTAATGGAATCTGATCGGGTACCAGTGTTGGCTAGATCAGAGTGTGCGTACAAATCAGTAGGCTACTGCCAACATTGTCTAAAGAAATATCTAATATAAAAAAGTTTGTTATAAAAAATAAAATGGAATAATATATAGTTTAATAATGAAAAAATGTTTCCTAAATTAACAATATTAAATTAACCTCCTTGACCCTCGGGTTTTAAGTGATGCTCCAGCCAACCAAACTCTCTTCAGTCCATGTACTTTGTTAGAAAAAAAACCATAGGGATCACATATTTTAAACAAGGAATATTAGTCTAGGTGTTAATCCTAGGATACATAAAACAATACATGACCAATCCAAATCAATTACATGGAGTTCCATGTCCAACATCCTAAACTAAGAAGCACGAAATATCGTGTCCAATAACCCTAATCAATGCTGCAGAGCATCATGTCCATCAACTTTAACCATTTCATTAATAAACAATTATCATGGTCCAAAATACCTATCCTTTTTAAAAAATTAATAAAATAAGGATTTCCTTTTATCAATATTCATCACCCCCCTTGTCCATTACATTAAACACATTTTAATCTAATTTCAAAATTAAACAATTTCAATATTCATTCATGAAAAAACCCTTAAAGATTTTTTAATACCATTTAATATTGTGATAATTACCATTTAAACATTTACACTTCTTCAATTTTTAATATCAAAACATATTTAATTTTCCAAGTTTATCTAAATATCCCCTTATGTCATGCTAAAATTCCAAATAGTAAGTACAACCGGTTTAATCTCATAAAACCTATATCCCATCATTTACAACCCATATTACAATTATAAAGGGATTAGAACACCCCATGGGTGGCCATAGGCAATATCATAACTATAAATGGAACTGATGATATCTTTAAATTATAATATCTCAATATTTTAAAAGAATAACATGTTCGATAGCCTATACAATATGCAATACCTAGTTTAAATGAACCATAAAATATTATTATTTAAACATGTCCATTATAACCTAGCCATTGAATTAGTGCATATAAATAGGAATAAAAAAATATGAAATATATACTATGGTCATAATCAATAGAATTTTTTTGATTAATTCTTAAGAAATAAGGGCACAATTATTAGTAAAGTCATTTTATTCTAAAAAGATAAGCTTTCTTCGAAAATGGTTTTTATTTCATTTTGAGAGAAATTAATTTAAATAATTGTTTCCACTATTAGAAAATGTATTTGATAAAATTAAATTCATTTTTAAAATCATCACACCAAAATTATCTTAGGGTGAATTTTTGATATTTTTCCAAAAAGATTGATTTTCTAGTGAATAGTGAAAAATACAACTTTTTATTGAAAAATGTATTTTTTCAAGAATTTTAAAAGTTAAATTTGGTCTTAAAATGGTTTAAAATAAAATTTAATTGAATTATATTATTTAAAATCCAATTATATAATTTTTAATGAAATTTAAACTTGAATTTTTCATAAAAACATTTTCATACTTAAAAGACATTTTTCTAAAAAATTGTTTTTCATCACGTTTTTCTGGTTTAATATTAAATTAAAATATAGAAATTATATAAATTTAATTTGATAAAATTTATTAAACAATTTTAATCATAATAATTAATATTATATAGTAATTATAACTTGTTTTTTTCATAATGAATAGTAAAAGGAGTAAACATTTTTAACCATGGTTAAGGGTAAAAAAGGTTTATCGCAGGGTGGGGTGGGGTGGGGGGTTAAACTGAAGATATAAGTGTTAAAATGAACTAATTTTTTCTTTCTAATTTATAGTTTTTTGGTCATATTTATACCCTATATCATATAATATTCAGGAATGGTTCATTTTGGATCCATTTATCTTGAGTAAAGCATTAATATATTTTATTATTTTTTAAAATTCCAACTCATATCCCCCACTTATAAAGGGATTCACCCTATCTTATCCTCTACATAATTAAATAGACTTTTTTTGGAAAATACCTACCCAAATTCATTCCTTACATACTTATATACATTCTAGATTCCCTTTTTTATTATAAAACCAACCTAGGAAGGCTTTAGGTGTAAACCGAAAGATGTTGTCTGAAGAATATGTATAGTTATTAACCTCATGTTTTTGTTTCATTTCTATTTATACCTCTGTAAATATTATTCAACCATGATAAAATAATAAAAAAAATTATATTCCATATACTAATATGTTTTTATGTTAATTTCATACCTTATATCCCTCTCTTCTTCCATCAAATGGGAAATTAAACTGTTGTTTGTGTGTACAATGTACTAACACCTCACAAACTGATGTAATTAATTTTCCATCACCATATATAAAATATGGTTATAATGATTTATTTAATGTATATATAATATTAATTACATATTTCTCATTATGTAAAATTAATATATCATATATTTTCTTACCTTTCCATTTATTGAAAAATGATAACATCATTCATGTGTACGTGTGGACTACCACCTCCATGTAGTGACGTGATTAATTTTTTATCCCCACATCAAATTTTTGGTATATATAATTTTATTTAAATAATTAATATAGTAATTATGATATAGTTATAATTTTTGAAATTTAAAATAATACTCAACTTCTTTCCATCATGATCATTGAAAAATGGAAAATGTTACTCATGCATACATACGACTTACCATCACAATGATTGTAATGTAGTTCATTTTTCATAATCATATTTCACGATTGGTCTTAAAAGTATAATTGATGTATGAAAATGATAATTTTGACTTTATTATTATTCTATATATGATGGAACAATGAATTATTTTTCCATAGTCAACCTATAAAACATTCTGGACATATGACCCGAGTATCATCAAAATGTATAACATGAAATTAATTGATTAAGTAAAAAAATATAACATGGTAAAAAATAAAATTAAAGGAATAATATACTTTAAAATGGTTATTAAGTAAATAAATAATCAACAAAATTTTATTATTCTGGAAGATAACAAACATATGTGATAATTCAGACCTGAGGTAAGGGGTTTCTTATATAATTTTACATTTATTGAGCCATATTTCTACATCGTTGACTATGTTATGCCATGCTCATGTGTGAAATGAACTATTATTGTGTTATGCTTAATTTTCAAATGTTATTTTTGGATTTAATTGTTTTATGCATAATCATTTCCTCAATTAATTCTCACGTTAACGATATGATCTTATAATGGATTTTGTCTAAATTTCCAATCCATTGTGACATATTTGATATTATATACCTATTTAATTTTATGTGATGTATATACCGACCCTTAGAATTATTTATCATGGATATATATTTATTAATTATGAATAATGATTCAATTCAAGTGACTCTTTTAGGAGGAATGTTTAAAATAAAAGCTAATCTTATTTCTCTTTTTGGTCTTCTATATTTTTCTGCCATGTCTATATCTTTTAAAATTATTTTTAAAAAGTCTTTTTTATCACTAAAATTATTTATTAAGGATATCTTCAGTTATGATTTAATTTTTAAATGGTTTTGAAGGAATATTTCTAATATTTTCCCTAAAAGGTTCATTTTCATCCTTTTTGTTATAAAAAAGTCAAAAGGAATGTTTTCTTTTTAATGTATACGATGTTAACAGACTCTCCTACCACCATAACCATTTTAAAACCTTTGGATTATTATATTATATTTCACTTTTTTTAAAAAAATGAAACTATTTATGAAAACTTATTTTAAATTTATTGTTTCCATTCATTAGAATAATTCATTTTACTCCAAATTTACTTTTCTAATGGTCATCTCCCATCTCTTGATTAATTTTTAGACGTTAAATTCACCTTGAAACATTCACTTTCTTATGATCATTGGACATTATATTTCTCTAAAAATTTTATATTCTTTGTCGTGGATATGATTATTACTTAAAACTTATATCATTTCTATATACGGTGTTTTAATATGAAAGTTATTTGATTGACTGGGGGAAAATTGATAAATCCACATTCTTTACTCAATATAGATATTTTTTGATAATAATTTTTTTTATAAATTGAATTTATCATTCAATGTATGAGAAATTAATTAGAAATGTTGTAAAGGAAGGGGCTTGGTTATAGATACCCCCTCAATGCATCAACATGTATCATGAAACAAATAATTATGCTAGCCTTAAATGGATTTCTGGCGTATACCTACCCATCGATTAAACAATATTAGCATAAAAATTTGATGGTATAGATATCCTTATATATAAAATCATGATGTAAAATATTAATCATTTTATTCATTGAGGATTTAGTTATTTTAATCCATGATATTACTGTATTGATATTATCCATAGATGAATTTTTTTCTCAAGTTATTGATTAAATGACATGTTTTTTTAGTTATTTACCTATTCATATATATTATGACTTATTGATTTATGATATATTTTATATTATGTAACTCATACTAAGCATCTGAGCTCACCCTTTATTTGTTTTATTTTCTTTAGGATATGAATAAGGATATTATGAATAATACCAAGGACATAAGAATATTTTCATGCTTTGTATTTTATATTTCCAATATAATATGGGAATCATGTATATATCTAGTTCATAAAGAATAATAAAATGATTACTCATTTGGGATTATATCCCTTGTATCTATACCAATGTAATAAAGTAGACACTAACCCTGGGCCATTGGGTCTAGGCTTGTTATAATTGGTATCAGATAAATTTTATTAGAAACCTTGGGAACTAGATTTTAACTGAACATAACTAACATGAGAATTATGATAATCCATTATAGTATTTGAGAAATTTTACCATTAGAGGGATTTTTATTTTATGGATCGATATTCATGATTATTATGAGCTAACTCAATGTGTTCCAATATTTAGTTATGGTTCCTAATGGAAGAAATTGAATTAATACCCATAAATAATGTATAGATTTACCTACTAAGAAAACCAGTAAAATTAGTATTATAATTGAGTAGATCATGGAAATATTAGGAAAACTTACTCAGGTTATGATGAATGACCTTTTATTAATGAGGAAACTTGTTATTCCTGAATGTGATTCTACTATTTTAGATCACTTCATGTTCTATAAACCACATTATTTTAATAGAAATACTAATCCATTAGTATATGAGTAGTGGATTAGGTGTCTCTAAAAGACATTCTAAGATTTGTGAAAATATTATTTTGGTAGTGTATTGTTTGAAAGGATATGTAGATCAATGGTGGTCATTGATCCAAAACACTATAGAGGATGAAGAAATTGAAACCATGAAATTGAGAACTTTTAATTTTATTTTCTTTGGGAAATAATTCCCTCAAGAAAAGTGAGCTAAAATATAGAATAATTTACTATGTTTAAAGTATACGGAAGGAGAAAGTTTGGAATATTATGAGTATAACTTTACAACAATATCTAGGAATGCTTTATACTACATATGTAATCTAGAAAACAAGATTGACCATTTAGTTTATGATATTAATATGAGTTTCTAAAGGGAACTTGTGTCTCAAAATTTTTCAGCATATGATGATATGATATCAAGTTCCATTAATATAGAGAAGGAATTTTATAGATCCTATATATTCAAGGGAAATAAAGAAAAGAATAGGTTAGAAAAAAACCAAGAAAATGAGGATGATTCAAGGAAGAAGAGAAAAAATAAATTTCCATCATGTAATTTTTTTGGAAAGAAACATTCAGAATATTCATAAAGGTTATTGGAGTTTATTGCAAGTTTATAGATATGGGTTATATAGATAATTAATGTAATGGGAATAAAGAGACCACTATTATCTAGTGCTTCAACTATAAATAAATGGGGTGTTATTCAAACTAATGTCCCAATCATAAAGGGAATATACTACATAATAGGCCAAGATGATAAGGCCAAGATAATTTGATCACTATAGATAAGGTTTAACTTCATAAATATGTAGTGTTAAGTACTCTAATTATAGAAAAAATTTACCAATTATTTATTTATTATGGATCCTCACACTCTTTTATATCTTCTATGTTTTCTAAGAAAATTATAAATTTCCCTAACACCTTATGACAGGATCTATTAGTCAAAACTCATAGTGGAGATCTCACCATAACTAGGATGTGTCAAATTGTTCCCATAATGACACATAAATTTCCCTATTTGAAGAATTTATTATTATACATATGGTTTATTTTGATATAATCCTTGGTATGTATATGATTTCAAAGTATAATACAGAAAATTTATTTCAAATGGAGGGAAATTATGATTCATAATGAGGATGTATAATTCATTATCTTTATAAGGGAGACTTCATCATTAGAGATATGTCTAGATCCACACTAGTAACTCTTATGAATAAGGTTATTGGGGGAGAAGAGAAGAAACAATCTATGGATAGAAACAATAATCTTCAAATTGAGGATGTACCTATTATATAGGAATACATTGATATATTTTCTATGAAATTACCTAGACATACAATAGAGTGTGAACTTGAGTTTTCCATTGATTTAATCCATTATTCAAGTCCTATATCAATAAATACATGTATGATATCCATAATGAAGTTAGTGGAGTTAAAGAAACAACTACAAGAGTTGTGTGAAAAGGTTTTTATATACTATAGTGTTTTCCATTGGGGATCCCCTATTATTTTTGTGAAAAATAAATATAGATATATGAGGTTATGCATTGAATATAGGGAAATCAATTCAATTATGATAAATAAAAATTATCCTCTACCTCACATTGATGACTTATTAGATCAACTTCATAGAGATCAATGTTTTTTAATGATTGAACTTTATTCTGGGTATCATTAATTGAAAGTAAAGAAGAAATATATTCTGAATATAATATTTAATATGAGGTATAAAAATTATTAGTTTATAGTAATTTCATTTTTATTGATTAATAAAACCTCTTTCTTCATGGATCTAATGAAAAATTTATTTAAGGAATATCTTTAAAATTTTATTGTGGTATGTGTTAATGATATCTTGGTGCATTAGAAAATCAATGTGGACCATGATAATCACTTGAGGATCATTATTGAAACTCTTAGAAGAAAAGATTTATATGGAAATTTAGAAATTTCGAATTATGGATTCAAAATGTTTTTTATGGGTTCAAAATGTTTATTGTCTCCAAGGATAAAATCTTAGTTGATCTAGAAAATATAGAGGCATTCAAAGAATGGATAAAACCAATGAACCTAATCAAGCTAAGTAGTTTCATTAATTTTCTAGGATATTATTGGTAATTATTTCAAAAAATTTATTGATTGGATAACCCATTAACCAAGATTACTTATTAAAAGATTAAGTTCATATATAAAATCGAATGTGAAGAATGTTTTTTAGAATTGAATAGGAGATTAGTCAATGCTATGATTTGAAACTACTATCCGGAAATGATTAATTTTTGATATATAATGATTCATCAAAGAAATTAATTGGTTGTTTACTTATAAAAATTGATAAATTTATTACTAATATATGAAGTTAGTTAAAGAATCATGAATAGAATAATCCAACTCATGGTCTTGAGTTGGAAGCCGCAACATTTTATTTAAAGATATGAAGACATTATATCTATGGTAAAATATGTATGATATAAATAGATCATAAGAGTATGAAATATGATTTTCAAAGAAATATCTCAACATGAGGCATAAATGATGGATTTATCTACTCAATTATTATAATTTCCCAATACACTACCACATAAAGAAGAAAAATAAGGCAACAAATACATTGAGAAGGAAATGTTGTAGAGTCCTGACCAAAATGAGGATCTAGTGGCATCATATTTTCATGGATTTAGTAAAGGTGAATATGGTAATTATTAAGGAAGGGGAAACATCACTCCTTTTTCAAATTATTTCAAAAACAAATTTATTTGAAAGGGT